>OX377206.1:56823487-56869036 GCA_947396885.1 Heligmosomoides polygyrus polygyrus
GTTGACATGCACGACATAAAATTCAGTGAACGCAAGGCAATGAGTGTACCAGCAGCCACGCTCTCTCAGGCTGCGGTCAACTTTGCCTTAACGTTGTCCTATAATCATCACCTGATGCTGCACGAAGAATCCGTCCGTCTTTTCGGAAAAGTTGGGAGAAGAGGGGTTTTTCTTCCTTTCTTCGTTTCTAACGCTTATTTCTTCGCATTATTTTTATTCCGCAACGTTTTTTGTGTGTTCTATACCTTTTATGGAATAAATACCGCAAAAAATTGTTAAAAACTGACTGGTTGGGTAGCAATCAGGCGCAAGAAACGGCCTAGAAAGTCGAAAAGATACGAAACGACTGCATGGATAACTGGGAGCTCGCAAATAGTTTGGTCAAGGAGCAAGAATGCCAACAATTTCATGAAATATGAGGGCGATATATGCAGCCTGTTTCCACAGATTCAAGTAAGGGTTTCCTAGGAATTGCAACGATAGTGCAGAAGCTCGTCCAGAAAAAAAAATCGCCCGAAATGCATTTACATGAAGAAGAAGTACAGTGTATAAAGTGTAGAATTTCAATGCGTAAAACGTCGTTAGTGCAATTTAACGAAAATTTCGTTAAATTTCGTTAAAAACTTCTAAAGAAAAATGCCGGTAAATCCGGTAAATCGTTAATCGCTAGACGCACATCCCTGCTCTAGAGGTTACGGTCTTTTGTTAAGTGGCGTAAATGCATTCTTTCGGCTGCAGGTTTATTCGATATTCGAATAAAATTATTCGATCGAATAGAATTTGATTATTCGATTCGAATAATACTCGAATATGGCTCCTTTCGATGTTCAAATTCGAACGAATATTCGACTTTTGAAAATCATCGATGTTCGAATACGAACGAATACTCGGTTTTTGAAAATCATCGATAATCGAATTCGAACGAATATTCGACTTCTGAAAATCATCGGTAATCGAATTCGAACGATTATTCCAATATATTCGTTCGAGCACAAGTATAGTGGCTACTGCCTCGAACTGGCCCCTTGAAGGCTCCTGTCCTTGCTACCGGTCAATTAATGCTTGCAATTAGGTGCTGTTACAGTTGCGTTACCGCGGGGTACGACTCTGCCGCCTGTGTGCATGGCCGAGGTCACATCTCACTCCTGTTGCTGCTACCTCCTCTGTGTTCGGGCATAACCGTCTGATGGGCACGAGCTTCTGCCTTCACTTTTCTGAGAACAGCTCCTGCTGTGTTCATCAATACTGCCGCTCTTCGTTACTACTTATACCACCGTTTCACTTTGTTTGTTTCTCTTCGAGAGCCTTTTAAGTTGATGTCAGTGTTGTGGTGAGAATTTGCGGCCCTATTCTAGTGCTCGTCACTCTACACGTTAGAGTATGCGCCTTGGTAGGAAGACACATGTATGTCCATTCACAGCAGAAGTGACCTAACTTGGTTCACCATAGGGCTAGAACGCACCAGTGCTGCTTAAAATTTTGAATTTCATACAACACAAAACGACGGATTGGGCGTTCCTACACCGTGGCCCTCCCGCCCGAGCCTATTTGCGCCTCATTCGTAGTCGTAGTATTTACATTCACACTTGTGCGCTTCTTAAAGAGGCTGACAACCACTTAACGCGATGAGCCCTGTCCACCCGAGCCGTTTTGCGCCTGATTCTGTAGGCTGTGAGTAAAATTCTTCCATTCAAAGTTCGTTGGATTGAGCTCATAATTTTCTGCCGCCCACACAAACTTCCTACTTCCTACACTCTTTCTAGCTGTTGCGATTTTTATTCGATTGATAGCAGAAGTTGAACAACAAACACAACGGTGAGGAACATACGTATCCCTTTTTTGAGGTTCATGTTAGTGGCTCTTACACGGGTGCGTTACGTTAGGCAGCTCCCTGGGTTACGGGCTCCCTGGGTAGCGGGCCGCGCCGCGCGCCACCGTCCCGATCACGGTAGCGTGGCGTGTTGTTGAGCCCGCCTCGGACGGACGGGTACGACTGCTGCCGACAGGGACAGCTAGTGGCGTCATACGCGGCTAATCAATGGGCGCGCTAGAGCACGAAGTTATGCACCACCGAATGTTGGCTACGCTCTTTCGGCTTGGTAGAAAAGGGAGACAGTGAAATACCTCCGCTTCAGCTTGTATGTTGGAGAAATACGAAGGTTTCTGAGTGTTTGCTAAAAGGATGCCTGCGAACGACATGACACTTAAACTATCACACGCGAGTTGGAGAAGTGTAACGAGGAAGTGACGAGCGAAATTACAATCAAGAGAAAGTTACGGATTAATGCTCCAATGAACAGTTTTTGAAGCCTAGCAAAAGTCCCATTTCTCAGCAATCCCTCAAAAATTTCCCAAGGCCGAGTATTCAAAGAAAAATGTGTAGGGATGTTAATATTGTTATGCCGAACGAGGTTGTAAGGCGATATGGTGTATGTGTGTGGTGTATTGAGCAGCTCAATAAATATCCACCTTACAACCTCGTTCGGCACAGCAATATTGACATACTAAGAAAATACCGAGGTTTTACGAAGAGAGAACTTGGAGAATGTATAGAGAATTTCGGGAACCGTCTCCCAAACACCTGTGAAAGTTCATTAAAGTGTCTGGCAACAGTAACCTTCCTATCACAACGGACAATATATTAGAGCAGAAAGCAGTGGTCTTCAAGAACAGTAACACGATAGAGAATCTGTGGAAAAGACGCCGTAAACATTAGATATTCTCTTGGGTGGTTATCTCACCCCATTGTCTGAAGTATTATTACCCAGCTACATTATCAAAATATCTACTCCTTACATCTTCCAGCTCTTCCTCTGTTCATGCTATAGTTCGAGTTTTATAACATTTCCAAACGGTTTACATATGCCCCGGTTTTTCTTTCTTGTTGAGATAATCCATTATTAACCCAGAGAATAGGGAATAAGCTCAAGCTTCTACTCCATTGTATCCCCTGTGCATGTTTTGTGCATGTTTTGTTGTTGTTAGTTTGCAGTTTGCACTTGGTTCTGAAACTTCTAAATAATAGCCACCATAATCCTTTTTCGATTTCTGACAACATGGCTTGCCATTTCTCCTCAGTCATATGAAGCAGATCTCATTCCACTCGAACGTAGTTAACAAACGTTCCCACTTCCTCAGTCTACCAAAAGACGTCAAATGTTCCACCAACATTGTGTACCATTTAACTGTTTCCCTTCTTCTGCGCTAGTAGAAGGAACGCAGTCGAAAGCAGTCGGCACACCCTTTCGCGCCCTAGCGCGCCCAGCAGACTCGGCGACCGCCCGCGTATGACGTCACTAGCCGTCCCTGTCGGCAGAAGTCGGACCCGTCCGTCCGAGGCGGGCTCAACAACACGCCACGCTACCGTGATCGGGGGCGGTGGCGCGCGGCGCGGCCCGCTACCGTAACCCAGGGAGCTGCCTAACGTACGAACCCCTCTTACACTACATTCGAATAAAAGCTGCGGTGAACTTCTCGAGGGGGCATGGTGCGATCTCATCTTTTGTTGCGCTAACTGCTTGCTTATTAGCTAGGCTGTAAGTAAGATTTTCCCATTCGAAGTTCGTTGTGTCGAGCGCATGCATCAGTTTCTCCTGCCCACTCATGATTGCTATTTATCGCTTGGCCCCCCTTCCAAGACGTTGCGATATTTATTCGATTGATAGCGTAAGTTTAACAACAAATACAACTGTGAGGAACACACATATCCCTACTTTTGGTGGATCAATTAGGTGGCATTTACACTATCAATCAAATAAAAACTGCGGTGAATTTTTGGAGTGCATGGCGCGATCTCATTTTTTAATGCGCTATATGATTGCTTCTTAGCTGCGGGCTGTAAGATTCACCCATTCGAGGTTATTTGGGCTGAGGGATTTTTATTCGATTGATAGCAGAAGTTGAACAGCAAATACAACAGTGAGGAACACACATATTCCCACTTTAGTGGTTTAAGTAAGTGGCATTTACACTATCAATCAAATAATCAGTGGTGCTATCGGTTTTCTCTCAGAACTAACCGATCGAGATTGGAGTTGCCTGATTGTGTTAGCTGACGGGAGCGTCCCACCGTAGATTGGGCGTTTTGGTCAGGCAGTCGATACCGTTCGATATTATCGATAATTTGATTGGTGCTATCGGTTTTCTCTCAAACCGAACTGACCGGGATTTCTCTTTGACGCATTGGAGGTGGGAAATCAGAGACAGAAAAATGCACCATAAATAAAGGAGGGAGGCATAAGTCACTGTCTGTAGTGGTTCGTCAACAGGGAAACCAAGTTTCCGTCCCACCCCCCTCCCCAGTTTTTTCCTACACTGTCGCCTGTATCACCTGTCGTCCCGTTGATCATCGACTTGCTCGAGCGGGCGCCAGCAGCGTCTCCATTCGTCCCTGTCGCGTGCCAGAGTGGTCCGATGGATCCTCCTCGCTCGAGGGACACGAAGAGCGTCATATCGGTCGTTCAGGGCTTTCACGAAGAAGTCCGACCAACGCGTTGGTGGGCGTCCTGGTGTTCTTTTGGCATCCCGCGGAATCCAATCTGTGACGACTCTCGTCCAGCGGGTGTCTGCGAATCGCATTACGTGGCCGGCCCACCTAATTTTCGACGACTTGGCCCATGCGACAGCGTCTCTGATCTTCGAACGTCGGCGAAGCTCGGAACTCCGGAGGCCTTCTCTCACTTGCGTGAGTCGTGTCACTCCGAGCATCGTCCTCTCGATTCCACGCTGCGCGACGCTGATCGCGTGTTCATCCTGCTTTCGTATAGCCCAGGTCTCTGAGGCGTATGTTGGGGCAGGAAGAACAGTGGAGTCGAATAGGTGGGCACGGAGTCGGACTTCTTCGTCTTCTTCGCGACTTCTTCAACGCTCTTGAAAGCTCCCCAAGCCGCTCGTTTCCTCCTGCTCAGCTCTGGTGCTAGGTCGTTGGCCATGTTGACTTCGCGACCCAGGTACACATAGCTGGAGCATTCGGAGATGTTCGTTCCGTTGAGCGAGAATGGGGCATCAGAAACCCATCCGTTCTTCATGAACATCGTCTTCGTAAGATGCAGCTGCAGTCCAACGCTTCCACATACACGATCGAAGTCGGCCAGCATTCGTTCCGCCTGACTGATGCTAGGTGTTATGAGCACGATGTCGTCAGCGAAGCGAAGATGGTGCAGTTGCCGGCCGTCGACCTTCACTCCCATGTCTTCCCACTCTAATTCGCGCATGACGTTTTCGAGGGTGGCGCTGAAGAGCTTCGGGGATATGGTATCCCCTTGTCGAACCCCTCTCTTCACGTCAATGACGACGTCGTTGTAGAATGGTGAGATCTTGGTCGTGAATCCACTGTACAGCTCTCGAAGGACCCTGATGTACTGAGTAGGAACGCCCTGGGTGAGCAGGGCTTCCATGACCGTTTCAGTCTCGACGGAGTCGAATGCCTTCTTCAGGTCGATGAACGTAAGGCACAGCGGCAGCTTGTACTCTCGCGACACTTCGATGAGCTTCGTAATGGTGTGTATGTGGTCGATCGTGCTGAATCCTCTCCGAAATCCTGCTTGTTCGCATGGCTGTCCTTTGTCCAGCGTTCTACTAATCCTATTCAGGATGACTCGAGTGAACAGCTTGTAGACTACGGACAACAGGCAGATCGGGCGATAGTTGCCAATGTCGTGCACGTCTCCCTTCTTGTACGGCAAAACGGTCTTGCTGGTCTTCCACTGAGATGGAACCTTGCATTCGGACAGGTAGCGTGTGAAGAGCCGCGCCAAGGTGTTGATGAACGCTGGCGGGAGGTTCTTCAGGTGTTCAGCTCTGATCCTGTCGGGACCGGGTGCTGTACGTTTCTTCACCGACGAGATGGCGTGTCGGATTTCGGAAGAGAGAACAGAGGGGACGACGTATCCATCCTGCGGAAGATGGCATGGGGGCAGGTGGATGTGGCTATCGAAGAGATCGGAGTAGAAGTCGTGGATGATCTTCTCCATGGTCCTTCTGGAAGAGGTGACGGTTCCGTCGGGACGTCGGAGAGCGGTCATTATGGTCTTGAAGTTGGCGAAGTTCCGGCGGGCATTGCGGATGCTCAGCCCTGCCTCTGCTGCTTCAGCCAACACTTCCGCCCTTCTCTCCTTGAGATCTTCCTTTATCGCCGTTCTGCATAGCTTTGCAAGCTCGGACGTCAGTTGGTAGTTGCCTGACGCTCGTGCTGCTCCACGCTGGCGTATCAGCTCGAGAGTTTCCGGAGACAGGCGTCTCTTGGTGGTTTTCAAGCTCTCGGCTCCCGTAGCACTATCGTGGAGATGGTGCACGAAGCGATCGTATTCCTCGTCGACGTTGTCCATGACGGCATCTTCCCAAAGGCCGACAAGAGAGGTGTAGAGATCCCAGTTGATGGTCGTTCTGGGATTCCTCTTCTTGAACTTCGCGGCCTTCTCTCCTTGACGCGAAAAGCGGAACCTCGCGCGAAGGAGGCGGTGGTCCGATCCCGTGTAGAACTTGGGGACAACGGAGACATCGGTCAGGCAATACTTGCGATTGAAGATGATGTGGTCGATCTCGTTGTGGAACTGGCCACCGGGGGATTCCCAGGTCCATCGTAGGGAGGGAGGCTTCTGGAACTGCGAGTTTCCAGGGATGGTCTTGGTCGACATGATAAACTCAGACAGCCTTTCACCTTGCTCGTTCCACTCCAAACCGTGGGTTCCGATGTGAAGTTCTTCCGGCGACCTTCGTGGCCAGATCTTGGCGTTGAAGTCGCCGACGATCACCTTGTAGAAGGTGTGATCTTCCTTATAGAACTTCTCCAGCTCCACGTAGAAGGCCTCGACGTCTTCGTCGTCGTAGTCGGATGTTGGGGCATACGCGACGAACACAGTCAAGGCTGGCACGGAGCCACATCGCTTCAGTCGCAGACGTCCGATTCGGCTTGTCAGAGACTCGTACGAATCGATGTTCATGGCTAAGTGCGTGTTGACGAGGACACCAACGCCGCCTACTCCCCTGCTGTCGCATGTTCCGAGGAACAGTTCTTCTCCGGAGTCGTAGGCGGCGTGTAGGGGGTGGTGTCTTCTCGTCTCGGTCAGTCCGATGACGTCGTACTTGATCTTCCTGGCTTGCATCATCAGGTCCTCGACGGATGCTTCCGACGCAAGCGTGTGGGCGTTGTAAGTACAGATCGTCATCCTAGTCCTTCTCAGTTTGCGCAGCCTGGTTAGGCCCTGAGATTTTAGCAGCCTCTCCGTACTAGTCCTTCCCATCGCTGCGGAAATGGGGGCTCTTTCGGGGTCAGGGGAATGAGGCCCTTTAGTGCTGCTGTGTTTGACTGGAATACAACACGGGTAGCTTGTCAGGCTCTGTCGTGCGGGCGAAGAACTCCGGGCAGCCAACCAGACTGCACGAAGGGACGGGGCGAGACTTAAGGCGGCCTCGAATCGCCTTACATGCACTCCCAGTCTACCGAGTGCAAGCTTTTGGCCGAGCCGACACAGTTACAATCCGCACAGTTACGGACACATCCACGCACACTGTGCATGAACATTCCGCTCCCACGCACAAGGAACGCGTCGACCCGACACAGCAGGAGCAAGGAGTCCATCCTCTGCATCCCACCTGCGTCTCTGGGCAGTACACGGTCGCATTTGGTTCGCGTTTAATTCCCCTATCCACCACCCGGGGACGCGCATTCCTTGATAAGTAGTGCTTCGTAGCGTTGTATTGTTATGTTGAATTTTTTGCGCTTTTTGCTGTCACTGCGTGTGATTGTATTTACTTACCCGTCCAAATAAATAAACTACCGATAAGATTTCCCCCTCTCACCTTTGCTAATTGTTTAGCGGAACTAGCTCAAGTAGTGATAGAAAAACCACGGTCTTCACTGAATTTTACATGAGCTTTCTTGTCAGCATGTCTTGGAGTGAAGATTCGTGCAGGAAGTCCAGTAGTCTGACGTATTTCTTCCAGGTCGATTTCAGTCGAGCAGAGAAGCTTGCCACGCGCCTTGGAGTGTCTTTGTATGAGGTGTCGGCAAAAACGGGTGAGCCTTCATGATATCAGTTGCAACGGATAAATTTTCATTTTGAATTTGTTTTTAAATCATAGTCCTTTTTCAAAGTTTTTCTTTGATACCTTATCTCTTTTCGCAAGTGTAATAAATAACTAAGCTGGTGTATAACCAACAGTAATTGGAATGGTTGTCTGCCTCATGCGTGGGCGTAGGTGCAGTTTCATGTGTCGTGTTTTATTTCTGCTGCAAATCGGCTGTTTTTTAGTTGATTAGACCAACTAACCAATAAGCTTCAATAACGTTTCTTTTTGCATCCTAATTAATAAGAGTGGGCAAAACTAATAAAAAATAATAATAAATAGCAAAACATGTAAACGTGACGCAGATCCACGGTCCGTCATGGGAGGAAAATCATTGAGGAACGCATGTGGACAAGCGGGCCGATAGTTGTTAAGGTCACGAATGCGCCTAGTGGGGTTCCATGCATCACCTCCCCTTGCTTAGAGAGTAACCACGGCTAGTCTGTCTATCTCCATTCGCTTTTCACACGTTGTTTACAGTATTTTTGAAACAAATGTTTTATACCAAGTTATATACAGCAGTTACTTCAACAATCCCTATAATTGCTGGACGCTGGACGAAGTCATTCTCGACTGATAGAAAATTCGTTGTTCGTGTGAACTCCTCGTTTTCCAATCCTACATCTGTTAGTAGCGGTGTACCTCAAAAAGGGATTCTGTCCCCTATTCCGTTCAACACACATACGACTTATTCGAACTTGTGAAGGGTAGTGGGATAACATATTGCGCATTCGCTGACGACTTGAAGATTCACCGACCAATTGCAAGTCACTATGATGTGAACTCCTACAAAATGCTATTAATAATGTCCATAAGGGAGGGGTCATCCGAATGTAGTTACCATTGTAATAGAAATGACAAATGCTGTTACAGGATGTTTTGTTGCGATCAAAACTGCTGCGCCAGGCAGGACTCGAACCCGCATCTTCTGCTTTCCGGGCAGCGATGTTCGCCTTACACCACCGGCGCTGTTTGACCGCACGTAACATCCGCGATATCCTCGAGGTCTATCAGCACCCACCCGTGATACGGGGATGGACCGGCCGCTGATATCAGCATGGAACCGGTTATGCTGAAGACCTTACTAGTAACAATGCTTTAACACATTTACTTAAGCTAGGAGCGGCTGGTAGAGAGGCTATATGCTGTTACAGGATGTTTTGTTGCGATCAAAATATCCTGTAACAGCATATAGTCTCTCTACCAGCCGCTCCTGGCTTAAGTAAATGTGTTCAAGCATTGCACTAGAAATGACAAAATGCCTCACTACTCTAGTATACCAATTAGTGAAGTAGAAGAACTAAAAGATCTTGGGTTTCTAGTTACCAGTAATCTGAATTTTGATAAACAATGTGCCACGGTAGCCAACAAAGCTATGAAAGTCATGTTTAATCTGCTTAGAGCCTTGTCTTCAAATGACAGTTACATTCTTCTCCAGGCGTATAGGGTTCTTGTCGGACTAGTACTGGAGTATGGTACGTCAGTTTTTAATCCTTACACACGAAAGGCTCGCAGTGTAATAGAACGAGTTCAGACAGTTTCACCAGAAAGCTTAAGATACATAGCTGGGGTTTGCATATGATCTAATTCCGTCAAGTAAAGTCAGGGAGCCGTGATTTTGCGCTAGACAGTCTTAGGTAGAGAAGGAGAAATGACCTATTGCTCTTCCACAAAATTGTTACCGATGAAGTCAGTATAAAGCTTGCTGACCTAGTGACGTTGGGCGCATCTAATACTCGTGGTGGTACAATAAAGAATAATGCTGGAAGGGCCAAGCGAAATTGTAGACGCTTCTTTTTCTTGCGTAAGACCCTTCCTTCATATGAGCAGCTTCGCGAAGACTGAGTCTTCCTAGGAATTATGAAGTTTTTAAAAAATTTCTGATATTACATATGAATCCATAACGTATAGACGTCGCTTCAATCGATCATAACTTTCTTAATGCCCAACGGATTCATTCGAAATAAGCAACATTTGGATCAACACACTTTTTCCAATTTCAGAAAGGCTGTTTTTGTGTGGTCCTGATTTGTGAAGGTTCTAGTAGCGAGGAGGTTCCGAAAGTGTTTAAAAAGGTGGTAGTTAGTGGCGCAAGGTCTGGTGAGTATGGTGGGTGAGGCAGAACTTCAACTCCTTGTTCGTTTAATTTTCACTTGGTGATTGGCGAAACGTGTGTGCGAGAGTTGTCGTGCATAAGAATGGAACCTCTTCTGCTGACCAGTGCCGGTTGCAGCTCACGTAATTTTCGGTACATCTTGTCGGTTTCGTCGCAGTAGGGCTGTTGTGATAGTTCGATCTGGTTCCAGAAAGTTGTAGTGTTCGAAGGTACCTCGGCTTTCGGAAGTGCCTGGGGGCTCATCGGCATCAATCCACTGTCTTAATCAGGGATGGGCGGAATTTCTGTTTTCTGATTTTCTGACATTTTTTCTCCTTTCTGTTTTCTGAGAAAATGTGCAAAATTTGGTCAGGAAACAGAAAATATACTTCGAGCTCAGAGACCATCTATGAATAGTCTCAGGCGCATGTCTGAATGGCGAATATGGTGCAAGCATCCCCATCCTCCAAATAGTAGGAAAATGTGTTTCCTTTTGCAATTCATTTTCCCTAAGCCGCCTGAGGTTGTAAGCTCACACAACGATGTTTCGCTGTGATCAAAATTCTAGCACCAGGTGGGATTCCAACCTCCACCACCTGTTAACCGGGGAAGAATGCTCTGCGCCACTACACCGCCGGCGCTGTTTGATCGAACGCAAGATCTGATGTGCTTAATATTATAGAAATGATTCAACTCATTTTATTTAAGCCTAAGGTGACTACTGAGGTTGTAGTTGTGCTGGCACACAGATGGGGGATAGAATGTTTATTCTAACTGTCTTCCCTTTTTATAGTCTTCTTCTTCCCTATCGCTATCCGGTCCGTCCGTCTTCTCATTCCTCTTCCCACCTCCTTGAATGTTGGCTTCCCCCCCCCCCCTAACAGTTTCTTCTCATTCTTCTTCCCACCTCCTTGAATGTCGGCTTCCCCCCCCCCCTAACAGTTGTGAGCTCTCATAATAACGTTTTGCTGCGATCAAAGCTCTGGCGCAGGGTGGGACTGGAACCTGTGCCACTGTTTCTGTTCCATGTTCGTATTTCTGAATCCTCGAAGCAAAGGAGCTAGGGTTCCTTAGGTTAGTATGGAGGCGCACAGTCGGCGTGCTTAGTGCCATGTATGTTGGTTTAGGAAAGGCCGCGAAAGACAGAAATTCAAGTGAGACTGCAGGCGGATTCGTGGGCCAAGGGTGACTCCTCCTTCATAGGTGAGAAGCCGGGTGTTCGATTCCCGGCCTTCCGACTTTTTGCATTTTTATTGTTTATTTCTTGTATGATATTTTTCACCTTCGTCGGTATACATTTCACTCCAGGATCCCAAATGTGTGTTCAGTAACAGCTTTTAATCAGTTGTCCTCCATATATACAATACATTGTATTTTGTTGCACATTTTTGGTAGGATCCTTGTAAGTCAGTATGCGAGCTCAAACTTACATTCTAAGGCGTGGCCTCTTCCTATCAGGCGAGGTCACGGAGTGGGAGATAAGCACCCATGGAGAAGGACAAAGGGGTGAGCCGACAGTTCTGGCGGAATGCCAGAACACCTTGACTGTATGGAAATGAAGCTTCCCAGCTAACGACATAAATAAAGCAGCAGCAATTATGAGCAGGGCATGATTGCACCAGTCACAAATCGACAACGAGTGTTCACTTATTGTCATCTTAGATGTGCCGTTGATGATGCTCAAGCAACGACAGCCGATTCGTGGTCCAGTGGTACTCCACTGCGTGTCGATGGTATAAAACTAAATTCACTGATGACAGCAGGCAGGTAGCTATTACAATCCCAGCAGGTCAGCGATTATAGCTTACCATCATCTTCTTGCGTTCCGCTAGACGGCTCACTTTCTTTACCCGAGATGTCGAGAAGAAGTCGAAAAATTACACAAACTTAGCCTAAAGGGCTTGCCTGCGGGCTGATAACGAATATGTTACCTGCTTTTGAAATATAGACCAATTACTGTTCTTGGCATCAGATGCGGGGAGGGGCTAGGTTTTATAGGCTGACAGGGGTTCCTGCACTGTCCATAGTTCCAATCGCTGTCGACTACCCCACCGTAGTACCAAAAAGGGGTAAGAGGACGACCCTTCATTAAGAATGTGTGGCATATGGCAGGTGACGACGAATGAACACTCGTTCTCGTGGAGTGGTGCCGTCATGAGTTGGTCGTGATTGCTGCTGCTTTACTCATGTCCACAGTTGGGAAGGTTCATCTCTGTCTTGTCAAGGGTCCTGCCAAAAATTTGCAGCAAAATACCAAGTGTCATGTAGGGAGGACAACTGATGAGAAGCCCTTACTGGATACACATTCGAGAGCCTATAGTGAAATATATGCCTACAAAAAGATGTGCCAAACAAGAAATGAACAAAATAACACAATGGACATGAATCGAACACCTGCCCTCTCGCCTATCAAGCACCATCGCCCATCTCTCAGCCACCAATCCGCTTGCAGCGTAGCCTTTCGCTGCCTCTCCTAAATCAACAAGTAGTATTAGTATGAGGCACTAATATATAGCATGTGTGCGCGCCGACGGTGCGATCGCATAGTAAACTTAGAGAGGCACCAGCTCCTTGGTTTTTTTCGCCATTCAAACATACGCCCGAGACCGTTCTCTGGTGAGTTCCTTGCTGTTAAAGCTTTCGGGAGGAGCGCTTGTTAAAGGTAATTTTATAGACTGTAGCGATTTAACGAGGTTCAGTCCTCACCTCTGCCACAAACCGTGGTTTAGCAGTGTTCCATCACCCGGATGTAAGCACATCTTGTGAAAGAAACCGGTTCGTGAATAAGCTAAGGATGGCTAGTTGTCCTTTCGCACTGACAAGTCTGGTATAAGCATAGTAAGGAAGCGCCGTAAAGAATATAGGAAGATTTGTGAAAACAATGATATTTGGCTAGCGCTGGAAGCTCATTGAGATTTGAGGACATTTCAACACCTCATTCTGTGCGTCTCGGGAAGCGTCGAAATGGCTTGTTCATTCGGCCGCTACTCACAGGGCTCCTCTCTAGAATATCTTGCGACGATCACTCAACAATGTCACGATTTGTGATTTTCTCCACGCGCAACCGCTGCCCGTATCTGACTAGGGAAGGGTTCAGACCTCCCATGGAACTTCGTCCCAACCGGGATCGTCATCCGTAGACACATCTGATCCCAAAATTTCATCCTTTTCAACATCAACTGAAGCTGCAGCACCGTCACATAGAATAGCTGCGAGCCTTCTAGCGATCTTCTTCTCCTGACGAGTTGGTGCATCGTTGTCGTCTGGCACCCCAAATTCAGCGAGAAGAATGGACACCACCTTTGCTGGTGAAAAGAACATAGTGAGTGAAGAAAAAGCAGTAGATCAACAACATTTTCTTCCTCATCATACATTCTACTTACCTTTTTGCTTCACACATGTTTTGCATTGCCCCATGAATGTCAAGGTTGTTAGAAACACCTCTAGTTGTTCAATATATGATTTGGACTTTATTTGTGCAAAATAGTAAATAAAAATGTCACCATAGCAGTTTTTTTTTTGCCATCAAGCATTTTTACAAGCGTGTATGGTAGTTTTCCCGACTGTTTTATCGAACACGTGTCATAGTTGAGAACAAACGGTCATTTCAAAGATAAATTATGATTTGCAAAAAAAAAAACCGGCAGTCACGGGAACCGAACTTGCGACGTCGCACCTAACGAGTGGGAGCACTACCTCCGCGCACCCGCCGCAGCTATCAGGCCATTCTTGCGGAACCCCGACGATTCTCGCGCTTGGTGTGCTGCACATCCTGTGTTGAGGCCCCCAGATTTCGGCAGGCCATAACTCGCGCAGGAATTTCATTTTGCAATTTTGACACCCATATTCACATTCCGTGGAAGGTTGGAACCCTTCCCTAATGAGAGGCATTGGTCCCACCTACTTTATAAACGTTTACAATTCTATAGATTCGACAGAATGTTAAATGCCGCATTTACTTCCTACCATGTATGCTTAGTGCACTCACCATTTCAATAAAGTATTTCCAATAGACCGTTGTGCTAAAACTATAAAATTGGAAAGTGCTTTGGAGTCTTTTACATGCAAATTATCACCGGCAGCTGCGGTGGAAGTGTCTGCTGTTCATAAGGATTATCGAGCTTGTTCTTTAGGGATTAACTGCGAGGACGCCTTTCATACACTAGCAGCTGCGATGCGAGAAAAAATCACAGCTTCGAATATACATTCCGACGACTGCAGTGAGCTAGAGGTATTAGGTTTGAAGCATTTTCATTTGATCTTTGCTCTGTTATAAGGCTCTCACCAGGTGTCGGTTTCAATGTAATACCGCTAGGCGTTCACTTGACATATGTGTGAGGTTACCACACCAGAGATGGAATGCACTTGCGCGACGTCTGAGTGCTTGATAAACTTACAACCGAAGAAAAACCACGTCTGAGTTGTCCACCTAGTTTCGGAGTGAAATTCAGGGAAATCGTTACGGGACACGCAGCTGCTTAACCCTCTGCTAATAGTCGCTGCAGCTAGCAATATTTGCGTGCCAGTCCGGCGCAAATAGAGTCGGGAGGGGGGGGGGGGTTGATAAGCAAAAAATCCCATAGAGCGTCGTTAATGTCCCTCATTCCTGGCTCCAACTTATAGAGCCTGTAGTAAGGGCGCTCCATGGCTAATAAAATCGCGCGGGTGTGGGCGTTGCGTACCGGACAACTCGGACGGGTTTTTTTCGGTTGTAAGTGTATCGGCGAGTCGACGTCTGTAACGCATCTTCTGAATCCAGACGCGCGTTGTACGAAGTCTAAACATCTCCTCTGAATCTGGACGTTCGCTACACGATGTGTACAACATTTCATCTGAAGTGGACATTTGTTGCTGTAGCACGTTGTTCGAACCACGGTCGTTGCGCTACGTCTGTGGCACGCCTTATGAATCAACGATCGTTCTGCGACACCTGAAGCGACGTTTGTGACACGTCTTCTGTATCCACGCTTGTTACGCGAAGTCTGTTACACGTATGCTAAATCGGGAGGCTCATTACGATAGCAGGTAAAAACACTCCCCTGTGCAGTCGATTGGGTCAGGCCTTCACGATTGGGCGCGCTCGCGCACCGTGTAGTGGAGCCGACGGCGCGGGATCGTCCGCTCACAAAGCAGCTTCGAGGGGGACAGAAATAGTCAGAACAGTGCCGACTGAACGTAATGCGAAATTAGGCGTGCGGCGTATTTGTCAAGCCGTATTTAGCGGTAAACGCTAAGGAAAAGCACTTTGCAACAGATGTTACGAAACTAGGGCACTGTAAATGCTAAGGAAATGCACTTTGGATCTGCTATTACGATCTGTGGTTGAGAAATTCAGTTGTTTACTGAGTATGTGCGTCACACAGTCAGTTTTGCTCGTGCAGTCCTCTTAGCATCCTTTTTTTCAAAGGAATCGCTTTCATTTCGACGTTGTTATTCCATAAGTTCGGTCCAAAATGTCGGATTTAAGCAGTTGCCTTCGCTCAGAGTTAATCTTAATATCAATAAAAGAATCTGCATGAGTTGCGCCGATTTTTACTGACCTAATGGTAGCAAATGTGGAAAGAATAGGAATATATGTATTTGTGTAACTTTCATGGGTGAGTCCGCAGCGCTGGCAGAGCTGCGGTCTTTAGTTAATCGCAGTAGCGCGTTAATGAAGAAGTCGGACGGCGCTGTCATCTCTTCCCTGTTGACGTGGATCGAAACACGAACACAGCAAAACTAAATAACAAACAAAATAGCACTATAGTACTTTCAGGACTCTAGAGGTCTAGGAGAAGTCGAGAAAATTTTCCGCCTAAACTTCGCCCGGGGAGTGAGGCTATTTAGGGTGCTGATCACAAACCTGACATCCGTTTTTGATGTTTCGGTCGGTTACAGTAGAAACTAGCCGATTGTTCATGTCACAGTGAGGTAAGTTTATGACCACTGTACCTCTTCTGAACCATTCGGTAAGAAGTCCGCGGACAATGGACGATGTCTACAGCAGGTTTTCTGATGCAGGTTTTCTGATTCCGGTGGACTCTGGATAACGTCTGAGGTGCATCTTCTGTGTCTACGCACTTTGAACACAGAAGCAGTCGACTAGCACACGATTCCTTCTTCTTTGCCCGCATATCGCGCGGGATACTCGGTCTCCAGAGTCGTGTTCTCATCAGTACTACATCAATAAGTGTTGTAATCCTTTTCTGTCCCCTCGAAGCTACTAACAAGGAGAGCCTCCAGAGTGGCGGTAAGCTTTTGCGATGCAATTTTTACGGGATGTAGGGTGCCGTGTGGGGAGTCCAAAACCATAGTCACCTTTTTCGGAGTGCTCTTCCGTGGTCCAAAAAACCGTCTGGACGCGTGAGCGCGAAGTTCATGGCGCCCTGCTGCCTCCCAGCCCGATGTGTTCGGTTGGCGTAGTGGTAGCGGGATCGCCTCTCAGGCGCATCTAGCAGGTTTGATGGTTCGGTTCCCGCTGTCGCCAGTGTTTTTTTCACATATCGGATCGTTATTATTACGGGCTTGCGTGACCACAGAAGCCAATCTGTACGCGATGTTTTTACGTGCCATCGGCTCATAGCATGATGCAAAAACGTCTCTTGTTAATCTGGACGCTTGTTGCTAGACGCCTGTAGAACGTCGTCCTAATCTAAATGTCGGTTGCGCAACCTCTCTGGGACGTCTACTTGATACACGCTCGCCGCACCTCTGTGGCACGTCTTCTGAATCCACGATCGTTTTGCGACGTCTGGGACTGGGACACGCATTCTGAATGCACACTCGTGGAGCGGCATATGTAAAACCTTTGGTATACTCCTGTGACGGCCTCGCCGACAGAACAACCAATTGTCACTGATGCGTGTATGAGTGCATTGATTTCCACAGGGCACTCTTTTTGCGCACTCTCTCTCGTGACGCCTCGTGGGGGATGTTGTACCTCCAAGAATCAGAAAAGAAACATACTTCCGTGCGGAGAACATCGCTGTCCGTTGCCGTGCAGAGCGACGAGCGACAGACGCGGAGGAAGAGCGCTCGTCATTGACTGCCACAGGCAGCCTTCTTGCGTTCTCATCGTGATTTCTCCTTATTAGCTTAACTAAACTTGATGTTAGCTAATGGTGCAGTGGGGAATTAATGGGTCTCATCAGCGAATTTTATGTTCGGCACTGACTCTTATCTTTCTATTTGCGTTATTTCTCTTTCTTCACAGCGTCTTCAAATAGTCTTCAAATTTTTTAACAATAATTGGCGTATCCGCCAGATATCTCTTCGCCGCATCGAAGATTCGAACATAAGGACGAGGAAGCGATTAGTAGAGAATATCCCACTATATAAAGAATAAAGGGATAGAAGGCAACGTAGTAAATCCCTTCATGTTGTGTGCCACGCATTCGGGTGCGTTACGTTAGGTGTCTTCCACTACTGTAGAATGCGGAGCGATGCCCTTGACTACCGTAGGCTAACCAGCTGCTACGCCCGCCTCGTACGATATTTCCTAAAGAGATGGGGCGAGTTGAGCAGAGCGCGCATTGTTGCTTTGAAAGGGTCATTTTCGACTCTCCTTAGCTGAGCTCTCCCCAGCAACGTCATCTCATTCTGTAGAAAACCAATTTTATTGATTGGGATCACGTGAGACTCGTGAGCTCAAACTGGTTAAGAAAAGCGGGAACGACTTCTAATTTCAAGAATTCACTTAAGGTTAGACGCGCTACTACTGCTTTAGCAGCAACAGACGTGAAACAAACGTCTCTACTACCACGTGGATTTGGCTAATTCAATCTTTAGTGCCTTCTCTGAAGTGTATTACAAGGCGACCCCCCAGGGGTCAATCAGCGCCCCAAAGTATACGAATACAAGAAATGCAAAGAGAAACCAGGGTAGAAAACAAAGATCTCAATCACCACCTTACAAGGGAAGGTCCGCTCTGCGGCTCACAGTCTGTTCTGTTCATCCGTTATAGCTCGTCCAAGGTGGGCTCAAAAACGCGCCACGCTACCGTAGTCGAAGGGCGGTGGCGGGCGGCTGCGGACCGCTACCGTAACTTAGGGAGACACCTAACGTACGAACAAGGGTCAAGCTCTTGAGGTTCGGGAATCGAAAGGGGGGGGGGGGTCGTACTGTGACCTCGTCTGGAGGGCGGGGTTCGTGCTCTTCCGGATTTGCCAGAGGATTCTCTCTTATTCTTCAGGTTTTTAGGTGATGCTTTTAATTCTTAATAAGTTGTTTTTTCCAGGAATGCTTACGAAGGCGTGGAGTCTCTCCTTCGTCCCGCGAATTTGTAAAAATTGATATAAAAATGTTTCAAATAAAGATTGTATTACTTGTTAAAAGTAAAGATTTTCTGCACCCAGATTTGGAGTCAATGAGAAGTTTCCATTTTTCAGTTTTTTTTTTCAGGAAGTCACGGACGCGACAGTTTTCTGACTGAACAAGCGACATCTACGTCCTAAATTGCCGTCTATAAAATTTGAAGTGTCAATTGCTAAGGAAAATTAAGTGCTTTCCCTACAAGATTTTTGAAAGCGCTCTTCGAAGCGATGACGGAGTGGCAACCGGAGGATGGACTTGTCGCGAAACTAATTTTCTCTCTTCTGCAGGAAACAGCATCAGAAAGTGGAGTTGTAAAG
The DNA here is from genome assembly GCA_947396885.1 of Heligmosomoides polygyrus polygyrus. Lineage (NCBI taxonomy): Eukaryota > Metazoa > Nematoda > Chromadorea > Rhabditida > Heligmosomidae > Heligmosomoides > Heligmosomoides polygyrus. The sequence continues at coordinate 56,842,262 of OX377206.1, forward strand.
TTTTAATCCACAGTTTGACACACGGTAATAAAACCTGGCTTTCTGAAACGATCCACTGTATGAACAGACGCTCCGATTTGTATGATTTGCCGAAATTTTTCGACACCGTTAATTACGTGGAGGCCGCTATTTTAACAGCCTGCTTTTTAAAGCGTAGAACCCACACTTTTTATTGTTTTAAAAGCTCTGTGAATTTTTTAGAGAAGTCGTACAAACTCCGAAATATGGTAGGTTACGTGGAGCCATTGCGTTCTCCGATATCACCGATCGCCACTGAAGGATGGACTTCTCGCGGCAAAAAATTTCTACCTTCTGGAGGAAGAGCATCAGAGAGTGAAAACTGTGCCATCTTAGAGTTCAAGATGTGATTAATATACAATCAAAAACTAAGCTTCTTCGCAGCGATCTCCGATATGATCAGGAGGATCGATTTGCAAATTCTCATGTTTCATTAAAAACAATTTTTTTTTACTCGAAGCAGATCACGCACACAGTTAAAATCTTGCCGCGAAAATTTACAAGTCTTGTTCAATGCACAGTGCAAAAATGATGGTTTTCTGAAACGAATAGATTGGATCTTAAAAATTAGAAGAAAAGGGATTTCACATGGTGTGAAAATCAGTTTTCAAAAGCTAGGTCTTCATACGGGGCGGAGGCCTTCGATTTTTGAGCGAAAAAAATGAAGTGATTTTGTATAAATAATTATATCCCGGTAAGTTTTTCGAATTTTAAAAGATTTAATAGCTTTTGAAAACGAGACAAAAAGCGCTTTCAAACCATATAGAAATTAGTTTTCATCAGGGAGATCTTCATAGGGGGCGGGTGGGGTTCGAATTCTGGTCCATTGTTGCAAAAATACGTGCCAAAAATCGACCTCCCCTCGCCCCGTATGAAGATCCCTTTTTTGAAAACTGGTTTCTATATGGTTAGAAAGCATCTTTCCTCTATTTTTCAAAAAGCAATTGGGATTTTTGATTTTCAAAAAGCGAACCGAGTTATGATCAAATTTGTGAAGAACTACTCGTAACGAACGACTCTGCACCGTCGACACTGAAGTGATTTCATAAAAGCGGTCATAACTGGGTTCGTTTTTCGAAATTCAAAAATCCCAATTGCTTTTTGAAAAATAGAGGAAACATGCTATCTGACCATGCATAAATCGTTTTTCAATAAGGAGGTCTTCATAGGGGGCAGGGGGGGGGGGTGTTCGATTTTTCGCATGTATTTCTGCAACAGTGTACCTGAATTCGAACCCCCACCGCCCCCTATGAAGACCACCCTGTTGAAAACTAATTTCTATATGGTTGGAAAGCGCTTTTCCCTAGTTTTCAAAAAGCTATAATATCTTTTAAAATTCAAAAACCTTACCGGGATATAATTATTTATACAAAATCACTTCATTTTTTTCGCTCAAAAATCGAAGGCCTCCGCCCCGTATGAAGACCTAGCTTTTGAAAACTGATTTTCACACCATGTGAAAGCCCTTTTCTTCTAATTTTTAAGAAGTTGGCTTTTTCAAGTTGTTGAAAACTTACCGAGTTATAGTCATTTTTGTGAACGTCGAATTTCGTCGCTCTCATGACGTCGGTGCCATATCGACCACTGGTCGATCCAATCTATTCGTTTCAGAAAACCATCATTTTTGCACTGTGCATTGAACAAGACTTGTAAATTTTCGCGGCAATATTTTAACTGTGTGCGTGATCTGCTTCGAGTAAAAAAAATTGTTTTTAATGAAACATGAGAATTTGCAAATCGATCCTCCCTGATCATATCGGAGATCGCTGCGAAGAAGCTTAGTTTTTGATTGTATATTAATCACATCTTGAACTCTAAGATGGCACAGTTTTCACTCTCTGATGCTCTTCCTCCAGAAGGTAGAAATTTTTTGCCGCGAGAAGTCCATCCTTCAGTGGCGATCGGTGATATCGGAGAATGCAATGGCTCCACGTAACCTACCATATTTCGGAGTTTGTACGACTTCTCTAAAAAATTCACAGAGCTTTTAAAACAATAAAAAGTGTGGGTTCTACGCTTTAAAAAGCAGGCTGTTAAAATAGCGGCCTCCACGTAATTAACGGTGTCGAAAAATTTCGGCAAATCATACAAATCGGAGCGTCTGTTCATACAGTGGATCGTTTCAGAAAGCCAGGTTTTATTACCGTGTGTCAAACTGTGGATTAAAACTTTACAACTCCACTTTCTGATGCTGTTTCCTGCAGAAGAGAGAAAATTAGTTTCGCGACAAGTCCATCCTCCGGTTGCCACTCCGTCATCGCTTCGAAGAGCGCTTTCAAAAATCTTGTAGGGAAAGCACTTAATTTTCCTTAGCAATTGACACTTCAAATTTTATAGACGGCAATTTAGGACGTAGATGTCGCTTGTTCAGTCAGAAAACTGTCGCGTCCGTGACTTCCTGAAAAAAAAACTGAAAAATGGAAACTTCTCATTGACTCCAAATCTGGGTGCAGAAAATCTTTACTTTTAACAAGTAATACAATCTTTCTGCTTTCAAAAGTGCTTTATTTTCAACTGTAAACAAACAATATTATTGTCAAAAGATTACATACACAAAACCTTTATCAGCGTTTTTCTAACAAATTAATAAATTAAACAGTTACTCAGTAACACTCTTTCTTGAACTAATCTGACACAGTGGAAGCTGCACCTGGAAAGAAGGGCCTATTAAATGGTATAAAAATTGCATGAAGATTTTAAAAAAATTCAACGCGGATAGGAAATAAAACGGTGGTCTACACAAGGGGTCGTACCAGATCTATTCTGGGAGGGGGGGGGGGGGGGGATCGTAAATTTTCGGCAAAAATCGAACCCCACGCTTGACCCTGGTACGAACCCCCACGCATTCTCTTCGACGGGGACAATTTGTATGCCTATTTGACCTCTACAAGAACTTGCGGCTGCCAGAAAGAACAAGTCTGTATTATATCCTTCCCACACAAGTGTGGTACCAATTAACCGACCCCAAAGGAATGGGAAGGTGATTGGTCTAGAAAGGGTTGCCGAACCAAGAATCTGGATTCTAGGTGCACGTGACTACTGCCATGTTCGGCTGAGTTACCACTCGCCCCTTGATAGAGAATACAGTGATAACTACCCGATCGTTGTTTAATTCGTGACTTTCTATTGAGCTATGACTCCATAGTCTGTTTGAAGCAGAAAGCAATTTTCCTCATCGAAGTTTACGAGACTACTCAATTTTTAGATCCACTTCAGTGTACCAGCCAGCTCCATTGATTTGCGCATGTCGATAGTGTTTATGCTAATGACCAAGTTAATAACATGACACATTGGACAAGTGGAAAGCGCAATCCCAGCTTTAAGCTTGCCGTAAGATTTTCGTCTTTTCTGTTCTTCCAAATATGCTGTCAAACTTCGATGCAGCTGATAAAAGGAATTTTGTGCTCATCGACAAGATTTGGGGCCGTGTATCAGGATGTCGGATTATAAATGTCGTTTTTGCTCAAAAAAAAAATTTTTTCGCTTCAAGAAAAGAATGACCATACCTTAATACAAGGGGTAATATCCGTTATTATCAGTGACATTTCGTCAACGTCCTCGCAGAGAATGGATGCCTTTCTTGAAGAACTGCGGTGGCTGCGACTCGAAGAAGTTGGGCACTCAAATTTCGACTTCGTTAAGGTTCTTGAATTTTTTCTCCGTCAAAGCGTGCTGCATCGACCGGAAAACTCTGATGGCGCAATGTCCGGGCTATAAGGCGGGTGAGGCAGACGTTCCCAGCCCAACGCACTCACTCAGTTTTTTGCAGCGTGATTTTGCGGCGTGCGGTCAAGCGTTGTCATGAAGGAGTTCCACAGTTGCTGTGTTCACTCTTTGTTGACGAAGTGCTTGGTCCACGCGGCTCAGTTGTCCTCTGCAAGGATCTGGCGCAACTGTATGGCGTGGATCCAGCACCTCAAAGTGCACCAGACCGCTACTATTCCACCTAGCACAGGGCACGACTTTTTCCGTGAAAGTCAGGCTTCCTCGTTGTCATCGGGACCTCACCGGGGCTCAACCATTGCGGATTTCGTGTGGTGTTGTCGTAGTGGATCCACTTCTCATCCGACATCACGATGGAGTCACAGAAACCGCTGTTCTTGGTTTTGCGGATGAGAATTCCAGCGACGGCGACTCGTGTTGCCTTGTTTGTGTCGCTGAGCTGATGTGGCACCCATTTTCCACACCGGTTTGACCTTCCGATTGCATGCGAATGATCGGCAATGGTAGAATGGTGACAACAGAACCTGTGTGCGAGCTCACGTGTAGCTTGTGTTGGATCCGACTTGACAGCCTCCTTTAATTCCTGGCTATCCACAACTTCAGGACGCCGTTGATGTTCTTCGTCTTCAAGGCTCTCATCGAAAACGTTGAAAGCGTCGCTGGCGTTGACGTAAAGATAGAACATCGTTACCAAATGCTTCAGACAAGATGCGATGGGATTCTATAGCAGTTCTTCCTTTGTTTATGTCGTACAGCAGGCAAACCCGCACTCGGTACTTTTGCTTGCTCATCGTCAATCTAATAAAATCTTTAAAAGGGTCAACGAATCGGAACGAAACTTCGCCAGGAGATTTCTTCAACATTTGTAATCCGACAACCTAAGATAATGTGAACTTAATTGGAACAAGGAAACTGAAAAACTCGCGATTGCAGTGCGGATGGTTGAAGCAGCCATACATACCAAAAAAGCTACATGAGGGGTCTCTTGCGCAGAAACGTGTCGATCAGGTTTCAATTCGCTTACCATCCTCTAATTTTTGATGCAAAGTGGCTCGGGAGGTGGGGGATGTCACCTTGTGCTGTAGTGGTTATCCGCCTTGATTGGAAGGTACATGTGTGTCCAATTACATCGGAAATGGCCTAGCTCAGTTTTCACCATATGAGTGGAGAATATCACTGATCTATAAGTTTTAATTTTGTACAAGGCAAAACGTTGTATAGGCCTGTTGTACACGGTGACTCATGTGGGCAGAATCCGCGTAGCAACGCTGAATGTGGGCGCGTTGAAGGGCCGCTCATGCGAGTAAGTAAAAGCACTAGAGCAAAGAAGAGTTGTGTGCTACAGGAAACGAGGTGCTCCTGCAGTAGGTCAAAGACCATAGAACGAGACTTCAAGACTGTTCTTTGAAACCGTCGCCCCGCTGCCTAAACAGCTACCGGCATCTTAAATATCGACCCTCCAAGACTGAAGCAGGTACTAGAGATGCGATACAGCAAAAATCAAGAATCAAGTAAAGGCGAATGAAAGAGATCGAAGCAGCAGTGATTTCACGCGTACGGTTACCGACGGTTACGGCTGTCGATGAAACTTCGAAAAGAGCAGCCGACGAGACACGTCAAGCCGTAAGGTTAAAACTCGGCATTACAAAGTCTGTACGACACAAGGTCGACAAGCAGACATGGCTGTGGACGGACGATGTGAAATCGAATTTATGTCGGCGACACATCTTCTGAATCTGGATGCTCGTCGAGCGACATCGGTGACGTCTTCTGAATCTGGACGCTGAGAAATGCGCGCAGTTGCCGTTGTATCAAAGAGGAAGAGCCCGCGCTTCCCCTGCTGCAGGTCGTCCCACGTTGAATAACCCTGCGTAGGATAGGATGAGGAGCATCCCGCGCGGGTTTCGTCACTCAAACGTCATCGACGCCTAACTCAATTATCTAGTGGTAGATTATTTATAACTGAGATATTTTCGTTTCTGTATTTTTGCATTTTCAGCCTATGCTGGAACTGGAATTTGGAAAGTGTTGACAACGAAGCGTTTTATCCTGAGTTGTTTAAGCCGCGGAATGCCCTAGGTTTTGACAGCCAAGCATTCTATCCAAAGTTAATTAAGTAGCGGCGTGTCCAAGGTCCATTCTCCACGGGTCGGTCTCGCAAGAGCTTTCGGCAGCCAAATTGTCTAGGTTCCGCCTGAATGTGCGAGGTTTTCTTTGAATTTTGATTGTCTGTATCTTCCAAGTACCTTCAGTGATGTTCGATGCTATCGTAGCTACATTTATCAGCGGGCTGTATCGTGAGATAATGTACGACGACCATGTAGAATTGTCAGATGCTCGATTGCGTTTCACAGGCTAGGCAATACCATTAGACAGAAACTTCGATGGAGCAGCACTGCGCACAATTTTTTACCAACAAATGGCATGGGGTAGATGGAGTCGTATGAAAGCTCGACACTGGGTCGCGAGTTGTATATTCGGTTTGACACGAATTTGCGACAGGGGTATACTTCAGCGAGTGCTAGGGATGCTTCATTACCCAGTGTTGCTTCTCGTCGAACCGTCAGGACGCATCTCCTACGAGGCTTGGGTTGTGTTTCTAGCGAGGGCTACTATTTCCTAGTGACGCCTGCAAGTCTGGCGTGGTCCGCACATCCAGCGTCGAGTGCCAGTGAAGTCGGCAACCGGCGGTGATATGCTTCAAAATTTAGGATTCCTCCTACGCTGGTGAAAGTGGAGCGATTTAAACATTAAGTAGAACACTTGAACACACACATTTAATTATTTAAATTACCAGCTCGTCGCCGGCTTCGCCGGCGCCTGACGCTGGACGTGCGGGCCACGGCAGGCTTGACGGCTTCGCCGGCTTTGGGTATGGCGCGCCACGCAAGGAACGTAGCCCAAACCTCGCTACGGGCGCTTGCTAACCCAGTATCGGCCACCGTCTTCGCCGGCAACCAACGCTGGGTAAGGAAGCATCCCTACTGTCGAAGTCGAGCACGTTGGAACGTGCACCTGCTACAGATTGATTGATGCCTTGCTGAGTACCACTCACATCCTTGATAGCACTCAGGAGAAGGTCCATCAGCACTCCTGCTTCGTCCAGGGTTGTGTTCACAAGCTATTGCAGCACGTCAAGGCTAACTGAATGTCTGACATTTCTGTACTGTCGCCCTGCTTTATAAGCCACGAGATGTGTTGATATTCGGAAAAGGTGACATAAGACAAAGATACTATCCTCTTGTATATACAGTGCTAAGAAAACTGGTCGAACCACTGCTGAAAATTGAGACCCACGCGTGGTTGAATACGAACCCGAATCCAGCACAGGTTTCCAAAATTTTCTTCACTGGCTTGTCCTAGTCCGCTGCTGAAAATTGGAGGATCCGTCATCCGTCGGCCATCATAATTACGCATCACCAACCCCGATCGGTTAATTGTGAGAGAAAACCGATAGCCGCTCAAAGGTCGGTGATATTGGCTGCTTGATCGAAGCACTTACCCTGCAGTAAGGCGCTTAATTCGGCTAACACAATCCCACAACTCCCACCCCAATCGATTAGGCTCGAAAGGAAACCATAGCACCGCTGAAAATATCGATAATATCGATTGATCTTGATTGTCTGATCGAAACCCGTTCGGTTGTTGAGCGCTTCTTTCGCCTAACGCAAAACCTTATGGATATGCGTGTTCTCTGCTTTGCATTCCTTTGGCAGTCGTTCCGTAAACACCTTAGATGGGATCGACATGCACCGTCAACAGCTCACGCACGCGCCGTCAGCAGTAAACACCCGCCGTCGCGGCGCGCTTCAGTGCGGTGGACGCAGCGGACGCGGCCGGCTTCAGCGCCGCGTACGCAGCGGACGCGGCGGCCTTCAGTGCGGCGTACGCGGCGGACGTGACGGCTTCAGCGTCGCGCACGCAGCGGACGCGGCCGGCTTCACATAAGAGTGCGTTGTCGCATAAGAATGCATGTCATCGGACAGTGACTCATGCCTCTTTCGATTATATCCCCCATATAGTAAATATGGTGATGATAATAATGATGATGATAATTGTTCCGTTGCTTGTTTTTTATCAGTACTTCCGTTGTCAAGTTATTAGGTTGTAACGAATTAAATGGCACTGGCTCGCGCCATTATTTGGCGCGTCTTTACGCGTTTGATCAAGAACAAACCGTAACATGTGGCATATCATTTAGAAGCGCAAACTTTGCTCTACCGGCGAGTACCAAATTTTCTATGTAAAAGTGGGAAAACTTTAGAGTTTTATTGACTTTTTTCAGATGGACAAAAGGGTAATCCGAGGCATTTACTTGTATGAATTCAAACTGGGCACTACAGCCAAGGAGGCGTAGGAGAAGATCAACGCCGCATTCGGTCAAGGATGTTCCACAATTCGGACGGCGTATCGTTGGTATCAGAAGTTCCGGAATGGAGATGAGAGCTTGGAAGAACATGAAGGTCGTGGGAGGCATAGTGTTGATGAGGACAAGCTGAGAGATGTGGTAGAGGAGGATCCACACAAAGGTACCAGGGAGATAGCGAAGGTTCTTGGCGTCAGCCACAACACAGCTGCCCGGCATCTGAAGGAAATTGGAAAGACCAAAAAGCTGGAAAGATGAGTGCCTCACGAGCTGTCTGAGGAGCAAAGAAACCGACGATATGAGATCTCGTCCGCACTGCTTCTACGGAACGAAACGGACCCATTCCTTGATCGCATCGTAACCTGTGACGAGAAATGGATAATGTACGACAACAGGCGACGATCGGCCAGTGGGTGGACAGCGATGAGAGCCCCAAGGTTTTTGCGAAGCCGGAATTGCACCAAAAGAAAGTAATGGTGACAGTATGGTGGTATTTGCTGGGAATTATTCACCACAGCTTCCTCCCGCCCGGCGAATCCATCACGGCAGAGAAGTACTGCATTGAAATTGAAGAAATGATGAAAAAGTTGAAAGATATCCGGCCGGCCTTGGTAAGCCGAAGGCGAGTTCTCCTTCTGCACGACAATGCTCGCCCCCATGTAGCACGAATGACGTTGCAGAAATTGAATGAGCTGAGCATTGAAACTCTACCACATCCTCCGTTTTCTCCCGACCTCTCCCCAACAGACTACCATTTCTTCAAGCATCTTGGCGACTTCTAGGTAGGGAAAATATTCAAATACCAACAGGATGCCGAAAGTGCCTTCGAAGATTTCGTCAATTCCAGAACTTCTGATTTTTATGCTACTGCGATAAAAAAGCTTGTGTCACGTTGGCAAAGATGTGTAGAATCAGAAGGTTTTTATTTCGATTAATAAACTTGCCTACAAGCCGAGATATTAACTGTTTAAATTTACAGTGGTTCAGTGCCATTTATTTCGTTACAACCTAATATTTTGGGCAAAACTACGCGTTGTCAAGGTTAAAAAATATTCTTATCCGCCCATAGCATCCCTTGTTGAACAGCAAGATTTGCATGCTAGGAATTACGCCACGGCGGTGACACACTACCCAAACGTCATTAATAAACAGACGTTTATTTAGAGAATTAGTAATACGAGCCATGTCCTCAGTTTATCGCGGCGAGTGCTTGATTGATTGGTGCAAGAGTCACTTATACGGGGCTCCAAAGTGTAGGATCGCAAGTTTTTTTGTTGATAAAAATGGTTCTACCATACGAGCACAATTTCTACACCGTAATCTTTTTAGGCGTACGTGGGTCGTTCCATCGCGAATGTTGCTCCTGTTAGGTTCTTGTGTGTGGTTCTCTGCTTTTACTGGAAGTTCACTTCTCCAAAAGCAACAACAGTTGATTTTTTATGCTGTTGGAGTATCATTTCACCAAAAATGCGCTCTGAACACCTGGGACCAGGCAAAGAGTGATACCGGGGCCATGGCTAGCTTTGAAATTATAAGTTGGAAAATGCACTCCAAGGTGGACTCCAAGGTGTCATTGCTCGTTTTCTTCGTAGGCTGGAACATTATCGTTGGGCAGTTGCTAAAAGGATACCTAATTCCAGGGGTACGGCTCGGCGTTCCACGTGGATGGTGTGGAAGGAAGGAAACGAAAACCATCTTCAAGATCCTCGTGCTGCTCCTCAGCGCCTGAGCCAGTTTTCGTCTAGAGATGTGGCGGCGGCGAATTTTGTTGCAATTTCGGTCGTTCTGCAAGGCAACGATGGAGTATATGTAGCCAATCTCGTGAAAAAATTAAAGTGATATTGTTGTCCTATGTTGTAGTGGACGGAAAAATCCTCGTTTTCAAGGTCAATTTGTTGGGGAGCCATGTGCAGAGTCAGCCGGAATGTTCCATTTTCCCGCAACGTCAGAATTTATTGATGGATAGTGTTTACTACGAATAACACTCGGGTGTTTACACTGCGTAAAGTACGTCACGGAACAAATATTTATTTCGTCTCTAACGTACGCATTTGAAGCGGCTTTAGTAATCCTTCCATTATGCCGAGAGATAGTCATGTCTGTGCCGTTATCTCGAGCTGTTGCATTAAACGAGCTTCCAAATCTGTTTTTTAAATGATAAAATTTGTGATCGTTTTGATGTGGTTTAGTCTCTCGTGCATCTGCAGGTGAAAATTCGTCTTGTGGTAACTGTCGTGGTACGCATATCCGTCGTATTATGGTCATATGTGCTTGCTATTTGTTTATATTTTCAAGTTTTTATATATTTTGATCAAACCAACCTTGCTTCATCGAGATATCGCCCATGTTTGTCGATCACTGTCCTCCATCGTTCCGGCAGGGAATGGATGCCGTGGCGATAGAAATCCGGGGGGTTCGATTCGAGAAAGTGACCAAGGTCGGATTCGAGTGCCGCTCGATCATCGTATCGTTTTCCCTCCAGAAAATGACCTAGCGATCGGAACAAATAGTAGTCAATTGGGGCAAGAAGGTCTGGTGAATAGGATAGGTGGGGAATGACTTCCCACCCTAGCAGCTGGAGCTCTTGGTGGTGGGTCATTTTTGAAGTATGCGGTTTTGCATTGACATGGAAGAAATGGATCTTGTCGAGTTGTGGGCGTTTAATTTGAAGAGCGTGGCTGAGCTCTTGTAGTTGGTTGCAGTACACCTGACTGTTAATGGTGGCACCAGAAGGGAGAAGCTCCCAGTATATGCACTACGAACGTCCCAGAAATCACTCAGCATTCCCTCCAAGGTTGCAGATCACCTTTGGGAACTGCTGGCGGCTTCTACTCTGCTGCAGTCCAAGCTTGCCTTGCTGTTTATGACACATACAGTACCCACTTCTCATCTCCTGTAATGAGCGAGTCTAAACAATCAAAACGGCGAGAGCGGGATAAGTTGAAAAGACATGCGTCAGCTCGTGTGGAACGCTGGTCAGGTGACAAATCATGCGGAATCCATTGACCTTTTTTTGCAGACGAAACCAAGCTCTCGTAATTTAGCGACAGTGGGTTGGCTAGAGGAAATGGCCGCTTCACGAGTGGAGTGGAACGATCTGCTTTAATGGCAGCCAGTAGGGAGTCGCTGTCGACCATCGACTCGCGTCCAGACTTGCGTTGGTTGGACAACGGTAAATGTATTAATTTAAGCGATTCATGCAGTTATCACAGTACGTACACAGGTGCATCTTGAAGAAAAACACGCACCAGGTTACGGTGAGGTTCGGCTGACGTATGTCGCAGCTGGAACTCGTAAAGAAGACAGTGACGGAGGTGGAGTTTAGAAGATTCCATATTTCTTGAGATAAGCGGGTAGATTGCGAATAATTTGCCCTGGAATGAGCTGACCGTTGACCATTTGCATGATCTATTGCGAAATCGATAACACATCTCAACCAGGAAAGCCAAGTCAACTTGAAAAATCGTAGGAACATATGAATCACTAATGAACCGTCATCATGTTCTATCACTCTTCTCCACCTTTCAGACAGACTCCCGATCCTTTTGGCGAGTCATTCTTGCAATGTGTGGTCGAGCATTGTCGTGCAAGAATCGGATTGTGCCAGGATTCAGACGCTTTTCTGCGATCTTGACGGCCAGTCTATCCAGCTGCTGACAGTACAAGTCCGCTGTTAGAGTTTCGTTACGGGTCAGCAGCTCGTAGTAGATGACACCTTTGTAATCCCATAAAACAAAAAGCATAATCTTCGACGGGTGAGGACCCCCCTTTGGCTGTGGCTCAGGCTGCTCACCCTTGTTACCCAGTGTCTGCTCCTCTTAATGTTGACGTACAGGCACCACTTCTCATCTCCTGTGATGACGAACTTCAGCCTGTCTGTGCGCTTGTACGAGAGCAATTGAGTGACCACCTCAGCACGTCGCTGGCGGTCGCGTTCGGTGAGGTCATGGGGAACCTACTGTGCCAACTTGTGCACCTTACCCAGTTGATGTAGGTGCCTAGCGATGGTGGCATTGTGCACACCCAAGTCCTGCGCAAGTTCACGAGTAGTCCGCCGTAGGTTCGCGCAGTCGGTCGTTGTCGACATCGGATTCACGTCCTGACCTGAACGAATCTTGAAGGTTAAACTCAACTTTGCGGAAAGTGCGAACCATTCTCGTGCAGTGCGATCGGACACTGTGCCCTCCCCAAATGTACCATTGATGCGACGATAGGAAGCGGCTGCTAACTCACAAAATTTGAAGTCATGCAATAAGGACCTCGGATGTACTCCTTTGAAAGCTCTATTTTTCTAGAAGGAGATACGCGAGAGTGAGTAGCTATCAATAACAGTAAACTTATAGATACCTGATCTCTTTATGTGAACAAAAGATAGGTTGCTGTAAGGTAGCGTTAGTGAGAAAAAAAGCGCATTCAAAAAATGGCGGGAACGTTCGCAACAACCTAGTATAATAGTTCCTTACGTGCTTTGCAGAACGTTGAGGTTAGGAGGTGAATTTCGGGATAAAACGGATGTGTGTGTGGGATGACAAGGGTCGTCGTCTCTCCAGCTGGTCGCTGAGGATTAGGAACTCAGTCGTTGTGCGGTATTAAAGGATTGTGGCTGTTGAGTGGTTCCATTGACGCTTAATTAGCAACAAGGATCTCACACACGACCCCAGCAGCTCCACTGTTTGCCTCGCCGTTTGCGTGCTGCCTTTGGATCGTAAACTTGTTCTCCAATTTGTGTGCCTATTACCGCAAAATAGTTCTTACAGTCTCCACTTTGAAGAGACACTAGGAGTACCAGTCGTGCACCGTCAATAGTATGATTACAGTTGGGAAGTGAACACAACCCGACACTCTGGAAATAGGCGTTTCCACCACGATGTATCAACACCTCCCGGGCCATCCGCGTTTTCAGCGAGCGGACTTCCTTTCACCGGAATATCGTCAATCCGCCTACCACACCAAACAAGGTTGAGGAAAATAGTCACAGGATGCTTCAGCCAACAGCGGTCTTCAGCTGTCCGTCCCGACAATGTGATCGCTATGCTTCGGAGTTTCCCCCACCATTTTTTTTACGGATTTCTTATTCTCGTTTCCTATTTACTATTTCTATGCTGGGGATTCCAGCCATGGCGGCCGTTTTTTCGGTTCGACCGACCTGTCTGACCTCCCTATAACTCCATAGGATTACTAAGGTGATCAGAGGACTTATTTATTTATACTGCATCAATTGACCATGCTGTAGAAACATTTAGAATTGAACTTTAACCCATTGACGACCGCGCGGGCCTATTTGGGCCCGCAGCTTTTCGGTCGCGTGGGACCGCGCGGGCTCCATAGGATTACTAAGGTGATCAGAGGACTTATTTATTTATACTGCATCAATTGACCATGCTGTAGAAACATTTAGAATTGAACTTTAACCCATTGACGACCGCGCGGGCCTATTTGGGCCCGCAGCTTTTCGGTCGCGTGGGACCGCGCGGGCCGATTTCGGTTATAAACTTCGCTGCGGCCCATTTCTCGCTTTTTCATAGCTTACGCGTATTCATTACATATATTGGATCCTAGCAATGCTACTGCACCGTGGTTCGGCAGTCATTTACTTCTAAGCACTGATAAATGCAAATAATCAACACTACACCTTCAAGCTGCACAAAGATCGGTATTATTCACAAACAGCTGCTCATATGTCGTAAAATGGTCAAGCAGAATTCGTGGCAAACGCGAGCGCTTTTTCTTTGCAGACCTTACAGCAGCAAATACGTCTTTTATTTTTTGCTACAAACCTGATCCGGCTTCCTCTAATATGTGGCTAACCTTTGGAAAAGGAACTTCATTTGGAATATCGTGAAGTAGTGTTTTCACAAGAATCCTGCGTCCGCGCGGTCGTCGATGGGTTAAAGAATACAGCACTTACAAGGGAAGCCCATGAACTCCTCCCTCCCCCCCCCCCCCCCAAAAGATTCTCGACAAGACCTATATACTCTTGTAGGTGCATCGGACGAGGTTCACAGAACTGTGTTTTGTTTTTGTTATGGGCCAGTGTGTGGTCCGAAAATGGCAAAAAATGGTATCTTTTCAGGAGGGTCTGATAAGGCAAAAGTGATAACTGAAGCGGGCCTGTCGTGCTTAGAATTTAATCTAGGGAAGGTTTGGAGCTCAAATTAAAGTTTGACTATAGTAATAATGATAATTTGCGACGCTTCCTAGACGAAGATGCAGGGGGCATCCAAGTCATTCATTCGCATCGATGCTGGCAGTGACTGGATAGCCGAGTGGATAGCGATGCGGACCTACGAGGGGGGGGGGTCGAGGGTTCGATTCCGGATGGGGTTAGGGGATTTGCTAGGTGGTCTATTTCTTCTTTTGACAAAGGAGGAGTACATTTTGGCTTCGTTAGGGTACCGTGTTGTTAGGTAGCGGTGAATAAGGGTGACGAGGTAACGACCACAGATTTCGCTCAGACTTCGCCTATGGGATTATTTAAGCCGCTGACCACGAATCTGTCATCTTTTTCTAAATTTTCGCTTTTTCTTTGCAGTACTTTGCATCTCAAAGTCGAAGGTTCGAAATCAAGAATGGAGAAGATCACACTGGAGAAGAAAGCGATTCTATCAACATAGACAGCTTTAGTCGCCCACATCTACCGTAACCTACCGTAATCGACGGAAGTTTTGAAAATAGATATCATATCCGTGATCGGCACCCCAGATAACCACCCTGGGCGATGTTTGAGCAAAATCTTTTCTGTCCACCTCTCCTCAACCTTTGGAGTCGTGAAAGACAGCAGTGCCGATTATTCTGCGTATACTCCTTTATTTGCACATACCATCGTAACCTTCTGTAATCCATCATTTCGCCGAAAATGGTTGCCAGATTGGTGATCTGCCTCCCGAATAACCCTATAGATGAATTTGGGGCGAAAAATCTTTCCCGACCACTAGAGTTGGGGAAGTGAGTGTAAGTGCTCCTGTCTGCAATGCTCCCGACCCGCCTCCCGTAGTGTATACGAGAATGGTGAGGAAGAAACACACAGCAAGGCCACCAGTTACTCAAATTGGATAAAACATGTTGTACTGGGTAACAGTTAGCTGAAATAGTGAAAGTAAAGAAATCCGATGAAGGATGAGCATGTCTTGATGGTGGGTCAAACCAGTACCTGTCGATCGTAAAGTGACAGTGAGAAACACTTCAAAAACTGATTGAGAACATTCCAAAGAGGTCATGTGGGGACGGCATCTAACGGGACCTTCCTCAGCGAGACTGGCGCGGTTTAGTAGAGGCGCGACATCACTCCACACGACAAAACCAGCTTCTTCCACATCTAACAACAGGCTGAAAGCAGGTTTAGGAAGCGAATGCGGTTCCTGCCGAATCCAAAGGTCTTTCTTTTTGTAAAAATGGGGACCACCTAGCAAATCTCCTGATTACGAGAGAAAATGCCCGAACCGCGCCGCGCCTGTTTCGGCGCGAGAAAATGCCCGAAAAGAGAGAGGAAATGCCCGCGATCAGGGGAGAAAATGCCCGCGACCAAGGGAGAGAATGCCCGCAACCAGGGGAGAAAATGCCAGCAACCAAGGGAGAAAATGCCCGCAATCAGGGGAGAATACATCCGCGAGCACTGAACGGCTGTCGTTTGCGCGACCAAACTCTTCCAACAAAACACGTGGTAATCGTGATCAAGGATTCGGTGTTTTCTCATTTTGTCATGGATTAGACACGAGAAAGAAATCGAGGACGTGGTAACTGGAACCGTGATGATATCTCATATAGAAGAACCCTCTACCTTTTCACCTGTATTCTACCTGCATTTTACCTGTATCTCACCTCCTAATCCTTTACCATATGTTATCCATGTACTATCCTATGACTCATTTGTAAGTTTCAGTTTCGTTATCTGCTGGCTGATCGAGCTGTACTTGCTTGTTCAACATCACTTATCGTCAGCTTCATCAAATGGCAGCCTGCTCCGCCCTCCCCGGCTCTGCATAAATACCGTGCTCACAGTGCAAGGACGGTCAGTCGGGGCCTTCGCTCCGAGCTTCCTCCTCTCCTCCTCTCCTCCCCCTCTCCGGCTCTATTTTTGCAATTACTATTGTAACACATTTAATCAGTTTATTAATTGTGGTTTAATTACCCAAGTTTGAGGTAAAACTCGACTGTGGCTCGTGTTCGAACAGAAGAAGACCCGCGTGGCACCCACACACAAGTTACTGAGCATTCATATGGTGCATCGGCCGCTTCACTAAGGACCAGCAAGCCACAACGACGACAACGAGCAGCGCAAGGAAGTGAGTTCTGCCGCCGTTCGCATCCTCCTGTAGTCCTGTCACTGCACGCTCCGTCCACGTTCTCGTTTCAACGTCTTCACCAGCTTTCGCATCCATCACTTGCACATCGTAACTGTCAGCTATGGCTTCCGTCTCATCTACTAGCCAGGGGCTACTCACTCGAGCAGGCAACCGTCTCAAGGCGATCCTCGAGGAAAACGCCGATCTTCTCAGCGTGGAGCTGGACTCTTCAAGCAGCAGCGACGAGCAGAAGCATCGGTTCAAGGATCTTCGAAGACGAATTCGCAGAGCAACGGCTGTCATCGAGGCAGAAGCGGGCAAGCTCGAGGACGCGTTGTACAAGTACAGCAACACTTCGTACGCGTTGGACGAAAACACGCCGTCGATATCAGAGCTCTCCAAGCGGATCGCGGACCACTCGGAAGCAGCTCAACTTCTTATCGACCGAGCGCACGACGCACTGTCGACCCTGATGAAGCTTCAGGCAGATATCGACTGCAGCACCGACCCAATGGAAGCCGACATGCTCGAGACGAAGCTGGCGCCGATTCCTATCCCTAAGTTCAAAGGAGACATATGGGAATGGGATACGTTCTGGACGTCGTTCAACCACAATGTGCACTTAAGAAACATCGACGACCTCTACAAGCTCAACTACCTGCTAGAAGCTCTTCAAGGAGATGCGTTGGAATCAGCGAAGCAGTTCGAAGTATCTGGGAGCACCTACTCGCTTGTCGTCGCCCATCTCAAGCAGAAGTACGGCAACAAACAAGCTCTAGTGAAATGCCTTCTTCGCAAACTCCAGTCTGCAAAGTCTCGAAGCACTCGCCTCGTTGACCAGGAGACACTCTGCGAACAGCTCTTCTCCATCGTCTCGCAGCTCAAACTCAAGAACGAGCACGTCGACAACACGTTCTTGCAGAAACAACTTCTGGCAAAGTTCTCTGTGGACGTTCAACGACACATCCTACGCGAGAAAGCTCGATGCGATGAAGAGGAATGGAACACCATGAAACTTCTGAGCAGCGCCCAGGAGTTTCTGAAAGAGGAACTCCAGATCATCAAGCAGACGGAGAGCCGCCAAGACAACCGTGAGAGGCAAGAACAGTTCGCTTCGACCACGACAGGGAGCACTAACAAGGGACAGCGCGTACCACCCTGTTTCTATTGTAGGAAGATGGGACACCTGCCGAAGCATTGTAGCGAAGTTTCCACGCGTGATCAACGACTTCATATCATGAAAACGAGGAAACTATGCCACAACTGCCGAGCCAACGATCACATGGCTACAAAATGTCCCAGAGGAGCATGTCGAGCTTGTGGAATCGCAGGACATCACACTTCGATCTGCAGGAAACTGTTCGAGACACAAGAAACACCACATCTACCTCAAACTAAGAAACTAGTCAAGAAGCCACCAGCGAAACCAGCACCACCTTCATCGGGATCTTCAGCGAAAGTGAATTCTGTTGCGCTCGACCAAGCCGTAGACAATCAACCTACTTCGGACACCGTCCTACACGTCAACGACAACGCGGACGTGATGATCCTCGCTGGGCAAGCCCAAGTTCTCAACCCGGTAACTGCTGCATTGGAGCCGGTCTACGTAATGCTCGATACGGGAGCCGACCGATCGTTCATCAGCAACGAACTGGCCGCACGACTGCAGCTCAAGGACGTAGACTCGAAGCGACTCACCATCAGCATCTTCGGAACACGGCCGCCAATGGTGGAAACGTGTGGAATTACCGTTCTGAAGATGTGGGATGCCAACGGATCGCCACATGCCTTCACGGTAACCAGAATCGACAAGGTCACAGATGCGCTTCAACGTAATAGCCTCTGCCTCGAGGATAAACGATTCCTCTGTGACAACGACCTTCAGCTATCCATCAGCCCACTTTCAAGGGACATTCGCCCTCAAGTGCTCCTCGGATGCGCTGATCTCTTCTCGCTCCTATGCAACGGGTTGGCGCCGCAGCACGTTCTCCCCTCAGGACTGCAGCTCATCCCCTCGAAGCTCGGTTACCTGGCGGCAGGAAGAACTTTCAACGACTACGGGAACGACGACAACGTCGACACAACGACGGTCTGCACTCTCCAAGCTTCTAGAGACGACGATTCTTTGCAATCGTGGGAGGACTTCTGCACGTTTGAATCTTCCGGAGTAGAAGAATTCGTGGGACCACAAACAAAGGAACGCGAATTAACGGATGCAGCCGTCTGGAAAGAATTCGAAAAGACGATTGAGCGCAAACAAGACGGATACTACGTTCGTCTGCCATGGAGAAAGGAGGTTGCGCAGCTACCCGACAACAAAGGACTTGCAGTGCGCCGCCTTCAAACGCTCGTAACACGCATGGGAACCGACCAGGCAGTTGTGCAACAATATCGGAACCCCATCCAGGACCAGCTGAACCAAGGGATCATCGAAGAAGTCGATGAGACCAGGAGACCGGACGGTGACGTTGTACACTACCTGGCGCACAGAGCGGTCATCACACCGCACAAAACAACTACTAAACTACGGATCGTTTTCGATGCTTCCGCGCATTTGAAGGACTCGCCATCACTCAACTACGCGCTTCATCGAGTACCTGTTATGCTCCCTAAGCTGTGTGACATTCTTCTTCGCTTGCGGATTGGGGATGTCGCCGTCACCAGTGACGTGGAAAAAGCATTCCTCCAAGTAAGACTCCATCCGCAAGACAGGGACGCCACCCGATTTCTCTGGCTAAAGGATCCAAGTCTGCCAGTGATTCCAAGCAACATGGTCACGTATCGATTCAGCCGCGTCACGTTCAGGCTCATATGCTCACCGTTTCTCCTTGCTGGGACGATAAAGCACCACCTGGAGAACTACGCAGCAAACAGACAAATCGCCCGAGAGATCGAGGAGAACACCTACGTGGACAATGTCGTTCTGACAGCCAAATCAACGGAAGACGCAGTCCACCTCTACAGGGAGTCCAAAGCACTCTTCGAGGAAGATGAACCTCAGTTGGATAGCCACATATCCTCTTCATAACTCAGTCGGAGTCTTAGTCCGAAACAGAGTTCGCGAAATTCGAAGGCTTGTCGCCGATTTCCAGCCACCCGTCTGGTTCGGATATGTAAACACTTCCGAAAATCAAGCGGATTGCGCTACGAGAGGACTGACAAAAGCTGAATTCGAACGGCATATGTGGTGGACTGGCCCATCATTCATCAATAGACACATGGAAGACTGGCCCAAAGGATGCAACCTGTTCAGCCTACCAACAGAAATCGATGAAGAAGAAAGCTTCGTTCTGACGGCTGAGACAAGAGAGACCACGTCAGATTTACTCGATTGGAAACGACACAACCAACTACCACGAGCTCTCAACGTAGTTGCATTCGTTCTCCGCTTCCTCAAGGCGATACTCGCTAGAGTATCTACGGCACTTCGAGGAAAAATCGAAGCTCGCACGCCGGAGGTCTGCGCTATGGAATCTCAACCGTACATCACTGCAATCGAGAAGGAGATGGCAATGCGCGTTCTCATTCGCAATCACTAGGGACTTCATCTTCCACTTGCGAAACAGAACGCCTTGAAACAACTGAAGCTGAAAGCAGACGAGCAAGCACTTCTTCGCTGCCAAGGACGACTAGGAAACTCGAGTCTGCCAATGGGCACTCGTTATCCTATATTACTAGCCACGAAGACGCCTTTAGCTCAACTTGTAGTGGAAGAAGCACACTCACCTATCCATTGTGGAATGAGTCACACAATGGCAAAAGTGAGGGAAAAATTCTGGATCCCAAATTTGCGACAAATGGCAAGGACGGTGATTAACCGTTGCGTCCCTTGTCAGAAGATGAACAATCTTCCGTACAAGTATCCGGTTATGGACGATCTTCCCAAGCGACGAGTACGACGAACACGACCGTTTGAACACGTTGGAATCGACTACTTCGGTCCGCTCTCTGCCAAACAACAGGATGAGGTAACGAAGGTCTACGGGATCATCCTGACATGCGCAGCTACACGACTCGTTCATATGGAACTTGTACCAGACATGAGCACAATTCAGTTGATGCATGCATTGTGAAGATTCTTCGCCAGAAGAGGTGTGCCAGCCAGCGTTACATCGGACAACGGACCCAACTTTCTGCTCGGGGAACAGATTCTTCGCGACGCTGTGCTTCCAGTAATTAATGACGTTTCGTTTGCACAATCAATGGCATCGAAGGGCGTCGTGTGGAAGACAATTACGCCGTACGCTCCGTGGCAGGGAGCTCTTTATGAACGGCTAATCAAGTCGATCAAACACAGCCTTTACAAAGTCTGCAGCGAACCGTCCCATCACAGGAAGCTATGCACACTCTTCTAGTGGAAATCGAGGGCAGCATCAACAGCAGACCTCTCACATACCAAGAAGAAAGATGGGAAGAGACACCTGCGCTAAGACCGATAGACTTCATCCAAAGGGACATCATTGTTGCATTCCCATTTGAATCTGTCACAACAGAAGACGAAGACTCTACCTATCTTCCTCCAAACGAGGCTGCGCTTCTGCAGAGTCGCCGTCAAGCCGAAGAAGCTCTCAAGACAAGTCATCAACTCACGGAGCGCTTCTGGAACATATGGAGTCACCAATACTTGACTAGCCTGAGAGAAACACACAAACTTCAGATCGACAACAAGTGCGGTACGACTAAGCCTGCAGAGGTGGGTGCAGTTGTTCTGATTTCAGAGGCAGTGACACCTCGCAACGCCTGGAAAATGGGCAAAATCATCAAGCTCCATCGGTCAACCAACAACGTCGTACGCGAAGTCGAACTAAGACTGCCAAGTGGACGATGTGTTCGCCGGCCAGTGAATTTACTCATTCCGCTTAAACTTGAAGACCGCAGCGGCAACGCAACTGACGGCAGGGACACATCGAATTCATGTGAAGAGACCGACGACTCCAGGGACATCGAAGAGCACAACGAGTTGCAACCACGTTACGACTTGCGCTCCCGTACAGGGAATTCGGGCACGCTTTCGTCGTTCATCCACGCCAGCACTGTGGCTCACCTTCTTCTACTGATGGCCCTGGTACCGACGACGAACGCAACCTCCAGCCAACTTCCGCCCTCGAACCAACCAGCTTCATCAAATGGCAGCCTGCTCCGCCCTCCCGGCTCTGCATAAATACCGTGCTCACAGTGCAAGGACGGTCAGTCGGGGCCTTCGCTCCGAGCTTCCTCCTCTCCTCCTCTCCTCCCCCTCTCCGGCTCTATTTTTGCAATTACTATTGTAACACATTTAATCAGTTTATTAATTGTGGTTTAATTACCCAAGTTTGAGGTAAAACTCGACTGTGGCTCGTGTTCGAACAGAAGAAGACCCGCGTGGCACCCTAACACAAGTTACTGAGCATTCATATCTCATCCGTACGCTCAAAAAGAGCAACGTGGTCATTTCTAATCACTTAAGGTTCACGAAAAGTCGTAGGAACCCACACCAGCAAAGTTTAGCTCTTCTCAAAAAGGGTTCATCTATTGCCATATTTGTATCTGAGCGCATGGTTGAGGGCAGTGCGACGACTACACTTTGAAGAGGAAAAACAAGAATGATGCTTCCGTCTTTGAATGCAGTGGCTGCCGATGCATGAAAATATTTGACATGCAAGATACGGAGCCCCTGTCACTGTAAAGGTAAAAGGCACGTATTTTTTCAATCTAACGGAGTAAGCATGCATTTCAGATATGAAATGCTTACTTCATAACGAATCCTCTTCTTGGTCACTACTATCAGCTCAGGAGTTCCGCTAAAGTTTCTATGGAACTCGAGATAGCTAAGAAGTGATAGTGCTCGATACACATACGTGTACACCCGCCTCCGCTTCTGTGTTTTTATCACATTTTGATGGTGCTGAATAGACTATACAATACCGGCCTTAACTTTTGGTCTTTGGGCGGAAAAAGCGGAAAAAACTGCCTTTTCCGCCGCTTTTCTGTAGCGCACTTCAAATTGATCGTATTGAAAATTGAAACACATATTCGTTGTCAGCACCGAGCCCTCTTCCCGATGAGCTGCAAAGCGTCTAGCAGGCGCCTGAAAAATACTTCAGTGACCCAATTTCTGCCTGACGCGGCTGACCCCTGCCCTCCTAGGAGATAATTACACCCACAGCTCCCAAGTAGCTAATGAGGGAAGAGATTCGGCCTAATAAAGCCTATTTTCTACTTTATATATAGCAACACATAGTTCTCTGAATTCCCTAGCATTTGACGATTACAATGTCGTACTTTCTTAAAGGATCCGATAATTTAATTGCTATTATTTTCAGAAAATGTCTCCACTTTGGAGAACTCTAATTTCAACATGTCAAGCTTGTGTGCGTTTTTCCTCGTTTGACCCGTTGAAAGCGACAGTGGAAATCAAGCTGTGAAAGTGGAACCTTTCGGGTTGAAATTGTTAGCAATTATACGCCGTCAAAGTTGCTCTACATACACTTCTTTGCAGTTAGCCGCACACTTTTCGCATGATTTAAGTGGCCACAAAATCGTTTCTTCAACGAAAGAAACATTGATATTTGGAGGCTTATGAAAACACCTTATCGTCCTCCAAGGGTGAGATTTCGGCTAGGTTAGAAGACATTTTGGCCACGCACTTACGGAGCAAACTTACCCCAAAGGCAAACTGAGTGTCATTTAAAAAATTGTTCAAGAAACGGAAAAATAGTCTATGAAGCATTCCCCAGCTAATTCTGATCGGCAGGGTGGTTCGATTTCAAATTTCCGTTCGTTTATACCGGTTTATTACGAGTGAAATGCCGCTTAGCCCTGGTCGGGACCTAGATTAGTTCCGGAGGCAGTCCACTCTCCTGCCTCTGTGACCCCTCGCGCCATCTGAGGGCGCCGTAAACCGCCTAACTAGAGTCTTCACACTTCCAGTGCCCCGGCGCGTTGATCCTTCTAAACGAGGGTGGAGTAGAATGGCGTACACCAAACAAGGTTTGGATAACTACGACCTCTTCCTTTTACTTAATATGCGTGCATTTTCTATTAGTGTTTACGCTTTTACAATGGCTGGATGTGCGGCGCATTCCAAAAAGACTACTTGAATTCGCACCCCTTTCATGACGCCCTCAAAACTTACGACTTCAGTTTCCCAATCGTTCGTTTATTGTTTTTTTATAGTACACCTACCATCTTCTTTACTTTACATCCCAAAACGTCCTCTTCTGTTTGACTGTTGTCTTATTTTCTCACAAAAAACATGTTCATTAGGAATGAGATGAGGTACGCACTCAACCAAACCCTTCTGAGATGCTCCACGACGCACCTTCTTGTACGGGAGGCCTGGAGGCAAATTGAATTTTTATTTGGCCTATACTACGAGTTGCGTTGGCCAGTTGATGTACAATTGAGTGAGTGAGTTTCCAGACACTTCTGGTACCAATTCATTTTCCGGAGAAACGGGATGCTCTAGGGTTTTAAGCAGGTAAGTTTTCCCTTCCTAGGCGAGGCGCGTAGTATCGGAGTCTTACGATACACACGTCTTGGGGGGGGGGGGGTCGACGTCTTGTTTTGGTTTCCCGCCCAGCCCAACCAAGTCTTCCATCCTCCGGATTTGGTAAGTAGGTACCAGGGTTGTCCTAAAAACACAGGACACAGGATTGTCCATCGGCTGGCCATTGCAAGTCATTCTATCTGCCACATACGCTTTCAAACTGCATCCTGTTAAAGTGGAATGCGTGGCGTCTCCCTAAACGAAACTATTGATTAGTTCCGTCTCCCAACAGTCACTGATAGGTAGATTCGGGACAGTGCTAAACTCGCTGGTGAACGCTGCCAAGCTTTGCACAGGTTGATCCATGTCCTATAATTTAAGCAGCATTACAAATCTGTCTATCGGCTAGAAATCGCAAGTCATTGTATAGGCCAAGTACGCATTGAAGTCGCCACCCAGGCGTCTCGTCAGAGAAAGCTTTAAGTTCTAACCCGGACCGTCGACCTTCCCGTAAACACCGACTGGAATTTTAAGCAAATAATGGAATGCGTGGCGCATTTCGCAATGGCATTGAGTGACGCTTTTTGGGGTGTGCCACGCATTCAACTCCCACGACATGTTGTGGAGGCAGTTAGAATGAATATTTGGCCTATGGAAAGAATTCTGGTTGGCAGCAGATGGGAAGTCAGTTCTATCACTTCCATATAAGTCTGGTACCATTTCACCGAGCCCAGAAGAATGGAGGGCTCGTTCGTCCTTAGCACGTAGTTCAAACCAAGAACGTGGAATCTGCTGCACGGAACAGCAGGCGCCACCTCAGACTGCGCAACACGCGCTCAGTAGTAAAGTAGTTTGATTATCTATGTTTGAGTCGTATTTTAATCATATTTCTATTGAAAAGTAGCGTAGTTACAAGGCATTTTTATCTGAAGCGTGCTAATGCGCTGCATTTCCTGTTCATTGCAATGGAATTCAAGTAGGATCCCAAGAAATAATTCAGAAAAGCCGTCCGTCATTGAGGTATAGCTGGAAATATAAGAAATAAATAAATATAAGAAATAATAAAAAATAATAAATAAATAAGAATAAATAAATAATAATAAAAATATAATAAATAAATATAATCTATAAAAATATAAAAAAGGAAAATCGTTGGGTAATCCGTGTATAGCATACACCTTGCATTCCACTTCTACGGGCTACTATAAAGAATGTATAGCCCATCTGCAGTACTTCTACGGTCATAGCTGGGTGGTAGAGTGTTGAGTGGAGGCGCTAGTTGTTGCGTGCACTTCGAATTGAGGTTCTTGGTTCAGATGCCGCTTCGACTTCCATCCATCCGTGCTCGACGAACTGATTCCAGATATTTGAAAGTGATCAGTTTTCATGTTCAGATTTTGGGAATAATTTTCTGCTATATTATGCTCTAAAAGAATATGATCAAATAATTACAGTCGGATAATTAAGCGTCTTCTAGGTTTCAATTTTCAAAATAGCCTTTCAACGTTTATAAGTTCATCAAGGTTGTTATAGGACTTTTTTCTGTTTATACGTCGACTCTTATCCTCAAATATCACTCCGTTTTTTAAGCAGATGTATGCTTTGTATGCCAGAAGATGTATAAGGCTAGAGACCAAAAAACTTTTAAAAAAGCTATCTAAAAGCACAACACCGGCCTTAACTTTTGGTCCTTCATTAGCTACTTAGGAGCTGTGGGTGTGTAGTTATCTCCTAGGAGGGCAGGGGTCAGCCGCGTCAGGCAGAAATTGGGACACTGAAGTATTTTTCAGGCGCACGCTGGACGATTTGCAGCTCATCGGGAAGAGAGCTCAGTGCTGATCACGAATATGCGCTTCAATTTGCAATGTGCTCAATTTGAAGAGCACTACAGAAAAGCGGCGGAAAAGGCGGTTTTTTCACTTTTTCCGCCCAAAGACCAAAAGTTAAGGCCGGTATTGTACCTTCGGCTAGTGACTTGTCCACGGGGCGGGACGATGGACATGACAATATCCAAAGGCGAGATCTTTGGAACGGAACTCGTTCGAAGAGGCTGAACTATACGGTTTTAGGAGATGTTAATCAATCTATAATATTCTGCTCAGTAGATGGAGAAGAATTTCTTCTCTTCGAAGATCAACATAGCGCATATCTTACAAGAAGGAGATTGTGAACAAGTGTTGCAATGCTCCGATTTCAAAATATTTTAAAATAGATTTGAAATGGAACGATAGATCCGGAATTCATTTGAGTCTTAAGGACGCGTTTTTGGTTTGAGGGACGATTTAAACAAATGAGTAGAACCTATGGTGCAGTTCTGTGCCACAAATCTTTCGAGCCTCCTTTCGAAACTTACAAGGGAGGTCAATGAACTTCCCGTGGCAATTTTAAAAGTGACCTATATAGGGTTGTAGAGCGTTGTCTGAGAAGCACCGCAGTGGTTTCCAAATTTCCTGCGGACATCTGGGTAGGTCAAAAATTGCAAAAAACCATTTCACTTCAATACGGGCCGATAAAGCAGAACTGACGCCTGGAACTGCCATGCTGTGGTTAGAATCTAACCTGCAAGCGGTTTGGGGCTGGAGCAATAGCGGAATTACAGCGATTTCACAATTTGCTTGCTAGCCGTACAGTGACCGAAATGGAACATTGAGGTGCGCCGCTCACCACCAACGGCGGAGCGACCGGATGGCCGAGTGGCTGTGGGGGGCGGGCTTGCGGGAAAAGCGTCGGGGTTCGAATCCGGAGGTGCTGCTCCTGAATTGCTGGTCTTGCTCCATCAATTTTTGTCGATATAAAGTGTATCTTACCGTGGTAGTGTACCATACTGACATTATAACTTATTTTAACCTCGATATAAACACAAAAATAAACACCCAAAGCAACAGCGTTCATAATACCTAATTCGATTGAGCATTGAG
>OX377206.1:56869236-56894002 GCA_947396885.1 Heligmosomoides polygyrus polygyrus
TACGCACTTGTGGGCTGTTAGCTCATCGCGTCTTCCCGCAGTGATCGAATGAAATCGAGAAAAAATTAGGCCACACAAGCCTCACATGCATTTTCACACCGCTATAATTTCGCCTTTTTAGAAGCTACAACGTTGTACTTCTGCGGACTACTAAAGCTCTCTGCTGCCTACGAAATCCACGAGCCGCAGCCGGATCGATTCGATCTCGACAGAGTAATTGCGCTCCGAACACGCCCGCGCGTGTAATTTGCGAGCTGTCGCGCCCACTCGATTGATAGATTCGATTCTATATACACTGCTTACGATGCACTCCAAAGGCTAGCTGGACTATGTCAGAGCAATTCCTAACTAGGGAAAGCAATTCCTAACTGAGAATTTCTCATAAAACTCCCCAATCGCGCACTCTACACCCTGTTGCGTCCACTCGATTGATAGGTCCGATCCTATATACACTGTTCACGGCGCACTCCTAGGTCTCGCCGAAACAGAGTACAGCAATTCTTGAGTAGGCCGGCCGCACAGTTGTGATAAAACTCCCCAAAATCTCACTCTACAAGCTGCCCCCCCCCCCCTCCTCGATTGATAGGTTCCATCCTATATGCATAGCGCACAGCGCACTCCAAAGGCTAGCTGGACAGCCTTAGAGCAACTCCTGAAGAGGGCGGCTTAGAATTTCTCATAAAACTCCCTAAACGCTCACACTGCAAGCTGTCGCGCCCACTCGATTGATAGGTCCGATCCTATATGCATTGTGCACGGCGCACTCTCAGAGGATTCCTGGCATGACAAACACTTTACGCCATGTTTGATATACTCCGAGAACATGCATGCCCTGAAATTTAATCTTCTCCAATCGCAAAAGGTCTGCCCAGTCATTTTTGACCACCCACTGCGAAAACGCGGTGATCTGGCGAAGTTGTACAAATGGTTGTGTAGATCTCGAAGAGACGAATCGAACGATATCCACCGTTTCCCAGAAAACCTCAAACTAGAGGAATTGTGAGTACGCAACGGTTTTCGACGGCTTGCGACCGACAACTCGTCCGCGACCGCCCTTCGCAATGGAGCGCAAGTTTTCAATTTCGGCCATTTCCATAGCTTCATATAAACAATATATACCATACGATAGAGCTCGAGCTCCTGAGCCCGAAGATATCATTTGTTTTTGAAATTAATGAATTTTAGGCGAGTTATATCAAAAAGACGCAAAAGCCGGGAAAACGCGACTTTTTCGGGATTTGATCAAAAGATACGGCCATAACTGTATGCGTTCAATCTCCACGGTATGCTGTAGAAGAACGAGTGGCGCATTTCACAAGGAGAACGAGTAACACCGTCCATTATCCTTTACGATTACGGTCCTGTTTAGCTCTTAAATTATTCTGAAAAAGCGGCTACACCAATGTCTGCTTACAGGGTGCGCGTTAATTATGAACCTTAAATAATCGAAGTGCCTTAGTAACACAAAGAATTCAAAAAGGAAAAAAACACTTCGCAGTATTTATTAAGGTCCTTAACAATCAAAAATTACAGTTTTCATTCAAAGTGTCCTTTGCGCGTATGCAGCTTCTCAGACAAGTCACGAAGGCGTCGCAGGTGGCAGCCACCGGAGGATTGTTTTCCATGACGAAAAAAAAGTTCACAACAGAACCCATTGTGAATCCACAGAACGACCCGATCCTCGCAGCAGATAAGAAGCAGGTATATCTAGAGGAAAGGTCATCTGGAAAACTGCCCATCGTGCTCCGTTATGGGTTGAAGTGCAGTAACCTCGGATGGGAAAAAGCCACTGGTGTTGGTCAAAGCTGGGGTGAAGATCGATGAGGAAATATACTTGAAATCGGTCCTCGAGAAAGTTGTGAAGCCATGGCCCATTTCTCACTTCCGAGACAGGCTATGAGCAAGACTCAGACCCTGCACATAAGGCAAGTGTCGTCCAGCACTGGTGTCCACGCGAGCTTCTATCTTCCATCGCTCACGAAGAATGGCCATCAAATTCACCAGATTTGAACCCACCTGACTTTTTCGGTCTGGTCAGTTTTAAAGCACAAGACTTCGGCTACAGGATACAACAATTTGGATTCGCTCAAAGCTAAGCTCACGACAGCGTGGAATGATCTCGATGAGGATTATCCGCGTGCCACCTACGACGCCTTTGTGACTCGTCTGAGAAGCTGCATACGCACAAGAGGAGGACACTTTGAATGGAGATTGTAATTTTTGATTGATAATGACCTAAATAAAGGCTGCGAAGTGTTTTTCTCCTTTTGCAGTGTTTACGCTACTCTGACGCTTTCATTATTTGAGGCCCATAATTAATGTGCACCCTGTAGAGACAACGTAAATCGTAGCCACTCCGAAACCGGATAACGAATAACGGTCAATTCTCTCATCCTTGCTGTGTACATAGCTATTCATCGGTTATTCAGGCCTTAGTTTTCAAGCACTCTGCCTTCAAACAACAACAAACAGAAAAGGACCTATTCTATCACATGTGGGAGTTCAACACCGTAAATGATTCGTCAAATTTCGCTCCCTTGGTGTCCCATTCTTAACCTGTGTTGCTCAAATGCACCACTGTGTGAAGCCATAGCTGATCGCTTCTCTGTTGCGCAGCGTGTTCAAGGGCAGCTCTTCGTCGTCGACCTGTCTCCGCCGTATTTTTCGGGCACAGCCCGTATTATGCAGAAGCTCGTGGCCGCGCGTCGCCGACGCTCCACTCTGTATCTACAATCGCGTAGCGGCTGGAATATGAAAGCCGCCATAGTCACTCCATCTTGATCCAATAGCAAAGCCAGGGAAAAATATTTGCGAAGTCCGTACGTCTACCCAATCAGCAGAATGCCTCCTGTTATAGTCAGAACCTTTCACCGTCTGCAGGAATGCGAAAAGAATGCCACAACGAAACAGGAAGACGAATCCATCCAAACGAGTGCTAAGTTCACCTCTCACTGAGAACTCATCTGGAAATCTGTGTAGCTTTCCCACCTGCAATTGTAAATGGGATCCGCATTCTCCGACATCCTACATCATGCACTCTCTCCAAGATTAACTCTTCACACCTCGATATAACCTTGTCAACCGCACTCACTCGTAACCATCTTATTCCTATAACACTGGTTTTCTTTGTTAGATGTTGATTAGGAAAACCTCACAGCTCACACGCCGGGTCACGACCACTTGCAAGGACATAGTGTCGTCTTTCCACACGTAGACAAACGGCATCGTCACGCGTTTTCTACAACTGAAGCAAGTCGAAAATTGGATAAGTTGACAACAGTTCAGTAATATTCAATACTCCACTGAGCATATCCTGCACGACAAGCTCACTTTTCTGCACCCAATAATTGCGATCATCTCAACGCTGCAGGTGGCCGAACATAGATTAGGAGAACTTGCCACTATTTTTGCATTAACCAGGAAATCGGAGTCTGCCTCACTGGATGCAAGCAGCCAGAATCGAGCGGTCTGGAAGAGTTGTGGTCCCCGCTGAGAAGACCTCCAGCCGACAAGAGGACCATCAAAGTATCAAAGTTAAGTAAGCAACCAGGAAATGAAAGTGTAAGAACTACTAAATCATAATGCTATGTGGCAATCACGGCAAAAAGTCCTCAGCTAGATAGTACAGAAAGCAATAAAGTTTCAAACCCTTCCAGTGTAACACCCACCCATTGTACTTTCACTTTGTAGTCTGAAGCATTTATTCCTTTTGAGGAAAGTCGAGTTTGAAGTAGGTGAACAATGATCTGCACGGAATGCGTACAGCACACGTCCACCCTAAATAGAACTCGTGTTCGATCTTTCATCTATTATCAGAATGTCGAGCAATCCACGTGCTTCGTTGGCTATGAGGCTCTACTTCCATAGTATATGCGACTCAGCAGAGGAAGATATTTTTAGCCTCAGCTTCACGTCCGCCTTCATATACGTCTATAAAAGCATCACGGCCATTCAACTGCCTTGTAGGAATGATCTCTTTAAAACGCTGTACGTTGCAAAACATGAGCATGTATGCTAACAGATACGTGGCAACTATGAGAATGGTAAGATGCCATAGAACACTCCCATCTACTCTTCTCCAGATCCAATCTCGAAGAAAATAGTGTAAACAGCACATAGAGAAGTTAATAAGACCATAAGACAATTGTAAATTCACCCACTCGACAACATTCACCACATGTTCTACTTACACAAATATGTCTAACGGATGCGCAACCCTTCCCAGCCCCATTAAAGCATTTGAAATGCATGAAGCAATAAATATTCACGTGACACGTGACTTCTTCGCCGCAGTGGAAGCTTCATGATAAATAAACTGCCAGGATCTGTATAAATCACTCTTATGAAGTCAGCTAAAGACTGCAAAAAATTGAGGAGTAGAAAAGCGGCAAACCATTCAATTTCATCCATGTTAGAATGCTAATCTATTCAGACCACACTCTTTCAAATTGTCGGACCTATCGAGAAAAATCACAACGCTTCATCGAAATTATAGGGCATTTTCGCTTTCTCAAGGTGATCCCCGAAACAAGGAATACCTAGTGTGTAAGCATCCTCAACAAAGCACACCTCGACACTCAAGAACCAGCCGCTGTGCATCAGTGCATTCCGCTCTCTGGCAAGAGTACAACTCAGGAAGAATAATGCAGCATACATGTTGGAAGAGGTAGAGAAGCCAGATTGCAATGTTTATTTCCTAAGCAATGCAGGAACATCAAAGAGGAGAATGTCACCTAAGCAGTGATAAGAGGCTTCGTTTCAGCCTAAACCGAATGACACAAACAAAAGCCCCTACCAAACCAGAAGTTTACCGCGAACAGCGACATGGTTCAAGCTACTTCACACAACTGCAACAGGTAAAAAGGAGACAACGGGACCAACGTGCAGCCTCTCCGGCGGTGAAACGGGAGTACACCAAATAGAAAATCGCTCTCATCGAGACAAGATGACAGATCAGCAATAGAGCATATGTACTTAGAAGGCTATAAGTTGATTGCACTAGGAGGTACGCTGAGAGGTAGACGAATCATCCAACAACTCCTGACAGAAAACGATAGGAACACGGGTCTTACAATGCAGTTCGTTGCGTCGTCAGGAACAAAACGCCATTTCTGCTGGGCAGAAAATTAAACCCAATATTCGTACACTCCCGATACCCACCGGATTCAAAAGGAGAAAACAAGGCGCAAACAGTAACACCTTCATGCACATTATTACAACCACACTTCTGGTCCCTAAAAAGAAATCAGAACATTAGACCCTCCTCGAAACTGTTGTGTTCAAAGTAGTAAACCAGAGCGCCTGTGATTGTACAGACACAATGCCAGTACGATCAGAGCAGGAAGAAAGGAGGGAAGACCGTTATAAGTGCGACTACGGCCGAAGAGAGAAAGGCGATGGGTGACAAACCGCCATTGCACAATTCCTGCTTACAGCAACAGATCTCTCCCTGCCGACCGTAGTCATGATGTTTTCGACACCGCATTCCGCCAGTCATCGAACGCCATTCCGCGGCATCTACGCCGTCCGATTCATCGCAGTCGACACGATCGCATCCCATCGAATAACCGTTCTTCTTCACCGGGTTCGGATCACGGTAGATTACCGACACACAATACCTATTGCTGGAGCAAATGTCAGGTGAGATCTGGAGCTTCCGTCCATCCTCCCAAATTTCGTGGTAAAGATGACATCTGAGGCATAGCAGGCCTGGGACGAACAAGAGCAGAAGGAATACAGAACGCGTGCCAGACGCGCGACGCATGAGTGCATGTAAAGACGGGCCGTCTTCATTCATGAATACGATAGCAGCACATTAGTCATTAAGAGCACCAACAACAAAAGGAGAAACCACCCTAACTTGGGGAGATCAATCACAATACACAGGAAAGGACTATCAAACAAGTGCAGTTAATTGCAGAATTATGCAAAATTAAAGCGGTGGACTGGTGCGGGTCGTCAATTCACTATCCCGCAACGTATAAAACTTCTGGAGTAAAGGATAAATGACGCGTAACTCAAAACAAAAAACACAAAACACAAACGATGCAAAAATTATAAGCTACCAGATACAATGAAAAGTTAAAGCAAACTAGAGCACACGACAACGGTAAAGGGTTTAATGAAACATTCACAGAGAACTTACTCGTTATACCTCACCACGATTTTTCAGAAACGAGGAAACAACGATGCGCATAAAATTCAAAACACTCATTTTCAAAGGCGGGACAGTGTGAACTGGATCCGCATTGCTACTCAATGTTTGGCAAAAACCAACCCGCCAAGAGAAAGCCTTTGTGATCGAACACCATGGACGAAAATAGCATCGAACTGTGCACCTCCTCTGTTTTCTCCGCCCTAAACTTTTATCCACACCCACTACTACTATCCGGAGTCAGAACAGACCGAATACCAAAAATGGACTACAGAGAATGCCGTATAGAAGCAGAACTCGAGGAGCAGACTTCAGGCTAGATCCCAGGCTTGAGACTAGACCCCGCCCTTACAGAGATGAAAATAGCAGTTCCCCTGTCAACATTAGGCACAGGTTCAATAGCGCGAAAATATTACAGACCTCTAGAAAAGACACAACGTTCCCATACCAACTACGTTCCAAGTACTAGATAGCCAGTTATCGAACCCCATTATGTTCGCGTTAGCAGGAAATCCGGATTTAAGAGTTAAACTCGCTGTAAACGACAAAATCGCGGTGAAGTACGTTCCAATTCAGGTGAGTGCGCAAATCAACATAGCAGTATAAATGAGAATAACGATGACTATGAATTCAACAAAACACTAAAAATGATTGATTAATGACTGATAATTGATTGACCAAGTATTAATGGTTGGTTGTTGATTGACGATGATGATGACGAAGATGATGATGACGAAGATGATAATGACGAAGATGATGATGATGATGACGAAGATGACGATGACGAAGATGATGATGACGAAGATGATAATGACGAAGATGATGATGACGAAGATGATGATGACGAAGATGATGATAATGACGAAGATGATGATGATGATGACGAAGATGACGATGACGAAGATGATGATGACGAAGATGATAATGACGAAGATGATGATGATGATGATGACGAAGATGATGATGACGAAGATGATAATGACGAAGATGATGATGACGAAGATGACGACGAAGATGATGATGATGATGATGACGAAGATGATGATGACGAAGATGACGAAGATGATGATGACGAAGATGATGATGATGATGATGACGAAGATGATGATGATGATGATGACGAAGATGATGATGATGATGATGACGAAGATGATGATGACGAAGATGATGATGACGATGATGATGATGATGACGAAGATGATGATGACGAAGATGATGATGACGAAGATGATGATGACGAAGATGATGATGACGAAGATGATGATGACGAAGATGATGATGACGAAGATGATGATGACGAAGATGATGATGACGAAGATGATGATGACGAAGATGATGATGACGAAGATGATGATGACGAAGATGATGATGACGAAGATGATGATGATGATGATGATGATGATGATGATGATGATGATGATGATGATGATGATGATGATGATGATGATGATGATGATGATGATGATGATGATGATGATGATGATGATGATGATGATGATGATGATGATGATGATGATGATGATGATGATGATGATGATGATGATGATGATGATGATGATGATGATGATGATGATGATGATGATGATGATGATGATGATGATGATGATGATGATGATCACTAGTCTTCAAAAGCGATCGCTCACTAACTTAGTTCTGCACGACGATTTGTCACGATGATCAAGATCAAGATCAAATGATGCGGCTGCTGCTGATGGTGATGAATGAAGAACGAGAATCATGGATGAAGATGACCAAGAATGAGGATGATTATGATGACGATGATCATGACGATGAAGATGACGATGACGATGATGGTGAATGAACGACGATGATATGATGCTGATGGATGATGATGATGATGATGATGATGATGATGATGATGATGATGATGATGATGATGATGATGATGATGACGACGAAGATGATGATGATGATGACGACGAAGATGATGATGATGATGATGACGAAGACGATGATGATGATGATGACGAAGATGGTGATGATGATGACGAAGACGATGATGACGAAGATGATGATGATGATGACGAAGAAGAAGAAGAAGAAGAAGAAGAAGAAGAAGAAGAAGATGATGATGATGATGATGCAGATGCTGCTGCTGATGATGATGATGATGACGATGATGATGATGATGATATTATTAGTAAATAAAGGATTTCAGGCACATCGCCAAGCATGTGCAGTGCATGCTAGTAGGGCGCGAAGCGATTGATGCCTCGATATGCCTGGCTGATAGGATAGGCAGGGAGAGCGGCAGACAAAGCTTGTCCAAGATATTGTTCACCAAGAGAAGTAGCAGTCGATGTGGGAATGCGCGCTGAAACACAGCCAGATAATCGCCATGCACATGCAGTGGTGCACCCGACAGACATACCATGCAAATCACTGCTTAGGTGACTGCGGAAGAAAATAGCTTGTGAGTCTTACCTTGAGCTGCAGCAGCAATCTGCAATCGAGCCTGCTCGGAAAGCAGGGCAGCAGCCGTAGGATCGGCGGCAGCAAACGCAGCCTGCTGAAGGGCTGCGTTCTGATGTTGCAGACTTGCTGCGCTCAGCAACAGTTGTTGGCCTTGCAACTGAGCAGCAGCTAGCGGATTCGTGGCCAGAGCCAGTGGCATCGGCGACTGTGACAAACCGGACAGCGAAAGGCCACCTCTTGCTAGCAAAGACTGGGCTAGCATCGGATTCCTCATATACAATGCTCTCGTGACATGAGCCTGCGCAAGAGCAGCGTTCTGAAGCGCAGACGCATTCATGACTTGGTCAAGAACACCTAAATACACTCACATTAACGCACTTCGTCGAGCAATGAACACATAGCGTTGCTTAAATGCTAGAAAACCGCTAAGAGCTGTACCGGAAAAGCCCTTCGCCTTCTTTGTGTGTATGCGAGCAGTGGCACAATTCACTTCCACTTTTCTGCCCTCCACCATTGAACCATGCAACTCCTTTCTTGCCTTCTCCGCATCAGCTGACTTCTCCATAGTTACAAAGCCGAAACCCTGAAAATTTGCAGATCGCGTTTAAATTTGTGGTGAAGTACAGACAAGATGGCTCTGAAGACAAAATTTACTGTTGGTACTGGCACCTATTGTACACATTATACGGAACACAAGCTAGCGGTTGAAAAGTTATGGACGTATACTAACGAGGGACGGGTCTGAAGAGTACGTCTGAACGGGGAAAGCGAGTCATATACGAAGAATATCCCCCCGTTAATTAGTATCAAAATGTTTCTTTCTTGCCAAGTCATTAAACCAAAGGAGAAGACAGTCCTTGGAGTCGGCAGCGCGGTGCCCTCGCAAGCGCTGGGCCTCTCTTATACGCTCGCGATGCGGCTGCTGGCAAGCGGCTCGGGGCGCATTGACGCATTGGATAGCGGCTCTGCCTCATCCGAGGGAATCGAGGTTCGGTTCTCCTGCGTTGCGGTATTGCTGCATATCAACTAAATGGTTGAGATTTGAACGCTCATGAAGTTTTCAGGCGTTTTCTGCGCATTTTTTCTTTACTGTGAAGAGTAACTTTCTTGCGACTTGCTTATCATTGACCAGTTTTTAACCGCAAGGCAATGAGAAAGGTATTCAACATAATGATGTATGAACGTCCAACACCACTGATACACAGGCACAAAGTGCATAAAACAGGACTGGTCACAATACGGACAGTATATAAAAGCTAAAGACTCTTTATAGCTTGTTTCCATATATGAAGCAATGACTTCCGAAAAAAAACCATTCTACTAGGATTTTCAAAGAGACCAGGATGTGACGTCATATAGCCAGCCTTGAACCAGACACAGCTTAAGCCTTGAAACAGCCAGCTTTTCAATGTGAGGATGGTACAGGATTCGGTACACCGACACGACACGAATTCCAATGTCACTATAACAGGACCGTCCTCCTTCAACTACCCGCAACATCGCCGCTTACCTTCAGCATGCTGCTCCATTTGTAGAGATCGAAAGGGAGATCGTGCACAGAGGCGTGAAAGAGTGAAATCGCTTTATAGGCGACTTCATGTAACTGAATAAGCCCATGCTGGCTAGCTAAATCTGGCCGATGGCGCCCGAAAGTATGGTGAGAATACTCAAGGTCCTCCTTCGAGGTATAGTAGCCTAAATTGCCAGAGAAGCGACCCATGAGTGCAGAAGAAGAGTACAGCTCTCGTGCATCTGTGGGACGAAGACATGCTCAAAGGAGAGCATAACAGAATAGCGTGGAAGGAGAGCAGAGCATGTTGAATACGTTTCCCATTGTCTTCTTCTTCTTCTTCAGCGTTTGTCTCGCTTCGTCGCGGGGTCTGCTCTTCTGGTGTCATGACGCCACCTTTCCCGGTCATGCGCTTGATCAGGGTGGACGCCAGTTACTTTCATGTCCATGTGTAACGTATCGGACCAACGCTGCTTCGGACGTCCTCTAGGCCGCTTTCCTGACACTTCCAATTCAAGGCCTACCTTGCGGACGCTGTCTTCCTTTCCACGCAGAACGTGGCCGTACCATCGTAAGCGAGCTTCGCGCATCTTGTCCGCTATCGGCGCGACACCGAACTTCTGCCGAATAGCATCATTTCTGATGCGGTCCATGGAGTGGAGAAAGCGCAGAACCTTGGTGCACCCCAACAGAGATGGGAAACTCCATTGAGGTTCCAGCTGCAGCTTGCACTCTACTCTTTGGGCAAGAGTAGAGCATCCGCACCCACTCTATGAGTTCCTCAGGTACGTTGTGTTGTCGCAAGGCGTACCATATAACCTCACGCGGTACGAGGTCGAAGGCCTTCTCCAAGTCGAGAAAGGCTATATGCACCGGCTTCCGTTTTTCGCGATGCTTCTCCACTAGGAGGCGGGCGGCGTGTATAGCATCAATGGCCCCACAACCAGACACAAAACCGCACTGGTTATCGGAGAGCCTGACGATTTCACGAAATCGTCTATTGAAGATCCGCTCGAAGATCTTCATGCTGTGCGAAAGCAAGCGAATCGGACGATAATTGGAGCAGTCTGCAGGACTGCCCTTCTTCTTCCAAATCGGAATCGTCGTAATGTTGTGCCAACACTCCGGTACTTTCTTCTCCTTTACTACCTGGTTGAAGAATTCAGCAAACCACTCAGCAGGATACCAGAGCTTCGACTTCCAAACATCGGCTGCCAGATCATCCGGTCCTGTCGCTTTGCATGGCTTCATCTTCTTTAGAGCCGCTTCTGTTTCCTCCACGGTGCTCTTGTGAACGGGACCGCGAACAGAACCCACAGAAGGGATGGCCGGGTGAGGAAATTCCATAGTGGAAATTTCTTCGAAGTAATCACGCCATCGCTTCAGCGCCTTTTTGCGGTCTGTCAGAAGATGGCCGCTCTCATCGTTGATGCCAAAGAACTTTTCAATATCCTCGGTTTGGCGATGGCGGGTCTTAGCAAGTCGGTACAAATACCACTCACCATCGCGCGACTCGAGCTTTTCGTTGACATCACTATAATGAGTGGCTTTCGCAACAGCCACGGCTTTCTTTGCAGCCTTTTTCGCCTTCCGATACTTCTGCCAGTTGTCGGCTGTTTTATCGCCGAGAAACACATGATAAAGCGATTTCTTCTCTCGATTCTTCGCTTTCACATCGTCCGTCCACAGCCATGTCTGCTTGTCGACCTTGCGTCGCCCAGGCTTCGTTATGCCGAGTTCCAACCTTGCAGCTTGGCGTATCGCGTCGGTTGCTTTCTCCC
Source organism: Heligmosomoides polygyrus polygyrus (assembly GCA_947396885.1). Taxonomy (NCBI): domain Eukaryota; kingdom Metazoa; phylum Nematoda; class Chromadorea; order Rhabditida; family Heligmosomidae; genus Heligmosomoides; species Heligmosomoides polygyrus. The sequence continues at coordinate 56,881,118 of OX377206.1, forward strand.
AAGTTTCGTCGACAGTCGTGACTGTCGGCAACCGTACGCGGGAAATCACAGCTGCTTCCTTCTCTTTCATTCGCCACCACTTGATTGTCGCAGCACCGCTCGATCTGTTTCAGCTTGGAGGGGCGATCTTCAAAGTACAGATCAGCGGTCGATGCTGTGGGGCGACCGTCTCATACGGCACGATCTTCGCGTCTGTGACAATGCTTCGGTCGCGATCCTTGACAAAGACAAAGTCTATCTGAGACTTGGAGTTCCCACTATAGTATGAGATGAGGTGGGAGTCGCGTTTTCGGAAAACGGTGTTCACAATGGTGAGATTATACGATTCCGCATACTCAAGAATGCGCTCACCATCGGCGTAACGAGACCCGTATCCGAAACCACCATGAAAGCTGTACCCGTCCTTCGCAGCACCTACGTGCCCATTAAGGTCACCAGCGACTATGATGACATCTTTCGGCGGTACCTCTGCTGTCTTCTCATCAAGCAGGCTCCAAAACTCTTCCTTGGCTTGATCGGAGCAGCCAGTCTGCGGAGCATACGCAGAGAAGAAGTGATAGAGTCGCTTCTTCGCGGCGACAACGATCTTCATCAACCGATCGTCATAGCGTTCGACGCTTACAATCGAGTCACGAAATCGTTCGGAGACGATTATTCCGACACCACTGGTGGTCCTGGGACTTCCACATAGAACGGCCTTGAAGCCACGTCCTATGTCCCTTGACTTGCTGCAGGACCACCTCCTCGTCTCCTGCACCGCACAGAAATCAGCTCTTCTACGCTCCAGTGCTTCAACCAACTCGCACGAACGGCCTGTTAACGTACCCACATTCAGCGTTGCTACGCGGGTCCTGCCTACGTTACGGGACTTTCGGACTAGCTCAGTTGCCCCCCCCCCCCCCGATGCCGTCCTCGCATCACGGACCCTAGCATACTTTCCACACTTGCCGGGCTCTGCGAGTGCGCGTCGTCTCCCGCGGACGCCGTAGCCGAATATCGAAAAACATGACTATTCATACACCATGTGATGTGACATGGGTCTTCGTAGGCCGGCCTGTCACAAGGGCCTGTCGCCTGCATTCGAGTGTCCGTGCTTAGCTTAGCTCACAAAGCGAGCAGTTTCCAGTGGCACCACGTGGAGGAACGGACATCGCCACCCGAATACCTTTCTCATTCTCTTTTGGTTAGAAATCGGTCAGGAATAAAAAGGTCGCAAGAAAGTTACTCTCTACAGCATACAGTTGGAAAATGCGCAGAAAACATCCAAAAATTGTGTAGACATAAGGATCCTTCAAATCTCAAACAGTCAGTTCTTTTTCTTCTTCTTCAGCGTTTATCCCGCTTCGAGGCGGGGTCCGCTATTCTGGTGTGGTGACGCCACTTTACGCGATCAAATGCTTGATCGGGATGGATACCAGCAACCTTTAGGTCCACATGCAACGTATCAAGCCATCGCTGCTTCGGCCGCCCTTTAGGCCGTCTTCCGGGCACATCTATGTTAAAGCCAATCTTCCTAACAGTGTCACCACTAGCTCGAAGAACGTGGCCATACCACCGAAGGCGAGCTTCACGTAACTTGTCAGCAATTGGAGCGACTCAAACAGTCAGTTGAAATACAAAAATACCGCAACAAGGGAGAACAGAACCTCCGAACTCACTCTCGTAAAGCAACCTCACTATCCACCGCACCCCGAGCCACCTGTCCCCAGTGACATCGCGGGCGTGCAAGAGACCCCAGCGGTAGTGAGCGAGGATTCCATTATAACTTCAAGGACCCCTACTCCTTCGGTTTAACCACTTAGCAGAAAAAGAAACACAGTTTTATACTAATTGAAGGTGGAGATTTCTCCTGTATGACCCGCTTTCGCCGTTCAAACATACGCTTTAGACCCTTCCTTGTAAGAGTGCGTATTATTCGTAAGACTTTCCGCGGAGAGTTTTCGAATTAGTCACGACGAGTTCAACCTTTGTCGACCTTTTTAGGATGTCAAGTACACGACAAATTTTTAATAGGTAAGTTTCTGTTTACATGGACTTTCGAATCCGTAAACGATGCAATAAATAAAATTGTAAAGAATACACTCATACTTATCCTGATGCTTAACTTAAGCAGCATTTACACTATCAAAAAAATCGCCGAAAGCTTTCCGAGTGGACGGAATTTCGGCTTTTTAATGCCCTATACGATTGCCGTTTCGTTAAAACAAAATTTAATTCAATATTTTTTCTTAAAAATGAAAATCTTATAAAATTATTATACCCATTAGAATGTGACTAGCTGGACTCAAACTAAATCATAATCAGAGCTTCTAAATTCAATCACGGAATCGGATTCCTCGCGAAACGTTTCTTACGGCAGCCTAAAAATCGTCCACCGACTCAAAAAAAGTGTTTCGCTGATAATGCACGGCGGTCGTCTCGCTCACTTGAGTTAATTTCACCAAGAGGATACAGCTACCTAACCGGTGACCTTCTGATGGATAGTTCTATATAAATGCAATTTTTCTTCTATTCCCATTATTAATTCTGTTTCTATACTGAAGTGACTATGTCGATATCAGCAACCATCAAGTGCAAGCAATTAGAACATATTCAATTGAAATAAACTGTATTTTCTTCGAAGTTACACTGCTTGGATTATTATGTCCAGCAAAGAGGCCAATTTAAGCATCTTTCGAGGAAGCAAAGTTCTTGCAGCTGTTATAAAATGCGTCTTCCAGATTATGTGACTAGACCGATTCGGCCCCACAATATCACTGCTTCCCATGAATTTGAATGCGAGTGAAGATTGTTCTCATTCTGGACCAATCACAGCGTATTTCCGAATGCTTGTAACACGCTGATCTTCTCTATGGGCACAATAGATCCGCTTGTCACGGAATGAATTGCTTTGTTCACGACATGAGCAAGCTTGGTTCTTCTGCGCGTTAGCCTAAAGTGCCCACTTTCGGCAGAAACTTTCTTGGGATCTATTTTTGCTCAATTGCTCCGTTGTACTAGGTCTGTTTCAAAGTTAACCAACACAGGCTTATCTATCGTACAATAAGCATCCCAATCATATAAAATTGTGCGGATCCATCCTTATCGACATTTCGAAGTTTTACGCCCATCACCCACCCCTCTATCTATGGCGGAGAGTCGACCTCGGCGAGAGCTCGTCGCTTCGGTTACCCTCATCACTAGGTGCGAGTCCCAGCAGCACCAATCCACTCCTAAGATCTAGGAGTAGACGCAGCGGCATCCTCTGACCTCAAAGGTTTATTTCACCCTTTAATGTTTTCAAGACCGAATCCTTCTTATTTCGCTATTTATTAATCAAAAATACGCTTACTCTCTCATGCTATCCATAATATATATATACAAGTGCTCCGACACGCCTAACGGCGTGTCTCGCACTTGCGCGCTTCGCGCGACTTTGCACCATCACTGACCTAAAGAAGGTACCTTTTGTCAAACTTAAAATTCGCTAACATCTAGGACCTACATCTAGGACCTACCTACCTACCATCGGCATCAAGCCGTTCATCACTTCGGTACCTTTCATCATAGACATTTTCTCCACACCGTCCAGTAACATCATTGGTTTGTGCTGCGCAGTACTTCGGCTCCTTCACTGTGTACACATCTTCCGAATCCGGGCGCCAGCTTCCCCCTCACTCGTTCCTTCTTTCTAGATCTAATTGCTGGTCCGCCTTTACAGGTCTTCCCCCCCCCCCACCTTCCTGGTCCCAACCCCTGGCCCACTTCCTTGTTTTCACTATTGACCCCCTACTGGTCTCTTCTTGCTGGCTTCCCCGCCCTTGTCCCTCCTTCAGGTTGTTCCTTTCCTTCCTGGACGCTCACCTGGTCCACTCTAAAGGGCCCTTACTTCCCTTCTCCAACACCCCTTAGTGGTCCTACCATGCTCAAGGCAGACGTCAGTGGCATGTATTCGGAATCAAACGCTCAGAAACGCGCGCAGACCCCGCTGAGTCAAGCAGGAGGAGGCTACGCGTCCTCTGCTGTAACAACATCCCATGTTGAACGGCAGACGTTGCCCGCGCGAGGTACGCAGAGGCGTACCTGGCGCGGGTAACGTTTTCCGCTCAACATGGGATAATGTTGAGTTCTGCATGCGGCCGGTCGTCGTACGACGACGATGAGACCTCTGTTTCCTTTCTTTTCGATCTTCTGAATCCAGACGGTTGTGGTGCGACGAAGGGAACCCGCCTTCTGGATTCAGGGACTCAGAAACGCGCGCAGACGCCGTTGTGTCAATAGAGAGGAGGCTGCGCTTCCTCTGCTGCAGCAGCATGTCATGCTCAATTCTGAATGCGATGCCTCGTCGTTGGACGACGGTGTCTCCTCTTCTGACTCCAGACGGTTGTGGTGCGACGAAGGGAACCCGTCTTCTGGTTTCAGGCACTCAGAAACGCGCGCAGATGTCGTTGTGTCAAGCAGGAGGAGGCTACGCATCCTCTGCTGTAACAACATCCCATGTTGAACGGCAGACGTTGCCCGCGCGAGGTACGCGGAGGCGTCGCAAGGTGTTCCATGAGATTGCGCGTGCTTCCACGAGGCGTATCTCAGCCAGGTTCCCAACCTGAGTGAGATACGCCTCACCATCTACAGGGCAGGGAGCTAACTCAATTATATAGTGGTAGATATATTTATATATATATATAAAGATCAGGGGCCAAATCTGTGGACCGCTTTCCGGCCGGTAACGGTGAAAAGTACCGCCTAAGCCCAGATACCGAGATTCATTAGCATCAGGTTTGGGAGCACTTCTCACCGTTACCGACCAGTAAGCGATTGATGAACCCTGCTCCAGTAGTTTTGCGGTAGGAACCCATCCAGACCCCTTCCCCCCCCCCCCCCCCCCACTACGCTCAACATCGGCATCATCTCCTGACAGTTGAGTGATGTCGATGCTTGTGCTAATCAGCCTTCGTCCCCTAAGTTCTTCGACGACGACCCTATTGATGTCGCAAAGCACCGTCCCCCTTCACTCTAGCGCTACGTTGACTACAGGCACCTGCACTCCTCGTCCTCAAACGGTCAACCTCAGGCAAAAATCGACATTTTCGATAAGTACTCAGCGTCTGCTCGATTTTGGTCACACGACGAAAAGCCTTTTTGTCAGAACGGCAGATTCCCACCGCTCCTAATACTATGCTGAACGGACATTTCTTTTCACACTTCTCTGTTCTGGTCCCAAATAACTAATACTGGTCCCCCACTGCTGGAGCTGGTTCCCCCCCCCCCATTACTGGTACTGGTCCCACATTACTGGTACTGGTCCACATTACCGCTCACCCTCTTACTGGAACTGTTCCCCCACTACTGGTCCCTCTTTAGTGAACTCGTCTCCATTACTGGTACTGGTCTCCAACTGGTCCCCTTTCTGGAAATGGTCTCCCACCACTGCTCCTCCTTAGCGGACGACGTGTTACTGAATCCCATGTTGGAAGACGTGTTCTACACGTCTTCTGAATCCCAGACACGTTGAGTGACTTGTTCGGCATGTTTTCTGAATTCCCAGTCACGTAGAAGACGTCTTGATATTTTTCGCTATTCCTGCACCTCGTAATTTCCCTATTTTCGCCATCGCTATTCCTGCACCTCGTAATTTCCCTATTTTCGCCAATCGAAACGAAACGACAACGACATCCACAAAGGTCGAAAATTTGAACAATATCAATTGATGGCGATCGATACTTCAATAACAGACCTCAGATTCGTGATCAGCGACCGCGATTACCTCATGGCTGAAGTTTTCAGGCAGGTAGAAGAAGTCTGGGTATTTTGCGCTACTTTCGCGACCGGTAACTAGATCAATATCGATTGATGGCGATCGATACTTCAAAAACGAACTTCAGATTCGTTTTGAGCGACCTCGGCTAACCTCAGGGGTAAAGTTTCCGACCGCCTGGACGACATCCACAAAAAATCGATAGTTTGATCAATATCGATTGACTGCGATCGATACTTTAAAAACGAACTTCAGATTCGTGTTGAGCGACCTCGATCACCCCAGAGCTGAAGTTTTCAGGCAGGTAGAAGAAGTCTGAGTATTTTGCGCTACTTTCGCGACCGGTAATTAGATCAATATCGATTGATGGCAATCTATACTTTAAAAACGAACTTCAGATTCGTGATCAGCAACCGCGATTACCTCATGGCTGAAGTTTTCAGGCAGATAGAAGAAGTCTGGGTATTTTGCGCTAGTTTCGCGACCGGTAATTCGATTAATATCGATTGATGGCGATCGATACTTCAAAAACGAACTTCAGATTCGCTTTGAGCGACCTCGGCTAACCTCAGGGGTAAAGTTTCCGACCGCCTGGACGACATCCACAAAAAATCGATAGTTTGATCAATATCGATTGACGGCGATCGATACTTTAAAAACGAACTTCAGATTCGTGTTGAGCGACCTCGATCACCCCAGAGCTGAAGTTTTCAGGCAGGTAGAAGAAGTCTGGATATTTTCCGCTATTTTCGCGACCCGTAATTTGATCAATATGGATTGATGGCGATCGATACTTCAAAAACAAACTTCATATTCGTGTTCAGCGACCTCGATTGATCCAGGAGCGAAGCCCCAGGCATGGAGAAGACGTCTGGGTATTTTTCGCTATTTTCGTGTCGTAATTTCCTCCATTCCCCCCGCCCCCGATTTTCCCCCTATTTTCTGGCTGATTTCTGCGCCGGCGCCGATCGATAGTATGACTCATCGCTTAGCGCGTTATTATAGAGTATTATATTATATATATATTTTTTTTGAGTTTCGACGCTCGCAATAGCATCATTAGCTTCAGCACGAAAAGCTCGATTGAATGATGACAATCTCGACCAGTTTCAGAAAAATCGATTTTTTAACAATTTCCCGTTGAGGACGGAGGCGCCAGTCCGAGCCTGCGCGAACGATGACGTCATCGAAAATCGATATTTTCGAAATTCGCCAAATTTCCTCAGTCCAAAATCATCTAGGGTTGTTTGGTGCGCTGATTACGAAACAGACGTCCGTTTTTGAAAATTTCGCCGATTTTGGTAGGTTACTTACCCGTTTGAGGGTGGTCGGGTCGGGATCTCCGATCACCCCAAATTATCGGTATGGGTGGTATCCAGCCGTAATAGTCCAAGGGGACTTCGGCATCGTGTTCGGCACCCCGAATAAGCCCCCGCTCATATATGAAGTTTGAGCAAAATCGGTGATCCTGAGCCGACCACCCTCATTTATCCAGAAAAAATCCAATACCTATCAAAATCGGCGACATTTTCAAAAACGACGTCTGTTTCGTAATCAGCGCACCAAACAACCCTAGATGATTTTGGACGAGGAAATTTGGCCAATTTCGACAATATCGATTCTTGATGATGTCATCATCCGTCTGCCGCGGCCTCGAGCAGACTCGAAAGTCCTGAGTAGGGCGGCTGGAGATTTCTTACAAACTTCTTCAAACGCTCGCGCTACAAGCTGTCCCCTCGATTGAAAGGCTCAATTCTATGTGCATTGTTCACGGCTCAGAAAAATTCCTGAGTAGGGAGGCTGGAAATTTCTAAATAATTTTCCAAACGGTTCGAAATAGCCTTGAAGATTTCGCATTTTCCCAGTAAGAGAAGATAGTAGCGCAGCGGAATCGCAGCGGAAGATATGAATCGTACGGTGCGAACCTTTTTTCAAAAAAACTGAAACTGAAGGAATTATGGGCGTGCGACTGTTTGCGACGCTGTTTTCCGTCGCAAATCGTAGTTTTGACCGTGCGACGTGAGCGGTATTGTAGTCCTATGCCAGCTGTTCTAGGCTTAGAACAAATGTATAGGATATTATTTTGATTAACTTGAATTGTAATCAACACCTGTAGTTTCTGATAGAGGACACCTTCGAATTTACGGCAAAGTGCCTATTGTGCTAAACATATTGTTGACTATGAACACTTTTTTGGGCCGCGCGCGCATGAAGAACGCCTACTATAATCTACAAGAATCTAGAGACAATAGAAGGGTAGGTGTGATCGCAGACGGAGTCCGCGTCCTGCTCCTCTTCATTTTCTGTGGGGGACCAGAAAATGAGCCCGGGTCGCGTTATAGCGGGAGTTATAGTATATATATATATATATATATATATATATATATATATATATATATAATTTCTGGTCCATTCTGCGAAAATACGTGCCGACAATCGAATCCCCCCCCCAATTCGAGAGACCAACCGACTTAAGAGCATTTTTGTGAAGTCATATTTTTCGCTCAAAAATCGAACCCTCCGCCTCGTATGAAGTCCACTATTTTAAAAAATGCGTCTTACATGGTGAGAAAGCGCTTTTCTTCTAGTTTTTGAACATTTTTGAGAGTTTTCAAAATTCGAAAGACTTACGAAGTTACAACCATTTTTGTGAACGTTCAATTTCTTCGCTTCGATGACGTTGGTGCAAAGACGACCAGAGGTCGATTCAGCCTGTTCCATCCAGACAATCATGATTTTTTCACTGTGCCTTGGCCCAAACTTGGAAGTTTTCGTGGCAGAATTTTAACTGCATAGGTTGTCTGCTCCGGTTAAAAAATAAAATTGTTTTCATGAAAACGTGAATTCCTTATACGATCCATCCCAACCATATCGTCATCGCAACGGATAAGCTTGTTTTTTTTTCTCTATGATACACAGGGCTTGAATTTTCGTAGGGTTCAATTCCATTTTTTATGATGTCCCTTTGGGATGGAAGAACATTACTTCCACCGTAAGTCCATCGTCCATCCTTAAGAGGAAGGTCAAAGAGGTCACGGAGATTCTCAAAGCGACCTATATAGGGTTGTAGGGCGTTGTCTGAGAAGCACCATAGTGGTTTCCAAATTTCCTGCGGACCTCTGGGTAGGTCAAAAATGACAAAAAACTGTACCGCTTCAGTGCGGGCAGATAACGCAAAACTCACGCCTGGAAAACCCTTGTCGTGCCCACAAATAGTCCTGCAAAAGGTATGGAGCCTCAATCATTGATAGAACCTAGAAATTGATTAATTCCTAATTGAAGCGAGACTGCGTATTCACGGGAGGCACGCCCCACTAGGGCGCCAGCGACTGGATGGTCGAGTGGTTAGCGTGGCGAGAGGTCCAGGGTCCGATTTCGGCGATGTGGTTTCTGCAATGCTGGGCGCACATCTCGCATTTTGCCACCGTAAAGTGCTTTTCTGTCACGACTACGTGTCATATTCGATTTCCAACCCTGATTTCAACCTTCTGTGATGCGATTTTACTTCAAAACACAAATCGCGCTAATGAATATGCAATAAACTGTTTAACAGTTGTGGTAACGTTCTGTGAAACACGTGAAGCAAAGCAGCTTCTGACACCAGCAGCAGCGAATAAATGCCAAGGAAGAGTAGCCCGAAGCTTCCTGGCAGGGCGTGTCGACCGGCACTTCATCGAAGGCGTAGTCCGCCGGTGTTGAGAAGTGCCCCGGATACATGTCCACATATCCAGCTGCCACCCACGCGCGCTACATGTAAGCAACAAGTCCCGCGTTTCTTTCGAGAATGCGTGGTTCGCTCTTCGGCTCTTCTTAATCTCTTGAGTACCTTCACTGTGAGCGAGGTTATCACCCTTCAAACAGTATACGCATTTTTTCAGACACCCTGTATATTGACGACAAGTGCCCTACCCCATATGTACGTGGGCTTCGCACTTGCTCGTCTAGCTTGATGTCCGTCGCTAATATATGTATAAGATAAACATATTCATACACTGGGATAAATTAATCGCTAATATGTGGGTAAGATCACCAACACTAATTGTATCGTGCAATCCATGAAGTTCTTTTTGGTTTGGGTTCGTTCGAACCCGTTGGTTTTCTTTTGGTTTTTTTTCGAATTCGAATGTTTCGAGCATTCGAATTTGAGCATTCGAAAATTGCGTTTTTTCGAGCATTCGAATTCGAATACATTCGAAAATCGCGTTTTTTCGAACGTTCGAACACGAATATTCGAGTTCGAATAGAACTAACAAATTGTCAGGTTTCTAACACCTTACTATAATTAAAGCTCCATAACTTTTGCAGGTTAATTTCTGAGCACTGCAAGCCCATGCAAGGTTGTATAATACTATCGTGACTCCAAAGGTCGAGGAGAGGTCGAAAAAAATTTTCGCCCAAACATCACACGGTGATGTTATTTTGGATGCTGAATACGAATATGGTATCCATTTTTGAAAATTCGGCTGACCACGGTAGGTTACTGTGGGTGTTCGTGAGTAGGGGAGGCGGGGTTACGTATACTGACTTCGCCCTTTCCTCGCCTACGGAATCCATTTAACCTGCTGACCACGAATCTGTCATTCCTCTTTCTAAATTATCTATTTTTCGTGCACAACTTTCTGTCTCAAAGTAGAAGAATGGAAAGCAAATTCGATCACATAGGTGAAGAAAGCGATTCTATGTACTGACAAATCATGAAGATGCGGAGTCACGCGATCACGCGAAAACGCTTAGCAGATTAGATTTGTGATCAACGCTTCAATTAGCCCACAAGACGATGTTTGGGCGAAACTTGCCTTCGATCTCTAGAGTCATGGGAGTACAAGTCATTCCTACACTTTCGATTAGCGACAGTGGCGGGGACATTGGGCTGCATCGTTTTTAAATCGTATGGTCCAGGTTAAAATGATGTTCTAAAGTCACTATGGCACACTATGGTGTTCAGGATACACTTTACATCGACAAATTTTGATCGAGCAATCCCAGCAATGCAGAAACACACCCTCCGGATCCAAACCCCTAACCCCTTTCCTGCAGGTTCGCCCCCTTACCCACTCAACCATCCCGTCGCTGCCTCGCTGGTGGTGAGCGGCGCACCTCAATGTTTCACTTCGTTAACTGTACGGCTAACAAGCAAATTATGAAATCGCTGTAATTCCGCTATTGTTCCAGCCCCAAACCTTTTACAGGATAGATTCTAACCACAGACATGGCACTTCCAGACGTCGGTTTTGCTTCCTGGGCTCGCACTGAAGTAATACGGTTTTCTGGTTACCCAGATGTCCGCAGGAAATTTGAAAACCACTACGGTTCTTCTCAGACAATCCCCTACAACCCTCAATAGGTCACTTCTGAAATTGCCACGGGAAGTTCATTGAGGTCCCTTGCAAGAGGAATTCAAAACTACTACTGTTACGAGCTCATCCAGAAAACCCGTCCGTCATCCATAATCATACTCACGATGAGAGGGGTTAATTGTTTCATTGCTCTGACTTGCAGTGATTCCGTAATGTGTTACCTCACAGTTGTCACCGTGATCTGTTACTTTCAACAAAAGGCAGGAATATTAGGAACACTCAGTTCAGCCACACAACATGTATAAGAACCAAATCTCCTTTGGTGGAACAGAATTTTAGTGTACACTTCACCACGCTGCTGTTACAAGTGCTACTACCAGAGCAAACAGCTAGGGAAGGAATCTGCACTTAAGGTTATCAACAACAACAAAGAACTCACTTTACTTCCTCGTTCATTGAATATTATTTCTACATCCATAACTGGTCCGAATTTCTCAAACATTATCCTGAGATCCGGATCGCGAAACCGGAATGGTATATTTGAAACGTGCAGACGTTTCGGTGCAACATCTATGCCACCTGAAATGTTCTAACGTAACTGAATAGCACCGGAAAATCAAAAGTATCCGCTCCTAATCGTACTTCATTCGAATTCGTTTACAACGTGAGGAAGTAGTAAAACGTGTTGAATACATGTGCCCCGACACGCCTATCGGCGTGCCCCACACTTTAGCGCGCGATGTTGCAGTTTCATTAAGCCAAAGTCGAACCCTGATAGATGAGACTCGGGTACATTTTTTTTCGACCTCTCCTCGACTCCTAGAGTCGTAAAAGCACAATGGCGTTCCATTCCATCTAGGTCCGAGCACAGTTACCAATTTTACTTTTGAACTAACAAGATTTTACCTTGGAAATTATGTCCAAGACATACATTACTCGATCAAATGCCCTAGAATGACAGAATGACATCACGTTAAGGAGAGTTAAGTGTGCTTAGCATTCATTGAAGTAGTTGTGACATGAACACTTTATGCCGTTCTGGTTTAACAAAACATAGCAATGGTGTTTTTCCTTTCCTTCTCAATAGTCTATCTATTGCGGGGTGCTCTTAACACGTACTTTTCGATGCGAGACTGGTCTAATATGAAAACTGAGACCAAACGACGGGGTTGGCGAAGCGCCGAGAGCCTGCGCGGGCCGCTGTCGCGGCCGGCTTTGTATTCGTAGATACGGTCCCTAGTGGAGATAGCACGTAGCGAGCGTAGGCGTCTCTCTCCAGGGAAAATCCTCGACTGCCTTCAACATGATGTAACAGTGACAGCCCTCGCTTCATTCCACTGGCTGAGAGGTGGAAAATGACATCTAGGTAACCACCTGACATACACACTCATGCTTGTATACGGTCCTCTTCCGCCCCGAATCCTCCCTAGAACTGAGCCTGCCCCTCTTGTTACCTAATTGTTATAAAGTTGTTCCATTTTTCATTGTCCTGTCGTGTGAAGGCCGAAAAGACCAGCCTCGCGTCTCTATCTAAAGTGAACGAACCTGACGCCGCAAGTTTACTACAGTTAAACCGTTTGTGCCCGCATAGAACCGGCAAAGTATCTTAAAACTGGTAATTTAAATCAGCCAGACCTCGGAGTTCCTTACCTTACCCAAGAGACCTTGCTTTGATTGTTCTACGAGCAAACGCAATGTACATGCGGTCATAACCCTGCTAAACGCCGTGGAGACTTGTGGCTAAGAACTCGTGCACACGCAAACCCAGTCGAAATTAGCACTCGCATGCTGGCTGAGTGATTTGACTGCTAAGATTCATCTCTGCATATATATATATATATATATATATATATA
>OX377206.1:56894202-56914830 GCA_947396885.1 Heligmosomoides polygyrus polygyrus
AATTCGATTATTCGAGGTGTGAAAATTCGAATAATATTCGAACTTCGTGGTTGTTTCGAATGTGGCATAATGATGATTTTTGTGAGTGGCGTTCATTTCGGTGACGATTGTTTTCGATAGCACACTGTCACCGAGACGAAAACGCATTCAATATCCTACTATACATAGTGTGTGTGTGCGTGCGTGTTTCCATCAGTCCATCACAACTGGCGTGGGGAAATGGCGTATTGGCGATACTGACCGCAGTTGATGGCGATCGACTGCGGTCCGAAGCTTCGGCCGTTGGGGTAGTCGATCTCGCTGAACACAAATCTGAAGTTCGTTTTTGAAATTATCGGTTGAAGTTGATCGAGCTATTGATTTTCTATGGGGAATTAGTTGAGGCGAATCAATTGTATGACCGGTCTTCGTCGATATTTTCAAAATCTAACTTCACATTTGCGTTCTCTGCGACCACGACTGTCATCGGTGTCATACACTTGAATACTCTACGGAATTTGCACAATAACACAAATTTCGACTGAAAATTGAAAAATGAATTCAGATTCGTGTTCAGTGACCTCGATTACCTCAGGCCTGAAGTTTCGATCTTGTTGAGTGATATTTACGAAAAATCGATAATTTGATTAATATCTCTTGATGGCAACCGTTACTGCAAAAACTAACTTGAGATTCGTGTTCAGCGACCTCGACTACTTTGGGACTGAAGCTCACAGTTTGCATATATGACACGACTATATACCATTTTCAGTTGAAATTCAAGGTTTTTCAAATCAAATTCAACGTTGTTACACGGGGAAGGTTCCACAAGAACGTTGAAATTTATTTCAAAAACGATGAATTTCGACTGAAATGCCGTATAACTCTACAATTTGATTGGTTGAGGATTCCTGTGAGATAATGAAATGAACAAAGGAGTGAACGGTTTTTTTTTCGCAAAGGTTTGCACTTGTGCGTAGATGTTTTGCACCGTATTTCTGTAGGATTCTTTTTTTGTAGGATTTTGTTTGCAGGAAAAAAGTTCTCATGTCTTGCCATTTAACGAGTATTGTCGACGGTTCTGAGAAGATATTGAATATTTTCATTATTGGCTTTTTTTAAAGAATTCAAGTCCTTTATTTTGTCTCTGGCGAATGTTGTCGTTGAACTTACTTTACTACATTTACTTGAGCCTACACAATGCGTTTTTGGAGTGAGTAAACGGTATCAAACGAAATTGGCTAACACAAGAATCGCATCGTCCTTATTAATACACCCCGGTGCAAAATTATAGATACCCCCGATCTGTCCATTAGTACCCGAATGATCCGCTGCCTATGCTCAGCGGTTACCGTCGTATTCCTCACTATCGAAAGCCTCTATAGAAAAATTTTAAGCAGGTTATCTCATCAGTGGAGGATACCACGAACTTTTATTGAAAATTTAACGAATGGAGACCGGTGCAAAATATAAGTTCCCTTCATAGAAAATCTGATTAATCACAAAAGTACCTACAAACAAGGTAAGATTAGTACTTCGTCACATCACCTTTGTTGCAACCATATCGAAAATTCTGTTTTGCATACTAATGATTAGGTTATCAATAACAGTTCGCTCAACATTGGCTCATGCATGAAGTATTTATTTATTTATTTAAACGCGTATGACAACACGCGACGAAATAAACACCAGCATGACAACACATTGGTAATAAACACAAAAATACAAGAAACGGCGAATTAGCGAGTCTTAAGATAACTACCAACGAGCTCTTTATATTGGTTAAACGAAGATGGTAAAGTATGTTTTTTGGTAAACATCAAGATTTCAGAACCGGCCCTTTGAGTAAAAAAGGAGGCACGAACATAACTTTTAGCCGCAGAATAATGAATTTTAGATCTACAACCCCTAGTGGTAGAATGATGGACTTGTAAAGCTCAGTAAGTGGAAGTGCAACTTTTCCAGTCAACATCTTGAAAATCATAATTAGATCGTTTCGCTTCCTACGAATAGCAAGCGATTTCAGCTCGAATATTTTATTACGATCAGGCGCTGATAGAATGGAGGTGTAGTCATAGCTATTTAAGCGTAACCATAGCTTTCTAGTGTAGCTATTCTGAACGGATTCTAGCCTCTGTATACAGCGCTTAAGGTGAGGACTGAATACAGTGGTGCCAATATTGGGCCAACATAAGATTTGTATGCAAGAAGCAAGTGAGTTTTTGAATATGTAGACAACGCTCTAAAAATGTTGTAAGTAACTCTTTCAGCTTTCTTTGCAATCGTCTCGCAATCCTCTGAAAAACTAAGTTTTTTGTCTAAGGTGAAGCCCAGATCACGCAGACTGCTTTCACTAAGTAGGTTGCAACCACCAAGGCTGTAAATGTGTTTAACCGAATTTGAATTGCTTAGATGAAAAACCCGAGGTTTTTGAGCTGACATAGGTAATTTCCACCTGTCCGACCAATCGGCAACATCTGAAACTGAACATTGGAGGGCAAAGTGATCCTCTTCACTGGTAATATTCCTGTATGCTTTTATATCATCTGCAAACATTTTGCACTTAACGCCACGCCTTTCAACTAAGACAGGTAAATCGGAAGTGTAGATGACGAAAAGAATCGGTGACAATAACCCCCCCCCCCTGGGGTACGCCAATTGTTATTGAGTACGTGCGAGAAAATTTGTCATTCACCTTTACTTGGAAGGACCTATTTGTGATGAAGTTCTTTACCCACTTAACAATTCTGGGATGAATTCCAAAAATTTGAAGCTTGAAAATAAGTTCTTTGAAAAGCACATTATCAAAAGCCTTGCTGAAATCAAAAAAGACCACATCAACATCAGTGTTATCATCCAGTGACTTGGTCCAATAATCTAAGGTAGATAGCATCAAGGTCTCACCATCAGTCGATCATCCGACTATATGCTTCTATATGGTTTACAAGATCCACTTTCAGAATTTTCTCAAATATTCTGGAAAACACTGATGTGATACTAATAGGGCGATAATTAGATACTAAGCCGCGTGGTGGTTTTTTGGGGATAGGAGTGACAAATGCATGCTTCCATCGATTTGGAATTTCGTTATGCATGTAACTAAAATTGAAAATGTGCTCAAGAGGAGCTACTAAGGCTACAGCTACTCTTTTGATGAAGTAGGCAGGTATTTCATCAGGAGTAGTGGTATACGATAGCGGTAAGTTACTCAGATGCTTGAAAATGTCCTCTTTGTAAAACCAATCTAAGCCATCAGGTGAGGCACTTTGAGTGGAAAAGGCTAACTCAGACCAGTTTTCATTATCAGCATCAACGAAGTATGATTTTTTAAAATGTGTGGCTAGCATGGAGGCTTTTTCGAAATCACTGACAGCTGGGTTACCCTCATCATCAACTAGCGTAGAGATCTTAGTTGACTGCTTCAACCTTGAGTTCAACAACTTAAATATGGAGCATTTTATTGGATTGTCCAAAAGTTTTCGTTCGATGTAGCTATTGTACTTTTTGATAAGGCGGTCAAATTTAGTTTAGTAAGCCTGAAGCGTTCACTAGCCTGAAGACATGGATTTTTTTGGTAGTCCAGCCATGCTTTTTCTTTAATCTCAAAGAGCTTGGACAGGTGCGGTAGAATGTTGCCTCTATTTAGGGCCAGCCTCTCCAAAGGGACAAATTCCTGAATTGATGCGTGCAAGATTGACAGAAAAAACTCATACTTATCGTTGATATCAGGAAGCGTCTCCAAAATAAATCTCCAATCTAAGGAGCACAAGTAGCGGCAAATGACGTCATACGGGGCTTTGTGGAAAGACCTCCGGAGGCGGAAGTATAGTGGATCTATGAAAGTCTCTACATTGTAAGAGAGGCTTTTGCGATCACTTGACCCGGTTGGTGCAGATACAAGTACATCACGTATTAGCTTAGTGTCGCTACAAAGAACAAGATCAAGTGTATGACTACCGCGAGTTGGCTTGTGAACTTTTTGAACAAGCATGTTAGAGTTGCAAAAGTTGAGAAACATTTGTGATGTAAAAGAAGTGGCATGCAGAGGAACCTTAACCCAGTCAATATCTGGAAAGTTGAAGTCGCCGTTTATGCATTGCCCTTCAAATGCGGTTAAATCACTTAAAGCCTTGATAAGCTGTATCGTACACTAGTGGTGCCACTAGGCGCCCTATAGACCACAATTGTCCTGACAGTGGATAGAAGCAATTTCAAATCACAGGAGATAATTTCAAAAGTATTGGGATAAGATTCACACCAGACAACCTCAAATGCTATGGAACGCTTAATAAATACAACAACACCACCACCCCTTTTTTGAGCTCTGTCACATCTTACAAAGTAATAGGTTGAATTCATCTGCCCAAGAATTGGTACAAGGTCATTAATATCACTTAACCAAGTTTCAGTAAGCATTATAAGGTCATCGTTGGAGCGTCTTGCAGCAAACATCAAATACGAAATAATTTTCTGAAGAGACCTGATATTAGAATAAAAACATTTTAGGCTCGTTGCAAGTACCCGAGGAAGACTCGTTAGTTTACCGCAGAAGATTGGGTTGCTTCAGAAGTGAGCTTAATGTCTATTGCGGGCCTATTTGTAGCAAGTCTGCTCTCTCTGATCCGATCCCTTTCCTGTTTCGTAAGCGACGGGCGGATATACACCCCTCTGGAAAAGGATCGGAGCCTAGAAGCTCTTCTGAGTGATAACTTCTGATAATATGTGTTTGGCAAAACAACCTTCAATAGACGCGATCTACCCTCAGAAGGTTTACCTAGCCTGAACACAACTTGTGGTACACAAGTATGGCGTTCTTCAGATCAGAAACCTAAGTGTAAGTGGTTCCATTTTTGCACACTTTGTGTACAAGAATGCCCCACAAGTTCTCTATCAGCGGTGAGATCTGGAGGAAAACTAAACCACTGCAAAAGTTGAATTGTATTGGAGTTGAGCCAACCTCTTATAAACCTTGTGGAAAAGGTACAGAATAACTAACTACAAGGTTCTTATTCGCATTGGCGGGTTCCTTTACTCTATGGAACCTAAAGCATCGATAAGGAACAAATACCTGGGTCTTCACACATTGGCTTCTCGCAGGAAATTCTTTGATATCTGTCGTGTTTATAAGCTAATCCACTTTTCGCGCTTTGTAGGCTCCAAATTCTTTGATCTGCGTGCATCTCAAACAAAAGGGGAGCCTGAGAAGCTTCCTATCAGTCGACCTAGGAGTAAGCTGAAGGTGGCCCTTTCTCCTCATAGGACATTGGTTTGACTCACTCTACGTGTGTCTTCATGTTGTTGTGTTGTTGTAATACTTTTTTCTGCCGCTTGCGCTTATCGCGAACGTGTTGAATAAATAAATAAATTAAATTAAATAAACCTGCAGTTGACATGTGTGGATGCATTATCTTGTTGGAAAATAAGGTTGTGCCTACGAAGTCTCCTTAAATATGGCAAAAGGTGATCTCGGAGCAATTCCTGGTAGTCTTCACTGTTCATCCTACACGAGACGAACTTCCGAAACGAACGAGACAAGTCCGCATCAAAAAACGCAGCCCAACCATGATACTTTCATCGTCAAAGTTGCGCCTAGAGGATACTCAACCTCTTTTCTCAGATCTCTCCAGTAGTGTAAAAGAAGTGGAATCTTGATGGGCCCGACGGGTACAGACACTATTCGAGAGATTTGAGGAGAGAGAGAAGCAAGTATTCTACAGGTGCTACTTTATCGGTGGAAGTCTCATGGTTACGGCTGCGTTTTCTGGATACGAACTTGTTGCCTTGGAGTTCGTCTCGCGTAGTGAACAGTGAAGACTACCAGAAATTGCGCGGAAATTACCTTCTGCCATATTTCAGAAGATTTCGTAGACACAACCTTATTTTCCAACAAGATAATGCATCCATACACGTATCACAGTCAACTACAGGTTGGCTCAACTCCAACAGAACTCAACATTTGAAGTGGCCTAGCTGTTCTTCAGTTCTCAACCCGAAGACTAGAAAGCTAGTGGGAAATTCTTGTACACAGTGTACAAAAATAGAACCGCTGAGACATCGGTTTCTTACCTGAAGAACGCCATACTTCATGCATGGGCCAATTTTGAGCGAACTGTTATTGATAACCTAATCAGTAGCATGCAAAATAGAATTTTCGATATGGGGTTGCAACAAAGGTGATGTGACGAACTACTAATCTTACTTTGTTTGTAGGTACGTTTGTGAACAATCAGATTTTCTATGAAGCGAACTTATATTTTGCACCGGTCTCCATTTCTTAAATTTTCAATTAAAGTTCGTGGTATCCTGCACTGATAAGATAAACTGCTTAGAATTCTCCTATAGAAGTTTTCCATAGTGAGGAATACGATGGTAACATTACTGAACCTCGGCAGCGGGTTCTTCGGGTACCAATGGACAAACCAGGGTAAACCTATTTTGCACCGGGTGTATTAAGTTATAATAAAGTTTATTCGATTATTCGATTTTTTCGAATATTCGATTATTCGGAAATTCGAATAACCAAAAAATGGGGTTATTCGATTATTCGGAAAATCGAATAACCAAAAAATGGGGTTATTCGATTATTCGGAAATTCGAATAAACGAAAAATGGGGTTATTCGATTACTCGGAAATTCGAATAACTAAAAAAATGGTGTTATTCGATTATTCGCTCATTCGAATTTTCGAAAAATGGGGTTCTTCGATTATTCGGAAATTCGAATAACCGAAAAAATGGGGTTATTCGATTATTCCTTCATTCGAAAAATTTTAAAAAAGCACAAGTATACTGTCCATCCCCCTAGAATATCGGACGAGAGTCACATAACTGTTTTTCGTTTGCGTTTGCTGAGTGCCTTGGGCGGTCCAGAAGTGGCAAAAAATGTCGCCTAGTAAACTCGGTTCGACTTGCAGCAGAGTCCAGAGGAATGGAGATCACCGACGGTGTGTGACGTGGTGGCTGATTGGATAGTGGTGCGGACTCATGAACGGGAGGTGAGGTAGGTGCATGAGGGGGGGGGGGGGGGGTAGTTATCCTCGGTCTTATTTATAAATATAGCCAGCTGTGCGCGTCATTTATGGTGTCTGGGGTGCCACCGCACACATCTGCCTCATGACATCGTACTCTACGCCTGTTTTAAGTACCCTGGCGTTCACACAGGCGTCGACCGTCGAGGAATCGCAGCTCGAGTCGGACTGTCGCGGTTCGTGGAGCATGAGGTGCAACTGCTCGCTACTTGCGCGGCAACCACCGAGACGCGACGCATACTGCGCCAGTGAGAAGCCTGATGGAGCTGACAGAACCAATAAAGCTGCATGGTGACCGTAATAGTCATATAGAGAGGCAGTAATAGCCAAAATAAGAAGTAGCAGTAATATTTGTGCACTACTTGACGGTTTTGCAGTAGTATATACTCCGGCAGGGAGGTCCACAGCATTTCCAGACGTTGTGTGACGAGCTTAATGTTGACGCATTGCAGCTTGTGCCGAAAGTGAAGGAGCACAAACGTGCCGCAAAGGATATTCCTATGGAAGGTTCGTTGCTTAACCAACACGACAACAGAGACGGCACCTCAGGCAGTCTGTTTCAGAGTCAGCGAAAGGAAAGGCTGACTGGGCTGCATTAAGAACCAAACTGGACCGGAGAAACTGCATCAAAGAGCAGCAGGTCAGGACCCGAATATCAGTCTGTTGAGTTAAGTGCAATCCCTTTTTTGCGCCGACCCGTATATCTTTAAAGGGAAAGCTAGCGAAAACTTCGACGAGATTATTAGGAAATTTCGTCGGAAATACAACAAGGTCGTGGAGGACGACAGAACATTGATAAAGACATTACGGGACGACCATCTAGGAGGTCGCACGAAGAATATCTTAAATACCCTGCCAGTTAGTGTTGCAAATGAAGGGTTTGAGGCAGTGGTAAGAGAGTTGCGAATCTGGTTATCTAGCGATTCAGCGGCAAGTAGAATGCGAGCGCTTATGGCGCTGCGCAACCTTAAAAGAAAGCCACGTCAGGATGTTGCGGACTTTTTCTACGTCTTAAAGGGGCTCGGCAGGAAAGCGAACCCTGACAGTGCGGTTGAGTCCATGTCGTTGGAATATGCACAAATTCTTCTAGAGAATCTGTAGGACTGGCCCGAGCACATGCAGCTGATGAGAGAGATGATGATGCTGCGTAGAGTTGAACCATAGAAGGCCTAGCCTACGAAGAGGTCAAACAGCTCGCACTAGGGATAGAACACTGAAGAGCCATGTTTGCATTCAAAGGTCTCGATAAGGCAGAGAAGCAAGCGGACTGGAAAACACGGTCCAATACCTACGGGCAAATGGGACACGGAGATCCGATTCTCAGGCATGGAAATTGAGGTTCAGAGGGATGAGGTTCGAAGGCCAACATCCAGAGCTCACAATGTTCCGACAGGGCAGTTCTAGTGCCACTAAGGGAACATCATGATAGAAGAAGTGGTGAAAGAGAGAAGAGTAAGTGCTTCACATGCGGAGGAACTGGACACTTCGCAAGAGAATGTGCACAGAGGAATGCGAATGTGAAGAGATTGGAAAAAGCGAGAGAGGGAATGTGACAGTGGAGGATGTCGCAGCGGTTTGTTCGTCGACTTAGAAGCTACGGTGTTAAGGCCAGGACACAGAAGTCCAGACACAAAGCGAACAAAACCGTAGGGAAGCTACTGAGGAGAAATGCCAAGTTGTTAGGCTTGACGAAGCCAGCCTTGATAGACAGTGGTTCTATGGTTAGCGTAATATCGGTTGATATACAGGGTTCAACGTAGACGCATTGCTTACTCTCACAAATAAGGAGATTAACCCAATATTCGATGCGTCGGGAAATTCAATAGAAGTGCTAGGAGGTGTAACCATTGAAGTGGAATTGAAAGGAGGATTAAGGGAAATGGTGACGTTCCACATTGTGAGAAAGTGTGACGAGATTTTATTGGAAATGAACCCACTTCAAAGGTTAGAGGTGAAAGTCGAAATTAATGGTAGGATTCGTGAGCATAAGGCTAGGCACGACAGACAGGCTCATAATCCTGAAAGTTTCCAAGAGTGGACAAGGAAAGAGAAAGCGAAAGTAATGACGGCTGTGTCTGGCCCTAGCTGCATTCCTGTCAAAGGAATAGACACCCAGACGACTAGAGGAAAAAGGCAAAGAAGGAAAAGGTGCATAAAGGAGCCCACGCTGATCGAGAACGACAAGGTTCTGCGCTCCTACAACGAAACTCTTCTGAATTTTAGAGAAGAGATCGAGAACCAGGTGAGGACGTCACGCCCGACGAAGTCCGGGCCAGTAGGGTTCGCAGCGTTCGATGGAGCAGGCCCTATAGAGAGGGATGGTCTAAAAGGCGAGGTGATAACAAAGCTGGTCCCTACATTCGATCGTCTCGCTGACATACTTGAGGAGTGGGGCACGTTTCGCGCATGGGCGATCGTATTGCCTCTGAATGCGCAGTTCAAGGAGGACGTGCCCGTGCGACGCGTTAAAGCTGCAAAAACCTTCATAGAGGAAAGCGGTAAGATTGTTACAGGAACCGTGCCGAATGGACTAACCAGGATACTATCTCAACGGTAGGTCGGAACGGCGAAAGTGTTGTATATGGGCAGAACCGCCTCTCCCTGGGTAGTGACAAGCTGCAGATATCTCGACCCCAATACAACACTGCTCAGAGTTAGGGGCGGCGGAAGTCGCTTGTTGGCGCCCTGTTGATTCACGTGCTCCACAGTTGACGGGCGCCCGCGGGATGAGGGCTCGTATCGCGGACCGGCGCAGTGCACAGGTGGCGTAGTAGGGAAGAGCTCGGGCTCGTGAACGAGGAGTTGGGGGTTTGGATCCCGCAGACTGCGTTTGTTTTGCACTTGCAAAATCCATGTTTATCATATAGGTAATCCACCTGGGGGCTACATATAACATTCAAACTACAGATTAGCTAAAATGTTCACTTCTGTGTGTCACTTATTTTAAGCCTATTTTGTGTGAAGCTATAGTTATGTAACGATAGATAATTTGTGGCACTAGTTAAAAGTTCCGACTCCACCGACAATACTTCCGTCAAAAAAAATTCGCTGAAACTTTGTCTAGGGGGTTATTTGGGGTGCTGATCACGAATCTGACATCCGTTTTTCACGATTCGGTCGGAGGCCACCCACACCGTTAACAAGGGTGGTCCAGGCAGGACCACCGATTTCGCTGAAACTTCGTCTAGGGGGTTATTTGGGGTGCTGATCACGAATCTGACATCGGTTTTTCACGATTCTGTCTCTACCTGCCTTCACCGGCAGAAACTTTAAGAATGTAATCCTGTGCCTTCCTGTATCTATATTATCCAGCCGAGCGAAATCGGTGACCTGGACCACACTTGTTAACGGTATGAGTGGTATGTCATATGTAAACGTGCTCTGTAACACACTGTAATACCCCTAGGTGGATTACCAACAGTCCCCTCTCGTTATAACGCCTCCGGTTAGGACGCGACTCTCGATATCACGTAGACTTTCTCTGGTCCCCGCCAGCTTACCTTTACGCCAACACAAATCAACTCCGCTTAGGACGCGTCGGATACAACGCTACTCTCGTTATAGCGCGGTTTTGAGAGAAACTCTGGATTCAAATTGACCCCCGTTATAACGCGCTCAGGGTAAAATGCTGGTCTCACGTGGAATTTGAAGAGCGACTGTATGCCGTATTTCGTAATCGGCGCTACCGTTCGGTCGCGCAGATCGATACGCATCATCCACGTGCTTTGCGCTGGCCCAGTTCATTTATAAGGAGGACGTCTATCACTACTCTCGACTATTCCGACTTTCTTTCTACTAAAATGCCTGTGCCAAATTGCTCTATTCGAAAACGACAGCCAATCTCACTGGATGAGAAGAAGGCCATAATCGAGGAGGCACGGACAAAGTCAGATCCTGAAGTAGCCGTGCATTTCAACAGGAAGTATCCCGAATCGACAATCAGGGCAAATCTCAAGGACAAGGAGAAGATTCTCAAAGCAGTAGAAGAAGGAGCGTAGAGCAAAAGGGCGAGAATAAGAGCTGCGAAACACTCAGATCTGGATGAAGCTCCTCTGCGTTGGTTCAAAGATGTTCGAAGTCAGAATATTCCAGTGGACACGCACACTTTGAAGATGGGTTAATCATTCGTAAAATTCTGAACATTTGAGCTTCAATCAAATTTTTCAGGCAAAGGCCGTAGAATTGGCGAGGATCAGCACCCCAAATAACCCCCTAGACAAAGTTTCAGCGAATTTTTTTTTGACCGAAGTACTGTCGGTGGAGTCGGAACTTTTAACTAGTGCCACAAATTATCTATCGTTACATCATCAAATTGGGACGTCCGAAGGAGGGTGGTTATTTTTGCCGACAGCTCCTGCTCTGTGGTTGGACTTTTTGAGTTGGTGTTATATGTCATTCAAAAGAGAATGTCTTACTCTATAAGAATGTGTGTTGCGTTTATTGATTTCTATTGAATGTTAACAAAATGCCAAAAAGAGAAAAATCGTCTTCACCAACAACTCCATCTCCTTCTTCAGTTGTTGATATTCGACAGAAATCAGCGTGAGCCAATAAACGCGACACAAATTCTTACTGAGCAAGACATCCTCTTCCAAACGACATATAACACCAAGCAAAAAAGTCCAACCACAGAACCGGAGTTTTGGTAAAAATTCGGACGGAAAAGTCGGAATTCCCAATTTGATGGTCTAAAAATCAGTAACGGGCAAGTGAGAAAATAGGACCAACACATATTCTTGTAGTGCAGAACATTGTCTTCCAAATGCTATGAAAAACTGCGCAAAAAAATTGCAAACCTAAGCGGAGCGAACAAGTGCGCAAATGGCTACTTTTTCACTTTTCACTTCAACGACCTAAAAGTTGACAAAATTCATGATGAAAAAAATGCAATACATGATAGAGCAAATCATTCTCTTTCGAAAGCTATGCAGCGCTATGCAAGAGACCGCCGACGAAATCTGCAGTGAATCGTTGAAAAAACGGCGGGGACTTATGGGAGAACTTTATATATATATATATATATATATATATATATATATATATATATATATATATATATTCACCAATGTGGGCGCGTGTAGCGCAGTCGGAGGAGGCGCGACTGTCGCGTGCATCCGATACCAGGTTCCTGGTTCGGATTTCCCGCCCAGGCCAACCAAGCCTTCCATCCCTCCGGGGTAGGTGAATTGGTACCAGACTTGTCTGGGAAGGATAAAGCGCTGACTTGTTCATCGGCTGGCCACCGCAAGTCATTGTATGGCCAAATACGCATTCATGTCGCCTCCACGATATCCCGTAGAAGTAGAATGCGCTGGCGCATCCCAGAAGGGATTGACTAACGCCGTCCTTTATCCTTTTATTCACCAATGTCCGCAAAGCACATCCGGCTTGAGAAGACAAGTCATCGACGTCGTTCATCAGGTGCCTGAATTCAGACGACGTTTCACCAATGTCGCGCCAGGGGTTCCGGATTCAGACGACGTGTCAACGATGTCGCGCAAAATACGTCCGGCTTGAGAACACATGTCACCGACATTGAACAACAGGCGTCAGGGTCCAGAAGAGGTGCCACCGATGTCGCGCCAGGGGTTGTGCACGTGTTACCAGTGAAGGTGGGACCACTAATGGGGGGCCGGTTAAGAATGGGGTCCAATAGGGACCAGTAAAGGATTTACCAATAAAGGAGGAACCCTCCGGTGAGGGAGGGGTCCAGGGGAGGGGGGGAGCGGTGAAGGAGGGAGGGAGGGGTACAGTGAAGGGGGATCGGTGAGGAAGGGACCAGTAATGGGGGCCAGTGAAGTGGGACCGGCGAAGGGGGAGAGGTCCAGTAAAGGGGGACCGGTAGACGGTTGACCAGTGAAAAGGGGACCAGGTGAAAGGGGGACCGGTAAGGAAGAGACCGGTAATAGGGACCGGTGAAGGGGGGACCGGTGAAGGGGGGGGGGGAGGGTCCAGTAAAAGTGGGACCGGAAAAGATTGATGAATAAAAGGGGACCAGTGATGGGGACCGGTGAAAGGGGGGGGGGGTGGTGGTCCAGTGAAGGGAGACCAATAAATGGGGAGTGAGTCAAGAGGGGACCAGTAAGGGAACCAATAAAGGGAAAACCATTTAAGGGGGACCAGTAAGGAAAGTAGTGAAGGGGATCCGTGAAAGGTACCAATAACGGAACCAGTATTTTCTCTCAGTGTCGTCCAACGTTGCGTCAGAAAATGTGCTACAGACGTCGTGCCACGTGTGTCGGGGTGCAAAAGACGTGTCGTAGACGTCGTGACATATGCGACCGGACTCAGCAAATGTGTTACAGACGTTATCCAATGTGTATCCGGGTCCAGAAGACATGCACAGATAAGAATTTGCACAGCATCCGTGAGATTTTCAGAGACTATTATATAAAGCAGAGAGGCATGAATCACTGATGGGAGACAGCCGTTAGCATCTGCCGACAGTTGTCGCTACATCCAGCCGTTCGTCGTATCGTCGCCCGTTAACACGACAACATGGGCAGCGTGGCAGGCAGCCACGACCGCCGGTCTTGACTAAATACCACGACACTTCCACTGCCGGGTGGTCACCAATAAACACCCCGCTTGATGAGGTTTCGCAAGACGTCACCACGGCGATGACAAGCCGCTGCTGCCGGGTTCAGACAACACGTGAAGCGTTGCGGAAGTGGGCTGCGACGTGGCACGGCTCAGGTCCCATGATCTGTGAAGGAAGATGTCGATACGGGAGCGCTTCACAGCAATTGGGGCGCTTCGAACAAGCAGTCAATATCGGTCGGTGTTATCGAACTTTTGAACGCGATACCGAATATCATTGAATTGAAGGAAAGAAATTGCATTGAAGGAAAGAAAATCAAAGGGAGACGGAACCCACCATATAAAAAAGTGGAAGGCATGAGTCACCTTCTGTAGTGGTTCTTCAATATCAAAAATAAAGTTCCCACCCTCCCTTTCTCCAAATTTTCGACTACACCCCAGACTCTCGTAAATAATCCTTCACGTGCGTCTCCTCAAAACTAGTGGCCAATGCCATAATCTGGAAGACGCTCCTTTTGATTTGGAAATTGTTCACTTTGATCTCAAGAGCATACTTACTTCGCGCGCTGGGTTACTAACCTATTTCTACCTGCCCATCCTCCAATTTTCAGCGGTGAACCAGGACAGGTCAGCAAAGAAAGTTGGTGGGACCTACGCTTGGTTTGACTACGCTTTCAACCAAATCT
The DNA here is from genome assembly GCA_947396885.1 of Heligmosomoides polygyrus polygyrus. NCBI lineage: Eukaryota > Metazoa > Nematoda > Chromadorea > Rhabditida > Heligmosomidae > Heligmosomoides > Heligmosomoides polygyrus. Next base: position 56,908,435 of record OX377206.1, read on the forward strand.
TGCCCCCTAGGTCCCAATTTTCGGCAGTGCTTTGACCAATTTCCATTGCACGGTATGCAGAGGAGGATAGTATTTTTGTCCTAAGTCACCTATTCCGATATTCGTCACACCTCTTGGCATAAAGCACGGCGACTGGACCGAAACGGTTCGATTAGGCTTGACGAGCTGCAATAGGTTGTGAGCACAAACTCGGAAGAAGTAGAAGTGCTGCGGGTATTTTCTAGAGTGCTATACAGGGATGTGAGTGATACTAAGCAAGGCATAAAAATCTAGCAGGCGTACGTTTCTACGCGATCACCTTCGACGCTAAGGATGCTTCCTCACCCAGCGTAGGTTGTCGGCGAAGCCGGCGCTGGGTGAGGAAGCACCCCTAGCTAGGCTTGGGCCACGTTCTTAGCGTGGCCCACCATACCCGAAGCCGGCAAGCCTGGCGTGGCCCGCACATCCAGCGTCAGTCGTTAGGGAGAAGGAGTAAAGGAATCGGAGTAATGTTATCCCCGTCGGACTGGCAACTGCATCGGTCTACCAATGCCAATTGATTTTTGTGTCTCCGCAGAATAAGCACTTCGGAGTAAGGCTCTCTATGTGTTCCTCGCCATGTACGCCACGAGTACTTCCGAGAATGAATCGCGGACGTGCGATTGAGGTTGGGTAGGCCCCATAGGAGCAGTTTTGAAGATTCTGTCCTACCGTATCCCGCTATATCCTACTATATATAAAAGAGTAAGCGGTTGTCAGTCCGTCTGTCCGTCCGTCCGTCTGTCCGTCCGTCTGCCTATCCGTCTGGCCTTTCCTATCCTAGACGTCGAGTAACAGGCGTCCGGGTTCAGACCATGTGTCACCCATGTCAGGTCGAGAGGGTCAGAAGGCGTGTCACCGATGTCGCGCAAAGGCTTTCGTACTCACCATCAGAAGACATGTCACCGACGTCGTTCTACAGGCGTCCGAATTCAGAAAAGGTGTCACCGACGTCGTTCAACAGACGTCCGGGTTCATAAGAGGTGCCACCGACGTCGTGCAACAGGCGAACGGGTTCGGAAGAGCTGTCGCCGAAGTCGCGCAAAGGGGGAAGGGGGGGGGGGCAGGTACAGAAGACATGTCAGCGATGTCCTTCAAAAGACGTGCGGCTTTAGAAGACGAGTCAACGATGTCGATTAAACGATGTCCGGGTTCAGGCATGTCACCGATGTCACGCCGTGAGCGTGGGAGGACAAGTTTGGGGGGGGGGGAATATCTTGAAAAGTGAAATTCTTGAAATTCGTGAAAGTGACCTGGAAGGGGGAGGGGGGCTGGAGGTGACACGGAGACGGGAAACCAGTAATACGGGATCTCTAAAATGGGGTCAGTAGACGGGACCAAGGGAATGGGGAAACCAATAATGGTGTTCAGTAGACGGTTACCAATAAGGGAACAAGAAAGGAGAAGTTAATTAAGGATGGTTACCAATAAGGACAATCAAAAAGAAGGGGTCCAGCAGCTGAAGCGGGCAAGAGGGGACCACTAAAGGATGACCTGTTCGAGAGAACCAGTAAGGTGGGGGGGGGGGGGGGTGGCGTCCGGATTCAAAAGATGTGTCAGTGTTGTGGGCAACGGGCTTCCGCGTTCAGAAGACGTGTCTCCGATGTCGGTCAAAGGCCGCTTGGGATTGCAAGACGTGTCACCGACGTACAGAGGCAGGCGCGTTCGCTTATCCGTTTAGTATCTCTTATTATTGACAGTTTTGAGGAAAGCATTTTTCTAAAACATAGGAGAGAGGTTATCTCCTCAATGGATGATATCTGTGTGACTCTTTCCATCTTCTAACAGTGATGACTTTATTGGGAACTTCATTTCAAGAGAGCAGTTATATGAAACAGCTGTATCACAATCGCAGAAGGTTTCGGACATGAGCAAACCGAATCAGCATGGTATGCGTCTGTGTAAAGAAGTTTTTCGGGGTTTCAGGGTTTGGGGGCGAAGCCCCCAACCAGACGTTTGGCGGCCGCTAGGCCGTTGAACGTCTGGTATTCTATATAGCAAAACCGGTTTTTTACTCTAGTGAATGAGGAAAAACCTAAATAGGACAAAAGACGGTCGGGACCTCCGGGTTTAAGGGCGAACCACAAACCAGACGTTTGGCGGCCAGTAGGCCGCTGAATTGGAAACTTCAGTCTTGGGGGTAATCGAGGTCGCTAAACACATTTGGTCTTTCATTCCCCTCCCCCAAGACGTCGACCATCTCGACCCCTGGAGGACGTCTCCAGGGGTCGAGATGTTTATTGATCTCTCCTTGCTCGCTGCCAACAAGCCCTGGAGGCAGTCCCTCCTTATGTAAATGGACCATATAATGAAGTAGTATCAATTCTTCATTCCGCAGACAATACAGGGTATCGCTGAATCGCTTGTGCCCTTCGACGATGCTTTTGAATTTCCAGTAGCACTTCATGATAAACTTCTGCTCTTCGAAGAAAAACCTAGAGTCGGGCCTGATTCTTGTTACGAGCTTAGATATGTAGAGAGGGTTATTAGAGCGACAGCGAAAGCGATAAGTTGTGCAATCACATGTCACGCGTCTTCCACGTACATAGTTGTCAATTTCTAAACATTAAAAGGAGCACAGTACAGGTTAGTGTGGACAAGTAGTAACAGGATTTTAACAAGCAGTCAGCCCTACACAATCAATCAAGTTTGAAATGCAAGGTTTCAGTCGAGTGCACGGCACAACCTTGGCTATTTGCACACCACAGAATTTTCGATACCATGTGCTTTCATATGAGTCTCAAACATCTTCAATAGCATCAATGGTAGAACTTCTCAATTAGTACATGCATTTTTTAGGATATCCTGCATTTTTCGCACGCCCTGATCTCAACTTTCAAACCTTTAAAGAAGCTCATATCAATCGAAACTGTCACTTCGTGAAGAAATTACAACAGGTATTCAAGCGAAAACAATCAATCGAGTATAAAATGCAAGGTTTCAGACGAGTCCATGGCGTCACCCATACCGCTCATTTGTAAGACAATTTACATTCTTACGCTTTCATATGAGCCATCAGGTTCTTCAGTATCTTTTCTTTGAGCAAAGTTATTTGTGAACATAAAACTCGTAATTGAATTCTGCGCGAATGTTGGCTTGGAGACGTGTCTCCAACGGTGTGATACACACAATTTTTTTCTTCAAAAACTAGACCTTCTAGAAGGTATTTAGACAACGTAGTTGAACTCTGTGTGAAATTTTAGCCTGGAAATATACCTTCCTAGCTTCCTGGTAGGTTTGCGAAGCATTATTTTTGTTTTACGTTTGAAGAATATCGCATCAATGGTAGTAATTATAAGCTTGAGGTAGGGCTCATTAAGTAGAGCTCGAAGTTCTGGCGAAGTGCTATGTTTGTTTTACATCAACATTTATCTTCACACTGGCTTTGCAAACCCTTTGAACATCTTATTGACTGCAGTCCCAGCAAATCTGAGCTTTGCGCTCCTCTCGTCCGTCGGGCTACCGTCGTGGGACCGCCTACGGCCTCCGTCGGACCATTGTCCGCCGCGCGCGCGAGGGGGAGAAAGCTGAACATACAAAAGCGCGCGGCAGCCGAGGCGACTACTGTGGCAAGCGCGACATCTGCGTGGTGTGTGCTGCTGCAGTTACGAAGTCTAATGCTCTTGTAACTGCATAAACTTTTTTCGCTACCTCTGCTCAGTTATTTGAGGGCCCTCCGGTGCACTTAATCAGACAAAATCGATATTTCGAGAGGGAATTGGATGTTTTAGTCGAAGAAATAAACAAATGCTTCCATTTTGAGGAGATTCAGTCTCCCCCTGCTCGTCGTCTCTACTCACGGCCACCTGGGCGCGCGGCTGCGGCACCTACCACCAGCCGATACTAACGCACCCTCCCTCATGAAGTCATTTTCAAAAATTTTGCGTATGTCATCGATTTCAGATGCGGCCCAACGGCCAGCGACTTGTCGTGTGGTGCGCACGGCGACAAGTTGTCGCCGACGCTGTTGGCGACGGGAGTAAAACACCCTCTGCGTAGCTGTCGCCGACGTATCGCCGAAGTATAACATATATGGTGGGATATGCCATAAACACCACAGCTTTCAATCGTAGCGATGACGAAATCGCCTATACAGGTGTACGGTGACGGCTAAGCGGAGAAATGCACACTCCTAGAGAATTTCTTCCTGTCAGTAGGTCGAACTGCGACCGACTTCAAGCACCGTTGCCTGGTGTGTACAGAACAACGCGCACCGTATACCTTAAGTGAGTTTAAGGGCTATGAACTCGCGTATTGCAAGGTTACGACGCGTACCAGGGGTGGTAAGAACGAGCCGTAATTCTCGTAACTGATCATCCGGTTTGAAGAGAATCTTCGAGCAATCCATGGAGATTTTTAGAATAACGATATCAGCTGAAACACATCAAAAGAGAGACTCGTCCAAGGATCGCCCAGAGGTTTCTGTGAAGATAGAGCTCGTCAGTCTAGCACATTTCATTTCCATTTTCCTCGTCCATCACGAACATGCCATTGTTCTCAGCTCATGATACGTTACATGAACTGCGAGAAGGTGGAATACAAAGGCAATGAACCAAAAAGCCGAATAAGTAGATCTAGTGTCTCACGATTAGAGCAGACAACGTTAGGCGGTGTTGAATCTCATAACGGCATCTTAAGGCCTTCGCACACTTTTGTGGCAAAGCGGCGGGCGGCAAAACTTGCGAAACGCGCCGTTCACGCACACCCAAGTTTTGCCGGCGACCTGCGGCAGACGCACTGTACTACGCCAGGACATACTGCTGCTATTCGCTTCCTCGCCTTCTGTCTGCGACCTAGCCGATCCACCCGCGGTCCGCTAGAGCGCAGGCAGAAAGCTGCGGCAGCAATAATGATGTGAATCATTATTGCCGCTGCCGTACTTGCGGTACGCCGCCCAAAATCGTACTGCAGAAGCGTGGTTACGAGGCACGGCACCACTCGGCGTCCCTACGCTATTTTAACCCTGCAAAAATACTCTGCTGCATTTGCTCCAAACTACTTTCTAGCACGGTTTGAAAAAAATACAACTGACTAAAGTAGTAAAAAAAACGCCTCGACAGATTTCAGTCTCTACTATGCCTCATTCTTTGTATTATACTACAAAGACCAAGTCAAACTTTTCAAGAAGCTGTCTCGAGACCGCTCCAATATTATTGGAACATAAACGCTCACTAGGCGCCTGTTGACTGTCTGGTTGTGTATAACTGTTCACCTTGTTCTTATCAGTAGCTTCCAATGGATTGCCCATCATCGCAGAACCGCTGGCAATCATCATACCATGCTGGGCTTGCATATTCGCTGAAAAATACATAGGTAATCCTCAAGAAGTTAAGTTTGAAAAAGTAGCTGATTTCTGTTGTCATCACCTTTTCAGGCGAGGACATGACATACAAGCACATGAGTAAGGAATGTCTACCATTCTAAGAGACAAATGGCCCCACTATATCGCCTCATAAGTTTGCACCTTTCGTCAACTCAGTTTTCGCTATCTGACCAGCAGACGTGTTGGAAACTACCGATAAGAATACTAAGGAGTCGACCTGCGTGTATATTATACATTGGATGCGAGTCCAAATCTTCCGACAATTGGATGATTCGGATAACGGCAATTCTGCGCCCCAGATATCTGGATGAATCAGCCAACTGGGATAACGGGGACGTTGAGGACTTCGGATATTTGGATGATGCGGATAGCGGCCATATTCCAAGACGCCAGATTTAGGATACCCGATTCTTTTGCTCCGTAAAACCATGTATTAAAATGAGTCAGTTTCCGCTTCAACGGCAACGCCGCAGCCCTATCCTAAACCATAGGGTAGGGACGCAGAGCACGCCGCCTGCGGCGTCCCTGCCCTATCCTTAACCATTGCGGCGAGCGGCGTTGCCGCAGAAGTGTGTGGGGGCTTTTATAGCAAGTTTCCGTAACGGTAGACGGCGTCTGGAGACTCAGGCGACGAGCGTGTTCTCTCACCCGGGCACTGGGTCAACTCGCTCGCTCGTAATGCAGCAGGGGTGTCTCTTCCTCTGCGCTCTCGCCGTTCCGCTGCCTTAGTTGACCTTTGCCGTAGACCGTCCCGCAACGATTACCCGAGTACTGTGGGAAAGCGCACTCATTCTTGGCGGAGAACTCGTCGCTACCCTTGGCTGTTTAGTAACGAGTATGATCTTTTTAATTCTTCAAACACATTACAGTAAGCGTTGGTGAAATAACATCAGCGGCTGAAAAACATCATGCAGGCTTGCAGTATAGAACAGTCAGATAGCACAGCAATTTCCTAAAATGTTGCACCAAAAAATGCCTCAGACAGTATGTGTTTGAAGAGTTATGAAGTTTCCCCATTTCATAATCCATCCCTATTGAACTAAACGGAGGTGGCA
>OX377206.1:56915030-56951311 GCA_947396885.1 Heligmosomoides polygyrus polygyrus
CTTCGACGAGGACCTATAATCTCATTTTAGCACATTTTTGAGCGAACGGCTAATGGCGACTTGCATTTACGTCTATTTGAAGACGGAAACGTGTTTCAGGTAAAATGTTTTATTCATGATGTGAAGCAAGTCAGAAATTCAAATCAAAACAAAATAAAAAGTAAAAATAAAATCAAAAATCAACAAAACTTAATAAACATAACAAATAAAAAGTAAAGGCACTAGTTAAAAGTTCCGACTCCACCGACACGACTTCGGTCGAAAAATTTTTTCGCTGAAACTTCGTCTAGGGGGTTATTTGGGGTGCTGATCACGAATCTGACATCCGTTTTTCACGATTCGGTCGAAGACCACACATACCTTTAACAAGGGTGGTCCAGGCAGTCACCGATTTCGCTGGGCACTAGTTAAAAGTTCCGACTCCACAGACACGACTTCGGCCGAACGGTTGTAACAACGGTATGGGTGGTCTCCGACCGAATCTTGAAAAACGGATGTCAGATTCGTGATCAGCACCCCAAATAACCCCCCTAGACGCAGTTTCAGCGAAAAAAAAATTTTCGACCGTAGTCGTGTCGGTGGAGTCGAAACTTTTAACTTGTGCCTTTACTTTTTATTTATTACCAGCGTCCGTCGCCGGCTTCGCCGGCGCCGTACGCTGGACATGCGGGCCACGCCAGGCTTGCCGGCTTCGGGTATGGCGGACGACGCTAGGAACGTAGTCCATACGTAGCTAGGGATGATTCCTCAGCCAGCGTCTCTTGCCGGCTTCGCCGGCGCCGTACGCTGGACGTGCAGGCCACGCCAGGCTTGCCGGCTTCGCCGGCTTCGGGTATGGCGGACCACGCTAGGAACGTAGTTCAAACGTATCTAGGATGATTCCTCAGCCAGCGTCTCTCGCCGGCTTCGCCGGCGCCGTACGCTGGACATGCAGGCCACGCCAGGCTTGCCGGCTTCGGGTATGGCGGACCACGCTAGGAACGTAGTCCAAAAGTAGCTAGGGATGATTCCTCAGCCAGCGTCCGTCGCCGGCTTCGCCGGCGCCGTACGCTGGACATGCAGGCCACGCCAGGCTTGCCGGCTTCGGGTATGGCGGACCACGCTAGGAACGTAGTCCAAACGTAGCTAGGGATGATTCCTCAGCCAGCGTCTCTTGCCGGCTTCGCCGGCGCCGTACGCTGGACGTGCAGGCCACGCCAGGCTTGCCGGCTTCGCCGGCTTCGGGTATGGCGGACCACGCTAGGAACGTAGTCCAAACGTAGCTAGGGATGATTCCTCAGCCAGCGTCCGTCGCCGGCTTCGCCGGCGCCGTACGCTGGACGTGCAGGCCACGCCAGGCTTGCCGGCTTCGCCGGCTTCGGGTATGGCGGACCACGCTAGGAACGTAGTCCAAACGTAGCTAGGGATGATTCCTCAGCCAGCGTCCGTCGCCGGCTTCGCCGGCGCCGTACGCTGGACATGCAGGCCACGCCAGGCTTGCCGGCTTCGGGTATGGCGGACCACGCTAGGAACGTAGTCCAAACGTAGCTAGGGATGATTCCTCAGCCAGCGTCTCTTGCCGGCTTCGCCGGCGCCGTACGCTGGACGTGGGGGCCGCGCCAGGCTTGCCGGCTTCGGGTATGGCGGACCACGCTAGGAACGTAGTCCAAAAGTAGCTAGGCATGATTCCTCAGCCAGCGTCCGTCGCCGGCTTCGCCGGCGCCGTACGCTGGACATGCGGGCCACGCCAGGCTTGCCGGCTTCGGGTATGGCGGACCACGCTAGGAACGTAGTCCAAACGTAGCTAGGGATGATTCCTCAGCCAGCGTCTCTTGCCGGCTTCGCCGGCGCCGTACGCTGGACGTGCGGTCCACGCCAGGCTTGCCGGCTTCGGGTATGGCGGGACACGCTAGGAACGTAGCCCGCCATACTCGGCGCCGGCTTCGCCAGCCCAGTACGCTGGACGTGCGGGCCACGCCAGGCTTGCCGGCTTCGAGTATGGCAGGCCACGCTGGGGAACGTAGTCCAAACGTAGCTAGGGATGATTCCTCAGCCAGCGTTCGTCGCCGGCTTCGCCGGCGCCATACGCTGGACGTGCGGGCCACGCCAGGCTTGCCGGCTTCGGGTGTGGCGGGTCACGCTAGGAACGTAGTCCATAGCATGTGCATAGATTGAAACAGAAATGAAAATGGGTGAGGAAAAGGTCAGCTGCAGTGTGAAAATACAGAAATGCAGACGAAAATGGAGTAAGGGACGGATGCAAAAATGAAGTGAAAATGGAGGGTGAAGGTCAATGAACCCGTACCGAGAGCAATCGCACAATGTTCTCTGCTTTGCATCCCTTTGGCAGTCTGCTCATAAACACATTAGATGGGATCAACATGCCACCATCGACAGTTCATGCGCCGTCAGCAGTAAACATCCTCGGAAGCGGTGGGCGCAGCGGACGCGGCGGACTTAGCGCGGCGGGCGCAGCTGACGCGGCGGACTTAGCGCGGCAGACGCGGCGGGCGCAGCGGACGCGGCGGACTTATCGCGGCAGACGCGGCGGGCGCAGCGGACGCGGCGGACTTATCGCGGCGGACGCGGCGAGCGCGGCGACGTGGCAAGCTTCAGCGCAGCCGACGCAGCGAACGCAGCGGATGCGGCAGACGCAGCGGACGTAGCGGACGCAGCCGACGCAGCCGACGCAGCGGACGCAGCGAACGCGGCGGACGCGGCGGGCTTCATCGCAGCGTGCGCGGCCGGCTTCACATAAGAGTGCATGTTGGCTTCACGTAAGAGTGCATGCTGGCTTCACATAAGAGTGCATATTGGCTTCACATAAGAGTGCAAACATGTCGTCGGACAGTGACTCATGCCTCTCTCGATTATATATGGTAATGATGTCTATTAAGTTTTGTTGATCTTTGATTTTATTTTTAATTTTTATTTTGTTTTGATTTGAATTTCTGACTTGCTTCACATCATGAATAAAGCATTTTACCTGAAACACGTTTCCGTCTTCAAATAGACGTAAATGCAAGTCGCCATTAGCCGTTCGCTCAAAAATGTGCTAAAATGAGATTATAGGTCCTCGTCGAAGATAGACCACAAAATGCAAAAAACCCGTCAGCGGCGGGAACCGAACCAATGAAACCAATCCTTTGGAGCGAGCACCCTACCACTGCGCCGCCGTCGCTGCTGAAGGCGTTGATAGCCGAATCGCTGATTTCCGCGCAATACTGCGCCCAACGCTGATTGAGCGCGCCTAACACATGGAAGACATCGTGGCTTCCGCCGACCATAACTCGCTTAGGAGATCCATTTAGCAAATTTGGTCTACATATCTGTGATCAGCGTCTCGAGCTCTTTCACGTGATATGGGTCTCAATCCGAAGTTCCATGGGAAGCTGACGGCATTCCCTGGTTAGACATAAAAACACGCAGCCTCCAACGACCTCCGGCCGCAATGCATGTGTGCGCGTCGACAGGTTCACCTGGCGATAAATACAGGGCTCCACGCATTGACTCACGGCCTCTGTATCGCCACGATGAACCTTTCAACGCACGCATTCGTTGCGGCCAGAGGGCGCCGTGCCCCCACCCCCCGCCTTGGGATTGAACCGAGCGCGCTCCTATGAACATGAATTTTCTTGCCTTTTTGCAAAGTACAAATCACTACTCCAGCACAATCCTTGTGCGGGGGTGGGTTTCCGCTAGCAAACCGAAATAATCTATCTTATCTTAAGCTGTATATCAAAAATATCCTAGCCTAACAGGGATCACACTCCCCCGGACAAGTCGCTCTTACTAGGGCACCACGTTTTCAAACAGTTACCATAAGAGCAGTCTTTGCAGGACCAACATGTGCTCGGATCGGTGCTGACAACCATGTTTTCATGGTTAATCAATAGTGAAGCTATGAAATGAAGAAAAGATGCTTCATACTGCTTGAGGCAATTCTCGATAGAGCATTTTGGGAAGAAATGAAAATTAACGCTGTAACTGATCAGTAGTTGCTTCAGCGTAGCCAAAACTGGTTTATGCCTTCTATTCGTATCTAAGGTTAACATTGTTCGACTTCTTACGGCGTCGTTTTCGTGGCCTTCTGGATGGGTTTAGGCAGAATGAAATGGCTTCTTGGAAGGTAGTTTTCCGAATGACTTCGACTTTTCTGTGCCCTGAAAAAGGCGACAACACCCAAATCTAAGCCGCACCAGCCGCCCAACCTGTAACAATCTTGGCTACGCTGAAGCAATGATTCATTACTCGATCACTCACTTATAACGCATTTCCTTTCAAAATGCGCTACCGAAAACCGCCTCAAACAGCATGAAACTCTTCTCCTCTCCATAGCCCACCGATGATTAACCGCGAAGTTGGTATGGTGCCAGCACTTATCCGAACACATGTTGTTCCTCCAACGAATGTTCTTACGGTAACGATTTGAAAACGTGGTACCCTAGTAAGAACACCTTGTCCTAACCCGTACTGCGCCGACAGCCCAACATAGCCTTTTCTATTGCACAAAACTTATCGTTTTACGTAGCACTAGTGTCCTCCACTTGTGATGTGCTGAGTACTACTTCTGATGTAGATGAATACTCAGGTGTCTTCTGACGAAGAGGATAACCGGCACCATTGTTCTCTCAGGATTCCAGAGGTCGAAAAAAATCGCCCAAACTTCACCTAAGAGGTTCTTTAGAGTGCGGATTCGTACGTTAAGTGTCTGACTAAGCCACGGAAGCGTGCCGCCACGGAGGCCCTCCACCGCTTCCGATTACGGTAGCGTGGCGTGTTGTTGAGCCCGTCTCGGACGAGCTATAATGGATGAACAGAGCAGACTTTCTGGGGTCATAGTGTGGCGATTGAGGTCTTTAGTCGTTTTTTGCCCAGCTGTCTCTTTGCATTTCTGGTATTCATATGCTTTGGTGCGCGCACCTGGGGTTGGGGGATTCGCCTTGAAATACACTTTGGCGAAGGTGATAAAGATTGAAGATCCACATGCTGGTAAAGACTTCTGCTTTACGTTTGTTGCTGCTAAAGCAGTAGCAGCGCATCTAACCTTAGGTTAAGTCTTGAGATTAGAATTTTTTCTCGTTTTTCCTAATCAGTTTGAGTTCAGGAGTTTGACGTGAACCAATCAATAAAATTAGTCTTCGCGGACCATGACTACAATTATGTGCTGCCGGTTTTTCAGTCGAATCGAACTAAGTACTTCCTTCAATTTAAATGCGAAATGAGTCCAGAAAAGCTTTACCTCACCTTTCGAATCGCAAACCAAGTAAGGCTAATCAAGAGGAGAGAATAATAACAGGCCTATGTTTCTTGTCCCAAAACATGCAGAAAATAAGAATATAGACCAGAAAAGTAAAAAAATTCAAGTATCGTCTGCCCCGGCACAGAATCTGCTCCAAAGCAGCAATGCGCCCTCTGCTCAACTCGCCGCATCTCGTAGGGAAATTTCGTCCAAGGCGGGCGCGGCACCTGGTCGGCCTACGATAATCGAGAGCGTCGCTCCGCCTTCTACAGTAGTGGAAAACACCTAACGTAACGCACCTGACAAAGTCTGTCGAGATAGATAGATTTTAGATATTCTAAAGCGTTTCTTACCCGTAACTATTGTACTCCAGCTATCGTAATACGAAAAACGAATGTCAGAATCGTGATCAGCACCCCAAATAACCCCCTGAGCGAAGTTTGCGCGAAATCGGTGATTATGACCTCGACAGCCTTAGTCACCTATGGTAAGCTAAAGCAATCGGCCGAAATTTCAAAAAGGGATGTCAGATTCGTGATCAGCACCTCAAGCAACGCCCCTGGGCGAAGTTTGGGCAATTTTTTTTACCTTTCCTCGACCTCTGGAGTGCTGAATGTACAACGAAGCCATATAACCGTTAAATACAAGGTGACGATGCAGTTCCATTGAGTGGGGTCCACCTTATAACGGGACGTGGATCTGACCTTCGCCCTCTTGGTAAACTCACCCCAGAGTACAATCACGGTGCACCGTGCTGCTTTTAATCCAAACGCCGATTAGCGTTAGAGCGCGGAAACTTTCAGCGCCCTGCTCCTTAGGCTTTCCCGACATTCCGTCACTTACCCAACACGGCCTGCCTGGTTAAGCGATTTACAGCTGCTGCTTCTTCAATTCGACTTATTCTGTGGGAGTCTAGTTAGAAAACGGCTATTTGCTTGCAGAACCAGGCAGAGATAAGGGACTCCACTGTGTGTTGGATCCAAGCTGTTCATGTGGAAACGGCTTTCTTCGCTCACGGGGAGTCTGCAACAGGGTTCGACAGGGGAGGGGACTCCAGGATGTGGTGCATCCAAGCTTCTCGTATGAAAACTGTTTTCGTCGCTCAGAGTTCGCAGCTGGGTTCTTCGCTCATTGAGCGCCGAAGCGCATAGAGCTGGAGGCATGCGGCTTTAAAAATGCGCAGAAAACGCCTAAAAATTGTGTAGACATCAAAACCCTTCAAGTCTCAACAATTCCATTGAAATGCAAAAACGCTGCAACGCATGACAACCGAATCCTTGACCTCGCCCGCAATGTAAATGTGGAAATAATAGTCATTTCCTAACTAGACCTCTAGAGAAGACGTTGAATTGTAGAAACAACAGCAGAAAACTGCTTCACCAGGCATGAGGTGTTGAATAAGTGACGAAATGTCGGAGAGCCTGAGGAGCAGGGCGCCTGAAAGTTTCCGCGCTCCAACGCTAATCGGTGTTGGGATTAGAGGCAAGCACGGTGCACCTCAATGTTCTTCTTTACCCGAACCCCCTCTTCTTCGTCGAGAGTCAAATGGCCGCCTTACGTTGTACATTATGTTGCATATGTTTCCAATTCAACTACTACTATTTAAATGTGTGTACATGCTGGACCCGATCGCGTTTAACCCCCCACCCCCCTCTACAATCGATTCGGTCAGGTGTTCGCGGTGGAGCGCGGAAGGTGTGTGCTGCCGCTCTCTTATAGCGCGGCGTCGCAGCGCCCCTTAGCGATTTAGCCTCCTGCTGTGGAGAGCGCAATTCTTAGGAGCACAGATTTCGTCTTCAGCAAGTATCTATAAAGATTGCATTGAGAAGGGGGGCGAGCCCCAGGAATAGAAACATCACGGAATTCGCGGGAACCAGAATACCAACATGGAGGCGAAAATAAAAGAAAACCGTCATTTTTCTAAAAACACCATCAAGATGGCCAGATGGTTAGACTATTCAATTGATCACACCATTGGGATGGTCATCAGCTTCTCTTGTAGCTTGTAGCATAGAACTAGAATAATGCAGTAGATAGTTGAGACACCTTCTTATTCTGCTTTAAATAACCATTTTTTAAAGCAGCAATTTCGATTGCTTGGCTCGTTCCTGCAAGTTATGTTAGTTCCAAACCTACTTGATCAGCTGAAAATTAGGTAGTCCAGTTCTCCAAATAACAAAGCAAGACTGCGTCTTTTGCTCTCCAAAATATCGTATTGAAGTTTTTGTTGCTGACGTTTTATGTTGTCGTTGTGTTAAGATGTTATATTCTTGCACGTAGGTTTTCCTTCTGCTGGCGCCACCCACAGCGTTTTAACTGCAAGGAACAACTGTTGAATTCGATAAGTACCAAATCGCGTATTGACAATTTCAGCCCCTTTCCGTTTCCTCATTTACAGGGTGGCCCATAAGTCCTGCAACAAAAACATAGGCGTATAAAAAGTCTAAGAATGCACTAAATTTGGTACATTTTTAAACCGTGTTTGCCCATGATTTGTAGATTATGGTGGAGCGGTATTATTCATAAGGGACCACTCCTGGATTTATAAGAGCCTTCAGATCGTGTGGGTTGTTTTGCAGCTCATGTCGCAGCCCCTCTTACGGAGTTTTACTTCTTATTCGTTCCAAAGAAGATATTGCACAATAGTTTTCCCAGGCTTTATAGAGCAAGACATTTTCTTTAAGATGGTTAATAAACAAAGATTGAAAATCTAAAGGTTTAGGAATTTCACAGCTAGTCTTTCGCAGGTGCAATATTTTGCAGATGGACTGAGAACCGCTACCACGTCCTTTTCTTTTGCTGTTACAGGAATCGCTTTACCAGAATGTGCATTTTGCCTTTAAACAGCGCGATTGAGTCTCTGATATATGGTGTTAGGTTTTCGTTCCTATCAAACGAACATTTTTATTGATTTTCACTATTTTTACACAAAAACCTATGGAGTGCGGGGAGACATTTTGGAAAATCGTGTATGACAAAAACTTGCCATGCGTGGCCGCTGTTTTTATATCATCAGGTTCACGCAAAGGTAGCATTAAACACACTATTATTTTGACCTTTCTGGGATCGCTCAACTTTGAGAAATTTTTCATCAAATGAGGCAGAGGCTGAATACCCATTTCGAACGACGCCCTCCAACTGCGCTTACAAATTTTTCCTTCTACTCTCTTCTACTCATAGCTGAGTCTTCGTCTCACTTGTGGGCTTGTAGAGCTTTCCTTGTAGTTTCCTAGAAACTGCATACTGCTTAGTAATAGATTACGCACACGGCTGAATATTGAATTTGTTCCAGCTGGTTGCTGCATCCTGTATGATCAGAAAATGAATAGCGTTCTTCTACTGTAGTTCAGATCCGTTCATCCAATGTTCATACTTGAGAAGCCTTTGCACTGCCCTACACAATACCATCATACTGCATGTTCAACAACCAATCTTCCGAAATTTAGTCACATCGTAACTGAAGCGCCCCACCACGGGCCAGAAAAGAATTTTCGGTAGTTTTACGTGAGAGCGCATTACTTTGTAATAAGCGCAGCTACAACCATGATACTTTCCAGAAGTATAGCACTAAGTATATGCTACACAACTGTTGGTATGCTGTTTTTACAAAAAGACAACCAATAAGGTCTCCTAATTTTGTTGCAGGACTTATGGGCCACCCTGTACCTCCAAATATTAGGTTGGTGCATAAGTTCTCGGACATTTGATCCCTCCTAAATTGAAAGCGCATTTTCCCGCCAAATTTCTCACATGTATCAACGCGTAAATGATCGATCGATAGAGAAAGGAAAGGGCTACAAAACTGTTCCTAACATTTACTTCTGCGTTGTTAACGTCAGCTATTATGGCTAAGCAATTCATCCCAACTGAGACGCATATTCGGCACGTCATGTTATTCCTGCATCAATCTGGCCTCGATGCCAACGAATCGTATCGTCGCCTGAAGGATGTTTACAACGAGAGTGCTCATGCTCGAAGTACTGTGTATCAGTGATTCTCGAAGTTTGCAATTGGTGAATTCTCCGTTGAAGATAATGAACGAGAACGGCGCCCGATGACACTGGATTTGGATGGCCTCCGAAGTAGAGTGGAAGCGGACCCATACCAAACCACTCGCGAACTATCAAGCACTCTTGGTGTTAGTCACTTAGCAGTCGTTCGAGGATTGAAGTCGATTGGCAAGGTGCAAAAATTGGGTCGCTGGGTACCTCACGACTTGCCACATGACATGGATCGCAGAGCCGAGGTCGCTCTGTCTCTCCTTACCCTTAGACGTACCCACGGATAGCTGGACAACCTTGTCACCGGTGATGAGAAGTGGATACTCTACTCTCCGGAGTGGATTATCACCGGCGTGCAGTGGGTTGACGCAATTGGAGAGGCAGAGGACGTTCCGAAAGCCGACCTTCACGTGAAAAAGGTGATGCTATGCATTTGGTGGAGCGTTCTTGGCGTAGAATACTGGGAGCTGCTGGACGAAGGGATAACAGTGACGGCAGAGGTTTACGTCAACCAACTGAGGAAGTTGAGGGCCCACCTTCAAACCACACGAGGAGAGCAAGTGAAGGTTTGCTAGAGCGACGGCGGCTGAGTTGGCGGACTACGGATGGACCGTTCTTCCACATCCACCTTACTCACCAGATCTCGCTCCTTCAGATTATCATTTGCTTTCAAGCCTTCAACGCTATTTGGACGGCTAGCAATTTAGGAACCGAGAGGATGTCAAGGAGGCCCTGCTCACATTTTTCGAATCACAACCGGCCACATTTTGGAGAAAAGGCATCCATGACTTACCAGCACGTTGGCGAAAGACAATTGATGTAAAGGGTGGTTACCTCAAATGATTTGATATTGTTGTTCGTATGTTGTGATAATAAATATTTCATGCCCCAAATGTCCGAGAACTTATGCACCAACCTAATATCTGAAACTAAAAAGATGGATATAGATGAAAACGTCGGAAACCGGATTCATCAAAAGTGTCGTCTTACTCCTAGTCCCCGGTAATAAGCACCTATCTCTCCCTTGATGAAACCAAAGGATCATAAGTCTACTTGATGTCACATCCCAGATAGAAGACCTTATAGGTGTATAAGTACTCTACTATATTACCTCCATGACCACTTCATTTGAAATTCAGTCGTAACAAACGTTTACATATAGCCATTATCCTCGCAGTACACGGGAGGTCGAAGGTGAAAATATTCACGTTACTGGTTTTCACATTCAGCAATCATTTTATAGTACTCTCTGCGGTCATTTCTACTAAAAGCCCTACTTGTAGGGTCCATGTCCTGTTTCTTCTGCTTAATAAGGAACCTGCGTGTCCATACTTGAGCGAGTCACGGAACAAATCAGTTCGGCGAAGCTGTGCCGCGGCGCGACCGCGTCGTAGACGGTGATACCGAATAGTGCCCATCGTACGCCAGCGATTGCACGGCAGCCAAGCGGCTCCGGTGCAGTGGATAGTGCGATGCTTCATGCGAGAGAGGTCGGAGGACAGCTTCTCCAGCGTTGTCGCATTTTTGCATTTCAATTGACTATTTGAGATTTGAGGGTTTTCGACGTCTACACAATTTGCTGCGTTTTCTCTGCATTTTTTCCAGCTGTGTGCGCTCGAAGAGTGCAGAACTCAGCCGCGGACTCCCCTGAGCGACAGAAGCAGTCTCCACACGAGCAGCTTGGAGAGCACTCACCCTGGGGCCGTATGCTCATCTACCCCGAGTCTCCCCCAATGGGGGATTGGGGCGTGATATAATATGTTGATATTGATTGATTCTCCCCCAACGGGGTAACACGAGCATACGGCCCCTGGAGTCCCTTACAAGACTTTTTGGGGGGGTAGCTATACAAACGATTTATTGTCGCGTCTGCGGCGATGAGGTCAGCCAGCGCGGCAGCCGTCAGAGGGTCGGCCGCCACTGCCGCAGAGGCCGTGTCGAGCGCGGCGGACGCGACGAGGTCCAATGTTGGTGTAGGGGTGCTGTATGACGTTGAAGGTAGGTTTAGTACTATATATGAAAAGTGTAGTGTGTGTTTCCATCCGTCCGCCACAACTGCAGTGGGAGCACGGTGTATTGGCGGTACTTAGCGATTGGTGGTGATCGACAGCGGCTAGGAACTTCAGCCCTGGGGGTAGTCGAGGTCGCTGAACTCGAATCTGGAATTCGTTTTTGAAGTATCGATCGTCATCAATCGATGTTGATCAAATATAAGTTTTTATGGATGTTGTTGAAGCGGTCCGAAACTTCAGCCCTGGGGTAGTCGAGGTCGCTAAACACGAATCTGAAGTTCTTTTTTGGGGTATCGATCGCCATCAACCGGTATTGATCAAATCATCAATTTTCTGCGGATGTCGTTCAAGCGGTCCGAGACCTCAGCCCTGGAGGTAATCGAGGTCGCTAAACACGAATCTGAAATTCGTTTTTGAAGTATCGATCGTCATCAATCGATGTTGATCAAATATAGGTTTTTATGGATGTTGTTCAAGCGGTCTGAAACTTCAGGGGTAGTCGAGATCGCTGAACACGAATCTAAAGTTCTTTTTTGGGGTATTAACGATTGATGGTGATCGACAACGGCTAGAAACTTCAGCCCTGGAGCTATTCGAGGTCGCTGGAGGGTAGTCGATAAATGTTTGTATTTATAGACTTCAAGATTTTTAATACCCTCGCCCCGTTATAATGAAACGATGATTCTCTGAATATTTCATAGCATTCAAAAATGTTGGATTTTTTCGCTTTTACGGCTGGGAAGGATATAATTCTTACCATTTTAGTAAGTCCTCTTTTGGCGCAAATAGGGTCTGGGGGTGTCACTATGTAATACAGCCCTATTTGCTTTTTGAAACCGGACCTTTTTGCAGCAATAGTGTGTTCTACCCCTACAGTGAATTGAGGTAGGCCATTTATGAAGTAACTGTACTATACATGCCTTCTTACCAAGATGTACACCACTGAGTAAGGGGTGACCCCCCCCCCCCGGACCCTATTTGCGCCACTCCTTTTTCGCATTGACGGAGGAAATCGACTAATGTGTGCCGATGCTAGGCACTACAGGGTGCGTAAAAAGTATTCACGCACCTACTTTTTCTTTCAGCTCCAGCTTTCTGTTTCTACCCCTCTAGGTCTTTATGTGTTATTTTTGTTGTTTGTATTGTGCTCAAAAAACACGAAAAAACTGAAGAAACATGATCGTCACCGTTACGGTGGCACTTTTTTTGTCTGTTACCCAGACAGCTGAATACCTCCTTAACAAGAGAATTTGGCGCTGTTCGAAACGGTTGGTGAGGAAAGAGGTCAGCAACCCAAACGTCAGCCACGGCTCTGTCATAACAGATGATGATTACAAGATGTCCAAGCACGATAACGTTCGAATCCAAAATTATCACTCTCTGTCCGATAACGGCAAACAGATAACGCGCGCAGGTGTGGACAGCTTCTCATACGAGCACAGCTTAAACATGAATCCGCTGGATTACTCTTTTTAGGCGATTTTGGAGAACGAGGTCTAGGCTACTTTCAACAGAAGTGACCAGTCGCAGAAGGTTACCCTGTTAAAAGCACGGAACGAAATCCAAGCGAGTACTTGCGGCGCGTGCTCATGAATTTTTCCGTCGTTTTCGCTACTGTGTTCACAGCAAAGGAGCCAATGTCGATTACGAGTTACTCTTTCGTGTTTGTAAGATCATTTTCCATATTTTCCAAGTGAATATTTTAGAACTTACTGCGCAATACTATTTCCACAACCGCCATTTACTGCGTCAATACTTTTTACGCGCCCTGTAATTGACCTTTCGGATCCTCCATTGCGCGCTAAATAGCCGGCAGTCTCTTGTTAATGACAAGGTCGCAAACGAGGTTTTTAACAGGAGGAATCAACATAACATGTGAAGGGATGTTGGAAGTGGTCATAGAATCATTCCTTCAGCTCGTCTCTTTGTCGTTGTTCCTTGCAAGTTTAATGAGGGGAAGTTGATATTCCGAGATTTGAACAAAGGATTCTAACTGGGAAATTTTATGCTGATTGCTGCTTTAACTTGCTAATCATGAAGTGTCCGTGCAACCTCAAGCACAAGGAAATCTCCATTGCTTTGCAACGTCTCTAAACAAACCACGGTCATAGCGACATTCGACTTCTACGTTTCTGTCATGGCAGCCTTACTGGCTATGGCAGTTTCATAAATTTCTTCAGCTTTCCTCGAATTCTAGAATACAGGGTGTCTCAAAAAATGTATACACTGTTTGAAAGGTCATAATTTTGCTCGCAGTAAATGTACTGAAAAAGTTAAGGGCTCATATGAAAGCTTAAGAAAATGGTTTTTTTAACATATAGGTGGTATGAATTGCTCCATGCGGTTGTTGCTTGTTACTTTGTTTTTCTCCTGTTACTACTTGGCCAGATTAACCTGTGTTGTGCTTCTTTTAACGTTTTCCGTTGCTCAGGAGCTGCAATTATGGCGATTAACCTCTCCATTCAGCTTGAATGTTGCTTCATCAGTTCACAGAATCCGTCTTGGAAAATGGGGCTCATGCTCACATTTTGTGCAATTAGCAACCTCGCATCTCACTTGTCTTTCACATTATTGTCAAGCTCTAAACGTAAGAAGCATTCACCCATGCACAATCGATTGAGTCTGAAATGCAAGATTTAAGACGGGGGCATGGCGCGATCTTGACTATTTACGCGCCACAGAAATCTCGTTAATCTTTGTTTTCATATGATTCTCAAACATCTTCCAAAAGCTTCACCAGCAGCAATTTTAGAACCTTTCAAACAGTACATGCATTTTTAAGATACTCTGCATTTTTCGCAATCAGAAGAGTGTTTTTGAGCTTTAAAGCTTGAAAGAAGCACAAATCAATCGATACGGTCACTTTGCGAAGAAATTATAACAAGTATTCAAGAAGGACAATCAATCGAGTGTAAAACGCAAAATTTCAGACGAGTGCATGGCGCAATCCATACCACTCATATGTCAGAAAATTTCCATTTTCTTAAGCTTTCATATGAGCTCTTAACTTCTTCAGTACCTCTACTGTGAGTAAAGTTATCACCGTTCAAACAGTGTATACATTTTTTGAGACACCCTGCAGTTGGATAAAGCCGCAGCAGAATAGGCCTCCTGAGCGATAATTGGCATTCGTCGCGTCACGGCGGCGGTCTCCGCCCGCGCGACGAGGTCCCTGGATGTCACGCTGAGCAGCCTCTGTCGCCGCGCCGCCGCGTACGAATCGTTTGTATAGCTACACACCCAGACTTTTTCGGTAGAACGCATCAAATTGGCACCGTCAAATTGGGTGTAGGGTGTGCAACTACGGACAAGCGCCTTATTCGACGTCTCACTTACAGCAAACATGCTCAGGAGTATTACTTGGGGGTGAGGACTGGTTTGCTGTTGTATGGATGAGAGAAATAGATAAACTACTGTCCAGGCTAGGTAAGGGACTCCAGGATGGGTGCGATCTGGGCTGCTCGTGTGGAAACTACTTTCTTCGCTTAGATGAGGCCCGTAAGTGGGTTCTGCGCTCTTCGAGCGGAGAACCAGGCAAGGGAAGGGACTCCGGGATGGGTGCGATCCAAGCTGCTCGTGTGGAAACTACTTTCGTCGCTTAGGTGAGGTCCGCAGTTGGAGGGAAGGGACTCCAGCATGTGGGGCGAAAATGCCGCAACGAGCGACCCCGCCCCCAAAATTGTGAGCATTCGTGCGCACCCAGACAGACGTGGGACTCCGAGAAGGCCTCCCTTCAGCGAGCGCTGGAGTGGCTGCAATGGTGCGATCAGACGTCGCTGTGCGAGCGATGGCTCGCGGACAAGGAGAACCATCTGAAACAGGGAGACACCGGCGATGATCCAGTCCAGATGTGGTTCCAATGCTCATCAAGTCGCATGACGGTCGCATGAAGTTCGAAGAAACTGTCAAGAGGCAGAGAAGCTGGAGCATCTGAAGGCAGAGGCCTCTAAGCTCATCGCCAGCGACAACGAGTATCGTGGAGACGTTGAGGCGAGGTGCGAAGAGGTTCTGCAGGGTCGTGCGGCCATGCTCGAGTCTGCGTCTCGACGTCGAGGTCTTCTGTGTGATAGCAAGAAGTACAACGAGTTCATTCGAACCTGCGGTGAACTTATTACCTGGATCAATGCTAAGTTGCAAGTGAGGTGTTCAACTAGTTATGTGAGGTAGTCTTAATCGTAGATGAGTAGTTGCAGCTGGCTTATGATGAATCGTATCTGGACCCAACGAATCTTCGCTCGAAGCTCCAGAAGCATCTGGCTTTCGACTCGGAGCCGTCTGAGAACGAGAAACGACTCGTCGCAGTAAAAGCTCAGGAAGAGCAAGTGATCTCGAAGAGCGCAGAACCCAGCTACGGACTTCACCTGAGCGATGAAAGTAGTTCCCACATCAGCAGCTTGGATGGACCACATCCTACCCTAGCCTGGACAGTAGTTTATCTATTTCTCTCATTCCTACAATAGCAAACCAATCCTCAGTCCCTAGTAATCCTCATAAGCATGTTTGCCGGAGGTGATGCGTCGAATAAGGCGCTTGTCCGTACTTGCACACCGACACCCAATTTGACGATGGCAATTTGATGCGTTCTACCGAAAAAGTCTTGTGAGTCCCTTCCCTTGCCTGGCTCGAAGAGCGCAGAACCCAGCCGCGATCCCCAGGCACGTTATCGAGATCGACGGCACGTCTACAGAACCCCAATGTTCAGCAACGTTTAAAAACGCCGCCCAGCAGCGAACGAAACGAACGCGCAGCACGCCGATGGCACGAAAAAACACCCCCCCCCCGTGCAATCGATTGGGTCAGGCCTTCGTGATGGGGCGCGCTTACGCACCGTGCAGTGGAGCCGACGGCGCGGCATCGCCTGCTGGCTTATTAGCTTCTAGGGGAACGAAAAGGATTACTCCACTTATTGATGTAGTACTGATGAGCACACGACTCAGTAGTACTGGAGACCGAGAGGGAGCAAGCTGAACAAACAAAAGCGCGCCGCGGCTGCTGCTGCAAACGCGACGTCCACATAGTGTGTGTTGCTACAGTCACGGAGTTGTAACTGCAGAAACCTCTTCTGCAGCCTCTGCCCAGCTATTTGTGGGTCCACAGGTGCACTTAGTCAGAGAAAATTGATATGTCGAAAGGGAATTGGATGATCTAATCGAAGAAATAGACAACTGCTTCCATTGTGAAAAGATTTAGGGTCCCTTTGTGAGAAGAAACTTCATTTCTAAAAGCGGCATATCTAGATACAATACAGCATACCTCGGTAGTTTGTTAGAACTCAATTTTCACGTAACAACCCATTTAGGAGGATTACATGTGAACTGGTCCCCGAAAAATTCCGTCATGCGCGAGCGGCGAGAGTCAGACGAGCAGAGTGAGTCTCCAGATTGGGCTAGGGAAGGGACTCCGGGGTGTGGCGAACAGGGAGGCGTGGAGTGCACGAGACGACACGACGAAAAACCGCGCGCCGCCTCGGCACTATGCCAAGCGGACCAGTTCTCCGGCAACGGTTCGTACTACCAGCCGAGATAGAGTAACCTGCGCGACGTGCGGGCAAAGGAGGAATCGTGTGCTAGTCGACTGCTTGTATGTTCAATGTGCGTATGGACGCAGAAGATGCACCGCAGACGTTATTCGGTGTCCACTGGAATAAGAAAACCTGCCGCTGACATCGTCCAATGTCCGCACTGGTTCAGAAGACGTGCAGTACTCATAAACTTACCTCAGTGAGATGTGAATAATCGGCTATAGTTTCTACTGTAACCAGCCCATATTTCAAAAACGGATGTCAGATTTGTGATCAGCACCCTAAATAGCCTCACTCCCCAGGCGAAGTTTAGGCGGAAAATTTTCTCGACTTCTTTTAGAGCTCTGGAGTCCTGAAACTACTATAGTGTCGTTTTGTTTGTTATTTAGTTGTTTTTCGTGTTTCGATACGTCTTGGATGTCACCAGGGAACCAGGGATGAGCTACCAGCCGTCCGACTTCTTCATTAACGCGCTGCGATTAGCTGAAGACCGCAGCTCTGCCAGCGCTGCGAACTCACCCATGAAAGTAACACAGATACAGATACTCCTATCCCTTTCACATTTGCTACATTTCTCAGGACAGTAAGAATCAGCGCAATTCAGTACATGCAGATTCTTTTAGTGATCATTAAGATTAACTCTGAGCGAAGGCAACTGCTCAAATCCGACATTTTTGGACCATACTCACGGAATAACAACCTCAAACGAATGCTAATCCTTTGAAAAATTGGATTCTAAGAGGGCTGCACGAGTTAAACTGACTGTGTGACGCACATACTCAGTAAGCAACTGAATTTCACAACCACGGATCGTAATAGCAGATCCAAAGTGCATTTCCTTAACATTTACATTGTCCCGATTTCGTAACAACTGTTGCAAAGTGCTTTTCCTTAGCGTTTACCGCGAAATACGGCTTGTCAAGTACGCCGCACGCCTAATTTCGGATTACGTTCAGTGGGCACTGTTCCGACGTGATCTATATTTCTGTTCCCCTCGAAGCTGCTAAGCCAGCGGACGATCCCGCCGCACCGTCGGTTCCACTACACGGTACGCAAGCGCGCGCCATCGCGAAGGCCTGACCCAACCGATTGCACAGGGGGGGGGTGTTTTTACGTGCCGGGTCCCGCGTCGGCTCCGTGTGGTGCGCAAGCGCGCTCTAGCGCGAGCACCTGACCGAATCGATCGCACGTGTATTTTTTAACGCGATCGCTGGACCCCCCACACCGCCCCCCCCCCCCTTTTTGGGACTGCACCAAGGTGACTTGCTTGAGCAACTTAGAGCCTCTCACTATTTTCTGGTTAACTGAGAATTCGTTAGCATTAGGCAATGAAGGGCTGCCCCAACCCACACCGTTTGAAATCTGAAAGATGGCAACGAATAAGACGAGTATTCGCACCTGCAGAAACAGCTACGAGCTGCGAGTGTTGGATGGCGTGAATCTGCTGCATGAGTGCTGGTGACACACCTCCAGGGATCAAGCCAAAGCCCAGTGCCTGACTCGGAAAAGCTTGACCCATGCTGCCCGTCAGTTGATAGAGAGCTTGCATACTCTGGAAAGAAGGCATGCAAGCAAACGAAGAGCAAGCAGTGGAAAGTCGTCCCACAACTGACAATAACAACAGTGTGTGCGGGCGCGGAACTGTGCGACGCCTACAAGGCAACGGAGGCCGGAAAGCTGCGGAGAACTGCGGTGGCCAGATGTCCGCGGACACCGAACTGCCGGAGAGGCAGCGGGGCGACACGAGGGATGCCCGGTGCGCGTACCTTCAGGTGTTGAGCGATCGGCAGCATCACCGTGCAGCGCGTCTCCACCATCGTGCCACTGACCTCGCAGCGCCGCGCCGCAACGCCGCGCGTCGCGGCTCGCCGGTGGAGCGCCGAGTGCTCGCCGCACTGGCACCGCTCAGCTGGCGGCGCAGCGAACTGCGCATTATCGATTCCCGCGCGGGTCAGCGCTGTGAGCGAGAGTCGGAGAGGAAGGCCGAGCGACGGCTACAGGACTCATGTTTCGGCGGTTTCGACGTGCCGTCGGCGCCCTCTCGTTTAGAGATCCCGCTCTCCTGCCTCGCTGCATCTCTCCACCGTTGCGCTGGAGCCCAGACAACGGAACAGAGGATCTCTACCGCAGGAGAGACAGGGCAGCTCGAGGACTGCGCTTCATAAACCATTATTTCGCATACGAAGGATGTCAGTTAGGCGACCTCTCTTATTAGAAACGTTGGTTCGACGGGATAGTCTTGGCTCACCTCTTCGACTTTTTTAAAGAAGAATATCATGCCAAGGACATTGATAATAATACTCGCAACCAGTGTTCCGGCTCAAAGCTGAGACCCGATTCCTCCTGCGTTGCGATTTTGGGACGCGCCGTGTACTTGCCAGAACGTGTGCTTGATTGGTTGCACAAAGTTACACGCAAAGTACTGAGCGGCCTGGAATGGGTTATCTCGCTTTTCTTGTGTAGACCAATGGGATTTCAAGTCCGTTACTTCTCAAAACCTGGCTTCAGAACGCCTCGGAGATCAGTTACTGCAGTGCTGTGTGAACACTGATTGGTTTTTATCTCAAAGCGAGGGCCTTTTTCAGAAGTTTTATCCTAAGGCTCATTGCTTCTTGCTGTATGCAAATGAGTATATTCCATCACTAAAAAGAAACAGACCTACGGCTACCAGAAAGCTTAAGGATCAGGGATCGGACTTAAGGATTGTCATCTGTTCTTAAACGCAAATGTTCTGCCTAAGGAAGGCGACTAAATAGAATACCATGAGGATGATCCACTTAATTTTCTTGCTTCCTGTCTTCTACTGACATGTGCTTCTATGAAAACCTTGCCATTATGTAAGCAGGACCTAAACGTTGTCTCCACCAATTTCTTTTCACAAATCCAGTTTTGCCAGACCTGCGTACCTTCACTAATTGATGTCTGTCGTGCCACCCAAAATGTAGCAGCCTCCAGACGTCTGTTTCATGACCTTTAGGAAGGTGTTTAGGCTGAGAAAGTTGTACCCCTTCCGCTTTTAAGAAGCTCAGCCTTCTTGCACTAAGCGCCTCCGCGACTGCTAATGGTTATGGAGAAGCAGGCGACGAGAGGGTACTCCCACCCTCGCGCTGAGTCAGCTCACTCGGCCGCCAGCCGTCGGATCGCAGCCGGAATGCCTGTTTCTCTGCGCTCTCACCTTTCCGCTCGCCTGGTTGACCCGGTCCTTAAGGGCTCCGCACACTTCTGCGGCGTTGCCGCAGCCCTATCCTTCAACATGGGGCAAGGACGCAGAGGCCGCCCGCAACGGCAGCCGGCACCGTCCCGCACCAGCACACTTTTCCGGCATTGCCGCATCGACGGCAACAATGATTGAAATCATTGTTGCCGTCGGTGCGGCAATGCCGTAGGCAGGAGGCAGAGACTCTGCGCTCTAGCCGATCGCGACGGGGAACAGAAAGTGGAAACACATGCGTCCTTTAAATTAGGAGATCGATTATGGCTATCAGCTGATTATTTCTCGAGGATCCGGGCGACGTCTGGGTTGATTTCTTTCGTTCTTGTGTTGGATTTAGCTGTTTCGCTTGTTTAGTTTCCTTTTTCTAAGTTTAGTTTCCTTGGGGAGAACTGACGTTGCCGGAGAGCTGATGACGATGGAGATTCTCAGCTGAGTTCTTCATTCGGGCGCCCGTCTCTCATCGGAGCGCGCTTTCCTTCTATGCGAGTAGGTCCCGACTGGAGTTCGCTGCGACGGCGCCGTGCTGCGGCAACGCCAGAGAACGGGCCGTCACAGTGGGGAGGAGCGCCGCAACTTGAAGGCTCCGCCCCACTTTTGCCGGCTGCCGGCTGCGGCAACGCCGCAGAAGTGTGCGGAGCCCTTTAGACGCCGAGCGACGCGCGTGTGAGAGGGCACGTCCTTTTGACCCATCGCCGGGGCGGTCCGGGGAACGTACAGGAACGAGTGGGGTGGGAGGGGGGCACCCACCCGCCGTTAAACGTACGCAGGACGCAGGAAAAGTACGGACGAGTTTTCGGAGGCTCCAGCACCTTACTCTAACGCCTATCGAATTGGGGCTGGGGGGGGGGGGGGCTGAAGTAGGGGGAGAAAGAAACGAGTCAGAACTTACCTACCACCGGTTGGATTCATCAACAATTAAACCTGTGGGTATACGGCGTATAAGGGTAGAGATAAGACAAGAGTCAGGTAGAGATAAGGCAAGAGTCAGAGACGCAGGCTTCATCGTGGGTATCTCTACCCCCTATACCCGCGGGTTAGTCGTGGATGAATCCGGCCCCAGAACGTCGGACGCGGCAATGGATTGACATATTTCTGAAGACATTGGCTCAGCGTCGCCTCCAGTTTTTGCACGAGTTGCCTGATGCAAGCTAGGCGAACGTGGCTATCTCCGTTTTTGTTTGAACACCATTTTCGTGAGAAAATGGCAATTGAAAAGAACTTTGTGAACTTTTTATCGATCAATCGCGGGACGCGATGAATCGACGTAGGAACGCTCCAGTGCTTCTGCCAACTCGCACGAGCGGCGCGTCAACGTACCCAGATTCAGCGTAGCTACGAGGGTCCTGCTTACGTTACGGGATTTTTGGACTAGCTCAATTGCCCCGATACCGTCCTCGCATCAGGAACGCTCGCACACTTCGCACACTCACCGGGCTTTACGAGTGTGCGTCGGCTTTCGTGAACGTCGTAGCACTATCTCGATACTCATATAACGTCATCAACCGTGTGCTGTGTCATGGGATCTCCATAGGGCGGTCTGTCACAAGGGCCAGTCACCTGCACAATCGAGTGACCGTGTTCATCTCAGCCCGCACAGGCGAACAGTTTTCGGTGGCACCACGTGGAAAGACGGACGTCGCCACTGATCTCGCCCTTTCCTCACCTTCGGAAATTATTTAAGCTGCTGATCATTTCTTGACCTGGCCGTCATTTCTATCCTATACTAAAGGATAAAGGACGGCGTTACTCAATCCCTTTTGGGATGCGCCACGCATTCTACTTCTACGGGATGTCGTGAAGGCGATTTTGAATGCGTGTTTGGCCATACAATGACTTGTGGTGGCCAGCCGAAGAACAAGTCAGTGCTTTAGCCTTCCCAGACTAGTCTGGTACCAATCACCGACCCCAGAGGGATGGAAGGCTTGGTTGGCCTGGGCGGGAAATCCGAACCAGGAACCTGGTATCGGGTGCAGGCGGTAGTCGGCGCCTCCTCCGACTGCGCTACACGCGCCCTTCCTACACTATCATTTTTTTGTACTGCTGACCACCTCAAAATGAAAGATTTGAAACCAAGTCTGATCAAATAGGTGAAAACAGCGACTCTACTCACTGGCAGTGATAGCCTTGATCACTCATGTCAGCCGTAAACTACCTGTGTCAGCCGAATTTTCAAAAATTGATATCATATTCGTGATTAGCACCCGAAATAACCGCACTATATATTTATTTATTTATTTATTGTGGGTGTCAGAGCCGACACAAAAAAAACAATCACATACCGAAAGACAAACAAGACAGTCTCATAGATCTCGGTGGGAAGAAATAAAACTTAACTTTAAACAATAAACTTAGTAACCCGCTTTTTAAAGGTTGTATAACTCAATGACCAATCAGAAGAACGAAGAACATGGTTAAGACTGATACGAGTTCTAAGACTGAAAAACTTTGACCTGACCAACGTTTTGGCTGATTCAGTTGTAAGTTTTTCATCGGCACCCCTTGTGCGAGAATAAATGGGGATGAAGAAATCAGAGATCCTTAGCTTGGTCAAGCATTTAAGCATTTTATATGCCATTAAAAGGTTGAATCTTTTTCTTCTCCATTCTAAGGAAGAGAGACCAAATGACTTGTTTCTGACAGAGGAGTTAGGGATTTCAGAATATGAAACTTTATGGCAGCGAAGGTACAATCTCCGAGTAAAGGCATTCTAGATCCTTTCTAGAGTAACCCTAGTATGAAGTACCTTAAAGATATTGTAAACTCTGCGAAGACCTTTAGTGACAACAGATTTGTAGTGAGAGTCAAAGCTTAACCTGTTGTTGTAAATGATTCCCAAGTCCCTTTCTTGGTTAACCACTCGAAGAGGAGATCCATTTAAAGTATAATTGGGGTATCTGGGAAACCTACCAATACAAAGCACTTGGGTTTTTTCGCAGACAGAGGTAAGCCATTCTGAGACGATCACTCACCTACTTTGTTTACGGCGTGTTGAACGTTGAAATCTAAGCCAACTTCTTGAGTAGGTTTATATATTTTAATGTCGTCAGCATACATACAACAGGTGAGCCAAGGTTTTGAAGTGTTTGGGGTAGGTCAGAGGTGAAAATGTTGAACAATAAAGGTGAGAGTACCCCACCTGGGGAACTCCACTTGTAATGAAGCGAACCGAGGAGAGAGCATTTCCAACGAGAACTTGAAAAGTTCTGTCACAAATAAAGGACTCTAGCCATTTAACAATGTGAGGATGCAGTCCGACGGAGTGAAGCTTGTGGATAAGTAAGTCAGTGGGACTTTATCAAAAGCTTTGGTGAAGTCGAAGTAGACCACGTCATTACTCTTACCAGAATCTCCTCCTTAGTCCATTCATTGAAACAAGTAAGCAGTGCAGTCTCAAGTGACCTCCCTGGGCAAAAACCATGCTGAACAGATGGGATAACATTTAATGAGTCTACATGGGCAACAATAAATTCCTTCAGTAGCTTCTCATATACCCGACAAAAGATAGAAGTCAAACTGATAGGCCTAAAATTATTTGGATCAGAGAGCGGACTCCTCTTCGGCAAAGGAATAACGATAGAGTGCTTCCATCTAGTGGGAGCCTGTCCCGTACTGAATGAACGATTGAAAATGAACTCAAGCGGTCCAGACATTTCAACAATGATGTGTTTAATAACTGCATACGGGATGCCGTATGGATTCATTGAAGCCGATGAGGACCACTTTCTTAGAATGTCAATGATGTCATCCCGGTAGAACCATGGAACAGCTGAGTTGCCCATAGGAGGTTCGAAAGAACTCCGCCAAGATAGCAACTCTGTTACAGGCTTAAAGGTTTTTGCAAAACAGCTTGCAAGCATCTCCGCCTTATCTAGGTCAGTTATGGCCTTATACAGGGTGCGTAAAAAGTATTGACGCACTAAATGACGGCTGTGGAAATAGTATTGCGCAGTAAGTTTTAAAATATTCACTTGAGAAATATGGAAAATGATTTTGCAAACACGATAGAATAACTCGTAATTGACATTGGAACCTTTACTGTGAATACAGGAGCGAAAACGACGGAAAAATTCATGAGCACGCGCCGCAAACACTTGCTTGCATTTCGTTCCGTGCTTTGAACAGGGTAGCCTTGTGCGACTGGTCACTTCTGTTGAAAGTAGCCCAGACCTCATTCTCCAAAATCGCCTAAAAAGAGTAATCCAGCGGATTCTTGTTTAAGCTGTGCTCGTCTGAGAAGCTGTCTACACCTGCGCGCGTTATCTGTTTACCGTTATCGGACAGGGGTTGATAATTTCGGATTTGAACGTTAACGTGCGTGAACCTCTTGTAATCATCATCTGTTATGAGAGAGCCGTGGCTGACGTTTGGGTTGCTGACATCTTTCCTCACCTACCGTTTCGAACAGCGCCTAAATCCCTTGTTAAGGAAGTATTCGGCTCTTTGGGTAACAGACAAAAAAGGGCCACCGTAACGATGACGATCATGTTTCTTCAGTTTTTTCGTGGGTGTTTTTTGAGCACAATACAGACAACAAAAATAACACACAAAAACCTAGAGGGGTAGAAAGAAAAAGCTGGAGCTGAATCAAAACGTAGGTGCGTCAATACTTTTTACGCACCCTGTAGTTCTCCATAAGTAAGGTTCCTAAACGGGGTTTGTCTGAGAGAGTATCCTTAAGAATCTTGTAAAGCGCTTTTGAACCTTCTCAATTAACTGTTTCTCTACATAAGCGTTATATCTGGTCAGTTTCTTATTGTACGTAGCATTCAAGGCTTTGAAGTTGGCCCAATCTCTGGTCGCGTTCGATTTGGTCGCAAGTTTCCACAACTGTTCGAGATGAGTTGACATTTTGCTTAAATAGGAAGGGAGTTTAAATTTAGTGGAAGTTCTGTGAACGATGGGAAGAAATAGATCCATGGCATGATGCAGAATAGCAAGGAACATTTCGTATATTTCATCGATATTGTTTAGGCAGCTAAAGGACCCCAACCAGTCAACCTGAGCCGAATATAAAGGAAAATTATCATAATCACCTCTGGCAAAATCCATAGTCTGGTAAGACAGGGTGGGCTGTCTAGTTATCGAAAGTGAAAATCTTATTGTTGAATGATCACGGAACCAACTGGTGGATAGCAAATACTATATATGTGATTTTTTCTCGACCTCTATCCAACATCTGAAGTCGTGATAGTAGAATTGTGCCTGTTGTTCTATATCCACTCATGAAGAAGGAGAATACAATGAGAGAGCGAAGTCTGTGCCTTCCCTATATCAACAGTGTACTCAATTTACAATTTACAAAAGCGGAAAGGGCCTACCGAGCAATCCCAAACCCTACCCTAGAATCGAATCCTCGGCCCCTCTCCTGCAAGTCTGCATCACCACCAACTCAGCCACCCAATCGCTGCAGCCGGTGCTATTCACTAGAATGTACCTGGCGACTTTTTTTGAGAAAACCTAATAAATTGAACGATTTCTAACATATAACTATAATTAAAGCTCCAAAGGTTTTGGAGCTTAATTTCTGTGCATTACAAGACCATCCAAGGCGTCGCTTTCGCTTTATAAGCTTGTACTGAAGTCCCGTATTTTTTGTAATTTTTGACCTACCCAAATGCCCGCAGGAAATTTGAAAACCACTAAGGCACTATCTATAGCACTCAATAGGCCATTTTGGAAATCTCCACGGAAAGTTCATTGACCTCTCTTGTCAGATTATTCAAAACAATATCCTACACATTTGTTTTGAGATTAGAGTAGCTGGTATAGAGGTTATGTACTGCTGGAGGAGGTTTTGTTGCGATCAGAACTCTCGTGCCATGCAGGGCTTGCACATGCATCCTCTGCTTTTCAGACAGGACTACATCAACAGCGCTGTTTGATCGCACTCAACATTCCCAAACCATTGGAGAGTGCTGATAAGCCATTGGCAACGAGGATACCGAGGATGTGGCGCACGATTTACCAGCACTGAGGTGGGCTGACATCCTGCCGGTAAGCCAAGAAGTGCGGGTTCGAGTCCCGCTTCGCGAGTTTTGATCGCAGCAAATGATTTTGCTACATCAGATTACATAATTTTGTTGTTGATCACGACTGGAGGCGATGTCCGTTCCTCTACGTGGTGCCACGAGAAACTGCCCGCTCTGCGAGCTAAGCCGAACACGGACACTCGATTACAGGCGACAGGCCCTTGTGACAGGCCGGCCTATAAAGACCCATGTCACATCACAAGACTCATGACAGTGCAAGTTTTTCGAGAGTCCGCGGGAGCCGACGCGCACTCGCAAAGCCCGGCGAGTGTGAGAAGTATGCAAGGGTCCCTGATGCGAGGGCGACATCGGGGGCAACTGAGCTATTCCGAAATTCCCGTAACGTAAGCTGAATGTGGGTACGTTGACGGGCCGCTCATGCGAGTTGGTTGAAGTACTGGAGCGTAGAAGAGTTGATTTCTGTGCGGTGCAGGAAACGAGGTGGTCCTGTCGCAAGTCAAGCGACATAGGACGAAGCTTCAAGGCCGTTCCATGTGGAAGTCCCAGGACCACCAGTGGTGTCGGAATAATTGTCTCCGAACGATTTCATTACTCGATTGTAAGCGTCGAGCGCTTTAACGATGGATTGATGAAGATCGTTGTCGCCGCTTAGGAGCGCTCTATCACTTCTCCTCTGCGTATGCTCCACAGACTGGCTTCTCCGATCTAGCCAAGGATGAGTTTTGGAACCTGCTTGATGAGAAGGCAGTAGAGGTACCGTAGAAAGATGTCATCATATTCGCTGGTGGCCTTAGTGGGCACGTAGGTGCAATGCAACAAGGATGCACATTTAACGGTAAAGGCTTTAACGAATTTAACGAATTAACGGCATTTTTCGTTAAAATCTGGCTTAACGACTTAGCGGAAATTTTTAGAAATTTAACGGATTTTTTAACGGACTTTTTCTCAGTAAGTTTATCACTTTTACCCTTCATCTTCACTAATGTTGCAGTCCTCCCAAATAGGACCGTTCCTGAAAAACTATTGAACTCAGCAACAATATTTTAATGTTTTCATGATATCTTCACATCTTCTATTTATTTGCATTTTTGGAAATAATGCATTTTGGAGCTAGAAAAGTTTTTCGCTGAGCCACCAAGCACGTGAATGAAATCACAAAGATACTGGTCTGAATCCCACGTAAGATACGCATATCCTCAAATAGCGCTGCTTATCCCAAAATACTTTCGCTCGCCACCTGAAACAGTCGAGAAGGAGAGAATCTTTTCTGCGGTAGACGTATTCTAAATGATTTCATAAAAACGATAACGACGAAATTTTTTGGAAAGCTACTTTTCTTGGAATCAACACGTTGACGACCGTGTCGCACCCTTTGGCCGTGTGGGGCCGTGTGACATGATATCATGTCACAGTCCCGACGCTGCAAAAAATCGATTGGTTCCACGCACCAGGTACGCGAAAATCGTGCGTTCGTCAACGTGTTAACACTGATAGGCTTTCAGCCGTATTTTTATTAATTCGGTACTAAGCGGGCTAGTGCCCGCTGTACACCGGCAAGGTATCTTAAAATGGGTAAGTTAGATTAGCCACACCCCAAAGTTCCTTCGCTTGTCTAATTCAGTGCTCTCAAATAGCGCTGCTTATCCCAAAATACTTTTGCTCGCCACCTGAAACAGTCGAGAAGGAGAGAATGTTTTCCGCGGTGGACGTATTCTAAATGATTTGATAAAAACGATAACAACAAAATCCCTTGTCTAATTCTGTCCTCTCCTTCTGTCTTTACTTTGATGATAGTGAATTGTTTGTTTTACACGGTAATGTTATTCTCCATTCCTTGAATTTAGTTGTAGACCTGTTGATGTTCGAATATATAACGTTATTTTTTCATTTTAAGTAGTAGTTTGCAGCTGATTGTATTTCTAACGAAATTTAACGCTTTGCCGGAAATCTAACGAAAACTTTCCATTAAAAAATTTCGTTTAAAAAATTAACGCACAGAACTTCGCGTGCTCCCTTGCTACGAAAGACGGGTACAGCTGTCACGGATAACGTAACGCAGATGGTGAGGCATTCTTGAATCGCTTAACCTCACCATAGTGAACACCGTGTTCCGAAAAGGCGACACCCTATCTCATACTACAGTGGGAGCTCCAAGTCTCAGATAGACTTTGTCCTTGTGAGAGATCGCGACCGGAGTCTTATCACAGACGCGAATATCGTGCCGTATGAGACGGTCGCCCCACAGCACCGACTGCTGATCTGCACTCTGAAGATTGTCCCTCCGAGGCTGAAGCAGGTCGAGCGATGCGGTGCACCAAGTGGTGGCGAATGAGAGAGAAGGAAGCAGCTGTGGTTTCTCGTGTGCGGTTACGGACAGTCACGACTGTCGACGAAACTTGGAAGAAGGCGATCGACGCGATTCGTCAATCTGCACAGTCGGAACTTGCCATTACGAAGCCTGGATGACGCAAGGTCGACAAGCGGTCATGGCCGTGGGTGGAAAGGTGACGGGAAGAGAAGAAGTCGTTTTATCATGTGTTTCTCGGCGGAAAGACAGCCGATTACTGGCGGAAGTACTAAGAAGCGAAGAAAGCTGCAAAGAAGGTCGTGGCTGTTGCAAAAGCCACTCATTATGGAGGTGTCAACGAGAACCTCGAGTCACGCGATGGTGAACGGTAGCTGTACCGGCTTGCTAAGAATCGCCATCGGCAGACCGAGGATATCGGGAAGTTTTTCGGCATCAATGATGAGAACCGCCATCTTCTTACGGAGCGCAGGAAGGCATTGAAGCGATGGCTGGCGCGATTACTTTGAGGAAATCTCCACAGTAGAATTTTCTCACCCACCCATCTCTTCAACGGCTCCATCACACGGCCTCATTCAGAACGCCACCGGGGAGGCTCGGGCGGCTTTGAAGAAGATGAGGCCAGGCAAAGCGACTGAGCCCGATGACGTGGTAGCTGATTTATGGAGGTCCACGTACTGGTACCCTGCTCAGTGGTCGAAGTTCTTTAATCAGGTTGTGGCGGAGAAGAAAGTGCCTGAGTGTTGGCGCCAAAGTACGACGATTCCGATTTGGAAGAAGAAGGGCAGTTCTGCATACTGCTCCAATTACCGTCCGATTCGCTTGCTTCCGCACAGCATGAAGATCTTTGAGCGAGTTGTTGATGGACGAATTCGGGACATCGTCCAGCTTTCCAGAAATCAGTTTGGCTTCGTAGCCGGGTGTGGCACCGTTGATGCCATACACGCCGCCCGCCTTCTGATAGAGAAGCATCGCGAGAAGCAGAAGCCAGTGCACATCGCCTTTCACGACTTGGAAAAGGCCCTTGACCGCGTACCGCGTGAAGTGGTATGGTACGCCCCGCGTCAACATGGAGTTCCTGAAGAGCTCATAGAGTGGGTGCGAAATCTCTACTCTTGTCCAAAGAGTCGAGTTCAAGCTGCAGCTGGGACCTCGATGGAGTTTCCCATCTCTGTCGGAGTACACCAGGGCTCTGCGATTTCCCCACTCCTCTTTTATTAACACCAATGGGGGAATTAGGACTTAGCGTCCAAGGAATCGGGGTTCAGTGGTTTTTAGGAAGACGAGCACGAGATAGTCCTGGCAGAGAACGTCTTTATCTCAGAACAGTAGGAAGAGATCCGGGCCTACCCTTGACTCGGGGCGGGCCGACAAAGGTCGCATCGTGGGCGACGACGATATCGTTGGCGACGACGATATTCCGCCGGCCAAACGAAATACATTTTAAACATTCAATTAGTCATGACATTACATGCGAAATTCGACAACGATGACCATGGTCGACGGTGCCCATATGAAGTTGTTGAGCGACCATGATCGATGTTGCCCATCTGAAGTCGACTGTCCATGAAGTCGATCGGTTGCCCATATTTGTTGAAGTTGTTGAGCGACGACGACGTTGCCCATCTGAAGTCGACTGCCCATGAAGTCGACGTCGATCGGTTGCCCATGAGGTCGAGTTCGAGCGTCGTCGATCGGTTGCCCATATTGAGTGAAGTCGAGTAGTAGTCGAGCGTTGAACTGCAGCTGTCGATGAGGGGGGGGGGGGTTGAAGTAGCTGGAGTTGAAACTCCGCTAATTGCGGGGGCGCTTCATGGGGTTCCCATTAAAGGCCCGACACTGGATGCAAAGCAGAGAGTTGTGGTCGAGACCACAACCCCCGCACTTCACACCACAGTCGTCTTGGTGAGTGGGCTTCATACACCTTAGACATAAGAGGAGCCGCGATGCCTGCGCCGTCCTGGAGACGGAATCAGGGAATCGCGTGCACCTCCCAGTAAAATGCCTGTCCCTTGTAGGAGCAGCGTCCATGTTTCTCAGCCAAAGAAATCGGCATAGGTCTTTGTGACTGTCCAGCAAGCGGATTTGAGTGAACGCGCCTTCTATGTCGCACATCAGTATGATTTTTCCACTGCGGGACGACAGCAAAATATCGTGTATTTTGTTTACAAACACTTCTTCCTTGTGAGTTGCGTCATTCAGAGACAGTTTTCTGCACCGCTTTGATGAAGCGTCGAATACTGTGCGGAGAGGAACCTTTTTTGACGATTTCCACACACCTGAGTGAAGCATATAACATGTTCCAACTGAGTTATCCTCGGCTGTGGTAAAGGTTTCTATCATCCCTTCCCGCTGGTAATTTTGTAGTGTATCACAGTACCACTTACGCTGTAGAGGGTTCTGTCGGAGCGACTCCAGAGGTCGTATCGCAATTGAATAGTTATCCTTCAATTCGGAGATATTATCTTTCAAAGGAAATAGTGCTGTTATATAGCCATTTTTAACTAACAGTTTCTTGGAATATTGCTCCAAGAATTTTGTAGCCTTCTCATCTGGTTGGGATTCTTCGTTAGAAATTCCCAGGCCCTCCAGCTCGAACGTTTTCTGGAGAATTTCTCTCTCTGTAGGTTCGAATACTGCTGTCATGCCATAACAGACTTGATTGTGAATTTCTGATGATAACACTCCTTTACCGTATATTGTCATTCCAAAGACGGTTTTCGATATATGTAAACCTGTAGGGGTTGTCATCCCACAGGTTGGGCTAGTAAATAAATCGTGGAAGTAGTCTAGGCCAACTAGAACATGCGGTATTTGATGTTCTCCGCGCAATTTGGAATTGGCGAGACATAGGTTATTTGCTTTCAGGAATGTCTGATTGAGCTAGTCTCACACTTGGCAAGCCGTTGGTAATAACGGGTCTTGTTTGAAATTTGAGCTCCAGTTGCTCGCCAAAGACTGTTCCTACTTTGACATTCACGATATGGCTCTCGAACCTTTCGATGTGTCCTCCAATTCCAGACATTGTACATATTTCAGTAGTTTCTCTTGGAAGGCCTAGATCCGCAGCTAGGGATTCTTCTATAACGGTTTTTTGAACGCCGGAATCGAAGAAGAATAGAGCTTTATCATACTGCTTTTTTCGATTGTTCCATATGTTGCCCTCGGCTGTCATTAGGATCAGTTGCGAAGTGATGATTCCATTCGCAGTCGAGTTCGGTTGCTCAACCTCGGCGAACATTTGGGTATTATTGTTGGGAAACTTGACGTTTTGGTTACGCCGTTCACTATTACGATTGTTCTGCGGTCTAGTCTGGTTTTGAGATCCCTGATTGTTTCTTTCTGGAGGGTTCCAGGCTCTAGGCTCCAAGTTTTGAGAACCCTGATTGTTTCTTTGTGGAGGGTTCCAGGCTCTATTTTGATTTCTTGGCTGCTCTGAGTTACCTTTGGTGCATAGAGAGATATGGTGTTTTTGTCCACACTGAATGCAGTCCGGCTGTTGGCAGTCGAAGCTGTTATGGTTTAATGAGAAGCATTTCCAACATACATTTTGTTCTTTGACAATTTTGCGCCGTATTGTTTTATCGCTGATTGTTCTGCATGCCGCTGACGAGTGGCTCTTTGGCAAAACAAACACGCTTCCTTATTATTATGAGGCCGAGCGGTGATATGCCTCTCTTTTGATGGCGTAACTCTGTTGTTTACTCTGTGACCGAAGTCTGCTTTCGACATAGGTCTTAGCCGCAATCTCCTTTTTGAGGTGACCCATTAAGTCCTCGATCGTTTGACTGCGTTCGGTTTGGCAGATTACCAACACTGGCTTGATAACATCCTGTGGGAACTTGGCTAGTATAGTTTCCGACCAGATAGGATCACAAGTATTTCGAACGTCGTAACCGGCGGAGACAAGTTGGTTTATCAGCACCTGAATTTGTTCGATTGAAGATGAGCAGCTATCGGCAAAATTGGATGCTGCTTTCATGTTCACAAGCTTCTGAACTATCTGGGAGCGATTCACTGAGTAGTCGCTGTAGGTTTGTTGCAGGGTTTTTATCATCCAGCTGTAATTTTCAGGCAGAGGCTGAATTCCTTGAATGGCGTTCTTCGCTCTACCTTTTAAGCTTTCTCTCAAGAGAATTATTTTCTCAACAACATCTATAGCCTCTCGTTTTTATGTACTAGTGTCTCGAAGATTGCCCAATATTCGGCAAATTCTTCTGCTTTTCCATAAAATTTGGGCAGCGATGCTTGCGGAGGGTTTATGGAGCGAAGCATTCTTTGTGCAGTGTGGCTCGGCTCCGCAAGAGACGAAAGATGCGCATCTGCTTCAGGATTGTCGGTCCTGACTTGGTTTTGTTCATGGACAACCTGTAGGTCAGGATTGTTCGTTGTCTCGTTAGTGCTATTTTTCTGTGAAATGTAGCCTAATTTAATGCCCATTCCTTCTCGGGCACTTCTTGACTCGTCGTACCTAGCTGTCAATTTAAAGATCAACTCGCTTGCGTCAGCAATCGCTACTTGTATCTGCGATTCCTGCTCTATTTGTTCGATCTCTGCCATAAGATCTTTTTTCTCGGATTTGTTCTTACAATTCCTATACTCGTCTCTGATCTCGTTGTACAATTTTTGAAGGTTTTCTCTGCCTTCTCTGACTTGCTTTAATGCGCTCAGCAAAAGTGCTATTCTCGAACGAGATTTTTCATAATTTTCTTCATCAGCCGTTGGGTATTCCACGACTGACAAGTAACCCTTATAGAGTGCTACTAGCTCATTAAGCGTTTTTGAGCACAGCATAATGGGTGCTTTGTGGAAGTAAAGCGCCATTTTTTGCGACTTTTACTTTTTTTTCTCAAATTTAAGAGAAATTACTCCAAGTACTTTGTACGGGAGATTCTATTCCTTTATGGAATGCTTTGCCTCTAGGTAATGAATACGAGAGGGCTTTTACTCCAGGTACTGCGTACGGGAGATTTATTCCGTTGAGGAATGGTTTGCGTCTAGGTAATGAATACGAGACGACTTATTCTCTTGAATCAGAGAATGCGATCTTATCTTCGATCGACTTTATGCTCCAGGTCCCAAAGTTGTCACACTTTGACACGGGAGACTTAGGCTTGTTAGGCCGTTGCACCAAAATATTAACACCAATGGGGGAAATTAGGACTGAGCGTCCAAGGAATCGGGGTTCAGTGGTTTTTAGGAAGACGAGCACGAGATAGTCCTGGCAGAGAACGTCTTTATCTCAGAACAGTAGGAAGAGACCCGGGCCCACCTTTGACTCGGGGCGGGCCGACAAAGGTCGCATCGTGGGCGACGACGATA
Organism: Heligmosomoides polygyrus polygyrus; assembly: GCA_947396885.1. NCBI lineage: Eukaryota > Metazoa > Nematoda > Chromadorea > Rhabditida > Heligmosomidae > Heligmosomoides > Heligmosomoides polygyrus. Next base: position 56,948,617 of record OX377206.1, read on the forward strand.
TCTTTGTTGTCGTCATGGATGCCATCACACGAGATCTTCAGAAGCCCGTCCCCTGGACGTTGCTTTATGCCGATGACGTGATGCTCGCTAGAGAAGATAAATGTGAACTAGAGCGAGAGCTGCAAGCTTGGTGTGGTCGCTTGGAGCGTTTTGGACTCTAACTGAACGTGAAGAAGACCGAATATCTAAGGACGGACGTTACTGAGTCCAGCTCCATCAAGGTTAAGGGCATCGAGCTTCCACGCATTGCGGTCTTTAAGTACCTGGGATAAGCAGTCGCGTCTGAAGGCAAACTGATGGTTGGAGTGAACTCACGCGTGAGTGCAGGTTGCTCCAAGTGGCGCTCGGTGACTGGCGTGCTCTGCGACAAGAAGATACCATAGTCGAGTCGAGGCTTTAAATCGAAGATCTACAGAGCAGTCATCCGGTCAGTAGCGATGTACGGCGCTGAGTGTTGGCCTGCTACTAAGGAAGTTGAAACGCGCCTCAGCGTCATGGAGACAAAGATGCTGCGCTGGAATGCTGCGTTGGACGGCCGGGGTCACGCGCATGGACCGCATTCGAAACGATGCTATTCGGCAGAAGCTCGGTGTCGCGCCGATAGCGGACAAGATGCGCGCAGCTCGCTTACGATGGTAGGCCACGTTCTGCGTGGAAAGGAAGATAGCGTCCGCAAGATAGGCCTTAAGTTCGAGGTAATAGAAAAGCGGCCTAGAGGGCGCCCGAAACAGCGCTGCACTGATACGTTACATCTGGACTTGAAAGTAGCTGGTGTCCACCCCGATCTAGCGTTGGATCATAACTCCAGAATAGCAGACCTCGCCACGAAGCGGGACAAACGCTGAAGAAAAAGAAGAAGAAGAAGAAGAAGTTGGCCACGACTAACCTACGTCTGGTACTCGTTATTCCTGTTATATGCATAAATATGACATAAATGCAATATTTATGCATTTAACAAAGAGTATCTCTAGGACAGGACCTCACTAATAATCTAAAGTTATTTTATGCCTTCACACTCTCTTCGTCACCAAATATTTTATGGCTATAGTCAAATGTTGTCATTGAATAGGATTTTAGATAAATCTGCGCGTAAAAGTGTGTAAGAAAGGTCAGCTGCGGTTGGGACGCTGCTCCTGTTAAAGCGCTGATTTTCTCTCATCCCCTCAAACGCGTTATAACGAGAGGGAACTGTTCACTTCGTCGCGTCGCGTACAGGCTAGACGTTGGATCCGACGCCGATTTTCCGGATAATCGGATTATTCGGATGGGCCATTTTTTCAAACCCCGGATCTTGGGATGATTCAGATAAGGGTAATTTTGAAAATCCCGGATTTTCGAATGATTCAGATGTGCGTAGATTTCGATTGGTCGGATTTTCGGATGATCCAGATAAATGATTTTTTCGGATCGGATATCGGATATCCGATTCGGATAACACCGGGTAATGCAGTTAAGAGAGGGAGACTTTCTCCAGTGTGGGGTGAATTTGAAGAGTACACCAGTTTCAGAATCTTTAAAACATGATCGCTAACGAGAACTAACAAATTCGTAAAACTAAGATTAATAGGAAATAGCCGAACATAAAGACACAAAAAACCTCAGACGGCATTAAGTGGTTATAGGGCTCGGGGAGTGAGTAACATTTTGCAACACCACTACATACAACATGTGGTAATCCACGTAATTTGAAATCTTTTGCTGAACTGGCACGATGTATAATTCGCGCTGGAAAAATTCTGAAGTAGGTGGATGTTCATCTGCTTCATAACACAGGGGAATCAATCCTGTGCAAACCCCCTCTTGAGGCATCAACCGTGGAATGAAGGGTGATAAATGCTAGAACTAGCACTTATCTAATACATTTTGCTATACGTCTTTGGAAGAATTACGACACGATTTCAAAATTTGTTTTGCGAAAGACCACGCGGAACCTGGAAGTAACCCACGCCTAATAACAATGAAGTTTGCTTCGAAAACGTCCGACTACTCATCAGCAGTATGCGCAACTACGACTTACGTCATTTTGGGCCGTAAATCGTAAATCGCGAATTTTGATTAACAAGCACACAGATCAAGTATTCTCACTTTGAACCGCTTATAAGAATTCAATACTCCGACATGCGTCAATGTGGGTGTTGTGAAACAGTATACATTTTCACTCTCATTTTCGTGTATATTTTTTTACCAGACGTAGAGCGGCCTACTGGCAGCAAACGTCTGTTTGGGAGCTTCGCCACCAAACTCCAATAATGTCTTGATCGCAGCGGTTATTCTTTTCAACCTTGATCCTTCTCCGCTTTACTTCGGCAAGAAGTGGTCTGAAATATAATGTGGAATAGGACCGTAAGATATGATGATCCTGTTTTCAAAACGGATTATATGAAGACTGTCCACCCTTAATCACGTTTTCCTCCCACGTGTGATCCCGGCTCTGTGTGGAGGAGAACACACACAGGTGTTCCCACTTATTATACTTAGGATCGTGCGATTTCCACTCAGAAATCACACTTGATCAATACGCGGTCTCATGGCATTTTACGCATGATCCTGATCCGTACCCTGACGCGTTGCCCACTTACGTATCACTAACTGGGTGATCTGGTGCCAAGGTTATGAAGTCGCTGACAATCGCCTATGGTTAAGCTTAAAGAAGCCAGCAGGCTGACATATGCCACAGGGTCCATGACGTCCTTTG
>OX377206.1:56951511-57068197 GCA_947396885.1 Heligmosomoides polygyrus polygyrus
ATTGCTTTTCGAAAGCTAGAAAAAATGCGCTTTCGAACCATATAGAAATTACTTTTCAACAGGGAGGTCTTTATAGGGGCGGTGGGGGTTCGAATTGTTGCAGAAATACGTGCCAAAAATCGACCCCCCCCCGCCCCGTATGAAGACCCCTTTTTTGAAATCTGGTTCTTGCATGGTTAGAAAGCATATTTTCTCTATTTTTCAAAAAGCAATTGATATTTTTGAATTCCAAAAATTGAACCGAGCTATGATCAAATTTGTAAAGAACTGCTCGCAGACTCTGCACCGCCGATGCTGGAGTGATTTCACAGATTTGATCATAGCTCGGTTCAATTTTTGGAATTCAAAAATCCCAATTGCTTTTTGAAAAATAGAAAAAAAAACCTTTCTAACTATACAAGAACCAGATTTCAAAAAAGGGGTCTTCATACGGGGCGGGGGGGGGTTCGATTTTTGGCAGGTATTTCTGCAACAATGGACCAGAATTCGAACCCCCACCGCCCTCTATGAAGACCTCCCTGTTCAAAACTAATTTCTATATGGTTCGAAAGCGCATTTCCTCTAGTTTTTAAAACGCTATTAAATCTTTTAAAATTCGAAATCTTACCGGGATATAATTGTTTATACAAAATCACTTCATTTTTTTCGCTCAAAAATCGAACCCCCCTGCCGCGCATGAAGATCCCCTTTTTCAAAACCGATTCATATATATTAAGAATGCGCATTTCCTTCAATTTTCAGAAAGCTTTTGGCTTTTTCAAAATTTGAGAAACTTACCGAGTTATGATAATTTTTGTGAACGTCAAATTTTGCCGCTCCGATGACGTCGGAGCCAGATCGACCATAGGTGAATCCAACCTGTTCGATTCAGAAAATCATAGTTTTTTTGCTGTAAACTGATCGAGATTTGAAATTTTTTGTGGAAAAGTTTTAACTATACAGGTGGTCTGTTTTCAGGTAGAAAATGATTTTATTTTCATGAAAAACGAGAATTTTGAATGTCATCTCCACTAATCATATCGAAGATCACTGCGAAGAAGCTTGGGTTTTCTACTGGACAGTAATCACAACCTAAATTTTTGTATGGTACAATTTCACCCTCAGATATTCCTTCCTTCAGTTGGTAAAAAAATTTTCCGAGAGAAGTCCATCCTTCAGTTGCGTCTCCGTCGGCGATTCAGAGTGTGGCTCAAAAATTCTTGCAGGGAGATCACTCATGTCAGCCTTAGGAACTAACACTCGAAGCTTTATAAAGTACAATCTTTGATGTGATCTTTGAGTTGAAGTCCAAGAAACTCACCTTGGAGTATTATACTTGGAAAGAAGAGATGGGGAGCATCAACACCTCCTATGACTGACATCTTCTATTAGAATAATAGGAGAAAAATAAAGCTTTTGTTGGAGTGCTTTTATTAAATGAATGAGTTTTAAACTCCACGTATTGCTGTGTGAAGATTTTATTCAATTAAAAAGAAAAGCTCTTCAGAATGTCTAATGCTTGCAACGCGAACAATCCTGAGATAGAATCGGTAGGAATTTTTTCTACGTTTAATCTGAAAGTCTGCTCCACTGATGGGAATCGCTTGTTTTTTAGGTCTCATGCCGAACACTTCGCCTCCAAATCGCAGATGTAAAAAATGACATAACTGGCATGGAGAAGGTTTGGAAAGACATGGACGAAGATTACATGTACACCAAAAACATCGCCATGGGAGTGCTTGACCGCCTCGACTTCCAGTTCAAGGATGTGAAAAGGGTAAGTAATGGAATTGAAGCAAGAATAGGAGTTCAACAATTTCCTGTCAAGTTGTTTTTAATTTTCAGGCTGTTGAAGAATTAAAACGAGAGGCAAAAAGAATCGAACGTTTCCTGAAAAACAGATCGAAGAACTAAAACAAGGGATACGAAGAATCGATCCGACTCCATGACAGACCAATTGTCGAAATGTTTCTTTAGAATAATAAAAAAATTGCATTGAATTTGTCTTTTACTTTCCTATATCTGTGGCGTGGTCATGAGACCGACGAAAAACCTAAACATAAGTGATTAGTTCGAACACAGTCGGCAAAAGTTTTTTATTCTTGATTGTAGAACAAAACTCAGAACATCAGTTCATTCCTTTTGCTTTGATCAAAAAAGTCATTTAATTATACAATAAATCAATCAGATCATCTGTGAATGAAGCTGCGAGCGAATATCCACGTGCGCGTCGTAAGCAGTGTCGTGAGAAGTCGCACCTGGAAAGATGAACTTATTAATGGGTACAAAAATCACATAAAAATTGAAGACGAGTTGTTACTGAAAACCGTTCAGGTTATGAAGAATTCGATAACAGATAGATATACTATAAATACTGAAAGAGTTTGAATACTGAATTAGTGTTTAAAAATGTTAAGCACATTACAGCAATTACAACTTTTCATTCATACTCCTACCCGAAAACGACCACTACGTCAATTCCCCCCCCCCCCCTCGAAACTGAGTCACAGTACGACCCCCCCCTTCCAGACGAGGCCGCAGTACGACTCCCCCCTTCGATTCCCGAACCTCAAGCTTGACCCTGCTCCCACGTCCGAAAGGATGGTCTTTGGCTGGCGGCGACCTTCCGAAACCCATCTTTCGAAGATTACTCGGGCCACCGTCTCAGCATTTTTTGAGGGTATCGCATATGCCCCTCCGAACTTAGAGAAATGATCGATTACGCTGAGGACGTAACGGTTCCCGCTCGACGTTTGGTCCAGTTCCAGTACATCGATTCCTACCACCTCATAAAGCCTCGTCGTCACAAAAGGTTTTAGGGGTGGCGCCGTCGGATGTTGTGCATTATGACACAAACACTCCCTACATTCGACCATTTATGCACGTCTCTGTTCAAGGTCTCCCAGAACAGACTCTTAGAGAGTTATCGTATTATCTTCTTTGGCCTGAAATGGCCAGCTAGAAGACCTGCATGGGCCTCATCAAATGCAGCTCTACGCTTCGAGGGCGGTACAACCTTTCGATGTCTATCGTTTTCCAACAGCAGGAGGGCTCCGCCATCCATCAGAAAATCGGCAACCTCGAACCTGCGAGTTACCTCCGGCAACATTCAGCTTCCCTTCATCTTTTGTTTCCTTTTTTTGTCCTCAATTGACTTAGTCCAGTCATTCAAGGAAGTGAGAACGCTCGTTTCTACGGATCTACCTTTTAAAAACCCAAATTGATTTTCTGAAATTACTTTGTTGGTATCAAGGTGCGCTAAGATATGCTTCTTCAGTATCTTTTCAAAGGTTCTAGCAAAAATTGAGGTGATGCTTATAGGCCGGTAGTTACCAGGATTGCTGAGCGGAGTCTTCTTGGAAATTGGGGTGACAAACGCGGTTTCCATCTAACAGGAACTTCTGCTCCAGTGTAGCTCAGATTGAATATGTGTTCCAAAAGATAAGTGTTTTGATGCACAATGTTTTTAATAAAGCTTAATGGAAGGAAATCCGGGGATAATGAGGATTAATTTGGCCACTTAGATAACACTTCAATAATCTCCTCTTTATAAAACCATGCGGTATCGTTCATTAGCGGGAAATGCGGCAATTCTTCCACATCAATAACAAGTGTGTTCTCGCCCCCTATCTCTTCCTTATTATATACCTCGTTAAACACTTCGCCTAATAGGTTAGCTTTATCTCCTTCATCGTAGACCAGTTTTCCATCGCTTTTAATCAAGGTTGGAATTGCATCGTCCTTTCCAGCACGAAGTCTTATAAACTTATAGAAAGCTGACCTATCTTTCGACTCAATTAATTTTCTTTCAATGTACATGTTATAACGATAAAGAGCCTTACTCAGCTTTTTTGACAGAAATTCATACACCGACCAGTCCTCAGCCTTGCCTGTCGTAGTTGCCTTCTTCCAAAGAAGAAAACGACGACAATTCATTCGTCTGAGATGGGTAGGAAGGTCTAATTCATCAATGCACAGCTTCCGCATGGGGACGTACAAGTCGATCGTATGATGTAGGATTGCCAGCAGTGTTTCGTATAGCTGGTCTACTGTACTCCCAGAATTAAATATACCAATCCAATCAATGTTGGCTAAATATGCTCCAATTTGATAGTAGCCAGCATTTTTGAAGTTGGGAACCCATCTAACTTCCTTGCTTTTAGGTTCTAAATCTAGCTGGAATATAACTGTGCCATGGTCACTACTGCCGACGCAAGGACCTGTGATTAAGTTCTTGACGAAACCTTGCTTGTTACACAGAACAAGGTCCAATATCGAGTCTCCCCTGGTTGGAGCTGACACAAGGTGTTGGAAACCATGGGTATCGAACATCCCGAAAAAACTCTTAGATAAATTACGGCTATTATGTGACATCAGATCAGGAAGATTAAAATCTCCAAGTAAAAGGGTTGTCACACTGGCTGCAGAAAAGTCACTTATGGCTTTGGATAACTGATATGAACCTGAAACACTACAGTCAGGGGCTCTATATACACATATGACTCGAAACTCAGTAATGTCCTGTTTTAGGTCGCACACTAAGATCTCGTAGCAATTTGCCACCGACTCCTTAAACACTTCACAGTACGAAAATGTTTTCTTCAGCAGTAGCACTACACCACCGCCTTTTTCGAAGTACGATCACACCTAAGTCCAACAAAGTGGTCACTGGCTACGCCTAAAAGAGGCTTTAGGTCATTCTCGCTACTTAGCCACGTTTCTGTGAGCACAACCAGGTCGTAGTTATGGTGACATAAATTCATAACCAAAGCACTACTATTTCTTACAAAGGACCTAACGTTTGTCAATAAACATAGACTGTTACTCCGGCGAACGCTCAACATTTTCCCATGGGGCTACTGCTGCACGGTGTTGAAGTAACACGGCCAGCATTGCAATTTGTAGGAGAAGCCGGGGTATGAGGACCACCGTGAGCATGAGTTGCTCCGGTGGTGCTCTCATCTCTCAGTCCCCTACTGAACTGGCGCAGCTCTCGCCTGTGCATCCTCTCCTCCCATGTTAGCGAAGGACGTAAATAGACACCCTTCTGAGTGGTCGAGAAGCGCAGACGCGGAGCGCGCCTTACTGCCAACGCTGAAACTTGCTACTTTAGAGCACGACTTTGACGAGACGGGGTTTGTTCTGCGCAACCCTTCCCATACGGTAGACAGATACCGGTGTACACTCAACATCAAGAAAAGAAAGTAAGTCCACAACAAAAGCGAAGTCGTGAGCTAAGCGTTCGGATGACTTAGATGAAGGGGATTCAGGCACATGCGACAATACAATAGATCTAACAAGTTCGTGATCTACATTCTTCGAGGCAGTGCCTATCTCAACATTAGAACTACCTTCAGCAGATCTCTCAAAGCACGCAATCTTCTCTTTCAAAGAAATGTTCTCTTCCCTCAAACATCGAATTTCTTCCAACAACTCCGCATTCCTCCTGTTGAGCTCCTTCATCTCCGTCCTTGTTTCTATGAGAAGCTGCACGACTTGCTTGACGTATGCTGGGACCTTTCCTCTAGCCATCAACGATTGCAGTTGTTCGATAGCGTCTGCTGTGTCCACCGCTGACGATGATCTCGTCCGTTCTGCAATGCCAGAGCCACGACCCGACGAGAACATCGATTGATGTGCCACGTTTCTTGCCATGACTGCTAACTTGCAAAGAAAATCCTCCAAACCAGCAAGCTCTCTGAACAGTCGGCTAGAATACTGCCTTCCTGCAGCTTAAGGCAATGATGAAGAGCACAATGACAGCAGAACCAGTAATGGTCGACGGCTGAGGATGGAGTACTCGGGACCCAATAGAACGCAGCCGCTCGCAGTCAAGGACGATGACGGAATCATATTCGCGCCCTTGTAACTTTACCTAATCATAAGCTACACCGTTCCACTTTAGCGCGCTACTACATGGTTTCACTGCCTGCAAGACCCACGAGGTGCAGCTGAAACGATTCGGACTTGAAAGAGTTAATACGCTTCGAACACGGGCGTGCAATTTGCCAGCGGTCGTTTCCGCTCGATTGATAGTCGATCCTTCGATCCTATATGCATTGTGCACGGCGCACTCCAAAGGCTCGCTGGACAGCCTTAGAGCAATTTCTGAGTTGGGCGGCTGCAAATTTGTGATAGAACTCCTCAAACGCTCACTCCTCAAGCTGTCGCTCGATCGCTCTACAGGTTGTCGCGCCCACTCGATTGATTCTGTCGGGCCTAGATGCATTGTTCAACTCTACTAAGATCTAGGTCATAAGATAGAGCTTGAGCTGCTGAGCTCAAACATATGTTTCTTTTTACAAGTACTTGATTTATAAAAAGTTGTTCAAAAAGGCCTATGTTGACCTTTCCGGGATTTCCGGCGAAAGAACGGAGGAACATGTCCGGTACTGTATATATATATATATATATATATATATATATATATACCTCTAGAGCGTTTGATTGCAAGGCTCTGAAAAGGTTGTGAATGCGATAACTGGCTCTTTTCAGCAGAACTCTACAGTGTTTAGAAAAGCATAAATCGCTTTTAATAGCGAAACCCAATTCACGAGCTTCTTGGACTTAGTTTAGAGCTTCTCCTTTAATGCTGTAGGTTTGAGTCACTGCTTGACCTCTAGGTCCAATCATCAGAAGGTGTGTGTTTTCAGCAGAAAGCGGGAGATCCCATTTTTCTGCCCACTGGCTTATTGTATCAATTGCTGTCTGAAGAGAAATTGAGTCCTCAGTGCGCTCAATTTTTTTGCAAGTTCTCGCGAGTGTTTGAATCAAGAATCCAATTTCTCGTCTGGAGCACGCCTATATTTTTACCTAATAATCTTACCAGAGAAGTCTCTCAGGCGTATGTCTGAACTGCGAAAACGGATACCACTGTGAGATTCTCCACCCTTCAAATAGTAGGAAGGGATGCTCCATTTTTGCAAAGTCGTTGAACCCAAGGAGCTAGGGACCCTCAGAGTTTATTATGGGATCGCCTGCACTCGCACGTAGGTTCGAACGGCAAAAATGAATAACACTATGCGATTCTCCACCCTTCATTTAGTAGGAAGGAACGTTCCATTTATGCAAAGTACTTGAATCCGAGGAGCTAGGGACCCCTGAACGCCCATACTAGTACTGTATTGCACTGTCAGCATCTAACATGTGCGTAATTGTTGCACGCGGAGATAAGAGAAATGGTGGAAGACGTCGAGGAAGGCAGCTCGATAGCTCAGCAGAGGTGAAGGCCCTTCATAGGCAAAGAGTCGGATGTTCAATTCCTTGACCTCGAAGTAACTTTGCATTTTTAGTGTTCATTCCTTGTTTAATATCAATCTCCTTCTCAACTTTTCCTATGCATGTATTCACTACAGCTGAGAAGTACGTGTTTTCATCAGCTGCTCCCACTATATGTGACACCTTGTATTTTCTGCTGATTTTTGATAGGACCCTTGGCTACATTGGCAATGAATCTTCCCAACTAGACATAAATAAACCAGTTAGAAGTGTATATGATGGCACCACTCTACAAGCCGAGAATGGCGGTCAAGTCAATCCCATGTCATTTAGCATGTGTTCCACATGATCAAAGAAGGACAGCCGATCGTTGCACAAGTCCAGTTGTACCCTACTGCCCGTCGAAGGTGTACAACTAAACACACTGATGATGGCGGGCTGGTAGCTACTGCAGTCCCGGCAAGTCAGTGAGTATAGGTCACCGTCATATTCTAACGTCCTCTGGTGGGCCGACCAATTAAAAAATGTTACATATAGAAAGATTTTTAACTGATGATAGGGGTGCAGAGATATCTTTCAAAAAGTTGATCACGATGGTTCGCCGTGACATGAGTGTACGCTCCCTTGAGTATGCCATTGTCAAGGGTAAATCTAAAGCGGCACTATTGAACTTTCACGACTTTTATTAGACACTTTGTCGAGGTCGAGAAATGGTAGAAAAAAATTTAATTCAAGCTTTGCCTAAGGGGTTATCTGGGCGCGGGTCACGAATATGAAATTCATTTTTTGAAATTTCGGCTGAATATGGTAGTTTTGCACGTGTGAACGTGGTCCTATAGTAAAGGTTGAGGGCCCATTGCTCCTTGGGTTCAAGGACTTTGCAAAAATGGAACACCCTTCCTACTATTTGAAGTGCGGAGATTCTCATAGCGGTATTCGTTTTTGCCGTTCAAACCTACGTGCGAGTGCATGCGATCCCATAGTAAATTTTGAGGGTCCCTAGCTCCTTCGGTTCAAGGACTTTGCAAAAATGGAACATTCCTTACTACTATTTGAATGGTGGAGAACCTCAAAGTGGTATTCGTTTTCGCAGTTCAGACACACGCCTGAGAGACTTCCCTGGTTAGATATGGCTCGGAACTCCAATTCTAGGTCACATTTCTACATATAACCCCACTCTTAGGTTCCTAACATTGCTTTCCATAGGGAACATTGGATCTGTACGGTAATAGGAACAAATATAAATTAGGAAACAATGCTAGCAATTTGGTTCGTTTCATATTGGAAAGAAACTTTAAATATAACTTCAAACATTACTGTAAAAATGCATTTGTCAAACAATCGACAGCGTAGAAAATAAAACATTTTGAGGGAGTAGAAATCTTCAAAACACTTGGGTTTTTTGCCTCTTAGACAAGGCCGGTATTGCATATAAAAAGTTTTATCTTGAATGTGTTATGAAAGAAACCAACGTCCATCGCCGACTTCGCCGACGACTTGAGTGCGGGTCACGCTAGAAATGTAACCCAAACCTAGCTAGGGACGCTTGCTCACCCAGCGTCCGTCGCCGGCTTCGCCGGCGCCGTACGCTGGACGGCTGGACATGCGTTTATAGCATCTAAAACTTACTTCTTTGCCTTTAGATGTTGTTCGCCTCGTCCAACGTCAACAGGAGGAGCTCAGGATTGTTTACAGCAGCAATTCCTTCTGCCTTCCCTTCCTTACTGATGAACACAGGGTGAAGAACACTCTGTCTGTTTGGTTTTCGTCTAAGGGCCCGTGCGAAACGAAAACCCATCTAATTCTTTGTTTCCTATCCCACCATATGTACTTTTATAATTAAAGTTATTATCATACTTATACTACTTAGTTACCACGGATCTCCCTCGATAGAGAGCCTTCGGGCTCTCTTGTTAAGAGGGATCTCGGGCCGCTTGTCGCAGGGCCACGTGGCGCGTCCCCGGGTGGTGGATAGGGGAATTAAACGCAACCAAATGCGACCGTGTACTGCCCAGAGACGCAGGTGGGATGCAGGGGATGGACTCCTTGCTCCTGCTGTGTCGGGTCGACGAGTTCCTTGTGCGTGGGAGCGGCATGTTCGTGCACAGTGTGCGCGGATGTGTCCGTGACTGTGCGGATTGTAACTGTGTCGGCTCGGCCAAAAGCTTGCACTCGGTAGACTGGGAGTAAGTACATCGTAAGGCGATTCGAGGCCGCCTCAAAAGTCTCGCCCCGTCCCTTCGGGCAGTCTGGCTGGCTGTCCGCAGTTCTTCGCCCGCACGACAGAGCCCGACTAGCTACCCGTGTGTACTCAAGTCAAAAACAGCAACACTAAAGGGCCTCATTCCCCTGACCCCGAAAGAGCCCCCATTTCTGCAGCGATGGGAAGGACGAGTACGGAGAGGCTGCTAAAATCTCAGGGCCTAACCAGGCTGCGCAAATTGAGAAGGACTAGGATGACGATCTGTACTTACAACGCCCGCACGCTTGCATCGGAAGCATCCGTCGAGGGCCTGATGATGCAAGCCAGGAAGATCAAGTACGACGTCATCGGACTGACCGAGACGAGAAGACACCACCCCCTACACGCCGCCTACGACTCCGGAGAAGAACTCTTCCTCGGAACATGCGGCAGCAGGGGAGTAGGCGGCGTTGGTGTCCTCGTCAACACGCACTTGGCCATGAACATCGATTCGTACGAGTCTCTGACAAGCCGAATCGGACGTCTGCGACTGAAGCGATGTGGTTCCGTGCCAGCTTTGACTGTGTTCGTCGCGTATGCCCCAACATCCGACTACGACGACGAAGAGGTCGAAGCCTTCTACGTGGAGCTGGAGTTCTATAAGGAAGATCACACCTTCTACAAGGTGATCGTCGGCGACTTCAGCGCCAAGATCGGACCGCGAAGGTCGCCAGAAGAACTTCACATCGGAACCCACGGTTTGGAGTGGAGGGGGGGGGGGTGAAAGGCTGTCTGAGTTTATCATGTCGACCAAGACCATCCATGGAAACTCGCAGTTCCAGAAGCCTCCTCCCTACGATGGACCTGGGAATCCCCCGGTGGCCAGTTCCACAACGAGATCGACCACATCATCTTCAATCGCAAGTATTGCCTGACCGATGTCTCCGTTGTCCCCAAGTTCTACACGGGATCGGACCACCGCCTCCTTCGCGCAAGGTTCCGCTTTTCGCGTCAAGGAGAGAAGGCCGCGAAGTTCAAGAAGAGGAGTCCCAGAACGACCATCAACTGGGACCTCTACACCTCTGTTGCCGGCCTTTGGGAAGATGCCGTCATGGACAATGTCGACGAGGAATACGACCGCTTCGTGCACCATCTCCACGATAGTGCTAAGGGAGCCGAGAGCTTGAAGACCACCAAGAGACGTCTGTCTCCGGAAACTCTCGAGCTTATACACCAGGGTGGAGCAGCACGAGCGTCAGGCAACTATCAACTGACGTCCGAGCTTGCGAAGCTATGCAGAGAGGCGATAAAGGAGGATCTTAAGGAGAGAAGGGCGGAAGTGTTGGCTGAAGCTGCAGAGGCAGGTTTGAGCATCCGCAATGCCCGCAGGAACTTCGCCAACTTCAAGACCAAGATGACCGCTCTCCGACGTCCCGACGGAACCGTCACCTCTTCCAGAAGGACCACGGAGAAGGTCATCCACGACTTCTACTCCGATCTCTTCGATAGCCACGTCCACCTGCCCCCATGCTATCTTCCGCAGGATGGATACGACGTCCCCTCTGTTCTCCCTTCCGAGGTCCGATACGCCATCTCGTCGGTGAAGAAACGTACAGCACCCGGTCCCGACAGCATCAGACCCGAACACCTGAAGAACCTCCCGCCAGCGCTCATTAACACCCTGGCGCGGCTCTTCACACGTTACCTGTCGGAGTGCAAGGTACCATCTCAGTGGAAGACCAGCAGAACCGTCTTGCTGTACAAGAAGGGAGATGTGCACGTCATTGGCAACTATCGCCCGATCTGCCTGCTGTCCGTAGTCTACAAGCTGTTCACTCGAGTTATCCTGAATAGGATCGGCCGAACGCTGGACGAAGGACAGCCATGCGAACAAGCAGGATTTCGGAGAGGATTCAGCACGATCGACCACATACACACCATTACGAAGCTCATCGAAGTCTCCCGAGAGTGCAAGCTGCCGCTGTGCCTTACGTTCATCGACCTGAAGAAGGCATTCGACTCCGTCGAAACTGAAGCGGTCATCGACGCGCTGCTCACTCAGGGTGTTCCTACTCAGTACATCAGAGTCCTTCGTGAGCTGAACAGTGGATTCACTACCAAGATCTCACCATTCTACAACGACGTCGTCGTCGACGTGAAGAGAGGGATTCGGCAAGGTGATACCATATCCCCGAAGATCTTCAGTGCCACCCTCGAAAACGTCATGCGCGAACTAGAATGGGAAGACATGGGAGTGAAGGTGGACGGCCGGCAACTACATCATCTTCGCTTCGCTGACGACATCGTGCTCATAACACTGAGCATCAGCCAGGCGGAGCGAATGCTGGTCGACTTCGATCGTTATGTGGGAGCGTTGGGCTGCAGCTGAATCTTACGAAGACGATGTTCATGAGGAACGGATGGGTTTCTGATGCCCCATTCTCGCTCAACGGAACGAACATCTCCGAATGCTCCAGTTATGTGTATCTGGGTCGCGAAGTCAACATGGCCAACGACCTAGCACCAGAGCTGAGCAGGAGGAAAAGAGCGGCTTGGGGAGCTTTCAAGAGCGTCGAAGAAGTCGCGAAGAAGACGAAGAACGTCCGACTCCGTGCCCACCTATTCGACTCCACTGTTCTTCCTGCCCTAACATACGCCTCAGAGACCTGGGCTATACGAAAGCAGGATGAACACGCGATCAGCGTCGCGCAGCGTGGGATCGAGAGGACGATGCTCGGAGTGACACGACTCACGCAAGTGAGAGAAGGCCTCCGGAGTTCCGAGCTTCTCCGACGTTCGAAGATCAGAGACGCTGTCGCGTGGGCCAAGTTGTCGAAAATTAGGTGGGCCGGCCACGTAATGCGCTTCGCAGACACCCGCTGGACGAGAGCCATCACCGACTGGATTCCGCGGGATGTCAAAAGAACACCAGGACGCCCACCAACGCGTTGGTCGGACTTCTTCGTTAAAGCCCTGAACGACCGATATGACGCTCTTCGTGTCCCTCGAGCGAGGAGGATCCATTGGACCACTCTGGCACGCGACAGGGACGAATGGAGACGCTGCTGGCACCCGCTCGAGCAATTCGATGATCAAAGGGACGACAGGTGATACAGGTGATTATCATACTTATATGGTTTTACTCTTTGATAATAATCTATCCTAGCCGAAGCAAGGCATATGGTGTCTTGCCTCCCCACCCCTTCTTTGAGTTTGTTCCAGAGCTTTAGCCACTATAGCTATATGTTGCCAAAAGACACTGTGGTGCACATGCGAATTCAGAGAGTGGGTGCTGCATCGTGGGTACAGAACGTAATTGTAATCTTAGCGCTGCCTCCTCCCAATTAGGATAGGTCCAGGACATTCAATAAGGCCGGTTAAGTGTCATGAGTGGCGAAATCTCTGGCATCCTACTCGTCAACTGCTTTCATTGCGTTCAAAACACTTTCTATTTTTATTTATTTATTTATTTATTTATTTATTCTACGTTAACTACGTAACGTGCCAAAAACAATTAATACAACACGACAGCGCTATGCAAAAATTGTAATATGGCTAAAAGAAGCACAACAAAGCATTTCCTGGATTCTCCTAGTAATTGGATTGATTACTCAGTGTGTAAGTATCAGCAGAAAGATTTTGCATGAACTTCGATTAGTTAAACTAGTAGTGCTTAGTAATGGTGCGAATGCAATGATTTTTTACAGTTGTTTGTTGCTGGGAAAGAGTCATATGCTGCCCGGCCCGGTTCGTAAATTCGCTACGATAACTAAATGAATATCACCATTATGGACATGTATCAATGAGAAATTAAATGAAGTAGTGAGTTTTGAGTTATTTCCATTTCCGTGGTTCGTATACCGTGTTCCGCTTTTCTCGAAGAAAAAAACTTCCGCACATCCCTACTGTGGAGAACAAGAGAACAGAAGCCTAGATATGAGCGAGCGTTCTGACCTGGCCAGTCCTCCAAACGCTTTACCGTAGTGTTACTCGGGCAGTTGCGAATTCACTGTGCGCAGTCTAGTAGCTGAGTGCAGAGATTGCCGTCAGACTACGAATGTCCTTGAGGAGTGTGCGTTGCGATCTCATCAAGGTCAAACGATGTAATCAGCTACGGAAATAGCAGGTAACTCATCCATGCCGTTCTGAGCTCGAATGGTCGTCGGTTCCAGCTCACGAATTCTGCGTCCTTGCGGAACGCATTCCGTGATCTTCGTTGGAACAGTCTGCACTGTGCCTGCTCTACCGTGTGCCTGCTCTACCGCCGGTGTTGAAATCAATGGGGTAGGACTTGAGAACTCGTTCGCCATCGGCCCGTTTGCGCTCTGTGATCAGCTAGAGGCTGATCCAGACGCGTCCCTCAATTCTCTGCCGCCTTCGTTTAAGCAGCTTCTGTGCGACTGTCACGGCCACTGCTTCCCTGCTTTGAAGAGATTGGAGAACTACTACAATCGACGGGACAGTTTTTCGTCGCGCAAACATCGACGCGTCCGAGATGATCGATGTTGCAGTCGAGTAGTTGCGTATTATTTATGGGAGGTGAAAGCCGTGGACCTTCATTCTGTATATATCTTCTTGATATTGAGCGTTCCACGATTACATTTCGCAAAGGATTGCCAGATATGTCCAGAATGAGGACCGCGGGTGCAGCTTGGCTCAGTGTTTTTTTTTCATTTTGTTGACAACTGGTTGTTATTTTCTTAGCATTTTACATCTCCTATTGGCGCTCATGGAAGATTTACGTCCTTTAATTGTGTGCCGCTTTTCTAATTGCTCAGGCGATTCTCAATATCTACCTATTTTCAGTGTCGTCTGGGATGTTTGACTGTCTGTGGGCGTGGTGTTACTGCGCCTTTACCTCATATCTAGTAGTACGGTTCCTGAAATTTCTCTTCATAATTGCTAAGAGCTTTATCGTGCATGTATTAACTCCTGTCTACAACTTGGACCACCTCGCAGAGTCGTGGACAGGTACACATATCTGCATTCTCGACTTTTTCGGAAATTCGCTTTTATGGAAATGTTGCAGTCATCACTGGAGGAACGGACGGAATCGGTAGGGCGTACATTGAAGAGTTAGCAAAAACACGTGGTATGCGAAAGTTCTTTCTAATTGGAAGAAATCCGAGGAAGCTGGACACAGTGGTAAAACAGCTGCGTAGGTTCATTATGTCGATCTCTTTCTTTCTTTCCATATCGGTCGTGTTGTTAATATTACATTCGGAATGATTGTAAACCGTTGCATCAAAACGGAATTTCTTCTTGTAGGCTTGTACCCACACCTTACCACCTCAGTCACTTGGTTCTTGCATGAAAATTATTGAAAATGTGTACTCAAATCAACCTCACAAACCTTTATAACGCAGTATACTGGTCTGGTCCCCCTCAAATCTTGTTCAGTTAATTTCACGGGAGGTTTTCAGAATAACTGCGCTCCTCCTAGATTTCTCTCGGAATCAAAGGCGTCTTAAGAGTACGTCGCTTCTGTGCAATTATCGAACTTTTTTATGCCGCTACCTTGCCCATGCTGTTCTGTATATCGAAGTCTCACAGCTTCTGGATCACTGCTCATTCCTGAA
This sequence comes from Heligmosomoides polygyrus polygyrus, assembly GCA_947396885.1. Classification (NCBI taxonomy): domain Eukaryota; kingdom Metazoa; phylum Nematoda; class Chromadorea; order Rhabditida; family Heligmosomidae; genus Heligmosomoides; species Heligmosomoides polygyrus. The sequence goes on from OX377206.1 coordinate 56,966,470, forward strand.
CATATACTGCGCTTATTACAATGTGCAGCCCCTTCGCCTACGTAGCTCAGGTAGCGCAGTAAGGTACGCTGTTCATTACTCACTGTCCGTTTCTTCAAGTTTTTCTCGATATGGTAAAACAATACCACTCTGCTTACAACTTTATCACGTTAGCTCACATCTTTATTACGTCCTTTTTCTGTGCTGGCTGCTGCGTGGACCAACGTCTTTTTCGGCTTTATGAAAATAACTCTGTTTTCCAGTAGTCCCAGCATCGAAATCCTGTCCCTGAATTCGAGTAACAGGTTTCCGAATTTATACGATACGCCTCACCAGGGAATGTCTTCAAATTCCCATAGAACTTTGGAGACCAATGTCATGTGAAAGAGATTGAAACGCGGATTACAAATATGTAGACGACATTTCTTAAGTGCGTCTCGCAAGAGTGTTCTGGCCAGTCAGTGTTCGCATTGTCGATTTTATCTAGCGTCCGCTTAGCCTTGCTAGCAATCGAGGCGGCGGCGCAGTGACAACGGTCTCGCTTCGACGAAGTAAGGTCGTAGGTTCGGTTCCTGCTGGGCTGTGTCTTTTGCGTTTTGCGAATTAACGCCAGTGGGACCGCTTATATTCATCCCCACACCATTTTTGAACAAACGCTTGGAAACCACTGTTGTTTACATTTTTCAAGCTCTCGAAGAAAATTTATTATAGAAAGGCATTTTGGTTTTTACATAATATGAGCCAGACAAATGATGCCAGATTCGTGATCAACATTGTCAAATAATCCATACACAATGTTTGGATAAAATTAGTACTTCTGACCTTACCATTCTCACCTACTCATACATACTTAGGCCTATGTTTACTTCGGCGACGCGTCGCCGATGCTGCGACCCGTCGCAACAGACCTAGCCGACGTCGTCAACGCGTCTGTGGCGACGTCGGTGACGTCGTCGACAGATTCTTCGTCGACAGGTCTGCCTCGAATTTGCCTGCTACAATGTGTGCTTTGCTTAATGTTTCGAGCATCGGAGCGCATTTTTAGCATCGCAGCGCGTTTTCAATGTCATCATTTGGTAGCCATACTGCGGATAGAAACGCTAGGTGATCAGGTCTGCCTCGAATTTGCCTGCTACAATGTGTGCTTTGCTTAATGTTTCGAGACTGTAGAATAGATGGTAGACAAAATATGATAATAATAGAAGTGGGGGCAGTGTTGAGCATTTAACGACTATTGATTTACCGATTTAACGATTTTACTTGCATTTTCGTTAAATTTCTTTATTGGAGTTTAGCAAAGGCCTTTTTCGTTAAATCGCATTGAAATTAAACTTACGCGGAATTTTCTAAATTCACAGGAAAATTTGACTCTTAACTAAAATTGTATTTCGAAAAAGCTCTTCGTAGAGGTTTGCAGTTTTTTCTTTCAGAAAGCGAGGAAACACTACTTATTTTCTTCACAGTTTTATTTTGTGTTACTTGCTCTGCAAGAAAGCGAAAAGGCCTAGAAAACACGAATAGAACGGGTGAGAAGGGCAGAAAAGTGAGGAAAGGTGACAAAGGGAAAGTGAGGTTTAGGCTCCCACTTCCTCCCCAAATCCCCTAACACTCAGTGTTCCAGCGAATGGCACTATTGGTGTACGCAAGACGGCCGATGTCAGATTCGCGATCAGCACCCCAAATAACACCACTGGCCGATATATAAGCGTAATCATTTTTTCGACCTCCGTAGTCGTACAGTACATGCATTCGCCTTCTGGTTTTTCAAGAGGCGAGCTTTTTCTGAGTAGAAAGGGTGCTTTAGATATAGTCATAAACTAAACTCTCTACTCTCTCTGCTTTTTTCTACCGTTTGTTAAAAGAAGTACTTAACGTAACGACATCGCTATTTTGTTTTCAATCTAACATATCCACCTCCTAATATACTCAATTGGATTCCACCTTGAATGGGTCCGCACCTTGGTCACCACACTTGATCGACAATGGTAGCCGGGTGCGAAGACAGCTTTAAGCACAAGGCGTAAAGCGTGGATTAGGTTGGTGGGGTCAGAAGTACCAATTTCGCCCAAATTATGTACATGGGGGTTATTTGGGTGCTGATATCGAATCTGGCATCCTTTTTGAATTATTTCATGAGGAAGTCAAAATTTGTTACCGTTCCAGTTGCAAAGAGCTCGAAAATGTAAACCAGCGTTGTTAGCAGGCGCTTGTTCAAACACATGGTTTAACAGGGGGATAAGCGGTCCCACTGACAATTAGTCAGCAAAATGCGGAACACATAGCGTTGCCAGGAATCGAACTCATGCCCCCACTACCTAGAGGCGAGAACTCCACCTCTGAGCCGCCGCTCCGGCGGCTACTAACCAAGGTAATTTCGCGCCACATGAAGTCTACCACGCGAACTGTGACCGGGAAGCGTGCGTTCCCTACACGATCCCACCCACCGCCCGAGGGGCGGTCTTTATGTACGAATGGTCGCCGCGCCCGCGACGACCACTGTCGCGTGCGCGATGAGCTCAGTTGCGGTCGTGGGAGCTGTGCCTCATGACTTGCTGCAGACGCTAGGTTTGAATTATTGATATCCCTTTCTGCTGTTGCAGGAGCTGCGGGAAAACATGCTCTGGTTTAGAAATTGAGTTCGAGTTATAAAACAAAGCAACGTTCTAATGCTCAATTTTATATGATGCTTCTTCAGGAAAAGCTGAAAATATGACACACTATCGCAGTGAAAATGAGTTTGTATACACTTTCTAACACTTGATGTGCAAGTTTTGATGCAGGTCTAGATACACTGGAAGCTGAAGTCACCCATTTGCGACGTCTTCTGACGCGCTCGCCGCGCGAGTCGCCGCGTCCGCGGCGACCATTCGTACATAATGTCCCGCAGCCCCCACCGCCCACTTCCCGCCCTGCTCGCACCGCCCTATTTGGACGAGTTTGTGGCGCACGAAAACCGCGCCGCAGTTTGCGGATTCGTTAATTGGTGTGACGTCGTCCAAAGGCCTCGGAGAGACCAAATGAAGGACCAAAAGATTATGGGAGACGGCCAGGATGTACGAAATAGGCCACGCCCCTGGTCGGGAGGGGGGATGCGATCTTCCTCTCATCCCCCCTGCTCACCCACCACCAACCCCCAGGGCTTCACTGAGAAGCTAACGGACGGTTGCCTTACGAAGCCTTCGAGACGCAAAACAAAATTTCTCGATTCGCAGCACGCGGCTGTACTTGCGTCTAAAACTACATGGTAGTGACGAGTTTTCCGGGGCGGGTTGGACGAGTTTTCGCACAGTATGCAGGCGATCGTCGCGGGACCGACTGGCGGCTGCGAAGCGGTCGCAGCTGACCAGGACCTCGTCGAGCTGAACTGTTCCGTGACTCGATCAAGGATGGGAATACAATGCAATGATTACACACATATAAGATCTTCCGTCCCACGAAGTAACACTAAGTGTAGCTTGGAACCAAGTTGTGGGGCAGCCTCAGGCAATCGAGATTTCCGCTTTAAAAATAGTTCGGGCGCTATGGTAGTTAGGGGAGGGATCACCATAGCATATCATGGGATGCAGGAGTGGCGAGTAGCTACATACAGCGAATGTAAATGCAGTCTTAACTCCTATTTTCAATTACAGGCCTGTATTTTGTCTGCTTCCGTATTGGGCGAGGGAGGGAACTCCAGGTGTAGGCAATTGTAACATGGGTGCGTCACTCCAGCCACATCCTGGAGTCCCTTCCACTGCTCAAATCTAGAGCATAGAACAGAGCGGCGCAAATAGGGCCGAGGGGGGGGGGAGTCATATAAAAAGTGTCACCAGCACCGAGAAAACGAGACAAGGCACAGTGATAGAGTGTTTGATACACTTACAACCGGAGAAAAAACCCGTGCAAGTGAAGTTCAGGGAAATCGTTGCGGGACCACGCAGTTGCTTATTCATGGGCTAATCAATCGCCGCGGCTGGTGATATTTGTGCGTGCTTAGCCCTACTGGTTCCTACTTTCCTGGCTTCCCCTTACTTGAGCAGTAGTGGGGGGGGGGGGGAGAGACCGGTAAGGAGGAATGGCACGAGGGATACTAGTAACGATGAAACAGCAGGAGGGGGACCAAGATCGGAGGGCAGGCTTATACCATAAACGTAGTCAGCAGACATTGTGGAATACAGTGAGTGACGCTTAGAAGGATCAGTAGACGATATAAAACAGCAGCAGAATAAGGAATAGCAGCATACTAAATTAGGAACCACAGAGCTTATACATAGCCTGGGCTCTAACCAGGGATGAGTGGATTGACCGTTATCCGCTATCAGTTATCCAGTTTTCAGGGGTTTTGGTCTATCCGTCTTGTTGTTTGTTATCCGCTGATTCTTGGGCCGGATAATGAACAAAGAAATGACTGAATCTTAGGCTTGGACGTGGTGAAGGGTGGACTATGTGGAGGATCTTTATGATAGTAAGAGTCAGTAAGAGTCAAGCCATTTAAACATAGAAGGGTTAGGATGTCACGTATCTATGAATGTGTTTGGCCTACACAATTGCTTGCAGTAGCTAGCCTATGGAAAGTTAGTGTTTTATCCAACCCAGATAGTTCCACGCCCAGCTACCTTGGATCCTGGGATGCTATCGAGCAGCACCAACAATAAAGGTTTCTATCATGATGTAGAATCAAAATTGTTATGTGGTTATTATCCGACTGGATGTCTCCCGCCTTCTTCGTAGCACTGAAAAGTCAAGAGACAGCGAATGAATTGCTACTCCAATGACCATTCCATTTTTCAACAGCTTTGGTTGAAAAAAGAACGAGGCGGCTGAAAAATAAAACAATCCGACCGATCCTCTGGAAAAGGAGAAGGTCGGGTATGTTGCTATTCGTCTATCTTCCCTCTGATGCGCAGATAATCCCATAAAGCGCCGTTAATGTCCCTCATCCTGACTTCAACGTATAGAGCCTGTGGTAAACGCGCTCCATGGCCAGCAAAATCCCGTTGCCGGAGAACTGGTCCGCTTGGCATAGTGCCGGGGCGGCGCGCGGTTTTTCGTCGTGTCGTCTCGTGCACTCCACGCCTCCCTGTTCGCTACACCCCGGAGTCCCTTCCCTAGCCCAATCTGGAGAGTCACTCCGCTCATCTGACTCTCGCCGCTCGCGCGTGACGGAATTTTTCGGGGACCAGTTCACATGTAATCGCAAAATCCAGGCTTGAATTGCGCGCTGGTGGGAGTGGCGCACCGGACAACTCACACGTGTTTTTTTCCGGTTGTAAGTGTATCCGCGAGTCAGTGATAGTAACGAAAACAAACAAATAATGCTGTAGCTGTGATCTGTGCTCTCCTCCGCTGACGCGGAGCCTACATCCTGGAGTTCCTTCCCTTGCCCAATGATTCGGAAGCATATAAAACACGGATATGTAATCGAAACGAAGAGATAAGACTGCATTTAGATTCACTGTATGTAGCTACTCGCCACGCCGGCCTGCCGCGCCATGCTGTGGTGACCCCCCCCCCCCCCGGACCCTATATGCGCCAACAGAGTTATAGCATTGTTTGTTTGTTTTCTTAATTATAGGTGTGCCATCATTTCTTTTTGTTCGTATTAGTGACACTTTTTATAAGGTGACCCCCCCCCCCACAACTACCATAGCGGCATAGTTCGTTATAGCAGACTAAGAAAGTCGTTCAAACATCCCAACAGTGCGGACGTTTGCAAATATTTTTAGGGAATTGAAGGTTTTCTATTCCTTCCAGCTCCACATGCTCGTATTGTAGTTATGCTCATTCCTAGCATTCGTCTCCTTTTCAATGCAACTTCCATAGATTCCTGCTCAGTACAGAAGCCTACTCATAAGAATTGCGCGTAAGTGATACCAAATAGCACCTACTAGCGAGATGAAGGTTGGCAAACGTCCACCAGTTTCTTGATGATTGATTGGAGCACTTGGGTCCCGCAACGATCGCCTTCATACTGTGCGAAAACTCGTCCATCCCCGCCCGGAAAACTTGTCACTACCATGTAGCTTTAGACGCGAGTCGCGGCTGTACCTTCTTACGCCGCGCCCCCAGCAGGAGGCGGGTGTATATCCTGACGCGCTGGCAAGGATTATTAATATAACAATAATAGGAACTAATACGGATTAATACTCTGCCATGTTTGTAAAATTGAGATAAAATAATCGATGAACGGCAGCATGTGCAGGATAGAGCAATTAAAGGAAAGTTAAAATCTCCGAAGGTGTGGAGCCCTATTCTTGCGTACCCGGAAATCTCCTCCACGATGAACGCTTGGCGCGCCCCTTGCTCCCCCTTTCTGAGAGCCGTGTAGGGAACGCCTCTTCCCACTCTGACCGGCCAGGGGTCGTATGCCATTCTCTCCCCAACCGTCCCCGGCAGGGTATGAGGCGGTCTCCGCCCACCTCCCCTACATGCCCATCTCTCCCCGAGCGCGTTCGAGGACAGGTGGCGTAATCGATAGCCTGGTACTGCGTCCCCCTAGAAATTTGCTCGGGACGAGCCGGGAACGCAACGAAAATGAGACGTTCGAGCGTGGATTTGCAGCGGAGCGCGGTAGTTACAATCACCTGCTGCGACGCGTCTCATCGGTTGCGAATATTGGCATTAATTAAAAGTTCCGACTCCACCGACAAGACTTCGATCGAAAATTTTTTTTTCGCTGAAACTTTGTCTAGGGGGGTTATTTGGGGTGCTGATCACGAATCAGACATCCGTTTTTCACGATTCGGCCGGAGACCACCCATGTTAACGGTATGGGTGGTCTCCGGCCGAATCGTGAAAAACGGATGTCAGATTCGTGATCAGCACCCCAAATAACCCCCCTAGACAAAGTTTCAGCGAAAAAATTTTTTTCGACCGAAGTCTTGTCGGTGGAGTCGGAACTTTTAACTAGTGCCCGAATATTTACTACGACAATCACTTTCCTACATCGAGTTGAACATACTCGATGAAGAGGGCACTTTCCAATGCACCCGTGACAGTGTGGAATATCTCATTAGGCACAATACAGGTTTTCGTAGCCAAAATTTAAAGAATTATTGATAGATCATGATAAAGTTCGCGGTAGGAAGCGAGCCACTAAAATAAACATAAGTAAAACTGCTACTTCATGCGAATTAGTCTCAATCCCTTGGAAATCATGAAAAGATGAGCTGGTAGTAAAAGGGAGGTTTTTACTACAAATAGCTTTTTTATTCATGCAAAACTGTGCTTAAATTTTAGACAAATTGAAATTGTGTCTTTTCAGCCGAATGTCATTTGCATTTGTAGAAAAATTGTAGGCTCTGTCAAATGCAAATTTCGCACTAAAAAAGGTTTAAGAATCTTTTTCAGCTCGTGTTCTTGTAGCTTGGAATGAACTTCGTGTACCATTTCTCAATTCTTTGCCAAAGATATTCAATTACAAATCAGAAGACAAAGTACTAACACACTTTGAGAAAAAAGGGTACCTTCCACTTTACGCATTTCATGGAAGAAGTCGATTTAGCAAGTGTTCAAAGAGCACACTTTTGCTGCAATCTTTTGTGCTCAACTGATTTCTATCACTTTTGGTTCAGTAAATGATATGTGTGCTGTTCTACACAGTGTGGACCCCCTCTGTGAAAATACATCTCTCTAAGAAGAAATACATCTCCGTGGTACTCCAGTCGGAATGTGAAAATACATCTCTCTAGACACTGCATGATAAATGCTGTGGTGCAGAATCACTCAATTCATTCACTACTATGAGAAGCTCACAGCCGTGGTACTCCAGTCGGAATCCTCTGCTTCTCTACCCTACTGTGCCATTTCTGCCATCCCGGGGAGACGCCCCGGAGGTGTGCATAAGGTGGTGTGGGGACGGTCGAAACTCGGGGATGATACCTGCATTTTTTGCGCCGAGTACCATCACGGAGCCGGAGGAGAATAGCATACGGCCCCAGAATCCTTAAGGCCTCCTCACACTTTGCGGCTAGCAGCGGGCAGCGGACGGCGAAAACGAAGAGTCAAGCCACTCAGCGTTGCCGGAGAACTGGACTATAGGCAAGGTGATAACGCAGCGCGCGTTTTCTGCAGCCATGTCTCTCATCCTCTCCTCACATGCATCCCTCTCGTGTCTTTAGCGTCTGCCGCTTCTCATACCATTTACCTCGACTTCTGGCTAATCGACAGGCCTCTCACGCATGAGCGCATTGTCTACAACTCTACCGTTGAGGCCACGTGCGTGCAAGTTGGGTGCAAGAATACCAGTAGTAGAAATGATCCAGAGACGGAATGAGCATAGGACCTCGATGTACTTGCCGCTAGATTAGCACATTGGTGATATTTGTTTTGTTTTTATTTTCCTGCTCATGGTACTATGGGTATTACCATTGTGAGGTTGAAGATAAACTTCATGTGATAAGCGGGTCACTGCGTACTTGAAATTAGGAAAACCCACGCGCATACCGCTGCAAGCCTCGGACTAACCAGGAGACGATCTCAACGGTAGGTCGGAGCGCCCCAAGTGTTGCATATGGGCAGAATCTTCTCTCTCTGGGAAACAACAAAATGCAAGTTTCTTGACCCGCCGCCCCTCTACCCACCATCGCTCGCTCGTTATCGCTGTTTCCAGCCAACTTGAGCCCGCCCTCCGCCTGCAGACATAGGACTAACGCCGCCAACGGCCCAACTTCCGTCGTCCCTAACTCTGCGCAGATTTGTACTGGGGTCGAGATACTTACATTTTGTTGTTTCCCAGAGAGAGGCGACTCTGCCCATATACAGCACATGAGCCGGTCCGACCTACCGTTGAGATAGTTTCCTGGTTAGGCGTATGGTATACTCCCGTTCGCTGCAGCGACGCGGGATTGCACAGCGACGCGACGGCTCGCGGCGTGCGTCGCGAGTCGTCGCCGTCGCTGGTGCTGAGTCCATAGTTCACGCAATTCTGCAGACGGAGACTTTTGCAGAATTTTAGCAAATCAACTGATTCACTGCATCTTTTCTTGGATTCCTTGTTTTGTCGACCGTTTCGTTTTTTTTTTTGCTTTTGCGTTTTTTTCAGTTTTATCGCCTTCTGATCCGTATACCGTTGTAGGATTGTTGTTTTCAAGGGTATTTCGTCGATGTCATGTTTTGCAAGGGGGGGGGGGGTTCCGCCATGCCAGTGCTCACTCATGCATTTCCTTCGTTTCTCGTCCCACCCGCAGGCGCGGAAACTCTTGTTTCTGCGCTCGACACGAGAGGGTTCTCACTCACATGTCATCGAAACCTCCCTGTGACTTGTCCGTCACAGAAATGTGGGTTTCGGTGCCGGCGAGGAAGTCCACTTGTGAAAAAATGTGGGAATCGGCACACAAGTGAGAAAAACGGCCTAGAAAAATATCTCCTCCGAAAGTGGCCGTTCAATTAGCACATTCTTGTGCCGGACACGTCATGACCTCCCTGTGACTTGTCCGCCTCAGAAATGTGGGTACGGTGCCGGTGAGGAAGTTCACATGAGAAAAAAGCCCAAAATGAGCCTAGCCATGAAGAAAACCCTATGAGAAGAACAACAAGGACATCACATTACCACGAAAACATCACCAGACGTGTGATGAAATCAGTATGGAACGGTCACGAACGGAGGAAGTGTCGAAATAAGTGAAGAGAAATGCGTAGAATAGAGCACGACAAGCTCCCCCTCCGCGACCGTCGCTCGTCGCAGTGCAGTGCATTATACCTTTGTCCTTGGGAAAAAATTTCGAATTTCGAATGATCGAATAATATTCGATTTTCAAAATTTCGAATTTCGAATGATCGAATAATATTCGATTTTCAAAAATTCGAATTTCGAATGATCGAATAATATTCGATTTTCAAAATTTCGAATTTCGAATGATCGAATAATATTCGATTTTCAAAATTTCGAATTTCGAATGATCGAATAATATTCGATTTTCAAAAAGTCGAATTTCGAATAATCGAATTTCGAATAGTCGAATATTCGAATAATCAAATGAACACTATTATTTACTGTCGTCACCCAGTGGTTGACATTTAATTATTTTTTGTTACCCACTGTGAAGGAAATGGATGGCTGCTCCATCCATTTCCTTTACGAGACCAAAGGACAATAACAGCGGTATAATGGCAATGAAGCACGCTTTGATTCCCTAAGAATTCGTGCACCGAGAAGAGAGAAACACCTTGGGTAGGCAGAGCTAGATTGTTATAGGTCTTTCTCTATAGGTTGCTATCTTTCCTTATGTTATAGCGAAGCTTCCAGGTGGTAAAAGAATGATTATCATGAGCGGAGAAATGACACAAAGGCCATCTGGTGCAGAAAGGGCGCACTGGAGTCTCATGAATGGCATTCAGTTTGTGTTCTAGCTCCGTTGAAGAGAAACGGACCCGCGTTGGAATCTAATCTGACAAGACACTACAACTTGGACAGTGTTAGAGCGAAAATGGGGATGGCTCACTTTCATAGGAAACGGAGTATGACTGGCTCTTGTACTCCATAGCCATTGCTCTTCCTCTCTTCTTCAACGCCTTTACTGGCAGAAAGCAGGAGCTTTCTAGGCCCCTGAAAGTTCTACCTCCCTACCGCAGCCCCTTCGGCTCTAATCGTTTCCTTGTTGTAACTGGGGTAGAAATACAAAACGAAGATTCTCCCGTAGTATACTGAAGGTAAAAATATCTGTGTACAGGCATAACCCTAATCACTTGCGATTCACGTGAATGGCCACAGCACGCTCGATGGCCGTTTACAGGGAAGCAGGTGCGCAGCGGAGGGCGGCGCTTGCAGCGCTTACTTCGCGTCAACTCACAAGGGAGGTCAATGAACCTCCCGTGGGAATCTTATAAGTGACCTATTGAGCGCTGTGGAGGATTGTCCGAAAGGCACCCCAGTGGTTTAAAACTGAATGCAGCTAGGGGACATTTTATTTAACGAATTTACCGAATTTACCTTTTTAACGCGAAAATTTTTCGTTAAAAAGCGGTCGTTAAAAATTTACCGAAAAAATTTAACGCACACCCCTGCTGCCCATCGCCTCCCCACCGCTCTCTGCTAATCGAAGGTTTAGGGACTTGTACTCCCACAACTTCGGAGATTGAAAGCAGGTTTCGTCCAAACGTCGTCTAGAGGGCTAATTGAGGTGCTGATCGCAAATCTAGTAAACGTTTTCGCGTGATCGCGTGATTCCACATTTTCATGAGTGATCAAGTTTATCAGTTTGAGTACATAGAATCGCTTTCTTCACCTACATATGTGATCAGACCTGCTTTCCAGTCTTCGACTTTGAGATGGAAAGTAGTGCACGAAAAATGGATAATTTAGAAAAAGAAATGACAGATTCATGGCAGCAGCCTAAATAATTTCCTAAGGCGAGGAAAGGACGAAATCAGTGGTCATGACAACTCCATCCTTACTCACGAACACACACTATGAAATATCGTAAGCGGCCAAATTGTCGAAATTGGATACCATATTCGTGCTCAGCATCCAAAATAACAGTACAGGCGATGTTTGGGCGAAAAAAATCGACCTCCACTCCACTTTTGGAGTCACAATAGTACAACGCGGCCGGTTATTCTGCACCTTTTCTCGCACATACTCACCGTCGCCTATTGTGGTCGACGGTAACACCGAACGCGTTTGCCAGCTTCGTGATCAGAACCTCAGTCAACCCTCAGGACAACATTTGTACGAAATTTTATTATCTACTTACGAAGTCATGGGGATTAATACAAGTACCTACGTTTGCAAAGCTTCCCCCCCCCCCCTGTCAGTGCGGGAGAGTGGCCGAGGATGAATAGGCTGCAAGAAGACCAATAGAATAAGTTAATCATATATGTAAATTTTAATACTCAAACAGTTTTAAATTCAATGTCTAGACAACGAAGTAGAATTAGAAATAACCTGGGGTATACATGAACTCTAAATCACTCTGTACTATAACAAACACAAGTGGAAAACAAGCAACAACTAAAACAAGTAATAACTAAAACAATGGTAACAACAACACTAAACATGTCTTGTTTCGCCTCTGCCTTCATACAAAACATGTTTTTAATTAGTCACCCCGAGGCTCGTCAGTGAAGAAGGTGACTAATTAATTTAGTTGTTAGTGCTGTATTTGGTGTTATATGCAAATGCTACGAATACTACGGAGTACAATACTACGGAGTGGGTCAAAAATGATGCATTTTATAAGAGATGCTAAAATTAGTAAAATTTACAAGAGAAACTTTCTCTATAGGAACCCGAAGACTGATCAGCACATCCCAGAGATGGACTGAAGCAACACATTTCGATCATGTTCGTAAATATGGTTAAAATGAGAATATGTTCTACATTTACCAAAGCGCACAGCAATCCGTAAACAACTCTCCTAGATTCGAACCTGGACCTCTCCCCGCTATCCGCGCCCCGACTCCAGTGAATGATTCATTCGACCTAATAAATTGTCAGATTTCTAATATCTAACTATAATTAAAGCTCTATAGCATCTGCATGTTAATTTCTGAGTATTTCAAGGCCATTCAAGGCGTCACTTTCGCCTTATCAGCCAGCACTGAAGTGCTACAGTTTTTTGTAATTTTTGACCTACCCAGATGCCCGCAGTACATTTGAAGACCACTACGGTGCTTCTTAGACACACCCTTATAACAAGCAATAGGTCATTTTGGAAATCTCCACGGGAAGTTCATTGACTTCTCTTGTCAGATTACGTACACACAATTCGGCGCACTTTGAGCGACGCGCAAAAGTCAAACATCGTTTTTTATCATAAGGTCAGACTCCCCTGGTTTTCGAAGAAGAGTGCCACTAACTTGTTAAGAGATTGATAAAGAATATTCGAATATTCGACTATTCGAATATTCAATATTCGAAGCCTTCGAATATTTGAATAAACGAATATTCGAATATTAGTCACTTTCGAATATTCGAATAAACGAATAATTCGAATATTGGACTTTCTCGAATATTCGAATAATCGAATAATTCGAATATTGGACTTTTTTCGAATAGTCGAATATTCGAAAATTCGAAATTCGAATTTATTCGAAATTCGACTATTCGAAATTCGAAAAGGACAAAGGTATACAGTGCATTGCCACTGCCACGCGTCGCGGGAGCGACGGCGCGACAACTGACATCCGCGCCCCTCTGCGCCGTACACCACTGCAACGAAGGCGCATCATTGACAATTGCCCCGCACTCGTCGCTGGAGTGACGCGAGTATACCATACGCCTAAATCATTTCAGTTCCATTTTTTCTTTGACATATCAATAAAACAGTTGTAACACAACCAATACTCGTTAAATTGTCGATTCTATGCGACACCATCAACTCTTCCTACGGTTCCGACCGTGTTCACGTTCTATACACGTGATTCTGCTGTTCGACAAAAATGCGGATGACGGGGCACTGGCAAGGAGACAGGACGCAGAGACTCATTCTTCCTATCTGACTCACGCTGTACGCGCGTGGCGGAATGAGTTATGGAGCAGTTCTCATGTAATCGCCGCTCAGCGGCGGCCGCTGGAGCCGCCGAGCGAAATGACATCGAAGGGCTAGAGCGCAGACAGTCTCTGCCCGCGCCGCTGGAGCGGCGACGGCAATAATGATTCACACCATTACTGCAATAGTGATTCACATCATTACTGCCGCCGCCGCTCCGGTGGCGCCGCCTCGGCTCGCGGCCGACGGCGAGCTCTTCATCTCTGCCCTATGGTTTTTTGGAGCCTTTAGGTTAACCACTTAGCACTTTGGTCTATACACTTGTAATCAACGTTCTAAACGTATGCAAATGGAGTAGGCCCTGTCCGATGTTCCATGGGAAGCTGAAGACATTCCATGGTCTGAAGTCGTCCACCAAATGTCCCAAGAATGCGGCAACAGACTCTAAATTCAAGACGCTTGTCAAAGAAGTCGTGCAGTCACAGTCAGTGCTGAAATTAACAGAATGTTTCGCAAAGGCTGTACCAATAGTCAGAAGATATATTCCAAAACTCATGCGCCAAGTGTTCGATGTGGTGCTAAACTTCTGATGCTCTTCGTCTAGCATCTAACGCTCGGTGCCTGACTTCTGGAACACGTCGGCTGAATTTGGACACTCAACGCTCGACTTCGGGATCACGCATTTTCAGTTGACACTTTCGGTAATGCGACTTTTAGAATCTGATGCATGAGGATGACCAGCCCGCTGCCTGCAGGTGCCCCGTTATTTAGCACCGCTCATTACTGCTACGTATCCTTACCAAGATGTTCAGAGGAGACCTAAATTTAAAAAGAAAACGCTAAAAAGTGCCAGTATGCGATTGTAAATGATTGCATACAAATTGCGAAAACATAACAGAGCATATTGGTCGTTTAATCTCTTCAGAAATTCCTTCGAATGGTATTCCATAACGTATGATCCCCGTGGTTCCAAGCGGTATGTAGTGGACGAGTCCTTAGAAATACAGCATATTAGAGTGCATATCACGAGGCATATGTGCGGTCGCGTACTTGTTAACTACCAGAGTTTTGACTAGCGCTCAAGAAATGGACTCAGATGCTTTCTGTCTTCATTTTCATTTTGGACGTTAGTCTATTGTGCAGCTTCTTTGCATTTGAGTGACTACAAAATTACCTTAAATGTGGGCACTGCTCCGAAAGCAACCGCTTGGTTCCTTAGGGGTAGATATCACCATGGGCGCGCAGTAGCTAGTAGCACAGTCGAAAGAGGAGCCGGCTTTCACGTGCTCCTGGCTGCAGTCTAGGCTCTTACTTCGGGTTCCGCCAGCCTAGTCAAGCCTTTCACTATTCATGGGTTGATGACTTGGTGCCAGACTTGTCTTAGAAGAATAAAACACCGGCCTATCCGCCGGCTAGCCAACGCAAATCGTTGTATAGACCAAACAGGATACCGCTCGCGTCGCACGGTCAAAGAAAGCGTACTGCGACGGAAAAATCCGTCGCAAACCGTCGCATGCTCATAACTCCTTCAGACTGAGGTTTTTTGAAGAAAAAGTTGGCGCCATTCGATTCTTCCTTTCGAGATTTACATCGTGCCATGCGTGCTTTGGGAGTTTCTCAGTCTTGGTTTACGTTGCCAGTGCTCTGTCCAGGAATGAGCGGATGGGACGCACTTCTAACAAAAATATTTCGAAATCACCGATTTGGCTCCACCTTCGCCAAGGGGGTTTTTGGGATTCTGAACACGATTCCGACGCCGGTTTCACCGAATACGGCTAGGTACTACCCATATCGACAACTAGGGTGGTCGGGTCAGAAGCACCGACTTGGCTCAAACTTCGTTTAGGGGATTTTTTGGGATGCTGAATACGATTCGGATGTCGTTCTCCAAATACAGCGCGCTGCGGTAGGTACAGGTAACTGACAGTCGTCTTATTTTTGAAATAACAGGTAATAGTTAAAGTACACTCACGTCAAATTCCTGATTTTTATAATGGTGTTCAGCACAAAGTGTTATGGGCGGTAATCACCTGTATCACCTGTCGTCCCGTTGATCATCGACTTGCTCGAGCGGGCCCCAGCAGGGTCTACATTCGTCCCTGTCGCGTGCCAGAGTGCTCCAATGGATCCTCCTCGCTCGAGGGACACGAAGAGCGTCATAGCGGTCGTTTAGGGCTTTCACGAAGAAGTCCGACCAACGCGTTGGTGGGCGTCCTGGTGTTCTCTTAACATCCCGCGGAATCCAGTCGGTGATGGCTCTCGTCCAGCGGGTGTCTGCGAAGCGCATTACGTGGCCGGCCCACCTAATTTTCGACAACTTGGCCCACGCGACAGCGTCTCTGATCTTCGAACATCGGCGAAGCTCGGAACTCCGGAGGCCTTCTCTCACTTGCGCGAGTCGTGTCACTCCGAGCATCGTCCTCTCGATTCCACGCTGCGCGACGCTGATCGCGTGTTCATCCTGCTTTCGTATAGCCCAGGTCTCTGAGGCGTATGTTAGGGCAGGAAGAACGGTAGAGTCGAATAGGTGGGCACGGAGTCGGACGTTCTTCTTCTTCTTCGCGACTTCTTCGACGCTCTTGAAAGCTCCCCAAGCCGCTCGTTTCCTCCTGGTCAGCTCTGGTGCTAGGTAGTTGGCCATGTTGACTTCGCGACCCAGATACACGTAGCTGGAGCATTCGGAGATGTTCATTCCGTTGAGCGTGAATGGGGCATCAGAAACTTGTCCGTTCCTCATGAACATCGTCTTCGTAAGATTCTGCTGCAGTCTAACGTTCCCGCGGACACGATCGAAGTCGGCCAGCATTCGCTCCGCCTGGCTGATGCTCAGTGTTATAAGCACGATGTCGTCAGCGAAGCGCAGTTGGTGCTACTGCAGGCCGTCGACCTTCACTCCCATGTCCTCCCATTCTAGTTCGCGCATGACGTTTTCGAGGGTGGCGCTGAAAAGCTTCGGGGATATGGTATCACCCTGCCGAACCCCTCTCTTCACGTCGACGACGACGTCGTTGTAGAATGGTGAGATCTTGGTCGTGAATCCACTGTACAGCTCACGAAGGACTCTGATGTACTGAGTAGGAACACCCTGAGTGAGCAGCGCGTCGATGACCGCTTCAGTTTCGACGGAGTCGAATGCCTTCTTCAGGTCGATGAACGTAAGGCACAGCGGCAGCTTGCACTCTCGGGAGACTTCGATGAGCTTCGTAATGGTGTGTATGTGGTCGATCGTGCTGAATCCTCTCCGAAATCCTGCTTGTTCGCATGGCTGTCCATCGTCCAGCGTTCTGCTAATCCTATTCAGGATCACTCGAGTGAACAGCTTGTAGACTACGGGCAGTAGGCAGATCGGGCGATAGTTGCCAATGTCGTGCACGTCTCCCTTCTTGTACAGCAAGATGGTCTTGCTGGTCTTCCACTGAGATGGAACCTTGCACTCCGACAGGTAACGATTGAAGAGCCGCGCCAGGGTGTTGATGAGCCCTGGCGGTAGGTTCTTCAGGTGTTCGGGTCTGATCCTGTCGGGACCGGGTGCTGTACGTTTCTTCACCGACGAAATGGCGTGTCGGATCTCGGAAGGGAGAACAGAGGGGACGACGTATCCATCCTGCGGAAGATGGCGTGGGGGCAGGTGGACGTGGATATCGAAGAGATCGGAGTAGAAGTGGCTGACCTTCTCCATGGTCCTTCTGGAAGAGGTGACGGTTCCGTCAGGACGTCGGAGAGCGGTCATCTTGGTCTTGAAGTTGGCGAAGTTCCAGCGGGCATTGCGGATGCTCAAACCTGCCTCTGCAGCTACAGCCAACACTTCCGCCCTTCTCTCCTTAAGATCCTCCTTTATCGCCGCTCTGCATAGCTTCGCAAGCTCGGACGTCAGTTGACAGTTGCCTGACGCTGGTGCTGCTCCACGCTGGCGTATCAGCTCGAGAGTTTCCGGAGACAGGCGTCTCTTGGTGGTCTTCAAGCTCTCGGCTGCCTTAGCACTATCGCGGAGATGGTGCACAAAGTGGTCGTATTCGTCGTCGATGTTGTCCATAACGGTATCTTCCCAAAGGCCGTCGAGAGAGGTGTAAAGGTCTCAGTTGATGGTCGTTCTGAGACTCCTCTTCTTAAACTTCACGCCTTCTCTCCTTGACGCGAAAAGCGAAACCTTGCGCGAAGGAGGCGGTGGTCCGATCCCATGTAGAACTTAGGGACAAGGGAAACGCCGGTCAGGCAATACTTGCGGTTGAAGATGATGTTGTCGATCTCGTTGTGGAACTGGCCACCGGGGATTCCCAGGTCCATCGTAGAGAGGGAGGCTTCTGGAACTGTGAGTTTCCATGGATGGTGTTGGTCGACATGATAAACTCAGACAGCCTTTCACCTTGTTCGTTCCACTCCAAACCGTGATTTCCGATGTGAAGTTCTTTCGACGACCTTCGCGGTCCGATGTTGGCGTTGAAGTCGCCGACGATCACCTTGTAGAAGGTGTGATCTTCCTTATAGAACTTCTCCAGCTCCACGTAGAAGGCTTCGACCTCATCGTCGTCGTAGTCGGATGTTGGGGCATACGCGACGAACACAGTCAAAGCTGGCACGGAACCACATCGCTTCAGTTGCAGACGTCCGATTCGGCTTGTCAGAGACTCGTACGAATCGATGTTCATGGCCAAGTGCGTGTTTACGAGGACACCAACGCCGCCTACTCCCCTGCTGTCGCATGTTCCGAGGAAGTTCTCCGGTGTCATAGGCGGCGTGTAGGGGGTGGTGTCTTCTCGTCTCGTTCAGTCCGATGACGTTGTACTTGATCTTCCTGGCTTGTGTCATCAGGTCCTCGACGGATGCTTCCGATGTGAGCGTGCGGGCGTTGTAAGTACAGATCGTCATCCTAGTCCTTCTCAATTTGCGCAGCCTGGTTAGGCCCTGAGATTTTAGCAGCCTCTCCGTACTCGTCCTTCCCATTGCTGCAGAAATGGGGGCTCTTTCGGGGTCAGGGGAATGAGGCCCTTTAGTGCTGCTGTCTTCGACTGGAGTACGCACGGGTAGCTAGTCGGGCTCTGTCGTGCGGGCGAAGTCTCGCCCCGTCCCTCCGGGCAGCCAGCCAGACTGCCCGAAGGGACGGGGCGAGACTTAAGGCGGCCTCGAATCGACTTACGTGTACTCCAAGTCTACCGAGTGCATGCTTTTGACCGAGCCGACACAGTTACCGTCCGCACAGTCACATACACATCCACGCACACTGTGCATGAACATGCCGCTCCCACGCACAAGGAACGCGTCGACCCGACACAGCAGGAGCAAGAAGTCCATCCCCTGCATCCCATCTGCATCTCTGGGCAGTACACGGTCGCATTTGGTTCGCGTTTAATTCCCCTATCCACCACCCGGGGACGCGCCACGTGGCCCTGCGACAAGCGGCCCGAGATCCCTCTTAACAAGAGAGCCCGAAGGCTCTCTATCGAGGGAGATCCGTGGATGGGTGGTAATACCTGTTAAAAATACAAAAAATGCAAGTAAAAATGACAAACAAACATGCAAATACATCGAAGGACCATCATTAGAGGAACCTTTCCCGCGCGCTATCACATGCAGGGCACGTGAAAATCACGCATGTTATCAATGGTAAACGAACTGAAGACAGGCTTCTTATAACCAACACCCTAAGCAGCCACACTAGGCGAAGTTTTAGTCAAGTCGGCGGTTTTAACCCGACCGCTTCAGTTATCTATATGGGTGGTCTTGGGCTATATTCGGTGAAACGAACTTCGGATTCGTGTTCAGCATCCCATACAACCCTTAGGGTGACGTTTGGGTTACGGGGTGTCGTGTAGTGAGGGGCTTGGTCTCGCGCGAAAATCGCTGTGATCGTCAACGTGTTAACCATTATCCGTTATCTGGTTTCCGGAGTTTTGGCCTATCTGTTTTGTTGTTCGTTATTCGTCGGCGATTTTGGGCTGGATAACAAACAACAAATTAGCAGACTCCTCAGGTTTGGACGTGATGCTGGGCGGTCTGTGTATAGGATCGCTGACAATCATAAGAGTGGTCGTGGAGGTTTCCTTAAGATCGGAACATGTCGTCTGATACTTTGATCAGCGCATCCGATTCTCATTAGACCACGCTATTTTCCGAAGGGTCTGGCGTTGCCCTTCCGGTCACCTAGCCCTCACAGACTAGTGTTGGTGGGGTTTCAACGTAATTTTTACAGCTGTCTGATAAAGCGCATCCAGAGTTTCAGGGGTAGAGTGTGTGATAAATGAATTTTCATGCATTTTTTTCGTGGTGGGCTCCATATTTAGTGGGCTTGATTCCAGTGCAGAACTTTATCTTGTCTTTGTCAAGAACTTCGGTTTGTTACACTAGTAATGTTTGAAAATTCATCTTAGTAATAATACGAATACAAGGATTTTTTGTTGTAATATGTTGCTGAAAAGGAGTCACATGCTGCCTTGCCCGGTATCCAAACTCGTTAACGGCAACTCTGTTATTTCTACCACAAGTGCTCCGACACGCCCAACGGTGTGTCTCGCACTTGCGCGCTTCGCGCGACTTTGCACCATCACTGATCTAAAGAAGGTAGCTTTTGTCAAACTTAAAATTCGCTAACATCTAGGACCTGCTGCGTACTTCATCGGCATCAAGCCGTTCACCACTTCCGTACCTTTCATCATAGACATTTTCTCCACACCGTCCAGTAACATCATTGGTTTGTGCTGCGCAGTACTTCGGCCCCTCCACTGTGTACACGTCTTCCGAATCCGGGCGCCAGTATCCCCCTCACTCGTTTCTTGTTTCTAGATCTATGGTAATTGCTGGTCCGCCTTTACTGGCCTTCCCCCCCCCCCCCCCACCTTCCTAGTCCCAAACCTGGCCCACTTCCTTGTTTTCATTATTGACCCCCTACTGGTCTCTTCTTGCTGGCTTCCCCGCCCTGGTCCCTCCTTCAGGTTGTTCCTTTCCTTCCTGGACGCTCACCTGGTCCACTCTAAAGGGCCCTTACTTCCCTTCTCCACCACTCCTTAGTGGTCCTACCATGCTCAAGGCAGACGTCAGTGACACGTATTCAGAATCAAACGCTCAGAAATGCGCGCAGACGCCGCTGAGTCAAGCAGGGGAGGGCTGCGCTTCCTCTGCTGCAACATCCCATGTTGAACGGCAAACATTGCCTGTGCGAGGTATGCAAAGGCGTACCTGGCGCGGGTAAAGTTTTCCGTTCAACATGGGATAATGCTGAGTTCTGCATGCGGCCAGTCGTCGTACGACGACAATGAGACCTCTGTTTCCTTTCTTTTCGATCTTCTGAATCCAGACGGTTGTTGCGCGACGAAAGGGATCCGTATTCTGGATTCAGACGCTCAGAAGCGCGCGCAGATGTCGCTGCGTCAAGCAGTAGGAGGCTGTGCTTTCTCGGCTGGAGGAGCATCCCATTTTGAATTCTGGATGCGGCCGCTCGTCGTACGACGACGGTGTCACCTCTTTTGACTCCGTCTGCTTGTTGCGCGACGAAGGGGACCCGTATTCTGGATTCAGACGCTCAGAAGCGCGCGCAGATGTCGCTGCGTCAAGCAGGAGGAAGTTGTGTTTCCTCTGCTGCAGCAGTAAAGTTCTCCGTTCAACATGGGATAATGCTGAGTTCTGAATGCGGCCGGTCGTCGTGCGACGACGATGTGGCCTTTGCTTCCTTTGCTTTCGCTTCATCTGACTCTAGACGGTTGTTGTGCAACGAAAGGGACTCGTCTTCTGAATTCAGGATTCGCTCAGAAACGCGCGCAGACGCCGTTGCGTCAAGCAGGAGAAGGCTGCGCTTCCTCTGCTGCAGCAGCATCTCATGCTCAATTCTGAATGCGACGCTTCGTCGTTGGACGACGGTGTCTCCTCTTCTGACCCCAGAAGGTTGTGCTGCGATGAAGGGAACCCGTCTTCTGGATTCAGGCACTCAGAAACGCGCGCAAACGCCGTTTTGTCAAGCAGGAGGAGGCTACGCGTCCTCTGCTGTAACAACATCCCATGTTGAACGGCAAACATTGCCCGCGCGAGGTACGCAGAGGCGTACCTGGCGCGGGTAACGTTTTCCGTTCAACATGGGATAATGCTGAGTTCTGCATGCGGCCGGTCGTCGTACGACGACGATGAGACCTCTGTTTCCTTTCTTTTCGATCTTCTGAATCCAGACGGTTGTGGTGCGACGAAGGGAACCCGCCTTCTGGATTCAGGGACTCAGAAACGCGCGCAGACGCCGTTGTGTCAATAGAGAGGAGGCTGTGCTTCCTTGGCTGGAGGAGCATCCCATGTTGAATTCTGGATGCGGCCGCTCGTCGTACGACGACGGTGTCACCTCTTTTGACTCCGTATTCTTGTTGCGCGACGAAGGGGATCCGTATTCTGGATTCAGACGCTCAGAAGCGCGCGCAGATGTCGCTGCGTCAAGCAGGAGGAGGTTGTGCTTCCTCTGCTGCAGCAGTAAAGTTCTCCGTTCAACATGGGATAATGCTGAGTTCTGAATGCGGCCGGTCGTCGTGCGACGACGATGTAGCCTTTGCTTCCTTTATTTTCGCTTCTTCTGACTCCAGACGGTTGTTGTGCAACGAAAGGGACCCGTCTTCTGAATTCAGGACTCGCTCAGAAACGCGCGCAGACGCCGTTGTGTCAAGCAGGAAGAGGCTACGCGTCCTCTGCTGTAACAACATCCCATGTTGAACGGCAGACGTTGCCCGCGCGAGGTACGCGGAGGCGTCGCAAGGGGTTCCATGAGATTGCGCGTGCCTCCACGAGGCGTATCTCAGCCAGGTTCCCAACCTGAGTGAGATACGCCTCACCATCTACAGGGCAGGGAGCTAACTCAATTATATAGTGGTAGATTATGGATATATGTATATTTATGAAAAATTAGTCGAAGTAATGAGTTTTTAATCATTTCCGTTTCATCGTTTCGTATTTTGGTTTCCGCGCATTTTTGAGCTCTTCCGTTCCGCATTCCTTCCGCTTTTCTCAACTTCCCAAAAAATTCCTCACATCCCTGATTCCAAGATGAATTATTCTAAGATCCGGGCTTTCCAAAATGCCATTTCAAATTACGCAAATTGGGTGGGGGGGGGGGTCCCCATGTATTCAGCGCTTTTCCTCCTTCATAAGAAGGCGCATGATGGTCTAAAACAGTTCAACAAATGGTAGACACACAAGTGTTAAATAACAGTTTTAATTTCACGCAGCACAAAGTGCAGTATGGGCTGTTCTACATGGTGACTCCCCTCGACCCAACTTGTGCCGAATGCTATACAATGTGAAATAGCGAAGTGCCAATCAGAGGGCGTGCGTAATTCATCCTCTCCCTCAGTTCCTGTCCTTTCTTCTCCGGCAGCGCAACATGGTATTTGGAGGAAACAGATGCCAAGATCCACGTAACGCTCAGCAGCGTGCTAAGTATATTCAACGTCGTTACGACACTATTTCGGATATCGAATGTCGGATGAACTCGGATAACGGGTTATCCGAGTTTATCCGATTTTATCCGAATCATCCAGTGTTCGGATAACTGGATGATTCGGATAATGGCAATTCCGCCGACCCCGGGTTTTTGGATGATTCGGATAAGGACAATTTCGCGGTGGCCCGATTTTTGGATGATTCGGATAAAGGCGATTTCGCGGTGGCCGGATAATTGGGTGATTCGGATCGGGATATCCAATTCGGATATCCGAAAATGATTCATTCGGATTCAATGTGTAGCTCTTGAGGAGCATGTTTCTGCGGAGTAACGAGCTGCTGTGGGGGTTGAGGAGGAGTATACTCATGAGGTGGGCAAGATGGAGAGAAGCTGGTGTTAGGCACGTTAGTCTGTGATGTGATTGACGGCATCGTCGGTAGTGATTGCACGGACCCTTGATGCCACTGATATACGTACGGATCCTGCACTGTTGGTGGTGACGCGAATCCAGACGGTAGTGGAGAGAAGGCTGCTGGCGTTTGGACCTGAGCGGAATCTCTTCGACACATGGGGCCAAGAGTTCTTCTCGAGAATGATCGGCCGGAAGCACCTGCTTCCGAAACGATGACTGAATTGTAGTCGAAAGCTCCGAATGATTTCATGGATTTTAATGTAGAAGCAGGTTCATTAGAAGTAACATTGTTAGGTTGGTTGTCGCGAAACGAACTGTCATTGACTATCTTTTCGATTCGTGTTTTGATAACACGATATCTTTATGAATCGCTTGGGAGCGTTGAGACATGAAATTGGACACTATACTCTAGAAATAATCCATTCCAATAAGGATTTTTGGAATTAATTCCTTAGTTGAGATGCGATGAAAATTTCAAATAAACGTATTTCACCCTCCTAGCAAGTCTTGGGATGGCTTGGACTTAGGATAGGCTTCAGTATTGTCTGCGCAACGAATGCCTACTGTATGTGCAGTTTCCGAGATTAAAATTGGTGCATTACGTGCGAATGTATACTTGTTGATTTCTAGTTGGTCTGACGGTTGAAGTTCAAGTTGTTCTGCAAGATCATCTGTGATGTATGATTGCGACGCACCCGTGCGTACAAGAGCTGTGGCACCTATTTCGATATTGCTGTTTTCTGGGTTGAACAGTGTAATATCAACTCACATTAGCGGCAAATTTCCTGGCTCATGCGGTTGTTTGTCGGCATGAAGGCTTAGCGTCTGCTTCATCTTTTCTGAAGGAAGTGTTGAGACTTCGACTTTTTTGAGAAGTGAGTATCAGCAGCACTGTTTTTCGTTGAAGATACATGAGTATTTTGAATATCGTTGAACTGGCTTCTGTAATTTCTTTCTTGAATATTTTACCTTGGCGAAGCAGATGTTGGTCTGCTTTCTGTAGCAGAGAGAGGTGTGGTGGGGGTTTGAGCAAGTAGAGCATGTTTTCTTTGAGGTGCATCTTGTTGTTGGGTGTTTGTCAGAGAGGCAGTTGTAGCAGAGGTGTTTTTCTTTCACAGTGCTGATCCTGCTTGACTTGATCTTTGCTTGGCGTTGGGTACATTCGGCAGGTGAAGGAGGTATGACCTATAGCGGAGAAGAATTTGGATCTGGTTTGCTTTATGGGGTCATAGTTAGTGGTGGTACGGAAGGTTGTAGACGGTTTTAAGTTGACGTAAAATTGATTTGATTGATCGAACTGGTTGTATCGACTTTCGCATACCATTTCTTGAAGTGTTGATCCTTTTCAGACGATCTCGGGTAGAAGACGGATGAGTACGGAGGGGGTAAGATTGTTCTTATTCGATATTTTGTCGTATATCGTTCTCCTCACATATCGTGTTAATTTATTGAGTGAGCTCCTGTCCTTATTTCATTGTTACCGTTTCCATAGGAGCAGAGTTTTCTTGTGAGAGCATACATACAGTACCGCGCATGGTCAATTGCCGAAAAGAACGCTTTGGAGCGTTCCAAAGCGGCTTTTTGAAAATAACTGTTTTTAAATTATTCAAGTTCTTGTAAAAAGAAACATATATTTGAGCTCAGCAGCTTGAGCTTTATCTTCTGACATAAAAAAATAAATCTCAGTAGAGATACACAATGCATATGGGCCCGACAGAATCAATCGAGTGGGCGCGACAACCTGTAGAGCGAGCGACAGCTTGTAGAGTGAGCGTTTGGGGAGTTTTAACGGGAATTCCAAGCTGTTCTACTCAGGAATTGATTTGAGACTGTCCAGCTTGCCTTCGGAGTGCGCCGTGAACAATGCATATAGAATCGAACCTACCAGTCGAGTGGACGCGACCGCTCACGAATTGCACACGCGGGCGTGTTCGGAGCGCAACAACTCTGCCAAATGCGAATCCTTCTGGTTGCAGTTTGAGCGTTTTGTAGGCAGCGCAACGTTCTTGAAGAAAATTAAAGCACAACGGTGTAGCTCATGAATATACTAAGTTACAGCGGTGCAAAAATGCAGGTTAGCCGAGTGCGACACGATTTTTTTTCCGATTTCAGTCGACCACTGCGGGAAGACGCGGCGAGCTGACGGCCTACGAATGCGTATGCAATCAGATCAGTTAAGGTACTTTACGTAAAGGTGCCCACAACTTCCCAGCTGCCATTTTAGAGCGGCGGCGGGGAGCGGCGAAGATTCTTCCGCCCTTACTCGCCCACATTTAAGTTTTCGACACTCGCAATCCCATTCCGTAATCGCATTCCATTCAGCACGAAAAGCACTATCAAATGGTGTCACTCTCAAGTAATTTCAGAAAAAACGATTTTTTGACAATTTTCCGTCGTGGATTTGGACTCCCTAAGCCGAGCCTCCGCGGACCATCGAAAATCGCTATTTTCGAAATTGGCCAAATTTCCTCGTCCAAACTTTGTCGAAAATCATCCAGGGGTTATTTGGGGCGTTGATTACGAATCCGACGTCCTTTTTGGAAATTCCGTCGACTTTGGTAGGTTTTAGATTTTCTCCTGGATAACTGAGGATGGTCGGTCTTCTTGGTCGCAGGCAGGAAGGTTTGCAAGCATTGTTAACAACAGGTGCCGTGTCACTTTGTCATCATAGTGACTCTTCAGAATGTCGATGGCGATCTTATAATTTGTTGATGTAATGGACAGTCCTTATATGCAGTTTAGAATTCGTCTTTTGAGACAGTACTTGAGTAATGATAGCTTGGTTGCGTCGGTTATGCCTGTATTGAGCCGCTGAAGGTTGGTAAGTCGACTCTGCTGAAAAGGACTCGTCGACGAAGTCTATGTTGATCTGAAACTGGATCATGGGCATACTCACTGTACATCCTGTAACATGTCGTTTGGTTTGCGCTGATCGTGTCCGTCTTCCTTCCCTGGTGCGTCCATCCTACCGCAGTCGCCATGTGAAGATTTGCTGGTGCAGGAAAGAACGATAGAAAGAAGAACGAACACACTTTCTCGCTGTTTTTTATACAACGAGAAATAGACAACTGAACTGATAATAAATTGCTGAGTTTTATCGTGCAGATAAAGCTACAGTCACTTTGGGCCAACCATGGCGAAAATACGGTGTTTCGTTAATGTTGTATAAATGTTTGTTAGGTCTTGGAGAGGCTAATCGAATGGTGCCGACCTTTTTCAAAAAACCTAAAACTAAAAGCGTTATAATCATGCGACGGCTTGCGACGGATTTTTCCGTGGCAAAGCACTTTTTTGATTGTGCGACGCAGCGGCATTGTACGTATACATATGCCTGCACGACATCCCGTAGCGGTACGATGCTCGGCACATCTCCAGTAGGGGCAAACTATTGGAGTCCGTTATCCTTTATTCTTAGTTCGCATCTCACGTCAGACCTCCGGTACACCCCTTCACGACAAACCGTAGCTCGTGAATCCCATCGTGGTGGTTCATTTAACATTAGAAGAAGAAGACAAGCTACAATAATTACGTCCCGACATTGCTCTATTACGCTGATTGGCTCCGATATTTATATCAATAGTGTTCAATTATTCTCTCCGACCAGTGTCCGTCGCCGGCTTCGCCGGCGACTGACGCTGGATGTGCGGGCCACGCCAGGCTTGCCGGCTTCGCCGGCTTCGGGTATGGTGGGCCACGCTAAGAACGTGGCCCAAGCCTAGCTAGGGGTGCTTCCTCACCCAGCGCCGGCTTCGCCGGCAACCAACGCTGGGTAAGCATCCCTAGCGTCGAAGTCGAACACCTAGAAACGCACGCCTGCTACAGATTGATGCCTTGCTGTGCACCACTCACATCCTGTATAGCATTCAAGAAAACGCCCACAGCACTCCTGCTTCGTCTGGAGTCGTGTTCACAACCTATTGCAGCTCGTCAGGCCTAATCGAACGCCTGGCCGTTTCCGTCCAGCCGCCGTGCCTTATGCGACGACGTGTGACGATCTTCGGAACAGGTGACTTCGGACAAAAATACTGTCCTCCTCTGCATACAGTGCTAATGGAAATTGGTCAATGCACTGCAGAAAATTGGGACTTAGCGGCAAGACTTGGTTGAAAGCGTATACGAACCATGCGTGAGTCCGACGAACTTCCTTCGCTGAGCTGTCCTGGTCCACCGCATAAAATTCGAGGACCTGGGCAGGTATAAATAGCTTAGTAACTCAGCTCGCGAAGTTAGTATGCATCAAAGTGAACAATTTCCAAATCAAAAAGAGCGCCTTCCAGATTATGACATTGACCACTAATTCTGAGGAGACGTACGGGAAGAATTATACTCGAGAGCCTGGAGGGAGAAAGTGGGAACATTGTTTTTGCTATTGAAGAACCACTACAGAAACTGACTCATGTCATCCTCCATTATATATTGTGAGAGTTTCCGTCTCTATTTGAACTGCCTGATCCAGATAATAGGATATTGAGATTGTCAGATCGAAGTGTGAGCTAAGGACGCAACACCCCCCCCCCCCCCCCCCGATAAATTTTAGCAATAACGCCCAAGTGCAACAGTAACGATCTTGGAGGGAAGCAAAAGCGAAAGGTGGGCACATCGACGTGTTCCATCAGAGATCATGGGGTCTGAGTAGCGCCGCGTCGCAGACCTCTTCCGCAACGCTGCACGTGTTGTCTGAACCCGGCAGCGGCGGCTCGTCATAACTGCGATGACGCCTTGCAAAACCTCATCAAGTGGGTGTTCTTTGGTGACCACCCGGCAGTGGAAGCGTCGTGATAGTCAACAGCGGCGGTCATGGCTGCCTGGGTCGTAAACACCGGCGGTCATGGCTGCCTGCCATGCTGCCATGTTGTGGTGTTTACGGTTGGCGGCAGCGATACGACGAACGGCTGGGTCTAACGACAGCTGTCGGCAGAAAGCGATAGAATGTCGGAAGAAAGCGACAGAAGTCTCCCGTCAGTGATTCATGCCTCTCTGCTTTATATAATAGG
This sequence comes from Heligmosomoides polygyrus polygyrus, assembly GCA_947396885.1. Lineage (NCBI taxonomy): Eukaryota > Metazoa > Nematoda > Chromadorea > Rhabditida > Heligmosomidae > Heligmosomoides > Heligmosomoides polygyrus. The sequence continues at coordinate 56,994,667 of OX377206.1, forward strand.
ACTATAACGACGACACTATCTATATCCATATTGCTCGACTGTTATCGCGATTATAATGACTATACTGCCTACATATCTAGATATCTATATCTGCATATATATATATATTCTTTATGGCGCACAAATATGTGAATTGTAATAAATAAATAAATAAATAAATGTAAAGGTGCGCCATGTAAAGGTGTGTAAGGGCTGCCGTTTGGTATAAGACCTGTTCTAAAAGGGAAGAAAGAATAATGAATCTTTAAAAATAAGCTCTATACTAGGACTACTATGGCACGTTGCTTTCCTACTTTTAAAGATCGTTCCATTCCAACCCACTAAAAGACATTAAAGGCAACTTTGTAGGGATGTAGAGAAGAGTGTTCATTTACCCACACCTTATTCGGTAACTACCATCTAGTCAACCTGCTTACAAACGATTCATGGTAACCCACCTAATAGAATTAAGGCAAATGTATTAATATGATGGAATAACATTCCATCATACAAGTGCTTCAATTCTGATGATATGAAGTTGACTGTAGCTGTTGACCAAGATTGGTATCGACCTTTATTCTGGCTAACGTTTCGGCGATGTCGCCTTCGTCAGAGCCTGGAAGAGTCGAAGTAACATTTGGAAACTATTCGCCCAAACACCATTTCATCTTACAGAAACTAGTTCCCAAGGAAACAAGGAGACAAGGAGCGATGTAGTAGAAACCAGCAACGCTAACCTTTACGGTGGAGGTCGAGATGACAGTACTGGACAGTGCTTCAATTCTGTTGGTTGGAAGCGAGATCTAGAATAGTCCTCATATAGAAGGAATAAACCACCAGTGTTTCTATCGGATTAACACTGTTTCACAGCGCGGAGCAAATGAATAGACAATATGTAGTAAAAGCCAACTTTTAGCACGTTTAAAGAAGAGGCCTATGTGATTTTTAGCAGTTTGATCTCAACTTTCCGCGGTGTATTCTTGATTATCACTTTCACCCTATCTAGACCGTTTAGAATACTCTGGACTCTCCGGGAGCAAACGTTCGTTACAGATTTGCAAAGGATAGCCTGATTAATTTCGTCTTGGTTTCACAGGTTGGCGGTAATGGACGTACGTTGTCAGCCTAATAGTGAGGCACCTTAGGAGCGAAGCTTGATAAAACATTTATGGTACTGAACTCCCATATGTGATAAAATAGGTCTGTTCTTCTCCAGATTGAAAGAATTTTGAGCAGTTCCGAATGTATTATGTTTGCATGAGTAAGGCTGAACGGATAACTACTCAGTATGACAGAACAGTTATCATATTGACTACTCATGCTGTGCAGAAGAAACTTGAGCTTTGACTGCTTTCATATCCGTTGTTTCTCATATCCAATCGCTAAAGTAGCTTTCTGCGCTGAGGAACTTTTTCGGCATGCGGAAATTCGTGAGTAACTCTGGGAATTTCATATGCAGGAACCTCTCCACGCGAGCGGAATCACGATACACCGTAACTGGAGACATTAATGCAATGTTGGACGTGGGTGAAACAGATTATTATAGGCATGAAACCCGAAATTAAATCAACATAAGGCTCGCCTTCTACATGAAGTATGTTATTCACTGGGCTCGTGGAGAACGAACGGAAAGGCGTCGGCTGTTCCGCATCCAGCTAGTTAAAGATTACGATCCCATTTAGGTCAGCCAAGCTTTCCGTCACCACAAACTCGACGAACTGATACCAGAGTTGTGGGTATCATGTAAGATCAGTGTATCATGTAGAAGTAGACCGCGTCGCACACTCCACGAAGGAATTGCATAACCCCAACGTTTGCCCTTAATACCTTTTTCTTTTACTCCATTTAGTCGATTTCAAAGCCACCGCTCATTGAATTATTTCATGAAAAAAATGTTAGAAATATGTGTGTGTGTGTATCTTTATAACCCCGGACTGCATCACGTTTTGAAGCCAGATTTATTTATTTATTTGTTTAAAGCGCAAGCATGATATTCACGCGTAAAACAAATGCGAAAAAGGAACAAGTTCTACTAAAAAAGTCAAAAAACGAAACATAGACAAGGTATTTGTAACTCGCTATGAACAGCTATGAACAGAATTTAGTGAACAGCAATTTCTTGAAGACATGCATGGACAAGGACAGGAGATGCGTGTGCGTGTGTGTGTGAGTGTGTGTGGGTGTGTGTGGGTTTCCCTTGGCTCTGACACAAAATTATTTAATAATGTATTTATTCCTCATGCTACAATCAAAAGCGGTTTATCAGAGCAGAGGAATTTAACAAGACTGAGACCGCGAGGGCGGTCCTTTAGAATACAAAGGAGACGTCGTGTACTTTCTGTTTTCAACGAGGAAAACAATGTAGGTGAACGTAAATGCGCTATTTTTTACTTCGTCTAAGGTCTCGCAGGTGAGAAACTCATGAAAACGTGGCGGCAGCTGGTACTTACCGCGACACTCCTGGGCGCAAAAATTTTAAAGATATTCTACCATATTTATTTACTTATTTATTTATTTATACGTGTATCACAACACGCAACAAAAGAAACAATTAACGGCAAAGCACAGTGATAATAAACGCAAACATAGAAGAAAGGGCAATCTATCGAGGCTTAAGATAACTGTCAACGAGCCACTTATATTGGTTTAGCGAAGATGGCAAAGCATGCTTTTTGGAAAACAACAAGAATTCAGAGCCGGCCCTTTGAGTGGAGAAGGAGGCGCGAACACAACTTTTGGCCACAGGATAATGAATTTTAGCTGTACAAGCTGTATCTGCCATTATTACCATATCTTGTAATAGTGAGTAATACATAGCAGTGAGTATACATTCGATTATCAAATCAGATGAACAAATGAGTAGTGAATAAGTAAATGAGTGTAGCGGTTGATACCAGGAGTAATGACGTGGATTAATATTCACTTGTTTTTGTTTATTTTTGTTGCCCCCCCCCCATGGCCGAATGACCCACAAAGACTGGGGGTGGGCTGCCAAGACTGGCTCCACCACCGATTTTGTTAGTGACAGATGTGTTAGCTGATTAGCTAGAACCGCCTGTGCACGGCTAAAAATACCGGCAAGGGCAGAACAAAGTGATGGGGTGATCCTCATAAGCCGTTTATAGGACTACCTAGTAGATGTGGGTAACTCGTGACAGAGGCGTGTGCGTGAGGTGTGAACGATAATTCCGCGTTTACAATGTAATAAGTGAAGGAACATACAATGCGAAAATTTAGAGGAATAATCCTTGCTAACTTATGCATTTTCTATAAAACACAGGGTGAATGGCGTATTACAATGAAATATTGAGCGAAATATCACAGCTAGATGACAGCCAATGTAGGAACTAGAAATACTGTGTGGAACAACTGTGTCAATGTACTGTGAAACCACGAGCTGCAGCTAGACACGAGATGCACTCGCTGAGGTCTCGTAGGCGTAGGGAACAAGCGGTCGTATCCGAATAGGCACTATAGACAGGTGATATATGACCGTCATCACTGTCGCCTGCGTAAAATATGCACTGGTATCGGGGGTGTTATAGGTGAATAAGATGTTCACTTTGCACTCCACTGTTATTAGCTTAGCTTGAAGATCTTTGATGTTGTCATCATGAGCAGATTGAGGATGTATGAACGTTGAGGTCCTCTTGCCCGTCATGTTTTGACAAGCGTTTTTGAAGCAACGTGTGTATGCCTCTGACACTGGATTTAGTGGGCAGGTACCGTCTTGAAACCTTATTGGACTAGAACGTGCCATGATGATCAACATAATTAAGAGCAATAAATAAAGTAATATTCTCGAGATTATGCTGAAGTTGCTAGCCGTCATTAATTCTTCACGGAGTTTCCTTTCGTTAGTGTTCCAGCACTTGACATTTTGCTTTGCTTTCCTTGAAAGCGAGTTTCGCTGGGGTCTTTGTAACATGTTATCCAAGTAAGGCTCTTTCTTAGTTTCTGAGCTGGCATTTGTCTCTTGAATCTCGTGAACAATCTGCTTCAATACGATATCTTTTACCACATCTGGAGTACGCCCTAAAGGAGGGCTGCTGCATGGAACGGGCGCCTCATGTTGTCTGTGCTGAATGTTGCCCACCTTTGGCTGATGGCGTGGGGTACGTTCCCTTTGATTTGCGAACGTTTTGTCACGAGGCTCCTTTCTTACATCAACAGTATGTGGAGATGCTACCACGGAGAGGTGGCAGTGCCAAGCCTTTCCCTTTGTTGTGTCCGAGAATCCGGACAATGCTGGTTCAAAAACGATGGTAGTGTTTTGGGCGGGTGGTCCAACAACACTATTTGATTGTGTGACTCAACTCCGATCAGAATTTGCCTTTTCACGAATTCTCCGTTCGTAGTGGTATTGGATAAGAAAATTCTCTTGTCTTAGAAATGGCACGACTGAACATGTTAGCGTGGTTGCTGGAAAAGGATTTGTGAGCACTGGTTTGGTGCTAAGCGGGAGGACATAATATCGCCGAACCGCGTTTTGAAAACGGCAGGTGTCTGTTGAGTCAAATAAGTCTCACTGCTTCCTCCAATACCATACATTGTGCATTGATATGGCGGACATAATTGAAGTCCGTGTGTGTTGGCGAGGTTGGTTTCAATTAGATTGCACTGTGAACCCAAGTCTAGGAGAACGAACACACCTTCAAACATATTGGTGTGATTGTTTCTTATTTGTCTCTGCTGTCATAAGAATAAATTCTTTCTCCCTGATCTTGGCGTGCTGCGAACTTGCTGCCGTATACCCTTATGTTCCTGGGGGGCAGATTTGTGGTTTTTATTCACCAATTATAGGTGGACTGGCCGCGAGAGGTATTAACTTCAGTTGGCCTAGTATTTGTATTCTGGCTGGTAGAGAAACGTTGACAATTTTCTGGTTTATTCCTCTTTCCTGAGGTTGTCGGTTGTCCTCCTTTGTACACGATGTGACATCGTGATCTCCCTTGCATTTTGGGTAACATTCGAGGGTATAGTCACGGCTTCTGTGGTCCAGTGCAAAGTATTTCCAGCACACTGGACGACCCTTCATTGCGTTTCTGCATCGATTGGTGTCCGAAGTGTACGGCGCTCCTTGGTTTGGTGGTCTGCGGCAAAACAGGCATTGTTCTGCCACAGACGGTTTCGGGCGTCGTGAAGGTTCTGTATTGTTTGTTTTATTTCTTCTCAACGATTCGGATCGGCGCTCGAAGCGAGCTCTGGAAGAAACTTCTTCACCGAGTTTTTCCAGCAGTTTGCCTACGGTTAATTGTAGGCTTTCAGTTTCCCTTTTCATACAATCCTTTATAAATTCATAGAGAAATTTTGGAAGAATGGTGTCCATCCATAACGGATCGTGACTTTTCTTACGTCATCTTCTGCGGCGAACATTTGGAAGACAAGATCATTGACCTTTTCGAGGGTTTCGACGCATTTTTCGCCCCCTGTGTTGGCAGCTGGTAGCCCTAGTAGGCTCTGTACGATATGTGACCTGTTATTTCCTTTGCTTCCGTATTTTTTGTTTAGTACATCCACAATCAGACTGTAATTGGAAGCCTTCATTTTCTCAAATTTTTCAATCATTTTGATCGACTATGAGAGAATAAGCATCCCAGAATTCATCCCATGAGTCGTTCTCTCCATCAGAATGCGGTGGTTTGATTTGCCGGTACTTGATCTTTAACGATAGTACCATCTGTTCCGGACCTTGCTCATGCGAGTCAAGACCTGAGTGAGCTGTCATCTGTTGCTGCATCGTCGGTTGTCGGTTACTTTGAAGTAGGCCACATGGATCGATTTGGTCATATTCGTCCTCACTGTCGTGGCCCTTCTAATTGCATGGCTATTTCGGACCAGCTGGGTGAGTAATTCGCAGAATTTCCCAATGGGTCTGCACTCCTCGAGTTCTAGTCTTTAGAGCCATCGCTACAGTTTCCGCTTCTTGTTGAAGCGAACAGAAGTTAATTTTTTGTTTGTGTTCCTCTATTTCTGCTATCATTTCTTTTTTTTTCTCCTTTTGAGGCCTCTGAATAGGTAATTCTTATCTCTGATAAACATCTTACACTGACGACAGTTTTCTTTCGACGTTTTCTAGTGCATTTTGCAGTTCACATATGTTTTCCTAGCAGTAGTCTTGGATTTCTTGATCCTCTGTAAGTGGTTTATTAGGTTCTGTGGTGGTCCTGTAATATTCGACCACTTCTTTGAGGATAGTCGATTCATCCTCCAGAGATTGAAGGAGAAAGGTGATTTTACTCGTTTTGCTGTTATTTAGCGTTGAGTTTTTTTTTTCTGTAGAAAATCAGCGGTTCTTAGCCTTATGAGCGAGAACAACTGATTTGAAGATGCCACGCGGGACTTAAATGTTGGTGCCTGGTAAATGGCCAATGCACCAGAAATTTTGAGCGGGCTTCCGTTGCCTCTGACACAAAATCCTACAATATATAATAGGCTAATGTCACGTGTCCGTCACGGGGAAGGGGGACTGAAAGCCAAAAGATGCCTACTTCAGTGCGGCGTATGCCAGCCGGGCTTTCTTTGAGCTTAACCATGGGCGATTGCTGGCGAACTATATCCTTGGCGGCTGATCGTTCAAGTAGGATCGATGCAGAGCGTAGAGATTCAGAAGGCGTGCCAAAGACGTCGTTCAGGTGCGTCTAGATTCAGAAGACGTGCTGAATGCATTGGGTCAGAAATTGGCAGTGAAGAAAAATCCTTGCTTTGGCCATGAATCAGAAACAGTGGTAAGTTCAGGGAAAGTGGCGGGTAAGTGGCCGTCGAAGTGAGCGAGGCAGGATTTACCTCCGGCCGCGTGCATGAATCCGGCCCAAGAAATACATGAAGAACGGAAGGGAGAACAGACCGAGAGAAGCTCTCCCACAAGACCCCGTTATGCCCTAGAATTATTTATGAACCGACTAGGATTCTCAATAAATGGTTTTCAGCTGGTATGGAATAACTGTGTTTGTATCAAGTTTCATATAATCCGAACCTGCTCTATTGACAAAAAAAAAATAAGCCGAATTGAAGATTTTGTAGTGTTTAATGAAAGTTTATGTCCTCCATGTACACACACACACACGCACACACATGCACACACACACGCACACATACACGCACACACGCACACACACCCACACACACACACACACACACACACATCTCCTGTCCTTGTCCCTGCATGTCTTCAAGAAATTGCTGTTGACTAAATTATGTTCATAGGTGTTCATAACGAGTTACAGATACCTCTTATCTATGTTTCGTTGTTTTGTGACTTTTTAAGTAGAACTTATTCCTTTTTCGCATTTGTTTCACGCGTGAGTGTCATGCTTGCTCTTTAAATAAATAAATAAATAAATCAGGTTTCAAAATGTGATGCAGTCCGGGTTATAAAGATACCAGATTAAGAGTCCTCCTATATCTTCATGCCCGCTTCTTTTGGCGTTGTTTTTCCATATTTTGATGTGGCACTGTGCCAGGAAACATCGTCATGTGTAGAGACTTCTTGAGCATAGCTTGACTTCACCTTTTTCAGCTTTCTAGCATTGTAAAGCCGTTTGGTATCAGATTATATTCTAAAGAAGAAAGAACAATACAACTTTAAATATAAGCTCTTGACTAAGAGATTATGTTCCTCTCTTTGTGACCAATACGCTTGCAAGGAAATGAATATTCAAAGTACAGTAAAAACAAACTGGTATCTTATTCAAAGAAAAACTCGAAATGGTTTTGAAAGTTTTGATGTCCCTTTTCAATGGTGTGATTGAGAGTATCGCATTGACCCTATCTAATCCGTTTTGAATGCTGTAGTGTCTTGGAAAGTAATAGTTTGTTACGGAAATTGCGTGGGGTAGCTCGAGCATGTGCTGATAATTATTAGATAGTAGAGGAATATTTTAACGCTTTTAAAATCGGACAACTACAGACCAACTTGAATAGAAAGCTACCGCCATAGATAGGTAGGTGGCTGATGTTATTGATCATGTTTCAGAAATTGTGAGTACTTTTAAAGGTAGGAAACGTCTTCGCTGCAATCTCTACTGATAGCAGAGATTTCGAGTTTGTGTGTCACGCGGTGGTTGTTGTTTGGTGCCCTCTTATTGCACAATGGATGTATAACTGCTTTGCTGTTGTGGTTTATATACCGTTTTCACTTGCCTTAAATGGATTTTTACAAATCAAACTTGAACTTCTCTCAACTCAAACTGTATTCTTCCCAACTATTTAAAGTTGGATTCGTTTCAAATCAAACTAAGCAGCTTTCAGGTCAAAGTGGACGTCTGACAATAAATCTGGAGACACCTTAAGAAAATATGCGTAATACTTTTCACGTGAAAGCAACTACAAATGGTACCGAAAAAATATGGTCGGAATGTTTCAATGACCACAAGTTCCTACCTGTCCGCCTTGATAATGTTCGTGGACGTATTTCAAGAAGTAGAAGAGTGGAGATTTCTCTGTGTCATACGCTTGAGTTACGTTGTGCATTCGCTCAGTACGCGATTTTTGTTGGAATACATGCGCAATTGCTACTTTTGTAGAGATAGTTGGAGGTGGGCTAATTTTAAATTTTTTTTAGCTTTGTCGATGACTTTTTCATATCGTTTCTGCTAAATGCTAGACTTATACGCAAGTCAAAGAATTGCTATGAGGTTGGGAATTAACGGTCATGCTAACGATGTATGCTTTTTGTTGGAACACCATGCATAGGTTAAAATGAAGTACTTGGACCGCCAATTTCTTGAACGTTTTTAAAAATTTGATTGAAAAAAGCCTGACTAGAGAAAAAAAAGTAAAATGGAAAAAGCTTGGCAAGAAAACTGTCGAGGGTGAGGTGAAAATAACACGATAAATAAGCGAACATTGGATCACCGTTGGTTAGCATTAGAGAAAAAACTCTAGAAAATTGATTTTACTGCGCTACACGTTAAGTGACTCTTGCGATTTACGGTTTACGATTTACGATTTACGAGGATTTTTCCGTAATTGCGACTTACGATTTACGAAATTTCGGATTTCATTTACGCACTAAAGGTGCACATTTAACGGTTAACGATTTAACGAATTTAACGAATTAACGGCATTTTTCGTTAAAATCTGGCTTAGCGACATAACGAAAATTTTTAGAAGATTAAAGGTATTTTTAACGAACTTTTTTCAGTGAGTTTATCACATTTCCCCTGAGTATTCTCTAATGTTGCAGGTCTCATCCTTCCGATTAGGACTGTTCCTGAAGAAACTATTGAAATCAGCAATAATATTTTGATGTTTTCATAAATGTTGTGAATTTTGGAAATAATGCATTTTGTGGGCGTGTGTAGCACAGTCGGATGAGATGCCAGCCGTCACGTGCACCCTGTACAAGTTTTCTGGCCCTTTTCCCGGCATTTCCCGCTCAGACCAACCAAGGCTGCGATTCCTCTGGGGTCGGTGAATTGACACCAGGCTGGCTTGTCTGGGAAGGATAGATCGCTGACTTCTTCATCGGCTGGCAACTGCAAGTCATCGTATAGCCAAATACGCTTTCAAATCACCTCTACGATATGCCGTAGAGGTATAATAGAATGCGCGGCGCATCCCAAAAGGGACTGAGTAACATCTTCCTTTATCCTTATCCTTTAATCTATTTTGGAGCTAGAAATCCCAAGCACGTCAACGAATCCACAAAGATATAACCTTGTCGCAGGATATGCCTATCCTCACCTGGCGCTGCTTATCCCAGAATGCTTTTGCCCGCCACATGGAACAATCGAGACGGAGAGAATGTTGTCGGCCGCTGGACATATTTTAAACGATTTTAGAAAAACGCTGATAACAAAATTTAGAAGAGCTACTTTCCCTAAACGTTAACACGTTGACGACGTGTCACACCTTTTCGGCAATGTGGGACCACGCGACACGATGTCGTGTCGCGGTTCCGACGTTGCAAAAAATGGATTGGTTCCGCGCACCAGGCACTCGAAAATCGTGTGTTCGATAGCGGGCTGACATTCCACTGACAGGCTTTTAATCGTATTTTTATTAATTTTTTCTGTACTTAAGGGGCTGGTGCTCGTATCGGAGTTCTTTATACTCGTGAAACAGTCGCACAAAACGGCTTCGCAAAGAACTAGGAGAGGGGGAAGTCTGGGTACCTGCCTGATGGCACATTTTGAGACACCTTGTTGATGGTCGTATTGAATGATAATTCCATACCTGTTTTTATTCCACATCCCGTAGTTAATTTGTTGCTGAAGGCTTGTTTATCTTTCTGCGTTCGTTGATGTTGAAGTGTTTATTTTACATTGCAGTTTTACACTCCATTCGCTGAACTTTAGCTGTTGGCCCCTTAGAGTTGAAACATATAAGGTTTTCCTTCTCTCTTTTTCATTTGAAATAATATTTTGCAGCTAATTGTATTTTCAACGAAATTTAACGATTTGCCGGAAATTTAACGGAAATTTTCCGTTAAAAAAATTTCGTAAAAAAATTAACGCACAGAATTTTGTGTGTTACGCACACCCCTGCTGCGGGGCCAATTAACGTCGACTCGCGCCGTGACCCCCGCCGCTTCGCGCTGAGCTCAGGCAGCCCTCTCCGCGGAGGCATTGATGACCTGGCCGCATACCAGATTTCGACCAGATTTGGTGTGAGTACAGTCGATAGAGAGCTAGTGGATCAGAGGGTTTACAGTGGCGGTCCCGAAATTCGACTTGATGCGAACCCTTCCATCTCTTGTATTAGAATTTCGAGCTCTATCGAATGAGCCAGGAAAGAATGCTACCTCACTAACCCTTATAACGATTTTTTGCAGGCGCTGTTTATTTTTCTATAACCCTTTCACGACACGCGTGATTTTTGCGTGACTGCTGCGTGGGACAGCGCGTATTTTCCCAGGGGTGCAATAATTTTACAATTCTTTGCATTATTTGTGAGATAAGAATAAAACAGTAACCAATGAGGTTTCCCATGGACCATCTTGACCGTAGGTATCAGAGGATCAGAGAATGCTTGATATTTTTCGTGAACTATTTTTATGATGGTGTCCGACGACATCGTCGGACATTGTCCCACGCGGCAGAAAAAGTGTCCGGCGACATCGTCGGACAATTTCGTGAAAGGGTTAATTATCAGTATCTATTTGTATCAGAATTGACTGCGAGTTCCAGGCTACTGATGTGAGCTCTACCATCTCCTATATTCTTAGAATTTCGATCTCTCGAATGAGCCAGAAACTATCCTGTCTAAATAACCCTTAAGGTGAATCTTTAGGCGTTGTTTATTATCGTTAAATATCAGTTTTTATATATGTCAGAATTATTTGCGAGGCATGTTTCCAGGGTGAAATTACGCAAGGAATCTAATTACAGACAGATATACGAGAGACCTTCTAAAAGAACCCTTCTAAAAGAAACCTAAGTGCTCACTTTTTTTTGAAAATAACATTATTCAAAGATATGTGGTGCAAATGGAAGATTTTAACAGTCCAAACAACTAGTATTGCTGAAGCCTTTCACAGGTGAGGCGCGTACTTTCAGGTCAGATGATATGATCTCGAATAACAGTATACCGTTGCAATACTTTGAAGGAGCTTTTTGGGATGGAACATCCTGCACTGGCCACATTGGAGGCGGAATATTTACTTAAAATGAAAGTAATGGTACTAGTCCGTAAAACTTCTTAATATCTTGTAGAGGATGTAACCTTATCGAGCTGCTTTCAGATACCTGACGAAATAAAGTGCCTTAGAAGACCCGATGTGGTAGAAGATATAATGTAGACAGAGAGATCTTCTTCTTCTTCTTCTTCTTCTTCTTCTTCTTCTTCTTCAGCGTTTGTCCCGCTTCGTGGCGGGGTCCGCTATTCTGGTGTCATGACGCCGATCCAGCGCTAGATCGGGGTGGACACCAGCTACTTTCAAGTCCAAATGTAACGTATCAGCCCTGCGCTGCTTCGGGCCCCTCTAGGCCGCTTTCCTATTACCTCGAAATTAAGGCCTATCTTACGGACGCTGTCTTCCTCTCCACGCAGAACGTGGTTTACCATCTTGTCCGCATCTTGTCAGTTATCGGAGCGACACCGAACTTCTGCCGAATAGCATCGTTTCGGATGCGATCCATGCGCGTAACTCCTGCCGTCCAGCGCAGCATCTTCGTCTCCATGACGCTGAGGCGCGTTTCAACTTCCTTGGTCGCTGGCCAACACTCAGCGCCGTATATTGCTACCGGCCGGACGACTGCTCTGTAGATCTTCGACTTAAAGCGCTCTGGTATCTTCTTGTCGCAGAGCACGCCAGTCAACGAGCGCCACTTGGACCAAGCTGCACTCACGCGTGAATTCACTTCAACCATCAGTTTGCCGTCAGACGCGACTGCTGATCCCAGGTACTTAAAGACCGCAGTGCGTGGAAGCTCGATGCCGTTAACCTTGATGGAGCTAGACTCGGTAACGTCCGTCGTTAAATACTCGGTTTTCTTCACGTTCAATCTGAGTCCAAACCGCTCCAAGCGATCACACCAAGCTTGCAACTCTCGCTTGAGTTCTCCTTTATCTTCGCTAGCGAGCATCACGTCATCGGCATAAAGCAACGTCCAAGGGACGGGCTTCTGAAGATCTCGTGTGATGGCATCCATGACGACAACAAAGAGGAGTGGGGAAAGCGCAGAACCCTGGTGTACTCCGACAGAGATGGGAAACTCCATCAAGGTCCCAGCTGCAGCTTGAACTCGACTCTTTGGACAAGAGTAGAGAATTCACACCCACTCAATGAGCTCTTCAGGAACTCCATGTTGACGCAGGGCGTACCATATCACTTCACGCGGTACGCGGTCAAAGGCCTTCTCCAAGTCGAGAAAGGCGATATGCACTGGCTTCTGTTTCTCGCGATGCTTCTCTATCAGAAGGCGGACGGCATGTATGGCATCAACGGTGCCACAGCCAGTCACGAAGCCGCACTGATTGCTGGAAAGCTGGACGATGTCCCGAATTCGTCCATCGACAACTCGCTCAAAGATCTTCATGCTGTGCGAAAGCAAGCGAATCGGACGGTAATTGGAGCAGTCTGCAGGACTGCCCTTCTTCTTTCAAATTGGAATCGTCGTACTTCGACGCCAACACTCAGGCACTTTTTTCTCCGCCACAACCTGATTAAAGAACTTCGCCAACCACTCAGCAGGGTACCAGTACTTGGACTTCCATAAATCAGCTGCCACGTCATCGGGCCCAGTCGCTTTGCCTGGCCTCATCTTCTTCAAAGCCGCTTCAATCTCCTTCACGGTGATCTTCTGAACGGGGCCGTGGGTTGGAGCCGTGGAAGGGATGGCTGGATGAGGAAATTCTACTGTAGAGATTTCCTCAAAGTAGTCGCGCCATCGCTTCAATGCCTTCTTGCGGTCCGTAAGAAGATGGCCGTTCTCATCATTGATGCCGATAAACTTCTCAATATCCTCGGTCTGCCGATGGCGATTCTTATCAAGCCGGTACAGATACCGCTCGCCATCGCGTGACTCGAGCTTCTCGTTGACATCTCCATAATGAGTGGCTTTTGCAACATCCACGGCCTTCTTTGCAGCTTTCCTCGCTTCTTGGCACTTCCGCCAGTTATCGGCCGAACACGTGATAAAGCGACTTCTTCTCTCGCACTTTTGCTTTCACATCATCTGTCCACAGCCATGCCTGCTTGTCGACCTTCCGCCGCCCAGGCTTCGTAATGCCGAGTTCCGACTGTGCAGCTTGACGAATCGCGTCGGTCGTTTTCTTCCAAGTTTCGTCGACAGTCGTGACTGTCGGTAACCGCACGCGAGAAATCACAGCTGCTTCCTTCTCTCTCATTCGCCACCACTTGATTCTTGCAGCATCGCATCGCTCGACCTGCCTCGGAGGGACAATCTTCAGAGACAGAGAGATGTCGAGGTATAATAGCTCTAGTAAACTGTATAAGAATTAAGGTCAACTGTCTTCTATAGGTTCGACGGGCAGTACCATTCAAGATCAATTAGTCCCAGAGAAATAAAAAATTTAGCAGCAAGATGCCAACGAAATGCTAAAGAGAAGGGAAAGAGTCATGTTGAACTAATGCTACTGCGAACTAACCAATGCTTTAAACTTCTGTTCAAAGATCTCTCGTCGTCTATCTAATTGGAATCCTAATAGGAATCCTCGTGTAATTTTAGCCTGGAAGCATGCCTCGCATTTAATTCTGACCTATGTGAATAAAAACCGATATTTAACGAAAAATAAACAGCTCCTGAAAAAAAATCGTTATAAGGGTTATTGAGGCAAGATTCTTTCCTGGCTCATTCTATAGAGCTCAAAATTCTAAGGTACGAAATGGTAGGGTTCACATCAATCCGAATTTCTGGATCGCCAGTACAAGCTCTTTATCGACTGTAATCACACCAAATCTCGTCGATCTGTGGGCTCCCGTACAGGGGTGCACATTTTCGGTTAACGATTTAACGAATTTAACGAATTAACAGCATTTTTGTCAAAATCTGGCTTAGCGACATAACGAAAATTTTTAGAAATTTAAAGGAATTTTTAACGAACTTTTTTCTTGTTCTTGTTAATCTTCACTAGTATTGCAAGCCTCGCGCTCAAAATGAAGACTGCTCCTGAAAAACTCTTGAAATCAGCAAGAATGGACAAAAACAATCCGTTCATGCCCCGTGCGCAATCTGTTTGGGTCTGACTTGTGGGATTGCTCTCGTGGCATCAGGCACATTCTTTTTATTTTTAATTGGACGCTATTTTCATACATTTTATGGCGCAACTGAATTTCTAGAAGTAAAGCATTTAAGAGCTAGAAAAATATTCTCCGAGCCGCTAAGCATCTCAGCAAATCCACTATCCATAAAGGATATGTCGCACTTCGTCACCGCGACAGCTTCTCGCAGTGCGGCGCGCTGTTTTATTTTTATTAGTTCCTTCGGCGCAGGTAAGCTCGGAAGGGTTGCCTTTAGGACTGCCCTATACAACGCTTTGTATTGTACGAAATTAAAAGATTTATGCAGCACCGTTGTGTTATACCTCAATAATAAACTAATCTAGGGCATTTCTGATGTTGCTGAGTTCGAGTTCTTAGTCTGCCTCTACCTTCTTAGTGTATTTAGGCCTGCGTCAAAATACCTCCACTGGGGAGTTTTTAAGCGTTTCCTACAGCTCATCAGATAGAGCTTGAAAGTTTGATAATAAAGAATGCGAAATTCGTGTCTAATTGTTCGTGAAGCCTTTAACTTGGAGCCTGCGTCAAAATATCTCATCAGGGGAATGTTTAAGTATTCTTGTACAGCCCATCAGATAGAGCTCGAAATTCTGATATGAAATCGTGTGGGGTTCGCACCAGTACGACTCTCTACGCTGCTTTCGCAAACCCTCTAAATAAGTTATCCACTGTAGTTGTAAATTTGAACGGTCTGTGAAGGCTCGTCCTCAGTCGGGTCGCGGTCGTTCTGCAGGCACCCGTGCTCGGCTAGGTCACCATCGCCACGGCGGCGAGGGCTGCCTTCCAGTCATCGCGAAGCGGCGGGTGTCACGACGCGAGTCGACGCTAATTGGCTCCACAGGCACTGTCAGCATCCTCAGTGCGCGTCCGATTCGGAACTAACGGCTGCTCCCCCCCCCCTTCCCCAACAGAGCCTATTTAAGTCGTTCCTCGATACTTAGTGGGCTGCTGCCCGCATCGAGATTGTGCATGCTTATACAACAGTCACACAAAACGGTTTCGTAGAGAACTAGGAAAGGGTGTGAGCTCCGGAGTCTGCCTGACCTAACTCATTTTAAGATGCTTTTCCGGGGCAATGTGGGCACCAGCCCAAGAAGTATCGTTCTCGTGAATTGGCTCCTACCGTAACTACTCTTCTTGCGCACCCCGAAGATAATTTATTGTGGAAAGCTGGTTTATTTTGCTGTCCATCCTTTGTTGGTAGTGAATTGAGCGCAAGTCGGCTAGTACGGGCCTGCCTTGTATCCAGTGGTTATCCCCCTTCGTTAGGAGGCACGCGAATGCTCAATTACAATTGATGTAGACTAAACAGCGATGGACCGCAACAGTGTTGTGTACTTTTTCTTAATTTAGTGCAGAACAAAATGTTTAATAGGACTGCCTTACATGGTGCGCCCCTCCGAGCCGCTTTGCGCCGTGAATTATTCATGTTGCATTGTAGTATGCTACGCTGCGTTCATTGAACTTTAGTTGTTGACCTGTTGAAGGTGGAGCATAAATCGTTTTCTCTGATTTTTTTCATTTTAAATAGCAGTTCGCAGCTAATTTTATGTTTTAACGAAATTTAGCGATTTACCGAAAATTTAACGAAAATTTTCCGTTAAAAAATTCGTTTAAAAAATTTTAACGCCCAGAGCTTTGAGTGCACCCCTGCTTCCGTGGTCGGCCAGGTTACCATCGCCTCCGCGGCGAGGTCTGTCTGGGCTCAGCGCGAAGCGGTGGGTGTCACGGCGCGAGTGGACGCTGTTTGGCTCCGCAGGCACTGTCCCGTGTCTTTGCCGCTCCGCCTTCAAGCAGATCGTCTCTCACCCGAAGGTTCTACGGCATCCAACCACTTTCCTGTTATCATACGGAATCCACCTTTCATCGCAAGTGCTGATTCGATCCAAAAACTGGTGAGTTTTGTTGCGTAAAAGTAGAGAAGAACAAATCTCGAAGCGTGAAGTTTCCGCTGCTCACTCAACACACTGGGGCAGACACTTGTCGTGCTTCTTCGCCTTCCCAAGGCGTTTCAAAGCATCCGCAACAGCAGTTTTACTGACGCCTAGCTCTTCCGGGATCTCGCAAACTGTTTGAGGTGATTCAGCTTCCACCAATTCCTTCATCTCGTCCTCAAGTATTGCTCTAGGTCGACCGCTAGGGGGTCATCTTTGAGGGTGAAACCTTCGGTCCGAAATTTACTGAACTACTGGCACACAGTGCTTTTTCCAACATTATTAGGCCCCCACACTTGATTGATTTGTCGAGCTGTCTCGGCTGGGGATTGTCCCAGTTTGAAGCTAAAATAAAATATCGTTCGGAATTGCTTCTTCAACATACTTCAATGAGCCTTTCAAGAATATAAATATAAAACAACGTTGAAATATAAATTATTTAGTCAGATAGAAAAAAGTTCTGCACAGAAAATGCAAGACAAGTTGAATTTTTACTTAACAACAGACGAATGAAAAATAGTAACACAAAACACTGAGAACTTTCTGAACAACCTAATAAAAGTACTTGTTCCAGATGCATCTATATTTATGAAATGCCCTAATAACTCCGAATGATCCGAAATGCAGGATCGCAGTTACCAAGTTACAATTCATCGTCCAGTATGCTTAGACAACCACTGCGATGGTTCTCACAACACTGGGTGTTTGAGAAAAGTGGAATGCTTCGACTTGGTAATTTACGGACTAATTACTGTTCTTCACTTCAAAAATACTGCCCCCGAAATGTTGCAGCTCCTTGCACTTCACCATGTTTGTTCATAGCAATGTGTTACATACAAGATGTGCGCTGATGAAATAGATGGTATTTTTCTTGTCTGTACAGTAATCGGAATTTTTACATCTCCATTATTTGATCTGAACTGAAACTAGAGCTTCTTCAATGTATTCTACTTTTTTAAAGTGCAGTCCGTTAATTCATTTACACAACTGCTCATGAGTGATCTATAGGTAAACAGGAGAACAGTCTCAGGGGGTGTTATACTGCCGCCGCGGATCGGCGCATCAGTTTTAAAATCCGTCGCAGTGCGAAAGTCGCTCAGCCGCTCGTCATCGCGCTGCAGCACGATTCGCAGAATACATTATCCCAAAATGTCCTCAAATCTGGCGTATTACGGAGGTGGAGTATAAACCACGCCTTTAAGGAGGTTACTAGAGAGGTTCGGTTACGATTAACGTATTTTGCAGTTTGAATGCGACTTCAGGTGAGCGATATGGAGCGGAGTGCAAAACAGTGGTTTTTGACTTCGAAAGTGAGAACTACAACGTTCTAGAAGAAGAACTAAAAACGCTCGATGTTGGCATTCTAGGTGAGTCACAAGCATGAGCATCTGTTATGTATGTGCCCTTATTTATCAGAAATCTTGTTCCAGTAAACTGTGCCGGTATAGCTCCAGATAAAGTTGCCAACCTCATGGAGCTCAGCGAAGGTTTACCTTCGAAAATTCTTCGGGTTAACCTTATGTCTAACATTAAGGTGAGTTGGTTGGTGACATTATAATAAAGCTGGTTTTTTATTTTATATCACTGTACTGATTAAGTTATTATACACGGCTAAATATCAATCTTACTTATAATCCGTATTCATCGGACTCCCTCGTAACTGATTTTTTTTAGATGAACGAGATAATCATTCCTGGTATGGTTAGAAGAAACAGAGGATGCGTTGTAAATGTGTCATCAATGACGGTGGGTCATTTTTTATTGGAACTCGACTGCTCCACTGACGAGGAAGTCATCCAGGTGACTGGAGATTCTCAAAGCGACCTATATAGGATTGTAGGGCGTTGTCTGGGAAGCGCCGTAGTGGTTTCCAAACTTCCTGCGGACCTCTGGATAAGGCAAAAATTACAAAAAACTGTACCGCTCCAGTGCGGCCCGATAACGCAAAGCTGACGCCTGGAATAACATTGTCGTGCTCAGAAATAATCCTGCAAAAGGTTTGGAGCTTCAAGAATTGATTTAACGTAGGATTCGATGAATTCCGGGAGGAGCGAGAAGGAACATTCACCAGCATCGACACAACGGCTGGATGGCCTAGTGGATAGCGCGGTGGACTTGCGGGAGTGTGGTCAAGGGATCGCATCCGGGGTGGGGTCTACGCATTCCTGGTGGCGCTTTTTGCATTTTTTATCAATATAGAGTGCATTTTGGTCTTGGCAAGGTTCAGTGTTCGCGTTTCAACTTCTTTTTAACCTCTTGCGGGATGTGAGCCAAGCTCACTGTAATCTACTGGAACAAAAAATGGATTCCAGATTCGTAATCAGTACCTCAAATGCCCTCCCCTGGACGAACCTTGGCGAAAAAAGAATCCGACCATTCAGGCGTGAGAGTACCTGCGTTCACACCTGTAACAGACCCCTCTCTCTAGTGTAGGGAAGAGTGATTGGTACTAAAATAGGCAGAAATGCGACCAATAACGCAAGAAGGATAAAAAATTCTAATTTTCGTCACAGCTAATAAAATTAGTAAAGGTCACAAGAAACGCGCTATTCATAGAAATACGAAAGTCGATCAGCATATCATGGTTATGGACCTAAGTAACAGTTGATCATGCTCACTACAAGGTTCCTACGATACAGACTTCCAAAACGAATTGAAAACATTACAAAGGGATCACATATGGATAGTATCTAACAAGGGACCCAACAAAACAAGCATGGTTCAAGGCCCATATCTAATCGACGGAGGCTAGCTTGGCTCACATTCCGCAAACGGTTAAAAAGAAGTTGAAACGCGAACAATGAGCCCAGCCGGGACCAAAATGCTCTCCATATTGATAAAAATGCAAAAACGCCACCAGCAATGCATAGACCCCACCCCTGGATCCGATGCCTTGACCACCCTTCCGCAGGACCACCGCGCCATCAACTCGGTCATCTAGTCGCTGGATCGATGCTAGTGAATGCCTCCCGTGAATGTGCCTTCTCGATTATACTAGGAATTTATCAAGTCCTACGATCTAGCAATGCTTGAAGCTCCAAAGCTTTTGCAGGATTCTTTCTGAGCACGACAATGTTATTCCAGGTGTCAGTTTTGCGTTATCGGCCCACACTGAAGCGGTACAGTTTTTTGCCATTCATGACCTACACAGAAGTGTGCAGGAAATTGGAAACCACTGCGGTGCTTCCCAGAGAACGCTATACAATCCTATATACAGCACCGGCCTTAACTTTTGGTCTTTGGGCGGAAAAAGCGAAAAAAAGCCTTTCCCGCCGCTTTTCTGTAGCGTTCTTCAAATTGAGCGCATTGTAAATTAAATCACATATTCGCACTCAGCACCGAGCCCTCTTCCCGATGAGTTGCAAAGCGCCTAGTGGTCGCCTGAAAAATAGTTCAGTGATCAAATTTGTGCCTTGCGCGGCTGACCCCTTCCCTCGCGGGACAGAATTGCACCCACAGCCCCTAAATAGCTAATGGAGGAAGAGATTCGGCCTATTAAAGCCTATCTTTTACCTTATACGTAGTGACACATAGTTTTCTGGATTCTCTAGTTTTTTTTTGCCTTCACAACATGTAATTTTTTTAAGGATCCGATAATTTGATTGCCATTAGTTTCAGCAAATGTGCTTTCTTTAGTGGACCCTAATTTTGGAAAACTTTTGTCACGTTTATGAGTGGTTATACTTAGTTGTTTCCTTAAACGTTGATAAAAATAACGTTATAGTTTAAATCAAGCTGCGAGAGTGGAAACTTTGCGATTGTTATTGCTAATAATTATATGTCGGCAAAGTTGCGCGGATGACACTTCTTTGCAGTTAGCCGCACACTTTTCAAATGATTAAAGTGGGCACAAAATCGTTTCTTTGAAGAAAGAGACATAGATATTTGGAGTTCCGTGAAAACACCTTATAGTCCTCCGTGAGTGAGGTTTCGGCTAGGCTTGAAGACGTTTTGGCCACGTAGTTACGAAACAAACTCACCCAAATGCTAACTGAGTGTTATTTTAAAAATTGTTCAAAAACGGAAAAATAGTCTATGAGAGCATTTTCCAGTTAATTCTGACTTTTAGGGTGGATCGATTTCAATTTTTCGTTCATTTTTGCCGGTTTATTATGAGTGAAATGTCCAATAGCCCTGGTCGAGACCCATATTAGTTCCGGAGACTCTCCTGTCTCTGTGCCCCCCCCCCTTGGGCGATTCACGGCGTCCATCTGAGGACGCCATGAATCGCCTAACTAGAGTCTTCACTTCTGGTGCCGCGGCGTCATATTGGTCCTTCCTAAAGAGGGTAGAGTAGAATAAGCGGCGTACACCAAACAAAGTTTGGGTAACCATTTAACATTCTTGTATTTTCTATTCCGTGTTCTCGCCGTCTTACCAGAAACACCTCTTTCATTTTTTTTCAGATCGTTTCACTAAAGTGTTGCTTCTGTAGCGGTTTTGGAGGCATCGGAAGCGTGTCATGTGTTTCCATTGCGTAGTTTGCATGGTGGTAGAACGCATGGCGCGTTTCCCATTAGCACAAGCTTAGTTTGCTTTCTAGTTTGCTTTTAATTTTTCCCTTATATAAAGCGCTGCTATCGCTGCTTAAAGGATCTATCGTACGGACCTGGGCGTAGATCAGCTGTATACTTATGCTTGAATGACCCGTTCGAGTAGGTATTCGAATGATTTTTATTCGAATTTGAACACTCGAATTCGAATATTCGAAAAATAGCGTTTTCGAATGTATTCGAGTTCGAATGGTCAAAAAATCGCGTTTTTCGAATGTGTTCGAATTCGAATATTCAGTCGCGCTTTTCGAATATATTCGATTTCGAATATTCAGAATTTCCCAGGAAACCAAAATTATTCGAGGATTCGAGAAGTGTCATTCGAATACCCAACGAGAATTTGTGTAACACCATGTTTTGAGAAGGATGTTAGATTTTTCGGGTAATAAGGATCTCCAAAACTCTGACGCGATAGTAGCTCGGTGCCGGGCTACTGAGCGCCTCATCGATTCTGGTTAGTTTTCGAAACGCCTTTCTATTAAAAGGGAGAACTTCCACAACGTCTCACAGTCTTAAGAAGCAAAGATTTCTTCCACGCAGAATCGCTGCAGTAGTGAATGACCGATCGGGGACGCCTAATCGTCATCGACGGGAAAACTATCTAATGACTGCCTGATCGATCTCTGACACGTCCTCTGATTTGCATCTGCGGCAGGATTTCTAAATCCAGACGTGCGTAGTACAACATCTGTAGACGATTTCTGGATCACAACGAGCGCAGGATACGTTGAAAACATCGATTATATCGATCAATAGTGATTGTTGGTCGAAAAATCCCCTTGTTGCGAAGTCTTTCCGTCGGCCGTCATAATCACGTAACTCCCTCTCCCATCGGTTAATCTAAGAGAAAACCGATATCACTGATACGATAAAAAAAATCGATAACACCGATCGATATCGATCGCCTGATCGATCTGTGACACTATCTTCTGAATTCCAGCGCGCTGGAGACGTCTGGATATTTTTGTTACCTACAGTACCGCCGCTAAGAATTCAACCAATTGACGTTTCCGACGCAAAAACG
This sequence comes from Heligmosomoides polygyrus polygyrus, assembly GCA_947396885.1. NCBI lineage: Eukaryota > Metazoa > Nematoda > Chromadorea > Rhabditida > Heligmosomidae > Heligmosomoides > Heligmosomoides polygyrus. The sequence goes on from OX377206.1 coordinate 57,016,843, forward strand.
TCAACGTCATTTTTGTTGCGCAAGGGCTTAACAGGACGACAGAAACAAAACCTCATCAAAGTGCAAGGAACATGACTTCAACACAATCGAATGGGTGCATAAATGTAAAAAAAAGAGCAAGGAGAGATTCGCTGGACAGCCAGGCGATCGCGGTGTTTTTAAAGGGCATGTCAGGTCAGCACAATTACGACACAGTACCGCCCCTTCGGCTCTCGAACTGCTGCAACAAATGGACAGGGTCGCGATTGGTTGAAGATTTTAAGAGAAAAATCACGGCATTTCATTGTTGAGCATGCCAGGGTTTATTCCGCGAAGTCTCAGCGACAAACGATGTGGAACGTTGTTCACATTCCTAGAGGAAGGTATTGAAGTCACTTTGAAAAATCGAAATTTGGCCGCCTGATCACCTGGCACTTTGGTGCCTCCTACCCAGTGTCTCCGCTTTGTGCACTGTGCGCTGGCGTGGTTTTGCCCTATATTGCTATATTGAAGCATAGATATCCGGGTCGGAATTTGCTAGAAGAGTGTACTGCCCACGGAAGGGTTGCTGCATGCGAATTGTTAAGTTGGCAACCAGGCGGAGTGTGGATGAAATGGACTGTTAACGCGTATATCTATTGTGTTCTTTTTAGACTTCAAAGAAATTAAATGACAGACTTTAATAGCAACTGAAAGACGGATAATTTCTTCGCTGAAATAAAAGGAAATGACGGTTGTTATCCTCCAATCGAATTTTGCATCAAACGAGTTGTCGTAGGGAGACGAATCCTAAGAACATTAAGGAACCCAAATTTAAGAACAACCGAAAGTTTTAAAAATTGACTGAAGGAGTGCAGATTTGCCTGGGAGCCCAATTAAGCGAGGCGCAGCGACGCATGTACAGTACCGGACGCGTCTTTTGAATAAACGCCGAAAAAACCGCGCTTTTGCGGTTTTTGGGTCTTTTTACTATAACTCGCCCAACAGTGACCTATTTGAGCAAGCAAGAGTATATTTGAGCTCAGGAGAACGAGCTCTATCGTTTGATATATGCATTTCATATGAAAGATCAAAAATGGCCAAAATTGAAAACTTGCGCTCCATTGAGAAGGCCGGCCGCGGACGAGTTGTCGCCCGCAAGGCGTCGAAAACCGTTGCATGCTCACAATTCCTCTAATTTGAGGTTTTTTTGAGAAACGGTTGGCACCGTTCGATTCGTCTCCTCGAGATCTGGACAATCATTTACCAAGCCACCGCATTCTAGCAGTGGGTGGTCAAAGATGGTCGGAGCAGACTTTTTGTTGGAGAAGCTTATATTACAGGACTTGCATGTTCTCAGAGCATCTCGAACATGGCGTAAAGTGTTTCGTCATGCCAGGAATCCTCTGAGAGTGCGCCGTGCACAATGCATATAGGGTCGAACCTATCAATCGGGGGGGGGGGGGAGGGGGACAGTTTGTAGAGTGAGCATTTAGGGGGTTTTATGAGAAATTCTCAGCCGCCCTACTCAGGAATTGCTGCACTTTGCCCCGGCAAGACTTTGGAGTGCGCTGTGCACAATGCAAATAGGGTCGAACCTATCAATCGAGTGGGTGCGACAACTCCCAAATTGCACCGCGGGCGTGTTCTGAGCAATAACTTTGTCATCTTCGAGTCTTTCCTGCTGCAAGTTGTGGGTTTTGTAGGCAGTAGAAAGTTCAAGAAGCAAGCTGAAATATAGCGACGTAGCTTAAGTCTGGAAAAAGTTACAGCGCTGCGAAAATGCAGGCAAACCTTGTGTGACACGATTTTATCCGAGTTCAGTCGACTACTACAGGAATACGAAGCGAGCACAAGACTGAAACATTTTACGATGACATGCTCGTAGCTGGCGAGAACTGTTAACTGGGCGAGTAACAGCACGGAGAACATAGACCGTTGTTGTGCCACTCCACTGCCTACAAAATCCACAACTTGCAGCCCGAAAGACTCGAAGTTGACAGAGTTATTGCGATCAGAACACGCCCGTGGTGCAATTTGCGAGTTGTCGCGCCCGGTCGATTGATAGGTTCGATCCTATTTACAATGCGCACAGCGCACTCCAAAGTCCTGCCGGGACAAAGTGCAGCAATTTCTGAGTAGAGCGGCTGGGAATTTCTGTAAAACTACCCAAATGCTCACTTTACAGGCTGTCGCGCCGCCCACTCGATTGATAGGTTCGATCCTATATGCATTGTGCACGGCGCACTCTCAGAGGATTCCTAGCATGACGAAACACTTTACGCCATGCTTGAGATGCCCCGAGAACATGCAAGTCCTGGAATACAAGCTTCTCCAAGAGCAAAAAGTCTGCTCCGACCATCTTTGACCACCCACTGCTAAAATGCGGTGGTTTGGCGAAGTTGTATATACAGGGTGCGCCAAAATTATGGCGACAGCACATGCGCAAGCAATTTGACCTTTTATTCGGAACGTCTACTTTTTTTCGTGCTCTTATTGTTTTTATTGAGTCAATTAGTTTATGCTTACCTCAGTCAAACATAACAATAAGTCGTTTTTCAAGATAGTGAAGCGTTCGTGTCACCGTTCTTAAATCATTGAGCTTTACCGTCAAGGCTTCTTGGCACGCCACATTCACCACCGTCTTGGAGTTCATCAGAGTACCATGAATAGGTCCATCAGACGCTAAGAAGACCTGGGAACCGAGGATGAAAGATTCGGACGGGAAAGACACTTAACTGTTACAACTACGGACAACATTAGGAGGGTACGTGAACGAATTCGCAGGAAGCCGGCGCGCTCGGTCCGCCGGTTGTCGGGAAAATGGACATCATGGAGACGTCGTTGAGAAGAATCTTCCGTGAACTGGGACTTAAGGCCTACAAGAAGACCCACGTGCACCCTCCCGGACCTTCAAACAGGAAGGAATTCCAGCTCACAGAGCAAGAATGCTGCAGGACTGGTGCAAAGGTAACTTTCCGCCATTCATCAGCTTCCACGAGTGGCCAGCCAACTCTCCGGATTTGAATCCGATGGATTACACGGTCTGACTAGCTCTGGAAGCCAAAGCCTGCGAGAAACCTCACCGCTCCGTGGATCCTTTGAAGAAAGGCGTGGGATGAGCTCAACGCGCCTTACTTGCGTGCCGCCGTCGATGCCTTCCCGAAGTGTCTCAAAGTCTATATCGATGCCGATGGAGATATCTTCGAATCTCAATGTTGCGTATAGTTTACAAGTGACTGATAAACATTATCTCATCGTTGGTTTCTCGAAAGTACCGCATTTTCTCTTTTGGCGAATTGAAAACCTTGTCGCCATAATTTTGGCGCACCCTGTATGATTGTGTAGATCTCGAGGAAACAAATCGAACGGTGCCAACCGTTTCTCAAAAAACCTCAAATTAGAGGAATTGTGAGCATGCAACGGTTTTCGACGCCTTGCGGCCGGCCTTCTCAATGGAGCGCAAGTTTTCAATTTTGGCCATTTTTGATGATTCATATGAAATGTATACATCAAACGATAGAGCTCGTTCTCCTGAGCTCAAATATACTCTTGCTTTTTCAAATGGATCACTGTTGGGCGAGTTATAGCAAAAAGACGCAAAAATCGCAAAAGCGCGGTTTTTTCGGCGTCTATTCAAAAGACGCGTCCGATACTGTAGGTCAGGTCAACCCAATTAGGTGGCTCCCTAATTTCGCTTTTGCTTTTAAGGCTTCCACCCATTCCTAAATGGAGATCACATACCACATGGTAGGACGTACTATGACAAGAGCCGCTGCAAATTTTTGCTAGGAAATTTCGATTTTGAAAGATGTTATCATGATGCGACGCAAAAAACACATTTTTGCGTCGCAAACGTCAATTGGTTGAATGTTTAGCGACGGCACTGTATTTTACGCTATTTTCATGCACCTGTTTTCTGCAAGTAGTTTCTGACACAGCGACGATAGACCTTATGTACAGGTTGTCTCACAAACGTCCTTATGCACAGGTTGTCTCACAAACGTCACCCGTAGGGTTATTCGGGAAGCTGAACACGAACGCGACGTTCGTTTCACCGAATACAGCCGAAGACCACCTATATCGACAGCTTAGGTGGTCTGATCAAAATCACCGACTTGGCCCAAAATTCAATAGTGTGGCTACTTATGTTGATTATAAGTAAGAACCCTGCATTCAGTTCGTTTATCATTGATAACATGCGTGATTTTCACGTGCCCTGCATGTGATAGCGCGTGCGGGCAAGTGGAGATACGACATCGCGCCTCAAAATTAAACAGTAACAATCGATCCTCAAACATAGACCGTTCTTCTGATGATGTGTCTTCGATGGTCACACAGCTGCATTTCAGTTTTGATGATTGCTGATTGGAAGTGATGAAGACGGGCCTTTACACGATGATTCCGCTGCTGTTATTTCGAGAATGAGACGACTGATCACCTTCATTTACCTGTACCTACCCGAGCGCACCGTATTTGGTGGAACGGATATCCACACCGTGTTTAGCATCCCAAATAACCCTCTAAGTGAAGTTTGAGCCTAATCGGTGATTTTGGCCCGACCACCCTAGTTGCTGATATGGGACGTCTTCGGCCGTATTTGGTGAAACGGGCGTCGGATTCGTGCTTAGCATCCCAAAAAACCTTTGTTGGGGACGGAGCCACCCCAGAGATCGAGACCCTTGACCACACTGATCTAGGCTCCACCCTTTTTCTAGAACAGTCCGTGGCCTGTATATAAACCCCCAGTTTCACTGTGTTGTGTGTATTCGTTGTCTTCTAATAAGGTATTCTACTACGTCGTCTACCGGCTACTGCGGATCCAACAACTGGCGATCAGGAACTCCAAGGACCCACGCAATGGAACAGATCGCCGACGTCCTCGCCCTCATGCAGCAGCAGTTGCAGCTCCTCCAGCAGCAACAGAAGGATACCAGCGACAACTTCATGCGGATGCTGGAGAAGATCGAAGCCCGATCTGCCGGACAATTGCCCATCGTCGTCAAGGACAAGCACACTGTCTTCGATTCGCTCTATCGACGTATCGAGAAGTTCACCTACGACGCGGACAACGGTAGAACGTTCGACAGCTGGTACAAGCGATTCAAGGACGTCTTCGACAACGACTGTGGCGATCTCGACGACAAGGAGAAGACGCGCCTACTCGTCAGCCGCCTGGACGAAGACTGTCATCAGCTGTTTTGCGGGTCGATATCGCCAATGCTGCCGTCCGACCTGACATGGGATGAGGCCATCGCCACACTGGAGCGTCTATTTGGATCGGCCAAGACGCTGTTTCGACGCCGTTTTGAATGCTTCAAGCTCCAGTACGAGCATCAGGACTTCAACGCCTATGAAACGCTCGTGAGGACGCGCTACACCGATGCGAAGCTCGACTGCATCGACTTCGACGGTCTTCAGTGCCTCGTATACGTCGCCGGATTTCAAGGAGCAGAATTCGCCGACTACAGAACGTGTCTGTTGAGAAAGCTGGACCAAGCCGAGAAGCTTTCGATCAAGGACCTCACAACCGAATGCCAGCTCATCAGGTCCTACAAGGAGGACGCGAGGATGCTCGAAAATGCGGCAATGGTGACTTCGACGGTCAACTACGTGACCAAGAAGAAGAAGTCCAGATCCAGACAACGTGACTGGAAGAGGAATGGAGACAACCGTGAGCCTCAAGCGCCCAAGCAATCGTCACACGCCAGATCCAGAAACCACGGGAGCAGAAGCTATCAGATGAAGAGCATCATAGCCGCTCTACGCAGGGACCTACAGCCGCATCTTGATGTCGTAGTAAACGGACGACCGCTCTCCCTTCTACTCGATACGGGTGCCGTGATTACGATGATTTCGAGGTCAATTTGGAAACGACTCGGAAAGCCGCAGCTGCAAGATAGCGGCACCGTCATCAGTGCTGCTAACGGAAGCAAAATACCTACTGATGGACGTTTCGAAGCCGACTTTATGCTGAGGAAATCTGATGGTCGTCAGCATAGCGGACGTGGTTTCTGTTATGTCAACGAAAAGCTTGACGTTTTCGCCTGGGAATGGATTCAGAAGATACCAGACCTCCGCAATCCACTACAGCAGTACATAAACGGTATCACCATCCTCTCCGATTCAGCAGCCGGTCATAGAGAAGAGATAGTCGCCAAGTTGAAGGCCAACCACTCCGACGTTTTCAATGTGGGACTCGGTCGATGTACAAAGACGAAGGCGACTCTTCAACTCAAACCGGATCCTCATCCAGTATTCATCAAGAAACGCCCCGTGCCGTATGCTTACGTCGCCACCCTGGAAGCAGAGATAGATCGACTACTGAAAGAGGAAGTGCTCTCTCCTGTCAACTACTCCGCGTGGGCAGCACTGATCGTCGTCATCAAGAAGGCTAATGGAATTCTTTATCTTTGCGCCGATCTTTCGACGGGGCTGAACGACGCGCTGATGTTGCACCAGCAACCGCTGCCTACACCAGACGACGTCTTCGCAAAGCTCAACGGCGGCGCTACATTCACGCAGATTGATCTCGCAGACGCCTACCTTCAGATTGAACTTGACGACTCTGCGAAGGAACTCCTGACGATCAACACGCATCGACGATTGCTGCGTTATAATCGCCTACCATTTGGAGTCGAATCTGCGCCAGGCCTCTTCCAACAAATTATGGACTCCATGATTTGTGGACTCAATGGCTGCGCTGCTTATCTCGACGACGTCATCGTCACCGGCCGCACAATCGAGGAGCACCTCGCCAATTTGGAAGCCCTGTTCAAAAGGATATCCGATTATGGCTTCCGCGTCCTAATCGAAAAGTGCAACTTCCTCATGCCACAATTCCGCTACCTGGGCAACATCATCGATGCAACCGGACGCCGACCCGATCCTTTTAAGATCGATGCTATTCGGAAGATACCGCATCCCAAAGATATTGCACAACTGCGTTCTTTCTTAGGGATGCTCAACTATTATGGTCACTTCGTCAGCGAGATGCGCTAATTGCGTGCACCATTGGACGCTCTACTGAAGAAGGACGCCTGTTTCACATGATCTGCCGAGTGCCAGGAAGCTTTTCAACGAGCCAAGAATGTGCTTGCGTCAGATCTTCTGCTCACCCACTACGATCCCTCTAAAGAGATCGTCATCGCGGCCGATGCATCGGTGTATGGGATCGGAGCAGTCATCAGTCACCGCTTTCCGGATGGAACGGAGAAGGCGATTCAACACGTCTGCCGCTCCCTAACAGCTGCCGAGAAGAACTACGGTCAAGTGGAGAAGGAAGCTCTCCTTCGCCATCCGGAAATTTCACCGCTACATCTATGGACGATACTTCAAGCTGTTGACGGACCACAAGCCTCTACTCGCCATATTTGGAAAGAAGAGAGGAGTGCCCGTCTACACGGCGAATCGACTACAACGCTGGGCTCTTTTGTTGAAGAATTACGACTTCACAATAGAGTACTCCAGCACATCCAATTTCGGCCAAGCCGATGCTCTATCACGTCTCATCGCAGAGCAATCGACACCAGAAGAGGACATGGTTATCGCGACAATCGAAATGGACGCCGCTGCAGTCCTTACCAAGACGACGTCGAAACTCCCAGTCAACGCTAAAAGGATTGCTGAAGAAACCGGCAAGGATTCAGTAATAAAACATGTTCTCGAATTCATCAAATCAGGAGTATGGCCGAGGAAACCGCAAAATGTTACCAGTCGATTTGCCTCCCTTCGCGGATCACTTTCGACACAGGAAGGATGTGTGTTCGTAGGAGACCGCATCGTCATTCCTGAGCGCATGAGCAACACCGTCCTACAGCAGCTTCATGAAGGACACCCAGGAATGACAAGAATGAAGATGCTTGCCAGGAAATACGTCTACTGGCCGAACATCAACAAGGACATAGAAACCTGTGTTCGTAAATGTACTCGCTGTCGGGAAACTTCAAAACAGCCGGTAAAAACTACACTGTGCTCGTGGCCGATTGAAAACCAACCGTGGACGCGCGTACATGCGGATTTCGCCGGACCAATGGATGGTAAAATGTACCTCGTCATCGTTGACGCCTACTCCAGATGGCCCGAGATAGTCGAGATGTCAACTACCACCACCAGCAATACGGTCATGGAATTGCGCCGCCTGTTTGCCCAATTCGGCAACCCGCAAATCCTCGTGACGGACAATGGGCCGCAACTTACTTCGAAAGACTTCGAAGATTTTTGCACCAGCAATGGAATTCGTCACATGAAGTCTCACCCTTTCCACCCACAGTCCAACGGTCAAGCGGAGCGCTTTGTCGACACCTTCAAAAGGACCTTCCAAAAGCTCAGGACAGAAACAAATACCCAGGAAGCGCTGCAACAATTCTTACTCACCTACCGCCGCAGTCCATGCCCATCGGCTCCAGAAGTGAAATCTCCGGCGGAGGCATTCCTTGGAAGGACCATTCGGACGACGCTAAGTCTACTCATGCCGTCCGCTACTTCCGCCGAAGTCAATAGGAACGGCAAAATGGAAGAACAATTCAACCACCATCATGGAACACGCCAGAAAGAGTTCAATGTCGATGACCTTGTCTGGGCTTCGGACCACCGTAGCGGAACGCCTCGCCAATCACCCGCGCGTGTACTGAAACGCCATGGAAGGAGGCTCTACGATGTAGCAATCGACGGTCAAACATGGAGACGACATGCCAATCAGCTGCGTCCCCGCTACTCCGACGATTCAACGTACGATCTGGAGCTCGTCGACTTGTCGCTTCTACCGTGCCCGATGCCTGAACCGACGACGACGGAATTCTTACCCTCTTCGACTTCATCGTTGAGCTCGTCGTCGACTTGAGCAGCGCCCAGCGACTCGACAACAACGGACGTTCAGATACAACGCCCACAGAGGAATCGCCGTGCACCGGATCGACTTCAGATGGAACCTTCGAAGAAATCGTACACTTAGAAGTGCCCATTTTAGGGGGGGGGGGTGTTGGGGACGGAGCCACCCCAGAGATCGAGACCCTTGACCACACTGATCTAGGCTCCACCCTTTTTCTAGAATAGTCCGTGGCCTGTATATAAACCCCCAGTTCCACTGTGTTGTGTGTATTCGTTGTCTTCTAATAAAGTATTCTACTACGTCGTCTACCGGCTACTGCGGATCCAACAACCTCCCTAGGCGAAGTTTGAGGCAAATCGGTGGTTTCGAAATAATTTTACTAGAGGTGCGTCCCAAATTGGGACGCACCTCTAGTAAAATTATTTCGATACCACCGATTCGACGCATTGTCGTCAACGTGTTAAAGCTCCGTCACTACACTCAACAATCTAATGCTAGATAGGTGCTGTTAAAAATACGAGCACTGGTCAAAGTAGGACAATTCTGTGGCTAGTGGTACAATAATACTATTTGCAAAAGTAAGAGATAAAATTCAACCGCAGAAAAATAGAAATTGCAAGTTTAATAAAGTGGTAAGGTTCAGCCACACATTCACTAAGAATTTTGATAGTTCACGCAATTGCTTAGATGCTTGCTTCAGTTTTTCAAATAAAAGAATCGCATTGAAGTTCTATGCCTTTCTTCAAGCGGTAACTACACTGCTAACTCCATAACGGTAGGTGTTGCTGTAATGATTACTGCATAGAGTTCTACAGCATAAGCAAAGGTGATATGCTTTAATTGTAGCCAAGTTATGACCATTCAAACAATGTTTTTGGAACAGGACGTAGAAAATTTAGCGCCAACATATATGTTTATTCGCAGGTATCTGAAGGAAGTCAAAATTCAGTTAAAAATAGAGGTCTGAGATGAACTATACGTGAAAAAAAACGATTGGATGAGAGAAAACCCCAAGTTGTTAGTTTTGAAGGCGTTACGGAAGGAGAGCAAATTTAAGCAGTTTCTCTGCAATGCGCCTTGCCTATGATTAAAGCGAGGCAATAACTTGTATGGAAAAGGACAGTCATGCATAATAAGGGGAAAAAGTGGACGTTAGTCCTCGGTCGAGGTGTGCCACGTTCTATTTACATCGCCGGCGTCTCATCATCATCATCATTTTCATTAGTGTCTGTCCCGCTTGGAAGCAGGGTCCGCTCTTTTGGTGTGGTGACTCCAATTCTTCCGATCAAATGCTTGATCAGGATGCACACTAGCCATCTATAAGACCAGGTGCAACATATCTAGCCAACGTTGCTTCTGTCGTCCTCTGGGCAGCTTCCCAGGGACCTCAATGGACGTGGCCGTACCTTTCTTCGCTTATTTCTGCCATATCGCAGGAGCAGCCCCTCACGCACCCACATTCAACGCTGCTACGCAGGTCTTGCCTAAGTTGCGGACTTGCGGACTAGCTCAGTTGCCCCCGATGCCGTCTTCGCATCAGGAACCCTCGCATACTTCTCACACTCCCCGGGCTTTACGAGTGTACGTCGGCTCCCATGGACGCCGTAGCATTTACTTGAGAACTCTTTAGCGTCATCAACCACATGATGTGACATGGGTCTTCGTAGGCCGGCCTGCCACAAGGGCCCGTCGCCTGCAATCGAGTGTCCGTGTTTGGCTGAGCTCGCAGAGCGAACAGTCTCCAGTGGCATGCAGTTTCCGCGTGGAGAAACGGACATCGCCACCACATCACCGACGTTTACAATGACCAATATCGAGCCGCGGCGCATGAAGTGTGAAGACTCTGGTTAGGCGATGTACAGCGGCCTCAGACGGCGAGAACAGTCACAGGAGTAAACGAATGGGCTGACTCCACAACTAATCTACGCCCAGGCCTGGACGCAAGGACATGTATGAAGCGATAAAATGGTTTATATAAACGAGAAATTAAAAGCAAACTATCGTTCGGCTCAGATTTAACAGGTGGATGCACTCGTAGGTTACTTTTCCATATTGGAGCAATTTTTTTAAATGAGACTCAGTTCGCGTTGGTAGTGAGGTTGGCGGGTGATTGAGCAGCAGAATCCTCTTTCATCTCTCACGGTCCACCTTCGATTCTCCGCGAATCTTGACATTATTCTCTTGGATGATTGTATAGCTGAGCCAAGATTGTCACAAATATTTATTGTGGCTGACGTCTTGGCGTAGTCACCTGCATGGAGCCTGGGAACCCGGAAGGCAAAACCACCAAGAGAACGACAACGTAGAAAGCCAGGAAAACCTTTATGAGTTGACAAAAGAGCCCACCGGCACCCTAGCTGAACGGGAGATGGGTAGGTGAGCCTAGGGCCTTTAGGACCACCAGCCTTAGGGACCTAACGGGTCATGAACAGAAATGTACGGAATTTCCGTTTTCGTGTTCCGAATCCCGGTTTTGGCAGTTTTCAGCCCTTCCGTTTCGTGTCCCTCCCTTTTTGGGCCGGAAGACGGAACGGAAATGGTGACTCATCACTCATTGTTTTGCGCTGAATTCGTTTACCTCTTGAACTTAAACGAAAGGCTGAAGAAAAGAATTAACAATGAGTCGACTTTTTTGTGATTGTGTTGCTTTCAAATCGGTGGTGCATCCTGATTCAAAACAATGTATTAACCAAATTGGATTATTTTTCTTTTCTTGAAGCGATGTGCTACAGACTAGTATACGGCCGCAGGTTTCATGAGTGTTTAAATCAAGAATCAAATTGCTTATCCGGAGCATGCTTATCTTTTTTCCCCGAAAAATCATAGGTCTGGCCTGGAACACGAATTCTAAATCAGAGTTCTATAAGGGACTCTTAGGTTGCTAACATTGTTTTCACTCGAGGACATTGAATCTATCCATGTTGGAGGAGGGCATGCGGTGTCTTTCCTCTTCACCCTCCTTTGAGTTTGCTCCAGAGCCACGGCTACTGCCAAATGTAAATACATATGGTACTGTATCTATGCGAACACATAGAGTTGGTGTTGTGTCGAGGGTGGTGAACGCAACTATAACCTTAGTAGCGCTGCCTCCTCCCAATTAGGATAGATTGGGGACATTGAGTAAGACCGGTTACGTGTCATGAGTGAGAAATCTCTGGCACCTTTTCCTTCACCTGTGTTCATTTCGTTTAAAATACTTTCTCACTATTTACAGAAAGACTTTCCATAAACTTTTGTAACACTAGTAATGTTTGAAAATTCTTCTTAGTAGTGATTGGAATACAAGGATTTTGTATTGTTATGTTGCTGGAAAAGAGTAGCATGCTGCCTTGCCCGTTTCCTAAATTTGTTAAGGGCGTTTTAGTTAATACTACCATTATGGATATATGTATATATATGTATATATATGTATATATATGTATATATATGTATATATATACACATATATATACATATATATACATATATATATACATACATATACAATGCGACCGGAAAGTATAGGGACACCAGCAAATTGCGTAATTCTGCTAGCTACCCGCAGGAATTGATCTGAAAATTATACTATGGAATTCCTCACGGCCAAAAACATATATACGAAAGAAATGGGCAAAATCGCCCGAGGTGGCAAGGAACGGGAAAGGATCACGTGACGGGACCCTGTTTTTGAGTGACCAGAAAGTATAGGGACACCACCACATAAGGTGCGCGGAGGAAGGTACGTTGTTGAAAACTATTTTGCTATCCAACATACTGCCTCATAATTTGCTCATTGTAAGGATGGGTCGCGGATCGATGCTATCAATAGAGGAACAAGCTCAAATCAAGGTCCTCAGAGATGCAGGACTCAGCATACGCCAAATTTCGACTCAACTGGGACGATCAAAGAACGTTATTAGCAAATTTCTACGCAGTCCTGATCTATATCACTCAAGGAAGTCTTCAGGACGTCCCAGGCTTCTTTCGACTCGAGACGAGAGGCAAATCGTGCGAATGGTTTCCAATAAATCAGTCAGTTTGGAGGAAGTGAGCAAGAGTTTGAATAAGAAAGTCTCGAAAGAAACGATTCGGTGCTGCTTAAAACGCAATGGGAATGTTGTATACACCCAGCTCCGTTCTGCTCCACGTTTGACAGAAACGCACAAAAGGAACAGGCTCGAGTTCGTCTCTAGGAACAAACGACGTCTTTGGACCAAGGCAGATTTTTTGCGTTGTCAGTTCTGACGCTAAGTATTTTAACATTTCACAGTTCAGGTGATCTTCTCGGACGAAAAGCGCTTTAACCTCGATGGTCCAGATGGGAACCGATTCTACTGGCATGACTTACGCAAGGAGAAGGAGTATTTCCCAAGAAGGAATTCTGGAGGCGGCACAGTTATGGTGTGGAAGGCATTCCACGCCGAAGGAAAGCTCCCTCTTGCCTTCACGTCAGCAAGGATGAACGCAGAAGAATACCAGCAACTGTTGGAAACCCATCTGCTCCCATTCCTTAAACAGAATGCTGGTCAGGGATGGGTTTTTCAACAGGACAATGCACCGCCGCATGCCAGCAGATCCACAAAAGGCTTCCTCAGAAGAAATTCTGTTGAAGTTCTCGACTGGCCTGCATGTTCTCCCGATATGAACCCAATGGAAAATATCTGGGGACACCTTTTAAGGAAGATTTACGAGCACAATTAGACATACTTCTCTGCAAGGACTTCGATCGACAATTCTACGCGCTTGGGATGAACTTCCTCTACAAACACTTCGAAATCATGCTGCTTCGATGCCAGCCCGACTTGTGGATGTTGCAATGAACCGCGGAGGACCAATTGAGTACTAGTTATCAACGACTGTTTTTTATCTTTACAATGAAGTTGTTTTTTACTAGTGTCCCTATACTTTCTGGTCAATTGAAAATGGTGTGTCTCCATATTTTATTTTCTAATTCAGCTCACATCAAACCGATTTTGCTAAAAACTTTTGCTTCAAACTTCTTTGCCGTAACGAATTTTTCAGTAAAAAATTCAGGTCGATTGATATCAATTAGCGTAGGAAAAGTACAATTTTTAAGTGTCCCTATACTTTCTGGTCGCAGTGTACATATATATATATATATACATTCATATATATATATATACATATATATGAAAAATTAGGTGAAGTAATGAGTTTTGAGTAATTTCCGTTCTGTGTTACGTATTCCGGTTTCCGCCCATTTTTGAACTCTTCTGTCCCGTATTCCATGTTTCGCTTTTCTCAAAAAAAAAATCCGCACATCCCTGGTCATGAACCAGAGGTCAAAACCCACACAGGTCGTCTGTCTCTCTGCCTAATGGCCATTCTCCAACACTTTTGATATTTCCTGTAGTTCTACTATTCAGTGCTGACTGGATGCTGCTTGATCCCGAAATTGCGCTCCTGACGATAATTGAGAGACGGATGCGGGACCGACCGAACTTACGAATGTAAACGCTAATTACCACGACCTATGCCGCAACTTGGCAGGTTTACGACTCGCCGCGTTGAGCCGCCCCCAGCGCGACATCCTTCGCCGCAGCAGCGACGACATCTGCGTGTATGAGGCAGACAGAGGTGAAGAAGATGGCACGTAAAAACACCCTCCTGTGCAATCGATTGGGTCAGGCCTTCGCGATGGCGCGCGCTTATGCACCGTGCAGTGGAGCCGACGGCGCGGCATCGTCTGCTGGCTTATTAGCTTCGAGGACACAGAAAAGGATTACAACACTTATTGATGTAGTACTGATGAGCACACGAATCAGTAGTACTGGAGGCCGAATAACCGCGCGATGTGCGCGCAAAGAGGAAGGAATCGTGTGCTAGTCGACTGCTTCTAACGAGGAAGGTCAAAGAGGTCACCGTGGAGTTTCTCAAAGCGACCTATACAGGGTAGTAGGGCGTTGTCTGGGAAGCACCATAGTGGTTTCCAAATTTCCTGCGGACCTCTGGGTAGGTCAAAAATGGCAAAAAACTACCTCTTCAGTGCGGGCCGATAACGTAAAACTGACGCCTGGAATGCCCTTGTCGTGCCTACAAATAGTCCTGCAAAAGGTTTGAAGCTTCAATCATTGCTAGAAGCTAGGAATTGATTAATTCCTAATTGAAGCGAGGCGGCGCATTCACGGGAGGCGCGCGCCACTAGGGCACCAGTGACTGGATGGCCGAGTGGTTAGCGTGGCGGACTTGCGGGTGGGGGGTTCGATTCCGGCGGTGTGCCTTCTAAATTGCTGTGCGCACATCTTGCGTTTTTGCCACCGTAAAGTGCTTTTCTGTTACGACTAGGTGTCATATTCGATTTCCAACCCTGATTTCAAACTTCTGTGATGCGATTTTACTCCAAAACACAAGTCACGCTAATGAATATGCAATAAACTGTTCAACAGTTGTGGTAACGTTTTATGAAACACGCGAAGCAAAGCAGCTTCTGACACTAGCAGCAACGGATAAATGCCAAGGAAGAGCAGCCGGAAGCTTCCTGGCAGGGCGTGTCGAAAGGCACTTCATCGAAGGCGTAGTCCACCAGTGTTGAGAAGTGCCCTGGATGCGTGTCCACATATCCAGCTGCCACGCGTACGCAAAGCACCTTTGGAATACCGGAGCGCAGAATTGCCTATACGTCTGACTGACCACCTGCAAGGACGGTGCCTTGAAAATTGCCTTAAACATTTAAACATCAAGTGAGCTGGTCCGAAGCGATTCATGATTACCTTCAAAGTATTGCCTCTTGAGAAGCAGTTGAAATCCGGACGGAAGTGAGCACGTGTTCATGAATTCGCCGAATGAACCGTTTGAAAAGCCGGAAGAAGTATACATCGAGAGGCTGGCAAAGGCTCGTCGCTCCTGGCGGTATTGTCATCAGCTTAAGCTGTTTTCCAGCAGGCACTTCGGAAAAGAGGTTCTCGTGATCCCTGAACCCATGCCAGCTGTCAAGGAGGACAATGGTTAGGGGGGCTGCCGAAGAGCGAACCACGCATTCTCGAAAGAAACGCGGGACTTGTTGCTTACATGTAGCGCGCGTGGGTGGCAGCTGGATATGTGGACATGCATCCGGGGCACTTCTCAACACCGGCGGACTACGCCTTCGATGAAGTGCCTGTCGACACGCCCTGCCAAGAAGCTTCGGGCTACTCTTCCTTGGCATTTATCCGCTGCTGCTGGTGTCAGAAGCTGCTTTGCTTCACGTTTCACAGAACGTTGCCACAACTGTTAAACAGTTTATTGCATATTCATTAGCGCGATTTGTGTTTTGAAGTAAAATCGCATGACAGAAGGTTGGAATCAGGGTTGGAAATTGAATATGACATCTAGTCATGACAGAAAAGCACTTTACGGTGGCAAAAACGCAAGATGTGCGCCCAGCAATGCAGAAGCCACACCGCCAGAATCGAACCCTCGACTTCCCACCCGCAAGTCCGCCACGCCAACCACTCGGCCATCCAGCCGCTGGCGCCCTAGTGGGGCGCGCCTCCCGTGAATGCGCCGCCTCGCTTCAGTTAGGAATTATTCAATTCCTAGGTTCTAGCAATGATTGAAGCTTCAAACCTTTTGCAGGACTATTTGTGGGCACGACAAGGGCATTCCAGGCTTCAGTTTTGCGTTATCGGCCCGCACTGAAGCGGTACAGTTTTTTGCCATTTTTGACCTACCAAGAGGTCCGCAGGAAATTTGGAAACCACTATGGTGCTTCCCAGACAATGCCCTACAACCCTGTATAGGTCGCTTTGAGAAACTCCACGGTGACCTCTTTGATCTTCCTCGTAAGTTCAATGTGTGTATGGACGCAGAAGATGCACCGCAGACGTTATTCGGCGTCCACTGGAATAAGAAAACCTGCCGCTGACATCGTCCAATGTCCGCACTGGTTCAGAAGACGGGCAGTACTCATAAACTTACCTGGCGTAAAAAAATCGACATGAATTTTGCCCGGAAAGGAATGTTTGGAGGGATCTTTCGCCATTCTTCTTAGGACAGAGACTTTGTATAAAGTTCAATCCATAATCCAAAAAGTATTCTCGAATAATTGAGGTTAGGAGCCCTTCTTTTGCGTTCTCGAGCCAGTAGTTTACCTGTTTCGCACCACCTCATTACAGCAAACGTGTCCTCAGGTTCGAGCAATCCTTCTAAGCACGACTACTAGTGGTAAGACGTCAAATAAGGGCGTGTCCGTGATTGCACCCCGACACCTAATTTGACGGTGCCAATTTGATGCGGCCGCCCGAAAAAGTCTTGTGCGAAGGCCTGACCCAATCGATTGCACAGGGGGGGGGGGGTGTTTTTACGTGCCATCGGTGAAGAAGAACCAGGACAGATTTCTACAATATATTTTACAGGCATGCGAATCCTTGAGATCTAGACATCTCTCATTAGGTCTCCTCGCAGTCCTTCTGCCTCACTTCTACCCGTTCCACTCTATTAATTTACCTTCTCTAGCTTTATTTTTAGCTTTTCTTACGCTTTCTTGCAACAAATTGGCAACCGGTCTCACCTTTGTTTTTGTCCCTATGGGTCGTCATTAGTTTGGATCCATTTTCCAAAAATATTTCCAAGTCTGACACAGTGGAGGTTGGTATTCGTTCGACTCCGCCTATAGCTTCATGTCCTATTTCCTTGCCAGCTATGACCAGTTAGCCTACCCGTCCTCTTTACGACTCAGAAGCTAGCCAGTGGCCTTTCTGACGAAAGGGAACCGAAGTTGGCTAAATAGCCGAGCAAAAGCCACTGAGAGCTCCAAGCAAACTCCGAAGAAGTAGTCGTCGCGTTCGCGGCACCGGCTTCCGCAAATGCGACAGTGATCAGAGGCGGCACAGCAGCGGCAAATTACAGCGCGGCGGTGGCTGCCGCAGTCCGCGAGGACTGTTCGTAAGTTCTACAACCTAACTTCTATTCACAACCCAAACCCTCCTCGCCACAGCCGCTTCGCTCATGACTGTGTTCGAGATATGATGTGCAGTTAGCCGCGTCTGTGCATATACAACACTCCACTCCGTTCGTAAATTCCGCCCAACTATTTATACTTGTGCTCGAATAATCGAAATCGAATAATCTATTCGAATTCGATTTTCGATTATTTGATTACCAGACGTTCGGCGGCCTAGGGGCGCCAAACGTCTGGTTGGGGGCGAAGCCCTCAAACTCCGAGAATAGAACAATCCCAATCCTCCTCTGTTCTTCCTTAGGCCTTCTTACTTTTATTAAACAAAACCCGGTTTCAATATATAGATTAGTGCAGCAGGATATGGTAGGGCTTTTTCTGCTCCTATAAAGTCCACCCACCCTCTATCGCATGTACACCATTTATTCTCCGAAGTGCCCGCTCTCTATGTGGCCAGAAGTGTGTCTCAATTCGAAGCATCCGCAGAAACTTAACCGAAATCCATCGGTATTGGTTGACAGGTTTACGGTCCGACGGCAATACATGTGGCACTGAGTCACGACTCACGTGTCACCACGTCTGTGACACTCCTGCACCCCGACAAACGTGCCACGACTTCTGTTACCCGTCTTCAGAAGCCCGACGCACATTGGACGATATTGAGAAAAAATACTGGTCCCCTTATTTCCCCTCTAGTGGCCCTCCTTTGCTGATCCCCTCTTCACTGGTCCCCTCCTGCTGATCCCCTTAGGCCTATGTTATACTTCGGCGACGCTGTTGTCGGCGACGTCGGCGACAGTGTTACGCGGGCTTCTACGCAGTGCGTAGCAACCCGCGCGCAGTGTCGTCGACGCGTCGCCGAATTATAACATAGGCCTTACTCGGAATCCCTACGCACGTTGGATGACGCCTTCAGCACGTGTTCTGAATCACTACGCACGTTGGACGACGTCTTGAGCATGTCTTCTGAATCCCTACGCACGTTGGACTACGTCTCCTGCACGTCTTCTGAATCTCTACGCTCCGTACTTGGTCCCCATTCATACCATGACGCGCTGCCTGCTGAATATATCTTAACCTTGGACGATCCGCCGCCAAGGATATAGTTCGCCAGCAATCGCCCATGGTTAAGCACAAAGAAAGCCCGGCTGCCATACGCCGCACTGTCGTTGGCATCTATTGCCTTCAGTTCACCCTCCCCGTGACATTAGCTGTTTATATATAGTAGAATTCGAGTTTCGTAATTTCAAATAATTATTCGAATTTGATTATTCGAGTGTTGCAAATTCGAATAATTATTCGAATTCGATTATTCGAGTGTTGCAAATTCGAATAATTATTCGAATTCGATTATTCGAGTGTAGTAAATTCGAACAATTATTCGAATTCGATTATTCGAGGTCCGAAAACTCGAATAATGTTCGAATTTCGAATACATGGCTGTTTCGAATGTGGCATATTGATGATTTTTGTAAGCGAGGTATATTCGTGACGATAGCACACTGTTGTGTCATCGTTACGAAAACGCATTCAATATCCTACTATACATAGAAGGATAGTGTGTGTGCGCGTGCGTGTTTCCATCAGTCCATCGCAACTGGCGTGGGGACATGGCGTATTGGACATGGCGTATTGGCGTGGAGGAGACGTTGAAGTTTTGGACCGCAGTTGATGGCGATCGACTGCGGTCCAAAACTTCAACACTTGGGGTAGTCGATCCCGCTGAACACAAATTTGATGTTCGTTTTTGAAATTATCGGTTGAAGTTAATCGAGCTATTGAATTTCTATGGGAATTTGTTGAGGCGAGTTAATTGTATGACCGGTCTTGGTCAATTTTTTTAAAATCTAACTTCACATTTGCATTCTCTGCGACCACGACTATTATCGATGTCATACAATTTAATTCTCTTCGAAATTTGCACAATAAATACAAATTTCGACGAAAAATTAAAAAATGAATTTCAGATTCGTGTTCAGTGACCTCGATCACCCGGGGGCTGAACTTCACAGTTTGCATATATAATACTATTATATACCATTTTCAGTTGAAATTCAAAGTTTTCCAAATCAAATTCAACGTTGTTACACGTGGAAGAATCCAGAAGAACGTTGAATTTTGTTTTAAATTTGTTTTGAAAAACGTTGAATTTCGTCTGAAAATGGTATATAGCTCCACGATTTGATTAGTTGACAATTCCTGTGAGATAATGAACTGAACAATTAGAGTGAACGGTTTTTTTTTGCAAAAGTTTTGCACTTGTGCGTAGATGTTTTGCACACGTATTTCCGTAGGATTTCTTTTTGTAGGATTTTTTTGTAGGAAAAAGTTCAAATGCCTTGCCATCTTAACGAGTATTGTAAGCGGTTCTTTAAAAAATCTCATCGTCCTTATCAATGCATATTAAGTCATAATGAAGTTTATTCGATTATTCGAAAATTTGAATAACCGAAAAATGGGGTTATGCGATTATTCGGAAATTCGAATAACCGAAAATGGGGTAATTCGATTTTTCGGAAATTCGAATAACCAAAAAATCGGGTTATTCGATTATTCGGAAATTTGAATAGCCGAAAAAACGGGGTTATTCGATTATTCGTTCATTCGAAAATTTTTGAAAAAGCACAAGGATACAGCTACTACTTTTTCGACTGATTCTATTGGCAAGGGAAGGACACCAGGTCACAATCGCACTTTGCGATGCGATCTATATCGTGGGATGCGAATTCAAACGCTGACTCCAAAAATTCTTCTATATATAAAAGAGCAAGCATGTGTGTGTGCGTGTGTGCGTGTATGTGTGCGTGTATGTGCGTGTGTACGTGTGTGCGTGTGTGTGTGCGTGTATGTGTGCGTGTGTGTACGTGTGTGCGTGTGTGTGCGTGTATGTGTGCGTGTATGTGCGTGTGTGTGTATCAGGGATGAGCGGATAACAACATTTTGAAACCCGGATAACGGATAACGGATAATTTTGCCCAAAAATCGCCGGAAAATTTTTGAAACACAGTGCAGTCACTTTAGCAAGGTCCTATGGGATTCTCACAAAACTTCAGTAAAAAGAAACGCTTCTTCATTGCCATCCAAACCGATGCTCAGTTCGATTTGCGAAGTGAGCATCGGTTTGGATAGCAATGAAGAAGCGGCAATTTCTCCAGGTTCCGCAAACAAGACCACCAAGCTGTGAAACTAAAACTGTTTTGCAAGCTCTACTCTGTTTCGCCATGATCACCTTAATCAAAGTCTGGAAAAGATAAGGAAAGATTGAGAATTTGTTCATACAAGCACATTTCCATAGCACAATTCACAAATGTTCAAATGTTTGCCATTAAAACGAATGGGAAGAACGTGACAAAGGATGTGTAAAACAGCCCAACTCCTCTTCTTCTTCTTCTTCTTCTTCTTCTTCTTCTTCTTCTTCTTCTGAGCGTTTAGTCCCGCGCAGTCGCAGGGTCCGCTGTTCTTGTGATTTGTCGCCACCTCATCCTATCAAGGGCGTCATCTGCCGTGGCGCTGACTTCGGCGGGATTTTTCTTGATGACGTCCTTCCATCCTTTCCTTGGGGCTCCTCTCGGAAGCTTTCCGGGTGCCTCGAAATCTAGGGCCAACCTTGTGGGGTGATCCTCTGGTCTTCTGAGGACATGTCCATACCACCTCAGGCGCTGCTCTCTCATCTTCAGCTGGATCGGGGCTGAATCATCACTGCCCTAACATCCTCGTTTCGCACCGTGTCCCGACGGGTCCATCCACATGCCCACCTCAGCATCCTCATCTCCGCCGCGTGCAGTTGCCGCTCCTGCGTCTTACCCAGGGCCCAGCACTCACTGCCGTAGAGGAGGGCAGGTCTCACAACTGTTCTATAGAGCTTGCTTTTGAGCGTCCTGGAGCATCTACGGTCGCAGAGGATCCCCGTGGACTCCCTCCACTTGGCTGCGTTTATCCGTCCTCTGACCGCCTGGTCCACACTTCCTTCCTCGGATAGGTCACTTCCGAGGTAGCGGAATTCTTCCACCTTCTCGATCGTTTCTCCTTGGCAGTCTAGGATCGATCCAGCGCACTGCCCAGAGCTGATGAACTTCGTCTTCTTCACGTTCAGCCGTAGGCCGTTGTCTGCGAGGGCTCTCTGCCACAGCTGCACCTTCTCCTCCAGCTCCTCCTGGTTGTCGGCTACTAGGGCGATGTCGTCCGCGTAGAGGATCGTTCTGAGAGGGCCTTCCTCAAGGTGGTTGGTTCACTATAGAGTCAAGCGTCAGCAGGAAGAGGAACGGGCTCAGAGCCGACCCTTGGTGTACCCCCACTGTGATGTCCACTTTCCTTGTCACCTCGTGTGGAGTTCGTATCGCCGCTTTCGAGCCCTCGTACATGTCCCTTGTGACCGTGATCAGACGTTCCGGGACATCCCTCCCTCGAAGGGCATTCCAGATTATGGCCCGAGCTAGCCTGTCGTAGGCCTTCTCCAGGTCCGTAGCAGGGTTTTCGTTTCTCCCGATATTTCTCCATCACCTGAAGAGCGATGAAGATGGCGTCTGTGGTGGACCTCTCAGGCATGAAGCTCCACTGCACCTGGGAGCCTGGGAGATGGGTACCGTAGATCTTTATCGTGTGTGAGATCTGTTTGATACCTCGGTAGTTGGAGCATTCGGAAGCGTCTCCCTTCTGCTTGAAGATGGGTCCGTAACACCCTACCGTCAGCACTCTTCACAGTCTTCATTACTCGAATGTCGAGGCTAGCTCTATGACGCGCCTTGGCCAGGCGGATGGCGAACTTCTCTCCCTCTGGCCCGTCTAGTTTCTCGTACAGGGCATCCATTTCCGCGTTCTTTGCCTTCGCTACAGCTGTTTTTGCAAGCCTCTTAAGCTTCCTGTAGGCTGTGAGATGCTCGGGTGCCCTCGTCTTCTGCCACAGCTTGTAGGCCTCCTTCTTCCTCTTCACCGCAGGCTGCACCTCTTCGTTCCAGAACCATGCCGATTTATCCCCTCTGGTTCCTCCCTTTGTTTCTCCCAGGGTTTCCTTGGCACATCTCAGGACTGTTTGGGCTACCCTCCTCCAGGTCTCATTCACGGGACCAGCTGGATCTGGAAGGCCTGCTTCGAGCACTGCCCTTCGTAGCTCGTTCCGCTCTGAACTCCGCAGTCTCCACCATCGGATCCTGGGTTCCGTCCTCATTTTGGGCCTGGTGGGTAGAGGTATGCTAAGGTCGGCTACCAAGAGTCTATGCTGTGATGCCACGTCTTCTCCCGGAATGACCTTCACATCCCGGACTGTATTCAGGGCAGGATGTGGTCGACTTCCGTCCTTCTTCCTCCGCTAGCATAGGTCACCTTCTGGCTTTCCCTCTTTGGGAAGAAGGTGCTACAGACAGCCAGGTCGTGGGCGATAGCCAGATCTAGAATTCGTTCTCCACCCGTCCCTAGCTGTCGCGGAGTCCCTCAAGGATTCCGGGGGGATTCCGGGGGTGTAAAACAGCCTAACTAACAGTATAGAAGCATTCATAAGTCGCCCTTGGAGGGAGAGAATCTGAGACTCATTCACCCCTTATTCGCTCACATTTCCTTCATTGAACAGCAACTTGTCGGTACATATTTTGTAAGTTTTCATTGTTGGGTTGTTTTACTGATCAATCGTCAGGTTTTCTTTTTGAATTAAGGCTGTGGCCAAACAGAATGATCCTTGAATGAATGGCTCCTCCAACGCCTCTTGACTTTTCTATGATAGGCCGCCTCAGCCGAATAAAGTCTGCATCACAGTATTGGTTTTGCAGCTTCACGCGGGCTGATACTGCTGTTCGAGGGTACCCCAAGATCTAAGGAGAACGTGGAATGCGATGGATGAAATACCAGCCTTCCACAGGCTAGCCTTTGTGTAGTCCAAATACACATGCAGAGAGATATGAAAACTAGAAAAGCAGAAGTAGAATGTCCCTAGAGGACAATCTTAGACTACAATGAAGCTCCAATATGCGCAGTGTGGAATCAGTTTAGTACAGTTCAATTGCACTATTTTGACTTTTAATAGAGAGGATCAATTCCTTAACGTTACCTAGGTACCACCAGTACCAGCGTACAGAAATTGCTTTCAGAAAATCGTTACTATAAACACACATCAACAATTTGTAGGAGCGTAGCTTTCTCCACTCATTTAGATTGAACTTGTGCCCATTTTGCTTGTATTCATTACTGCTTAGCTGTACGTGTTTAATGCGTTACAACAGTCTATCAGTAAAAACTAAAATACCTTTGCCGCATGCTACCTACACATTGCAATCGTGGAAGAGGACGATAAGTTCGGCACTAAACAATTCATCTTGGGATATGCCAGGCCCTCCACTTGTGACCGCCAGTAATATTATCAAGACAGCTTGTACACGTTCTTGGTCTGCACACGGCTTGTGGTGACAAGTTCATGAACAAATCAACCCATAGTAGGTTTCATAGGTATGTGGTATAAATGAACGACCCTGGAAGGATGGAAGTCAGACGTCTTTCCTACTACGTCACGTGCGCCTGAAGTCACCTCACCCTTCTAAATTTAAATGACCTCTATTGTTGCTCGCGATCCCTCCTATGAATGTGAAGCTTCTACGCAGCTGTCCAATACCACGTCCAAACCTGGGTATCAGCTAATTTGTTGCTCGTTATCCGGCCCACAATTGCCGGATAACGAACAATAAAACGGATAGGCCAAAACCCCCGGAAACCGGATAACGGATAACGGATAACGGTTAATCCGCTCATCCCTGGAGTGTATGCGTGTGTGTGTATGTGCGTGTGTGTTTGTGTGTGCGTGTGCGTGTGTGTGCGCGCGTGTGTATGCGTGTGTGTATGTGCGTGTAGGTTTGCGTGTGCGTGTGCGTGTGTGTGCGTGTGTGTGTTTCCGTCACAACTGGAGTGAGGGCACTGCTGGAAACGATTGTTGAACATCGACATTGTGCCTGGCGATGCCGAACACGTCGACAGCCGTGCATGGTGAGTCGTAGACGTGCCGAACACGTCGGCAACCGTGCATAGCGAGCCGCGTAGACGTGCCGAACACGTCGGCGACCGTGCATGGGCATTAAGATGATTATCGACGGGAGGCGCTCACAGCAGGAGAGGCAATCGATATCGATCGATATTCAGTGGATGTTGTTCAAGCGGTCTGAAACTTCAGCGCTGGGGATAATCGAGGTCGCTGAACACGAATCTGAAATCGACTAATCGATATCGATCGATGTTATCGGTTTTTTGTGGATGTCGTTTAAGCGACACGAAACTTCAGCCCTGGTGGTAATCGAGGTCGATGAGCACGAATCTGAAGTCGACCAATCGATATCGATCGATATTATCGATATTCAGTGGATGTTGTTCAAGCGGTCTGAAACTTTAGCCCTGGGCATAATCGAAGTCGCTGAACACGAATCTGAAGTTTGTTTTTGAACTATCGACCGCCATCAATCGATACTGGTCAAATAATAGTTTTTTGTGGATGTCGTCCATTTTTTCGACTTTTTTTCTAACTTGCCCCAATCGACGTAGTTAAGATGTTCTTCCTGAGGAAATCATGACACGTGTGGCACCTACAATTGATGATGAGAAGTTATTACCACGGCAAAGCCGTCAGAAAGCCGTCGGTTCAGCCGAGAGGCCGCACTGACGGCTGGTATGTACCATATCTGCTAAACCCATTTAAGGACGAATCACTGAATGCGGCATTCGCCCACTTTCAAGTTTGAGGACTATATTTCGGCTTTTTTCATCTTCAAAACTTTTCATCTAAAAGGCTGCTATTTAAGGTACTGATCATCCACCCATATGCAGAGGCGCTGGGGTCGTAGTAATCGATTTCGTCCAAGCTTCGCCCATAGCATGGGTGAGTGGCCCTCACTCACCTATACCTACCGTAGCCAATCTAATCAGTCGAAATTCTAAAAATACTTCTTACAAAGGTAATCAGCGCCTTTAATAACCTCTCTAAGCTATGTTTGGACGAAGAAATACAAAAATGTTACACCACTGTAGTATCGAACATCAAGCCACTACATCTCACCACGTCTATCCTCTAATTATTGCGCCACCAAAGCTCGACCATCAGTGCTGTTTCCAGCCTAGCCTTGAGCTCGCCCTCCTGTGATTGCAGTATTCCACGTCCAGGCAGAGGGCCAACAAGACAACGTGAAAATGGTCTACAACTCTGTTCCCAGATGCGATCGCAGACATGGAGCGCATATTTGGATTCGCGTTTCGAAGCCGCATCTCGTGACGTACATCTCATCTTAAAGTGCCACTTCGCCCTGGTACCCTTCCGAAAGAAGTTGTACACTGTTTTGAAATGCACTGATAATGATGACCAATAGTAGCCGACTGATTCTACAACAGTTTTACGTTAACAGATTTGGTGTACCACGTTTCTATGGTTTCAATCTATATTGGAAACGACGTCATTATTCTTTACATGTAGTTTCATTGAAGGATATTTTGTCCAGTTAAATGTTTCTGCAGTGCTCTGAATAAGGTATGGAATTCGTCAGATATGACAAATTAGCACATCTACTACACATGGTGGCGATGTCCGTTCCTCCACGTGGTGCCACTGGAAACTGTTCGCTCTGCGAGCTAAGCCGATCACGGACATTCGATTGCAGGCGACAGGCCCTTGTGACAGGCCGGCCTACGAAGACTCATGTCACAACACATGGTGTATGACTGTTTACGTAATCTCTCTTCAAAATAGCAAAAACTGCGAATCAACCGCTATCACGGAATGGAGTCGAGTCAGTAACGTTCGTCACCTGTCTTCATCCCTCCCTACTTAAGCCGGGCAAGGGGCAGCTTCATCCCATGAGCATTGTTCGACATCAGTGATTGAAACTACGGCAAGTAGCTACAGTGCGAGATGTGTATGACTGTTCACGTTTATCGAGATAGTGCTACGGCGTCCGCGGGAGCCGACGCGCACTCGCAAAGCCCGGCGAGTGTGAAAAGTATGCGAGGGTCCCTGATGCGAGGACGGCATCGGGGGGCAACTGAGTTAGTCCGAAAGTCCCGTAACGTAAGCAGGACTCGCGTGGCTGCGCTGAATGTGGGTACGTTGACGAGCCGCTCGTGCGAGTTGGTTGAAGCACTGGAGCGTAGAAGAGTTGATTTCTGTGCGGTGCAGGAGACAAGGTGGTCCTGCCGCAAGTCAAGGGACATAGGACGAGGCTTCAAGGCCGTTCTATGTGGAAGTCCCAGGACCACCAGTGGTGTCGGAATAATCGTCTCCGAACGATTTCGTGACTCGATTGTAAGCGTTGAGCGCTTTGACAATCGACTGATGAAGATCGTTGTCGCCGCGAAGGAGCGACTTTATCACTTCTTCTCTGCGTATGCTCCGCAGACTGGCTGCTCGGATCAAGCCAAGGAAGAGTTTTGGAGCCTGCTTGATGAGAACACAGCAGAGGTACCTTCAAAAGATGTCATCATAATCGTGGTGACCTTAACGGGCACGTCGGCGCGACGAAAGACGGGTACAGCTGTCATGGTGGGTTCGGTTACGGGTCGCGTAACGCAGATGGTGAGCGTATCCATGAGTATGCGGAATCGCATAACTTCGCCATAGTGAACACCGTGTTCCGTACTCCCACCTCATCTCCTTCTACAGTGGGAGTACCAGAACTCAGATAGACTTTGTCCTTATGAGAGATCGTGATCGGAGTCTCGTCACAGACGATGATCGCGCCGTATGAGACGGTCACCACACAGCATCGACCGCTGATCTGTACTTTAAAGATCGCCCCTCCGAGGCTGAAGCAGGTCGAGCGATGCGGTGCACCAAGAATCAAATGGTGGCGAATGAAAGAGAAGGAAGCAGCTGTGATTTTTCGCGTGCGGTTACCGACAGTGACAACTGTCGACGAAACTTTGGAGAAGGCGACCGATGCGATTCGTCACGCTGCACGGTCGGAGCTCGGCATCACGAAGCCTGGACGACGGAAGGTCGACAAGCAGGCATGGCTGTGGATAGATGACGTAAAAGCCAAAGTTCGATTGAAGAAGACGCTCTATCACGTGTTTCTCGGCGAAAAGACAGCCGGTAACTGGCGGAAGTACCATGAAGCGAAGAAAGCTGCAAAGAAGGCCGTGGCTGTTGCAAAAGCCACTCATTATGGAGATGTCAACGAAAAGCTCGAGTCGCGCGATGGTGAGCGGTATCTGTACCGACTCGCAAAGAATCGCCATCGCCAGACCGAGGACATCGAGAAGTTCTCCGGCATCAATGATGAGAACGCCTATCTCCTTATGTACTGCAACAAGGCATTGAAACGATGACGCGATTATTTTGAGGAAATCTCATCCAGCCATCCCCTCAACGGCTCCAACCCACGGCCCCGTTCAGAAGATCACTGTGGAGGAGATTGAAGGGGCTTTGAAGAAGATGAGGCCAGGCAAAGCGACTGGGCCCGACGACGTGGCAGAAGAACTGTGGAAGTCGAAGTTTTGGTACCCTGCTGAGTGGTTGGCGAAGTTCTTTAATCAGGTTATGGTGGAGAAAAAAGTGCCTGAGTGTTGGCGCCAAAGTGCGACAATTCCGATTTGAAAGAACTACCGTTCAATTCGTTTGCTTTCGCACATCATGAAGATCTTTGAGCGAATTATCGACCGACGAATTCGTGACATCGTCCAGCTTTCCAACAATCAGTGCGGCTTCGTGGTTGGGTGTGACACTATTGATTCCATACACGCCGCCCGCCTCCTGTTAGAGAAGCATAGCGAGAAACAGAAGTCAGTGCATATCGACTTCCTCGACTTGGAGAAGGCCTTTGATCGCGTGAAGTGATATGGTACGCCTTGCGACATCGTGTAGTTCCTGAAGAGCTCATAGAGTGGGTGCGAATTCTCTACTCTTGTCCAAAGAGTCGAGTTCAAGCTGCAGCTGGAACGACGATGAAGTTTCCCATCTCTGTCGGGGTACATCAGGGTTCTGCGCTTTCCCCACTGCTCTTTGTTGTCGTCATGGATGCCAACACACGAGATCTTCAGAACCCGGTCTCCTGGACGTTGCTTCATGCCGATGACGTGATGCTCGCTAGCGAAGATAAAGGTGAACTTGAGCGAGAGGTACAAGCTTGGTGTGATCGCTTGGAGCGATTTGGACTCAAACTGAACGTGAAGAAGACCGAATACCTAACGACGGACGTTATGAGTCCAGATCCATCAAGGTTAACGGCATCGAACTCCCACGCACTTCGGTCTTCAAGTACCTGGGATCAGCAGTCACGTCTGACGGCAAACTGATGATTGAAGTGAATTCACGCATGAGTGCAGCTTGATAGAAGTGGAGCTCGTTGACTGGGGTGCTCTGCGATAGGAAGATATCGGAGCTCTTGAAGTCGAAGATATACAGAGCAGTCGTCCGGCCAGTAGCGATGTACGGCGCTGAGTGTTGGCCTTCGACCAAGGAAGTTGAAACGCGCCTCAGCGTCATGGAGACGAAGATGCTGCGCTGGACGGCTGGAGTCACGCGCATGGACCGCATTCGAAACGATGCTATCCTGCAGAAGTTCGGTGTCGCGCCGATAGCCGAGAAGATGCGCGAATCTCGCTTGCGATGTTACGGCCACGTTCTGCGTGGAAAGGAAGACAGCGTCCGCAAGATAGGCCTTAACTTCGAGGTAGTAGGAAAGCGGCCTAGAGGGCGCCCGAAGCGGCGCTGGTTAGATACGTTACATGCGGACTTGAAGATTACGGGTGTTTACCCTGATCTACCGCTGGATCGGGAAAGGTGGCGTTATATCACCAGAATAGCGGACCCCACTACGATGCGGGACAAACGCTAAAGAAGAAGAAGCACATCTACTACACATATCTGTGTATAATGCATTTATTATTTTGTTATTGCGTTGTACAACAAAATTATTATTTATATATCGAAAATGTTTTTTAATGGAAATTATTGAATTATAGGGTTGGCGACCTCTACCTTATCTTAGCACCTACCCAGCTAGTAAGGCAGCCGTTTCGTTCTTCTCCGACGCTCTCAGCGACGAGTTCCGGCACACGAATGTTCGCATACAAGTAAGAGCCATCGTCATGTGCTGGATGACAAGTGAATAAGTTGCAGTTATAATCAATATGCATTTAGTGTCTCGTACCGTTGCTAGTTGCTACAAAGGTCGCTTCCTACGAGACTAGTGAGGCCAACAATGTTCTCGTCGTCACTCCTGAATACTATGCGAAGCAGGCTGTTCGGGCAATAGGACGATTCGAAATAATCACAGGATGCTTTCAGCATGATATTCAAGTAAGTGACGCTTTTAATGTGTAATCTGCCTTCAAAAGCACGAACACAGACCGCCGGAATACCCTTCTTTCCACATCACAATTTTTTGAATATAGTTCTATTAAATGGAAATACTAAATAACTGCCAAAGACTTCTCACGTGCAAGGTCTACAAGGTTTGTACCTTTTGTACTAAGGAGCGATCGAGGACATGTTTGGTGATTGGTATCACGATGCTTACTTTTGGTGTACTCTGAAGCAATAGAATTAGCTACAAGATTTATCGGGCATTTTAGGCGTTTGAGATTGCAGAGGGGACTGAATATTCCGCGCATTCAGATGCAATGACATGATCTCTTTGAACATCACTCACAAGGTTTTTTTGCTCCGGCCTTCGAATGAAAATAAGTCGATGAGGCTTTCTGCAGTCTAGGGAGGTAAGCTCGTGACCATACAGGGTGCGTAAAAAGTATTGACGCCTTAAACACAGACGTTAGAAATGACAACACATTATAAAATTTAACAAGTTTATATACAAAATGTCAACAATGATCTGGCGAACGGAATAGCATCACTTGTATTTTATATGGGTTTCTTTGCTGCGAATGTAGGGGCGAAGACGCCGATCAAAGGTATCGACGGTGCGCCGCAAGTAGTTCACGTTGAATTCGTTCTATGCTTTGACCTTCAGTGACTCGGTACTTTTGTGCACTCAACTTGTAAAAGTGTTACATGCTCTTGAAGTACCTCTAAAATGCCAATTCTGTCGGAAGGGTCGCTGCAAGGGAGGCGCATCCGGCCAGCAACATGGTTTGTGCATTCATCACAAGCGTCTCTCGTTTTCGTGGATACAGGAGTGAAGATAAATCAATAGAACTATCTGTATTGATGTCCTAAAGAAGCAAATGATTCCTTGGGTCGAATCCCACCTCGAGAGTAAGCCGTGTATCTTCCAGCAGGATTAGACTCCTGCGCAGAGTCGAGGATTGTTCAGGACTGGTTCCGCGCCAACTCGGAGGACTTCATTCCGGTAGAGGAATGACCTCAGTATAGACCAGATTTGAATCCCCTGAACTCTCTATATCGAAAGTTTTGGAGAACAAAGCTTGCGCTACTTTCCCCAAATTATGAAGTCAATGAAGGATGATCTGGTAGAAGCTGGAATGAAATCGACGTGGACTACTTGCGGCGCACCGTCGATGCCTTTGCTCGTCTTCTTCGCCCTTGCATTCGCAGCAAAGAAACCCATATAGAATGCAAGTGATGCTGTGCTGCTCGCTAGATCATTGTTGACATCCTGTATATGTGTTTAAATTTTATAATGTGTTGTCATTTCTAACGTTTACGTTTAGTGCGTCAATATTTTTCACGCACCCTGCCCTGGACAAACAGCGTATGCAGTTTCTGTTGCACGCGTATATGCTTCTCTTACTTACCTGGTCACTACCTCGACGGTGGGTCTAAACGGCCGAAGTGGTGCATAAGGACCGATGTGTGTATGTATCGGAGTTGTCAAAATGCAACTACCTCAAGCAGGATACTGCATAGTGCAGAACTATTAGCGACTAAAGCTGGAATGCAACAGCCTTTCGTGGGTCTACATTTGCTTAATTTGCAACGCCGGTGGTCGAATGGTATAGCGGAGTAGAGGGGCGCACTCACAAGAAGAAGGTCAAGGTTCGAATCTGCTCGGTAAAGGAGCAAGGTTGTGATTGAGGAATCGAACAGGGGTCGTTTTTGGGGTTGATCGTACTGCGTCTTGGTACTGGGAGAATTGTTTCGTAATCGTTTCCAGCTTTTAGGTAATTTTTGTAATAATAATGAATTAGTAAGTTGTTCTGGATGTGATTTTGACAAAGTGGACCCTGGCGCAGTTCTGTTTGCCAAAAGAGGAACGCTATGCGTATGGAATTGAATTCTATAAAGTTCTATTTTCTGATCGTTTTAAACTAAAAAATATAACAAATGTTTTCTATAGACTGTCTTCGAAGCAATGAGGACCGGCTAATTTTCTGCGTACTTCTGCAGAATGACACTGCGCGACCGTTTCTTACCCCTGAAGGAGATGAAATCCGTTTTTGAAATCGTTCTCTATACAATGTTGAGGGCTAATTTGAGAGTGATGATCTACTCTACAAAAATTTGCTAGAGCGCTATTGGGGTCTAGACCGGAGTCGTAACCGAAAACTTTACTTGTCACGGAAAAAAATTATTACCTGAAGAGGAACACTTTAGAAGGTGTAATTGTGTCCAGTTAATGTAGAGTCCTCAAAATATGCAGTGAAAAAATTGTTTTTTTTGCAGCGGTTTTCGATTTGATTAGGGGTCTTATATAAAACCCTATATAGTCTTATATAAAACAAGTGCTCCGTTATGCCTATCGGCGTGCCTCGCGCTCCTTGCGCTCTTCGCGCGATGTTGCAGTATCACTAAGCTAAGGAGAATCAGATCAAACTAGTTGCTTTGCTAGCTTGATGCTTGCCTCCTGATGCCGAACAGCACGGTTCCCCACTTCACTCTAGCGTCAAGTTGACTGCAAGCACCTTCACTCCTTGTCCACAAACGGTCAACCTCACGCAAAAATCGACATTTTCGAAAAGTCTGATCGATTTTGGTCGCACAACGAAAAGCGTTTTTGCCGGAACCGATGATTCCCACCGCTTCTAATGCTATGATTAATTGAACTCATCTCCCATTACTGGTACTGGCTCCCCTTAGCAGACGACATGTTCGGCACATCTTCTGAATCCCCAGGCACGTTGGGCGACGTGTTTGGCACGTCTGCTGAATCCCAAGGCACGCTGAGCGACATGTTCGCACGTTTTCTGAATCCCCGGGCACATTTGAAGACATCTGAATATTTTCCGCTATTTTCGCGTCCCTTAATTTCACTCCGTAATTTCCCACTATTTCCCCCCTATTTTCACCGATCGATGGCCCTTAACGGATTATTATATTGTATGACCTGGACTACCCATGGTGGCGACGTCCGCTCCTCCACGTGGTGCCACTGGAAACAGCTCGCTGTGCGAGCTAAGCTAATCACGGACACTCGATTGCAGGCGACAGGCCCTTGTGACAGGCCGGCCTACGAAGACCCATGTCACATCATATGGTGTATGTGAACTCACGCTTTTCGAGATAGTGCTACGGCGTCCGCGGGAGCCGACGCGCACTCGCAAAGCCCGGCGAGTGTGAAAAGTATGCGAGGGTCCCTGATGCGAGGACGGCATCGGGGGGCAGCTGAGCTATTCCGAAAGTCCCGTAACGTAAGCAGGACTCGCGTGGCAACGCTGAATGTTGATACGTTGACGGGCGGCCCGTGCGAGTTGGTTGAAGCACTGAAGGGTAGAAGAGTTGATTTCTGTGCGGTGCAGGAGATGAGGTGGTCCTGCCGTGAGTCAAGGGACATAGGACGAGGCTTCAAGGCCGTTCTATGTGGAAGTCCCAGGACCACCAGTGGTGTCGGTGTGGTCATCTCCGGGCGATCTCGTGACTCGATTGTGAGCGTCGAGCGCTTTGACGATCGGTTGATGAAGATCATTATCGCCGCTAAGGAGCGACTCTATCACCCCTTCTCTGCGTATGCTCCGCAGTGTGGCTGCTCCGATCAAGCCAAGGAAGAGTTTTGGAGCCTGCTTGATGAGAACACAGCAGAGGTACCTTCAAAAGATGTCATCATAATCGTGGTGACCTTAACGGGCACGTCGGTGCGACGAAAGACGGGTACAGCTGTCATGGTGGGTTCGGTTACGGGTCGCGTAACGCAGATGGTGAGCGTATCCATGAGTATGCGGAATCGCATAACTTCACCATAGTGAACACCGTGTTCCGTAAACGTGACTCCCACCTCATCTCCTTCTACAGTGGGAGTACCAGAACTCAGATAGACTTTGTCCTTATGAGAGATAGTGATCGGAGTCTCGTCACAGACGATGATCGCGCCGTATGAGACGGTCACCACACAGCATCGACCGCTGATCTGTACTTTAAAGATCGCCCCTCCGAGGCTGAAGCAGGTCGAGCGATGCGGTGCACCAAGAATCAAATGGTGGCAAATGTGTTGATGAAACTTGAAGTCGACCGACGCGATATGTCAAGCTGCACAGTCGGAACTCGGCATTACGAAGCTTGGACAACGCAAGGTCGACAAGCAGGTATGGCTGCGGATAGACGACGTGAAGGCAAAAGTTTGAGAGAAGAAGTCGCTCATGTGTTTCTCCGCGAAAAGATCGCCGATAATTGGAGGAAGTACCAAGAAGCGAAGAAAGCTGCAAAGAAGGCCGTGGCTGTTGCAAAAACCACTCATTATGGAGATGTCAACGAGAAGCTCGAGTCACGTGATGGCGAGCGGTATCTGTACCGACTTGCCAAGAATCGCCATCGGCAGATCGAGGTTGAGACAGATTGCGAAGTTCATCGGCATCATTGATAAGAACGGCCATCTTCTTATTATGCACCGCAAGAAGGTATTGAAGCGATGGCGCGATTAATTTGAGGAAATCTCTTGGTAGAATTACGTCATCCAGCCATCCCTTTAACGGCTCCAACCCACGATCCCGTCCAGAAAATCACATGAAAGAGGCTGAAGCGGCTTCGAAGAAAATGAGGCCAGGTAAGACAACTGGGCCCGACGACGTGGCAGCTGATTTATGGAAGTCAAAGTTCTGGCATTCCGCTAAGTGGTTGGCGAAGTTCTTTAATCAGGTTGTACCGAAGAAGGTGCCTGAGTGTTGGCGCCAAAGCACGACGATTCCGATTTGGAAGAAGGCAGCCCTGCAGACTGCTCCAGTTACCGTCCGATTCGCTTGCCTTCGCACAGCATGAAGATCTTTGGGCGAACTGTCGACGGACGAATTCGTTACATTGTCCAGCTTTCCAGCAATCAGTGTGGCTTTTTAACCGGCTATGGCACCGTTGATGCCATACACGTCGTCCGCCTCCTGATAGAGAAGCATCGCGAGAAACAGAGGCCAGTGCATATCGCCTTTCTCGACTTGGAGAAGGCCTTTGACCGTGTTCCGCGTGAGGTTATATGGTACGCCTTGCGACCAACAACGTACCTGAGGAACTTATAGAGTGGGTGCGGATGCTCTACTCTTGCCCAAAGAGTCGAGTTCAAGCTGCAGCTGGAACCTCGATGGAGTTTCCCATCTCTATCGGGGTCGGGGTACACCAGGGTCTGCGCTTTCCCCACTCCTCATTGTTGTCGTCATGGATGCCATCACACGAGATCTTCAGAAGCCCGTCCTCTGGACGTTGCTTTATGCCGATGACGTGATGCTCGCTAGCGAAGATAAAGGTGAACTTGAGCGAGAGGTACAAGCTTGGTGTGATCGCTTGGAGCGGTATGGGCTCAGATTGAACGTGAAGGAGACCGAGTATTTAATGACGGACGTTACCGAGTCCAGCTCCATCAAGGTTAAGGGCATCGAGCTTCCACGCACTTCGGTCTTTAAGTACCTGGGATCAGCAGTAGCATCTGATGGCAATCTGATGGTTGAAGTGAATCCACGCGTGAGTGCAGCTTGGTTCAAGTGGCGCTCGTTGGCTGGCGTGCTCTGCGACAAGAAGATACCGGAGCGCTTGAAGTCAGGAAGATCTACAGAGCAGTAATCCGTCCAGTAGCAATGTACGGCGCTGAGTGTTGGCCTGCGACTGAGGAAGCAGTGCTGGTTAGATACGTTACATACGGACTTGATGATTACTGGTGTTCACCCTGATCTAGCAGTGGATCGCGAACGGTGGCGTCATGACACCAGGATAGCGGACCCCGCTACTCTGCGGGACAAACGCTAAAGAAGAAGAATGATCTGGACTACTCCTAGGGCCGGAGTTTTGGGCCGCCTGAACGACTTCAGATTCGTTTTCAGCGACCTCGATTACTCCTAGAGTTGAAGTTTCGGACCTCCCAAACGAACTTCACAAAAAATCGATAATCTGATCAATATCGTGTGATGACGTTCAACACTTCAAAACAAACATCAGATTCGTGTTCAGCAACCCGATTACCTTAGGGCTGAAGTTCCCAGGCACGTAGAAGACGTCTGGGTATTTTTCGCTATTTTAGTGCGTCGTAATTTCCCCTTTTTTCCCAATTTTATGGCTAATTTATGACCCATCGCTTAGCGGTTTGTTGTATAATATCATCGCTTTTTGCAGCAATAAAAATTCCTTTCTAGAGACGACGTATATAGAGGTGAAAATGTACCCTATAAAATTTCAGGCCTTGATTAATATATGTATGCTCCAACGTCTATAATTCTGAGTTTTCAGAGCATTTAAAAACCCAATAGCGCAATGAAAATTAGAGAAAGAGAATCTTTGGCCTAAAGAAACAGCTTCTAAATGTAGGACCTTCTATATGATTAGGGAGGGGGTTTGATATTTGCATCGTTTTTTTTGGGCAATGGATGAAATGAACATGAGTCCAATGACCACTGAGAAGACTACTGCAGGAAAACATCTTTTTTTTCTGTGCATGGATCAAGGCTTGAATTCAGTGTTTTTGTGTTCCGCGTTCCGTCTCCCGCTTATTCCAAAAAATATCCGCACATTCCTGATGGGCATCCTCTCTAGACCGCTCAGTTGCGTCATTGGTTTGTGCTGTTCGGAGCTTTGTCACTGAAGTTGTTCGACAACCTACCTATAGCACATCCTTATAGCACAACCTTGCACTTCACCATAACGGCAAAACATTTCCACGCGCGACACGCTACAGAGGTGGACTCGAGCAAAAATTAATAGTGTGGTCGATGTTGGTTGCACGATTGAAACTTGCCATCTGTTGTGAAACCCATCTCACATTGCGACACATCTTCTGAATCCGTACGCTCATCGCTGGACGTCTGTAACACGTCTTCTCAATGTATAAGGCTGCTTCGACAGCCCGCGCATCCTACAGGTATCGTATCTTTAGGCGTCTGGTGTGAGGATTTGTGCAATCACGGACCTATCCGATGCCTAGTCGTACGCTCATCCGTTCCGCACAGGGTTCAGAAGACGTGTCGCAGACGTCGTGTCACGTGCGCCAGGCTTCAGAAAAGGTGTCGCAAGAAATGAAAAACTAAGCAACTAAGATTTCGGGAACGGAAACTCGGCCTATGATATGGAGCGGATTTGTCAAGAACTCCCGTGCTTTGTTTGAATTAGAAAAATGTATGGCACTATAGTACTTTCACGACTCCAAAGGTTGAGGAGAGGTCGAAAAGGAATTTCGTCGAAACTTCGCCCAGAAGGGTTATTTGGGGTGCTGATCATGAACCTAACATCCGTTTTGAAATTTCGGCCGACTACGGTAGGTTACAGTAGGTGCGGGTGCTAAGGTCATGGTTATCGATTTCGCCCAAACTTCGTCTATGGGGGTTATCTGGGGCTCTGATCACGAATAGACATCCGTTTTTAGTAGAGAAACGTGTAGTAGACAGAATATACTATCATGTGGTAACTCGCAAAAGCGCCATAATAAAGCAAACAGCTGAGGGCGGTAAACACCAGTACGGAAACTAGGAATAATTTTAAAACTGTGGAGAACTAATAATTTAATAAGAAAGCGTCTACAACACCAGCATTGTTCCAAGGGAAAGCGGACTTAAAGAGCAAAGAAGTGTTGAAATATCCAAGTTAAACTCATGTTTTAGTATATAAAGAAATGGTTGTCAAAGATGAAGCCATCATCGGAAAGGTCTCTATAAAATGTAGATATGTAGATAAGTTTGTAGATAGGTTCACAGAACTGTGAGTTTTCCTTATTTTTGATTTTGAGCATCTTTGACACAGTTACCGGCAGACATCGTTTCAAGTGGCGTTCATGTGACTAAAAAAAAGCTGAAATTTGGAGTGACCTTCACTTACTCAATTTATTGTGTCGAAAAATAAATTTAATTGATCAGGTTCCGTTGATGTGTCCTGTTTTCTAATTTCGCTAACTTCGCGTTTTTTAAATTGAGTTCTGGGCAGAAATGCTTCTAGCATATCTTCCAGTGTTGT
The DNA here is from genome assembly GCA_947396885.1 of Heligmosomoides polygyrus polygyrus. Classification (NCBI taxonomy): domain Eukaryota; kingdom Metazoa; phylum Nematoda; class Chromadorea; order Rhabditida; family Heligmosomidae; genus Heligmosomoides; species Heligmosomoides polygyrus. The sequence continues at coordinate 57,054,730 of OX377206.1, forward strand.
TTTTACATGGAGCACCGCTGGTACTGAGTTTGTGCGGAGAATCTTCCCTCGCATAGCAGAAGGCTTCTCTGTCATGGTAATGCTATTGCGTTTGATAGTGAATCCAAATGCTACCTACACACTTTTGGAGTTATACGAGCGGCAATTATTGCCAAATTTCCCCCAGTTGTCAGCATTTTCTCCCCTGGGTGCGGTCATTTTCACCCTGGTTGGCTGGCAATTTCTCGCACCAGAACAAACCAGTTCGGACAGTTTTTCTCGTATCCGGAGCGGATTAGCGTACGATAGGGCGCGTCCGTGATTGCACACAACCTAATTATGCTAACCTAACCTCATTTATCTAATTTCAAACTGAAATTTCCACATTACTCCCAAAAGGATTGAAAAACACTCAAACCGAACATATGTCATGTATTCTGGCCTAATCTACAATATTTGTTTCGTTTATTATTTATGACGCACAATATGGGCAATAGATAAAATAAAATGAAAACCTCACATCTGACGCCAAGATACGGTACCTGTAGGATGCTCGGACTGTCGAGTCAGTCTTGTTCTCAATACGGGCACTCGTTACACGTCTTCCTAGACACTCCATACGTGATTCCCGCTACGATCAATAGAAGCTGGGTATCTTTCGCTACTTTTGGGCTATTTTCTGCTAATTTATGATTCATATTCGCGAACTAATGAGTAATTCTTTCACTGGTTTATATTTTAGAATAAATACGCTTTCTTCAAAGAACGTTTCTATTTTGGCAATTACCAGTACAATTTCAGATCGCGCTTGGTACCTTGATCTCATCCTGGATGTTCAAGTTGCTTTATGTGCCGCTTGTTATGCTTGGAGTCCATAAGCATCGTGTTGCCCAATATCAAAGGAACCATCAAAAGGACAATTAGATGACGTAGTTCAAGCGATTGACTAGTGTGCTCCTTTCAGTTTCGGTCTTATTGTTGAATGCAATTTCAGTGTCTGTTAATTTCGCTAATTAAAGTTGGAGTCATCTGAGCCGACATTCTGGCATTCTCCAATGTGTATATATCTCTACTGGCAACGCATTCATTATGACTTCCATCCCATTTCAATGTAAGCTGTTTTCTAAATTTAAACTGAGCTTCCGTGTTCACCCAAGAAGCGTTCTGAGAAACATTCCTATGATAGTGAAAGTGTGATGAGTAGCTTCAGCAATACAGTACTCCCGGAAATTTTTCTGGTGGCAGCAGATTCCTATAAATCTGATCTTTTGAGAGAGAGGTGGAAAGCAAGAACCGACGCAGATGAAGGTTATGTTACACGGATTCCCCTTGGGCTATGCTGGCATTTGGCTGGGCTACGGAAACTGCAGGAGGTAGAGAAGTCTAACCCATCAAGAGATCCATCAAGCGTGATTGTGTCGCTACTATTGGGCTGTCGCCAAATTAATCGCCGAAACGGATCACATACTGCGAACTGCTATAACTCAGCTTAAACACAAATTTATTAATCGTGGTAATAATCACCAAAATCTATGCATTCTTTCCGACGAACAGGTAATGCACACGATCCTATACAATAATAACTGAGATCACAGGAATTGACGAAATCAAGGAGGGCACATTCAACATCGGCCAAACTAGTGAATTGCTTCTAACGAAAATGAGAATCAAGAGCTCGGAAAACTGATAGTCAGTGGGGAAAAGGTCGGGAGAATATAGTGGGCAAGGGAGAACTGCGATACCTAAATGGGTCAATTTTCGCCGAGTGATCTGTGAGGTATCTGGCCTTGCCTTGTCGTGCAACAGGAGCTGCCCTACCCTATTCACCTCTGCCGGCCACAGTCTTTGCAACTTCTCTTACATTTGGTAATAAATCACAGCAGGAAGACTCTGCTGTGACAGCCTGACCAGGGTGCAAAAAGCTGTAATGGTCTACACCTTTACAACTTATACTTACTTTGATACTTTGATGGTCCTTTTGTCGGCTGGAGGTCTTCTCGGCGGGGATCACAACTCTTCCAGACCGCTCGATCTCTGGCTGCTTGCATCCAGTGAGGCAGACTCCGCTCTCTGAAAGATCTTGAGAATGAGTCTGCCCATCGCGTTGGCGGTCGTCCCAGTGGTCTCTTATGTTCTCTCGGGAGCCATTCTGTGACACGGAGACTCCATCTATCGTCCTTTCGTCGAAGCAGGTGTCCGGCCCAGCGATATTTGGACTTCTTCATGTACTGCAGCGGGTCTGTTAATTGTGACTTCTCCCTTAGCTCCGAGCTTCGTAGGCCTCCTTGCCATTGCTGACGAAGGCTTGTCTTCAGAAGACATCTCTCCAGTGCACGATGCGTAGTTTGCATCGCTCTGGCGATTGTCTTGTTGTCGGGCCAGGTTTCCGTCGCGTAACACATCGCAGGCAGTACAGAGGCGTTGAATATCGAGGCCCTGAGGCCGGAATCCTTGACCTGATCGGTGGCTTCGCGAATCGAACTGAGGGCTGCCCATGCTGCGCGTCTCCTGCGGGCGCTTTCAGGAGCGAGGTCGTTATTCATGTTCAGCTCTCTTCCCAGATAGACGTAGGAGTCGATCTGTTGTAGAGCGACTCCATTTAACCTTACGATTCCCATGTCACACCACTGGTTGACCATAAACTGCGTTTTGGACATATTCATGTCCAATCCTGCCACATTGAGCTCGTTCAGCATTTCCTCGACTTCTGCCGTGCTGGTAGAGATGAGAACAATATTGTCGGCGAAGCGAAGGTTGCTGATCCGTTTACCGTCGACAAGGTAGCCTTTATCGTCCCAGTTCAAATCCTTCATGGCATCCTGGAGTGCCGCTGTGAATAGCTTGGGAGAAATCGTGTTTCCCTGCCGTACTCCTTTCCCGATAGGAATCTTAAGCCTTCGATCGAACAACTGGATGGTGGTCGATGTGTTTGAGAAGCATTCGTCGAGAAGTCGGATGTAGGGCGATGGTATACCAGCATGCACAAGCACGTTCAGAATGGCGTTGACTTCCACAGCCGAGAGAAGACTGATGGGTCGATAGTTGTTGATATCCTCCTGCTGACTTTTTTTGAAGATTAGAACTGTTTTCGACTCCTTCCATGAGTCCGGAATCCTACCAAGTCGAAGGTAGTGGTTGAAGTGCTTGGCAAGAAGTGAGCAGAGAGCACTGTCACCCGCACGAAAGAGGTCAGCAGAAATGCCGTCCGGTCCGGGAGCAGTGTCTGGCTTCATCCTTCTGATGGCATGAGCAACTTCTGATTCCAGAATGGGAAATACTTCCTCAGGTGGTGGCATCAAGCATTTCGGGACAGTGCTGGAAGAACGAAACAGAACTGTGTAGAATTCTTGAACGATGGTCTCCATCGCTCTTCGAGATGTTTGCGTTGTTCCATCCTTATCCACAAGGGCTGACATTATTGCCTTCTGGTCGCAGAGATCTCGTTTGCAGCGCTTTATGCTTGAACCTTTCCCAGCGGCTTCTAAAAGCTTCAATCTTCTGTAGGCTTGAATGGACTCCTTCACTGCAATTCGACAGGCCTACGAGATGGTGACTTTTTCAGATGGTAAGCATTAGGATCCAGTTTAACAGCTCTTCTTTGCTCAAAGAGCTTAATCGCATGTGCGTTGATTCTTGAAGCAGACGGTGATGTGGCTCCGCAAGAGCTGCTAGCACATTTCAACAGTCCTTTGGAGAGAAGGTCGTAGTCTTCCGATGGATCTTCAAGAAGGATCCAATCATACGACTTTGTTGCATATTCCAACTCCTCAGACTTGAATGTGGGGATCCTCACCGGTGCCGGTTTATAAGTGTCACGCTTGAACATCCTCTTTTTGAGAGTCAGCTTCGCACGGACAAGACGGTGATCCGAGCCGGTGTCAAATGAAGGCAGCACGGAGACGTCGAACAGACTCAGCGTCTGCTTGTAAGAACATGGTCAATCTCCGAACGTGTTTCTCCATTTGGGCTTTCCCAGGTCCATCGTCGGTTTGAAGGCTTCTTAAACATAGAATTTCCATGGTAGAGACGGCACGTGGATAGGAAGTCTATCAGGCGCTCTCCATTTTCGTTCCTTGAGGAAGTTCCATGTGGTCCTTGCCTCCATTCGTCGTGATCATTTGTACCGACGATGGCGTTAAAGTCACCAACGACAACTTTGTAGTAGCTCTTCTCGTCGTTGACAGCCCTTTCGAATAGCTTGTAGAATTCCTCCTTTCCTTTGTTTGTAGCCGCAGATGTTGGAGCATATCCATTTATGATGGAGATGGTTCCTTGATCTTTGGTTTCCAGACGAAGAACAGCTACTCGCGGACTGATGATCTTATAAGAGTCTACTAGGTGGCGCACTGTCGAATTGACGAGAAATCCAACTCCGCCAATATTCTTTCTGTCCACCTTTGCTCCGATAATGAGAAGCGCGTTGTGGTCGGTCCTTCTTATGGTTTCCGTCCTGCCTTCCGTTTCCTGCAGGGCGATAACGTCGTATTTGATGTTGCGGCTTCTGTAAAGCAGTGTCCGAAGATCCTGCTCAGATGCGATCGAACGGCAGGTATAAGTGAAGACGAATAGACAGTTCCGTTGTCGTGGTGGGAGGGAGTTTCCGGTAGTTCGATTCCAATGACGTCCTGGTAGTTTAACTCCGAGATTAGATGGCCCCTTGCCGGAGGTGGATGCAACCGACGTCGTAGAAGTCCACCTCCGGCGCGCGGAGGACTGGGGCGCGGGTTTAGTTGTTTGAGCCATAGCTTTGGTCTGGTTACTCATATGCTCCTGGCCAGGGATGCATGAGAGCCGCCCATACACGACAAAGCATCGTGTACTGCGTGACCATTTGTGCCGTTAGCCATCACTAAGTGATGTTCACCCCTTAACCGCGATGAGATGGCACATGAAGGGGACACCTTTACAACACCACCACAAAGTAGGCGTAACTTGTTTAGGATGAAGGTCGGGTTTAGGAAATGTCGGAGGAGCATCCTTCTCTACCCTGACAATTCCCCATTTCCTGTTATCTTGAAGGACCCGTTTTCATCTACAGTTATAATGCGTCTTACAAAAGGCTCATTTTTAAATCGAACTAGCAAGGTGGAGCAAGTGTCGAAACGTGCCAGACACTGCTCATTGGTCAGCTCATGAGGCACCTATGCGACATCTTCACCTTGCCGATTCTTGCCAAATGTTTTGCTACCGCACTGTGATGTACGCCAAGGTCCTCTGCTAAAGAGCGTGTATTCCTCTCCGGATTGCTTCGACGGTTCTCCTCAAAACTTCATCGTCAAGCGACGAACTACGACCGCGACCCGGTTTTACTTCAAGATCAAAATCGCCAGAAGCGAATTTTTCGAAGCAAAGTCTCACAGTTCGTTCGCAAGCACAGTCCGTCCCAAAAGCGCAGCTGAGGTTACGGGATGCCTTGGTCGCAGAATGCCCCAATTGAAATTCGCAAGCATGGTGACTCGATAGTCGTGTCGGTTCACGATTTTACGAAGCCCTGGAAAAGGACGGCTAGAAAAATTAGAGCGACATTTACGTATGTTTTTTGAAAGGGCAGAAAAAACCTACTGAACGGTATGTGCGGCTTTCCCCGAGACGGAATTATTCAGAGCAAAAAACTTTTTTATCTATACATACCTCGAAACGGAGATTAATTTTGTGACAGCCTAATGTTAGGCTGCTTGGAAGATTCAACCAGTTTTTGTGGTCCATAGTCAAAAAAGGAAAGCCAAGAATCCTTGGCAAGTCAGAACTCATCTTGGAAAGTATTTCTTCGAAAAGCAAAAGATGCTTTTGCTACATATCCGAAATTGTACTGATAGGATCCGCTGTCTTAATATTCTGATAATTTCCAATGCGCATGATGCGAAGAAGAAGGTCGATGCATCGTGTTGGTTCAGTAGCGTTATTTCTTATAAGAATGTGCTTCGATGTTCAAAGAAGTTCAGAGTGAATAAAGCGTGTTTATTAAATTCTCGCCAGTGATGAAGACTGCACGCTTCGGAATGCGGCAAGCATTCTAATTGGTAGCTGCCCCAAAATAAACCCTCACAGCCTTCCGAGCCCTGTTTGTGATGTATCAAGGCATATCCCATTTATTTATTTATTGCATGTGCCGATAACGACACTAGAAACAAACAACCCAAGGAGAACCAAACGAGACAAATCAGGAGTAGAAACTACTAAAACTGAAAACTATGAATTAAGCAACCATTCAATACTACACAAATGAGAAAAACAGTACATGAACCGAACAGTAAAAACAAACATTATGTAGTAGTAAAAGCATAGACAGGTCAATCAACAAACTTGGCAACCTGCTTTTTGAAAGAAGCATAACTTAATAACCAGCTGAAAGACCTAAGAACTCTATTTAAAACTTGTTCGTGTTCTAAAACTGAAAAGCTTTGCACTGGCCAAGCTACTGGCTGCACATGTACTGACTTTGACATTGGTGCCCCTTGTGGAGGAGGGAGCCAGTACGAAAAAATCCGAAATACTGAGATTTGTTGTGCCTCTCAGCATCTTAAGGCTATAAGAAATTCGTATCTTTTTCGTCTCCATTTCAAAGAGAGGGATAATCTCTTATTTCTGTCGCATGAGCTAGGAATATCAGTGTATGACAGCCTGATTAACTCCAGGAATAATTTGCCTGTGGAAATGTTTTGAACTCTTTCGATTGTGGGAATATCCTTCTTTTTAGGCGGGCAAAAGACTAATATTCGTCTCAAGTATGGTACAAATGTATAACTTATAGACTTTGAGCAAGGTGCTAACATCTGTAGTGCACCTTGAAGATTTTATACACTCTGCGTCACGGGGAGGGGGAATTGAAGCCAAAAGATGCCTACGACAATGCAGCATATGCCAGCCGGACTTTCTTTGAGCTTAACCATGGGCGGTTGCTGGCGAACTATATCTTTGGCGGCTGATCGTACAAGTTCACGAGATATTCAAGGGCAACGCGTCAGGGTATGAATGGGGATCGAGTGCAGAGCGAACGGATTCAGGAGACGTGCCTTAGTCGTCGCTCAGCGTACGTCTGGATTCAGAAGACGTGCTGAGGACGTCGTCCAACTCGCGTAGGGATTCAAAACACGTGCTGAAGACGTCGTCTAACGTGCGTAAGTATTCAGGAGACCTCCGCTAGACGTCGTGAGTCAAGATTCAGAAGTCCTGCGCTAGACGTCCAACATGCGTAGGGATTCAGATGTGCGCTACGTTAGATACCCCGACCTATCGAGAGGGCGTGGCAAGATGATAAGGGAGGACGAGTTTACGCGGCAAACAAGGGTGGCGGGCGCTCGGCTGTGACGTGATTATGGAGATCAGCGCAGGACGAGCCGATGTGAACGTTATTCCCTGGAAGATGAAGTTCATTGAGAAGGTTATGCCGTGATTTGTAAGAAAGGAAAATAGTATAATAAGCTGCAGAGGCCTACTGCTGGTTCATGTGCGTTGTGTTTGAGGTTTTGAAGTTGTTTCGTTGGTGAGGGTTCACTGAACAAGTAATACCATACTGGTTTAGGTTTTCAATTAGCAGTTTATTAGTTAACCTACATGTTAAGGTTTTTTTTAGGAAGGCAAACCAGGGAGAGATAAAGAATTCATCTGCTCAAAAGTGGACTCACACCCAGCATTTTATTCTTCAAGCTGCCGAATCTATGGCTGGGTCTTTTATAATCCCTCACCTCACGCTTCCTCTATGACTAATGATTTAGTCCCTATAGGTAAAAGGGGTACGAGAGAAGAGACTACTACTTTTTTCTTCAGAATATTCAGAATGTAGGTTTGTTTGCCCAAAATTTTTCTAAATGGAATAGTTAGGCGTTGGAGCGTATAGATCATGATTGTAAAACTACACCTGCATTTGTTGGATGTAGAGGAATACAACTATGGAAGAGAAATATGGAGGAGGAACCAACCCCTCTAAATTAAATGTTCCCCATAAGGTAACGATAAAGGACGGCGTTAATCAAACCTGGTTTGTTAGGCCTTCTTACTTTCATTACAGTAAAAAACTGGTTTCTTACCACTTTTCTACTTCCCGTAGAATAGTAGAGGGGAGGGGGTATATATGAACAGAAAAATTCCAAAACTCCTATGAGGCTTAATCTGCAGAAACACAAATAAAATTAATCGGTCGATGCTATTTACTGTCCGACGACAATGATGCTCAACCGATTCCTATATTCATTCTTCCTACCTTTCCCCGCCCCCGTCAATACCCTTACCCAGAAACGCAGTGAGTCAAGAGCACGCACGCTCGTTGCACGAAGCCCTTAAAAGGTCTGCTGAAAATCGAACGTATGCAAAGTCTTATCTGTGACACGTTTTCTGAAACGTACGTTGTACGTGGTCTGCGTCACGCTTTGAGTTCGGAAGGAAGCATGCTGTATAACGTCTGTGACACATTTGCTGAATCCCGACGCATGTTTTGCGACGTAGCCACGACGTCTATGACACGTCTTCTGCACCTCGACTCATGCTGGATCACACTGAGAGAAAATACGGGTCCTCTTCACTAACTAGTCCCCCTTTACTGGTCCTCCTCACTCTTCTGGATTTAGATGGACGTTGGATGACATCTGCAGAACGTATTCTGGATTCCGACGCACGATGGACTGCATCTGTGCCACGCCTCCTGAATCCTCGGCAGTTGGTCACCATTCATACTCTGACTCGTTCACCGCTCAATATATCGTGAACTTGAGTGATTCACCGCTAAGCTTATAAGTTCGCCAGCAATCACCCATGGTTAAGCTCAAAGCGAAACCAGCTGCATACACCACCCTGTCGAAGGCATTTCTTGGCTTTGGTCCTCCTCCCTGTGACTGACAGCGTGACCCACGGACCAACTGAATTTTATGTAGTAAGAATTGTGATACTTATCAGGTGGACAACTCAGTGTGTTACTAAATAGCCAACCCGGGCAACTTGGTTGTGCTAGGAAGAACCCAAACCGAGAACCTTCGATTTGTAGTGTACGCGGCGTCCTACACCGCGACGTGAGCGACTGGTCGTTTGTGCAAAACATGCAAATTTATGAAAACCAAGTCATCCCGCGAAATCTGTTCATGCTCGAGCGCTGACGCTGTCGTTCCCATCGCTCTAATCGCCTTGTTGATAGGGCCTGTTCATACTTCGCGACAAGAGCGACTGGAGCGACTGGGGCGACGAACATAGTGTGGTGTACGTAAATAATTGCGTACTCCACACTCCGTCCACGACGAATGCACTACATCCGTCGTCCCAGTCGCTCTTGCCGCTCTTGTCGCTCTTGTTGCGAAGTATGAACAGGCCCATAGTTGGCAGCGACAGACTGGGCCGGCACTTAGCATTGGAGCGAGTAATATACCGCCGCTAAAGGACAAAACGTTCTTACTATGGTTCCACGTTTTCAACAAAAAAAATACAGTACCAACATTCGTGGTGGGACCGTGTTTAGCAACAACGCTGGCATTATGCCAGTGTGTCGCAATCGATATGCTTAAAGTTAAGCCACCAGTTAAGAAGAACAAACAGTTAAATCTCCGCTCCAGATTTCTATCGACAGACCTTCTTAGCGGAACAGACCTGCACTATAAAGCGAAAATCTTGAAAGGTTTTAAAAGGGCTACGGAAATATTGCGGATCATCGCCTCTTCTAAACTGCGGAAAGTTCCGCTTCTCTAGTAGTGCGTAATTTCCAGAATTTTGCTTTCTATTACTGGCACGGCCCATACAGAGTACAAAAAGCAGGTTATTCGGCTACGCAAGGGTACGAGAATTTGCAGAGGGTACTTACCCCCTGTACAAATTAGTACGACAAATGACTCAGCAATAAGTGATACCTCACGGCCATCGCTTTCATAAAACATTTGAGGTTTCGGTGCAAAGTCCAGCTTCTTCCCTCATAATCAAACGAGTTACTAATACGTTATTTCTTAGGACTTTGGAAAAGCTTCCAGGCGAAAAACCACCCCAGGTAAAAGAAAATGTCGGTGCAATCCTAACGAGGGGGTCCACCTTATAAGGGGATATGCGCTCCACTCCTTGTCCTCTTGGCGTGTCCAAAGACTCTGGACCACGTATTGGGATTGCGACACCTTAGAAACCCCTTATTAGGATTGCACCAAGATGTCTTCAAAATGCAAGAGTCCAACAGCGATAATATCCGCAACTTGAAAACCACTTACGCCAAAAGCGGCGGAAAACCATCGCTCCGCCCTAATAGCAGAAGTCTACCAGGAACCATTCAAGAGCGCTTATTGTGTTTTCTTCAAAATAATAGAAGTTATTCGCGCGCAATCTGTTTTGGCAAGGGGGAACCATTCCTTGAAGTAGAACAGAATTTCCTTAATTGTTGATTACAGCTGTCACGGTTGGCCGCTTCAACATTCGACAAGCACAACATCAGCAGTGCCCTGAACCCAGTAAAATTTATTGAAATCATAATAGCAGACAACAATCAGTAACGTAACAAATAGCTAGGCCAGGCAACTAGCTCTCCACTCAAATGACAACAAACAGTAACAACAATATATCAAACAAGTGCTCCGACACTCCTAACGGCGTGTCTCGCACTTGCGCCTACGCGCAACTTTGCAGCATCCCTGACCTATGAAAAGTAGTTTTTGTGAAACATAAAATTCGCTAGCATCTAGAACTTGCTGCGTACTTTATCCGCATCAAGAAGTTTCACTTCGGTACCTTCATCATAGACATTCTCTCCGGACCGGCCATTAACGTCATTGGTTTGTGCTGCGCAGTACTTCTGTCCCTCAGGTTGCTTCTCCGCAACCGTTCCCATGCTTAACAGCTAGCGTTTCAAGTTGTCGTTGACATGTCTCCAAAGCCAGGTTTCCCCCACTCGTTTCTTCTTACTGGATCTAATTGCTGGTCTGCCTTTACTGGTCTTTCCTCCCCTCTTTTTAGTCTCCCACCTTCCTGGTCCCAGCTCCTGGATTACTTCTTTGTTTCCACTACTGACCCCCTACTGGTATCTTCTTGCTGGTTTCCCCGTCCTGGCCCCTCCTCCAGGTAGTTCTTTTCCTTCCTGGTCGCTCTCCTGGTCCACCCTTTACCGCCCTTCTTCACCACCCTCTTAGTGGTCCTCCCATGTTCACGGCAGACGTATTCAGAATCAGGACGCGGTACATGTCGCGTAGGGGAGCAGCATCGGTAGGTGGGAGCGCGCCAGCCAATAGTAACCAAACAGAGCACAGGCCGAACACATGCCAGCCCATCAAGGTACCAACTGTATAAGCCCTCTCTGAATGGCATGCCCATTTCATACGATCTGATTGGTTTACGCGTTCCGACTTACCAATGCTGCTCACCTACGCGACATATATCCAGGACGCTGGTTGCGCGACGTAGGGGGCCCGTCTTCCGAATCCAGAAGCTCAGAAGCGCACGCAGTCGCCGCTGTGTCGAGCATGAAGAGGCTATGCATATGGCAGATTCCTTGTTCTCCGAATGAATTCCCTTGCGGCTCCCTTCTTGTTTGTTCCCCGTCCGTCCCGCTTCCAAGTCCCTTCTTCCAGGTCGATTCCTCCCCCCCCCTCCTCGAAGTTCTCCTTACTACTCTACCCCAACTAAGTAGCCATCAGCCATCCCACGCTCACGACACGACGACGGTGAGCGAACGCCCATTGCACAACATCGATGTCACATCTTCTAAATCCGGTCTCCCATACTGGTAATGGATCCCCTTGCTGATCCTCCTTACTGCTCCCCCTCCCTTGTTGGTAACTCCCTACTGATCCCTCCTTATTGCCTAAACCCTTCTTGGTGCCACCTCCTGGCCTGCTTCATTGTTTCCCTATCGACCCCCCCCCCCCCCAGATCCCGATGTCTCCTCCAGGTCGCTCCTTCCTGGTCGCGTCGGTTCTCCACCCTCGAAGTTTCCCTTCTACTCTTACCCCTTTAGTGGTCTTCTCATGCTAATGGCACGAAGCGGCACGGCTTCTGAATCTGGACGCTCAGAAACGCGCGTAGGTGCTGTTGTGTTAAGCAGTAAAGGCTGCGCTTCCCCTGTTGTAGGGACATCACACGTTCAATAGCAAATTTTGTCCGCGGTGTAGATGATACGGCATATCTCACTTTGTTAGATCACTCGATCGCCGTCGCTGTGGATGATGCGACGTATCTCACCTAGGTCTGATCACTCAACCGTCATCGACCGCTAACTCAATTATATAGTGGTAGATAGAAGATAGATAGATAGATAGATAGATAGATAGATAGATAGATAGATCCCTCGTCGTAGAACGACGGTGTCTTCTCTTCTGACTCCAGACGGTTGTTGTGCAACGAAGGGGACCTATCTTCTTGATCCAGGCGCTCAGAAAGGCTCGCAGTTGTCGCTGTGGCTGCGCAGTTGAGGCTGCGCTTCCTCTACTGCAACAGTATCTCAGGCTCAATTCTGAATGCTATCCCTCTCGTAGTACGACGATGTTTCCTCTTCTGACTCCAGACGGTTGTGGTGTGACGAAGGGAACCCGTCTTCTGGATTCAGGCACTCAGAAACGCGCGTAGAGGCCGTTGTGTCAAGCAGGAAGAGGCTACGCGTCCTATGCTGCAACAACATCCCATGTTGAACAGCAAACGTTGCCTGCGCGAGGTACGCAGAGGCGTCCCAAGGGGTTTCATGAGATTGCGCGTGGTTCCACGAGGCGTATCTCAGCCAGGTTTCTAACCTGACTGAGATACGCCCCATCATCTACAGGGCGGGGAGCTAGCTCAATTATATAGTGGTAGATTAGGAGTTAAGACGCGTCGGATACAACGCTACTTCCGTTATAGCAGTTTTGCAAGAAACCCTGCGTTCAAAATGGCTCCCGTTGAATGACCGCGCTCAGATCCGGTTCTACACAGGAAGCGCCACTGTTTAGATTGTTAGCATGCGCCTTTTCAAGAATCATTTAGACTTTCATGTACTGCGCTTTAAACGATTTATTGCGATATTCGTCGGTTGTAGACATAATTAGTGACTAAAAAGCCAAAGGTAGCGACGAGTTGTCCGCCATCAATTGTACGAGTTTGTCTACAGTGCTCGGGCAATTATTGCGGGACCACGCGACAGTCGACCCTGTTCAAATCAATGCGAGGCGCCGTTGACAGCATAAACACTCGTCGTTAAACAAACGTACTCCTGAACAAAGTACGGACGAGTTTCCGGACGAGTTCTCGGGCGCGGCGGGAGTTTTAAATCGCGTTTCCGCTTCTCTGCCGCTGTTAGAGACGCAGGGGGAGGGGTCCAAGATGTAACACTCACGGTCATCGTGAAGCTTACAAGTGTAAATTTAGCCACACTATTACTGATGAGAGGAACGTGAGGGCAGGGTATTCGAATTACGGAGAAGTCGAGCAATTCGCTGTATTTGCATTCGCTGTATGTAGCTATTCGCCACGGCCGGACCGCTGCGGCCGTGCTACGGTGACCCCTCCCCCCCCCCCCCCCCCGGACCCTACTTGCGCCCGAAAAACGTACTCTTCCTACACAATCAAC
>OX377206.1:57068397-57099259 GCA_947396885.1 Heligmosomoides polygyrus polygyrus
AACTGTCTGAAGCGCCTTGTCTCATCGTGTATTTCATTTTGCCTGCAGGCTTCGCGACTTCGCATATGTCTTGTCGCCATTTCTCCATTTGCTATAGGAAGGATCTGCGATCTGGCCATAGTCAACTGTGAGGCCAAAAACTGGCAGGGGTGCGAATAGGAAACGCCCTTCGAAGTTTACTGTGAAACCGTTCAACGAAGTTCGCAGGTTATCGAACAGTTAGCTGTTCCATCATTGCCATCCGCTCTGGGGCTGTGAAAGTATCGCCTGAAGCCACAAATATCGTTCTCTAAACAATATTTGTTCTCATGTGTCCCCTTACCGAAGCGTGGCTGTGCCATACTAGCTACTAAGCTTTAGATAACGCTGGATGGAGTTCCCGTATAGGGTTGTGCCCTAAATTCGTTGCACCTCTCGATCACCCTACGGCGCATAATAGAACGAGGGGCGCTTCTTGGCTCATAGAAGTGGGGGCGAACCGGATTTGCAGGATCCGTTATGAAGTGTCCACCTCTGACTTTGCAGGAAGGCACAGGCTTATTGTACACCTCGCGCTCTCGATCCTTAAGCGATCGGTATCCACAGCACATAAAGGTGCTGGTCTCTCCGTCTGAGAGTGTCTTCCTATACGCCCACTCATACACAGCTGACGATCTCGAGGTAGGATATATATCGCCATATTTCCACCCCTTTGCTGTGAGGGAGCAAATATCACTCGAACCGGTTCAAACGACGCCATTTCCCAACAACGGTACTTCCAAATTCCGCCACATCTTCTTTCATTTTGATCTCGTGTGAAGTCTCTCCATCGTGGGAAAGCAATCGCATGAATTGCACGTGCGGCTAGAGATGTAGGGTCGGCGGAGGCGCCGGCACTCTTCCGTCTGGGATCTGCCCCCGCCGCGATGACTCAGCATGCTCGGGGCCGAGCTGCCCCGTAATCTTGGTGGTGAGCGGGCCAGGGCGACGATGGGGTAGAACGCACGTCCCCCCCCCCAGGTATATACTTGCCCACAAATGTAGTCTCATCTTCACACGATTCAGTAGTTTTTATTCGTATGTTGCCATTTGTACTTCAACCGCTTTGGTAAAGAGTGTTCTCAAATATTTATCTCAAACAAGAGACAAGTCCCAAACATGTTTCTAAACATCCTGCAGAAACTCGGTGACTGTTGTGGCTGGACCAGTGCATTTCCTCAGTAATATCACCAACAGTACGACTGGTGTGGAAATAACATCACGCTATGATGAGACGTCGGTCGTGCAAATCGCTCAGGAAACAGCATGTTCCCACGTGAGACGGTAAATGCGCGCGCAATAGCGGAGAGACAGCAAGAGGTGGCAGACGCGCTGCAAATCGACGTGACTCAGCAGTAGCGGAGACGAGCGGGGCCGAGTTGCCCGTCAACAGCTGAGAAAGAGGGTGCGGTTTGAAATTCCCGCCGCGCCCAGAACCCGTCCGGAAACTCGTCCGCACTTTGTTCCGGAGCACGTTTAACGACGAGTTTGAATAGACCGCCATCATCCCTTCGAACATTTCCCTTCCGCGTTTTTTGTGCTTCTCAACCCCTTTATTCAAATCTTTTCGGATTGTCGACCGGAAATCATAATAAACGAGGAGGAAATCAAAGAAAAGCATAACACATTGAAGAAACTGGAAAACTGGCAGAAGAGGTGAAGGAGAGGGCGTGCGTGTATTCCCATACGTAAGCTACAGTTGAGTTGACATGTGAACACGTAGAAAACAGAGATGAGTTCTGATTAGCCCAGCCAGATACAAGAATTATATTGCAGCACTTTATACCAATCTTTTCTCACATTTGAGTGACTTTGCATGAATCAAATTATAATCTCGGCTGTCCGCTGCTCTTTGCAGGGGTCTTGTAAAAGGCAACAACCTTTAAACGTCTCGCTATAAGCGCAACTTAGTTACCACACCCATTCTAACCGACATTCATACCACGAATGAAGCACGATTAATATTGTTATGCTTGGGTCGCTCATCGGTGAGACGGAAAAGAAGAGCTCATGTGGTCGACAGCCGTAGTACTGTGGGAAAGATCGACCAATTCTTGGCGGACAACTCGTCGCACTCTTTGGCTATTTAGTCGCGAGTGTAGACATTGCGGGATTGCTTTAAAGGAAGTTAAGGAAGGATGGTGCTTTGAGTCCGGGTTTCAAGGGTCTTTTTCCCATGGGCTTCCATTGGATAGTTTCGTACACCGCTCCGCACTCGTCTTGTCACTGCGTTCGTCTTTTTTGTCGCTGTGGTCGATTTAGTAGACGTGCCGAACGCGTAGCTCATCGTGACTGGGGATTCAGAAGAAGAGCCGAAGACATCGTCGAACGTGTCTGTGGATTCAGGTGACGTGCCGAGGCGTCGCCAACGTGATTGGGGATTCAGAAGAGGTGCCGAAAACGTCGTCGAACATGCCTTCGGATTCAAAGACGTGTCGAACGCGTCGCTTAATGTGCCTGGGGATTCAGAAGACGTGCCCGAGGCGTCGTCGATCATGCCTGTGGACTCAAAGACGTGTCGAACTCGTCGACAGTGTGCCTGGGGATTCAGAAGACGTGCCCAAGGCGTCGTCCGCTAAGGGGGATCATTGTGGGGGGACCAGTATCAGTAAAGGGGAGTTGTTCCGGTAAGGGGGACCAGTACAGTACCGGACGCGTCTTTTGAATAGACGCCGAAAAAACCGCACTTTTGCGGTTTTTGCGTCTTTATGCTATAACTCGGCCAAATGTCATCCATTTGAAAAACCAAGAGCATATTTGAGCTCAGGAGACCGAGCTCTATCGTTTGGTATATAAAAAAGAAGATCAAAAATTGTCAAAATTGAAAACTTGCGATTCGCCTCTTCGAGATCTACACAATCATATATACATCTTCGTCAGACCACCGCGTTTTCGCAGTGGGTGGTCAAAAATTACTGGAACAGACTTTTGCGTTTGCGATGCTTATATTCCAGGGCTTGGATGTTGTCGGAGAATCTTAAGCATGGCATGGAGTGTTTTGTCATGCCAGGAATCCTCTGAGAGTGCGCCGTGCACAGTGCATATAGGGTCGGACCTATCAATCGAGGGGGGGGGGACAGTTTGTAGAGTGAGTATTTAGGGAGTTTTATGAGAAATTCTCAACCGCTCTACTCAGGAATTGCTGTACTCTGTTCCGGCGAGACTTTGGAGTGCGCTGTGCACAATGTATGTAGGATCGGACCTATCAATCGACTGGGCGCGACAGCTCGCAAATTGCACCGCGGGCGTGTTCTGAGCGCAATAACTCTGTCAAGTTCGAGTCTTTCCGGCTGCAAGTTGTGGATTTCGCAGGCAGTAGAAAGCTCAAGAAGCGCATTGAAACATGGCGACGTAGCTTAAGACTGGACAAAGTTACAGCGGTGCGAAAATGCAGGCAAACCTTGTGTGACACGATTTTTTCCGAGTTCAGTCGACTACTACGGGAAGACGAGGCGAGCTAATGACATCAAAATGCACGAGCGAGCACAAGACTGAAATCACTTTACGATTACATGCTCGTAGCTGTGGCGAGAACTGAACTGGAGAGTAAGAGCACGGAGAAGATAGACCGTTGTTGTGCTAAATTGCACGCGCGGGCGTGTTCGGAGCGCGATAACTCTGTCAGCTTCCAATGTTTCTGGCTGGAACGTGTGGATTTCGTAGGCAGTAATATGCTCTAGTAAAGCGCTAAACCACAGCAAAGTATCTTTTGAATTGGCAAGGTTACGGCGGTGCGAAAACGGAGTTTGGGCATGTGTGACACGATTTTTTCAGATTTCGGTCGACCGCTGCAGGTACCCCAGGCGAGCTAACAAGCATGGAAACTCGCGGACGAGCAAAGCACCGAAGGCACTTTACGATGATCTGATCCTAACTCTCCAGCTACCAAAACTGCCCTATCCCCATCTGCCATTTTAGAGCGGCGGACTGCAGCGGTGAAGCTTCTTCCGCCCTTACTCGCCCATGTTCGAGTTTTCGAGCCCCAGCCAGGGTACCATACTGTTCAGCTCGAAAAGTCTCATCGAACGGTATCAATTTCGACCAGTTTTGGAAATATCGATTTTTTGATAGTTTCTTATCGAAGACGACGGCCTCTAGACAGTGCCAGACTGACGATGACGTCATCGAAAATCGATATTTCCGAAATTGGTCGAGTTTGATACCGTTTCATAGAGCTTTTCGTGCTGAGTTGAACGGCGTCACTATGAGTGGCGAGAACTGTTATCTGGGTGAGTAAGAGCACGGAGAACATAGACCGTTGTTGCGCTAAATTGCACGAGCGGGCGTGTTCTGAGTGCAATAACTCTGTCACTTTTGAATCTTTCCGGCTGCAACTTATGGATTTTGTATGAAGTAGAAAGCTTAATAGGCGAGCTGAAACACGGCAACGTAGCTTATGATTGTACAAAGTTACAGCGGTGCGAAAATGCAGGGAAACCTTGTGCGACTCGATTTTTTTCCGATTTCAGTCGACCACTGCTGGAAGACAAGAGAGCTAACGGCATGCAAACGCCGTAGACTAACCAAACAGTTAAGGTACTTTACGACAAATTGCCTATAACGGTCCAGCTACCTAGTCTGCCTTAGCCCCATTTGCCATTTTAGAGCGGCGGACGGCAGCGGTGAAGCTTCTTCCGCCCTTACTCGCCCATGTTCGAGTTTTCGAGCCCCAGCCAGGGTACCATTCTGTTCAGGTCGAAAAGCTCTATCCAAAAGTATCAATCCTGCCCATTTCTGGGAAAATTGATTTTTTGACAATCCCCCTTCGAGGACGAGGGCGCTCTTCGCCGAGCCTGCCCGGACGATGACGTCATGGAAAGTCGACGATTTCAAAATCTGCCAAATTTTCTCGTCCAAACTTCGTCCAAAACCGTCTAGGGGGTTATTTGGAGCGTTGATTACGAATCCGACGTCCGTTTTTGAAAATTCCACCGATTTTGGCATGTTACAGCCATTTGAGATTGATCGTCAAGATCACTGACCACCCTCAGTTTTCGGTATTGGTGGTCTCCTGGCATAATCGGCCAAATGGACATCGTATTCGGCACCCTGAATAACCCTTACCCTTAGACGAAGTTCGGTGTTGAGCAAAATCAGTGTTCCTGACACGACCACCCTCAATTATCCAGAAGAAAATCCAAAACCTATCGAAATCGGCGGAATTTTCAAAAACGAACGTCGAATTCATAATCAGCGCCCCATTTAATCCCTAGGACGAAGTTTGGGCAAGAAATTTTGGCAAATTTCGAAATCGTCGACTTTCGATGACGTCATAGTCCGGGCAGGCGAAGAGCGCTCTCGCCCTCGAGGGGGGGGGGAGGGAATGGCCAAAAAATCAATTTTCCCGGAATAGGCCGAAGTTGATACTGTTCGATATAGCTTTTCGAGCGGAACAGAATGGCACGATTGGGAGCGTCGAGAACTCAAATGTGGTCCAGTAACGGCGGAAAGAACTTCGCCGTCGCCCTCCGCCGCTCTAAAATGGCAGATTGTGCTAAATCAGTTTAGGCATCTGGAGAGCTGCGAGCACGTCACCGTAAAGTGCTTTTAGTCTCGTGCTCCAACACGAATCTACATGCTGTTAGCTCTCCTTGTCTTCCCGTCGTAGTCGACTGAACTCGGAAAAAATCGAGCCGCACAAGGTTTCCCTGCATTTTCTCACCGCTGTAACTTTGTATAATCATAAGCTACGTTGCCGTATTTCAGCTCGCCTATTGTGCTTTCTACTTCATACAAAATCCATAAGTTGCAGCCGGAAAGATTCAAATGTGACAGAGTTATTGCACTCAGAACACGCCCGCGCGTGCAATTTAGCACAACAACGGTCTATCTTTTCCGTGCTCTTACTCTCCAGTTCAGTTCTCGCCACAGCTACGAGCATGTAATCGTAAAGTGATTTCGTACTTGTGCTCGCTCGTGCATTTTGATATCATTAGCTCGCCTCGTCTTCCCGTAGTAGTCGACTGAACTGCCGCTTGCACACGACTCTTTGGACAAGAGTATAGCATTCGCACCCACTCTACAAGTTCTTCGGGAACACCGTGCTGTCGTAGGGCGTACCATATAACCTCACGCAGTACGCGATCAAAGGCCTTCTCCAAGTCGAGAAAGGCAAGATGCACCGGCCTCTGTTTCTCGCGATGCTTCTCTACCAGAAGACGGGCGGCATGTATGGCATCGATAGTGCCACAACCAACCACGAAGCCGCACTGATTGCTGGAAAGCTTGACGATATCGCGAATTCGGCTATCGAGGATTCGCTCGAAGATCTTCATGCTGTGCGAGAGCAACCGAATCGGACGGTAATTTGAGCAGTCTGCAGGGCTGCCCTTCTTCTTCCAAATCGGGATCGTCGTACTTTCCTGCCAAACATCAGGCACCTTCTTCTCCGCTACAACCTGGTTGAAAAACTTGGCCAACCACTCAGCAGAGTACCAGAACTTCGACTTCCATAAGTCAGCTGACAAGTCATCTGGACCAGTCGCCTTGCCCGGTCTCATCATCCTCAGAGCCGCGTCAGTTTCCTCCACAGTGATTTTGTGGACGGGACCGTGGATAGGAGCCACAGAAGGGACGGCCGGATGAGGGAACTCTTCAGTCGAAATTCCCTCGAAATAATCGCACCATCGCTTCAAGGCCTTTTTGCGCTCTGTCAGAAGATGGCCGTTCTCATCATTGATGCCAAAGAACTTCTCTATATCCTCGGATTGGCGATGACGGTTTTTCGCAAGTCGGTACAGATACCGCTCGCCATCACGCGACTCAAGCTTTTCGTAGACATCATTGTAATGAGTGGCTTTTGCTATGGCCACAGCCTTCTTGGCAGCTTTTTTCGCTTCGTGGTACTTTTGCCAATTATTGGCGGTCTTGTCGCCGAGAAACACATGATAAAGCGCTTTCTTCTCTCGAACCTTTTCTTTCACATCGTTCGTCCACAGCCATGCCTGCATGTCGACCTTTCGTCGTCCAGGCTTCGTAGTGCCAAGTTCTGACCTCGCAGCTTGAAGTATCGCGTCGGTCGCTTTCTTCCAAGTTTCGTCGACAGTCGTGACTGTCGGTAACCGTACGCGAGAAATCACAGCTGCTTCTTTCTCTTTCATTCGCCACCACTTGATTCTCGCAGCACCGCATCGCTCAACCTGCTGCAGCCTCGGAGGAGCGATCTTCAAAGTACAGATCAGCGGACGATGCTGTGGGGCGACCGTTTCATACGGCACGATCTTCGGGACGATGACGTCATCGAAAATCGATATTTTCGAACCTGGCCAAATTTCCTCGTCCAACATCATCTAGGGGTTATTTGGAGCGCTGATTACGAATCCGACGTTTGTTTTTGAAAATTCCACCGATTTTGGCATGTTACAGCCATTTGAGGTTGGTAGGGTCATGATCACTTACCACCCTCAGTTGTGGGTATGGGTGGTCTCCTACCATAAGCGGCCAAATTGACTTCGGCGTCGTATTCGGCACTGAACTGTACAGATCGGTACCATCACGTGTGTCAAAAACTCAAATTTGGGCGAGTAAGGGCGGAAGAAACTTCACCGCTGCTCGCCGCAGCTCCAAAATGGCAGCCGGGACTAAGGCAGGTTAGGCAGCTGGAGAGTTATGGGCAATTCGTCGTAAAGTACCTTAACTGACTTGCCGGCCTACGCATTCGTAGGCCGATAGTGTAGCGCTCAGAACACGCCCGCGGCGCAATTTGCGAGCTGTCGCGCCCAGTCGATTAATAGGTTCGATCCTATATACATTGTGCACAGCGTACTCCAAAGTGTTGTCGGGACAGAGTACAGCAATTCCTGAGTAGGACGGCTGAGAATTTCTCAAAAAAACTCCCCAAATGCTCACTCTACAAGCTGATTCCGCCATTCACGACACTTAACCGGTCTTTCTGAATGTCCCGGACCTATCCTATTTGGGAGGGGCAGCGCTAAGGTCACAGTTGTGTTCAGCATCCCACGACACGACATTCACTCTCGGAGTTCGCACAGGTGCCATAGTACTATTTGCTAGTAGCTGAAGCTCTGCAGCGAACTCAAAGGAGGGGGTGTAGAGGCAAGACACCGCATGCCTTTCTCCGACTAGAATAGATCCAATGTGTCCAATGGAAAGCAATGTTAGCAACCAAAGAGTTCTTATAGAGCTCCGATCTAGCATTGGTGTTCCAAGCGAGACCTAAGATTATTAGAGGAAAAAATAAACACATGCTGCATGCGGATAAGAAATTTGATTCTTGATTCAAACACTCACGAAACTTTTGTGGCCTTATACTATTCGGTAGTACATCGCTTTAAGAAAAGAAAAAAGAATCCAATTTTGTTTATCGCACTGTTTCGACATCAGGATGCACCACCGGTTTGGAAGCAACACAATCACGGAAAAGGCGACACATCGTTAAACTCTTTGTTCAGCCTTCCGTTTAAGTTCAAGAAGTGAAAGTGCAAAACAATCAATGAGTGATGAGTCACCATTTCTGTTCCGTCTTCCGGCCCAAAAAAGGGCGGAACACGGAACGGAACTGAAGGTTTAAAGCGGCCGAAAACCGGAATTCGGAACACGGAAACGGAAATTCCGCACATCCCTGATCTTGCGGCTTCTAAACGCGACCGCCACAGTGGTGGGAGCCGCCTCAAGGAGCAGTTATCTCGATGCCGCCTGCCGCTCCGTGCCGCGAATGTAGTCACTGTTCTCAAAGGCTCTGTTCCCATTGACAAACCAGCACACTAGCGGGCATCACATCGTCTTGCAATAGCAGGAATCAGTCATAGCTCCACCAGTGATAGGTTCCAAGTGTATTGCACTGCGAGATGCTCTCGTAGAGAGGTGTGGTAGACGCTACACTTATGCTCGAATGACCTGTTCGAATAGGTATTCATTCGAATTTGAATATTCGATTTCGAATATTCGAAAAATCGCGTTTTCGAATGTATTCGAATTCGAATGTTTAAAAAATTGCGTTTTTTGAATCTATTCGAATTCAAATGTTCAAAAAATGGCGTTTTTCGAATGTATTCGAATTCGAATATTCAGAAAAACCACGTTTTTCGAATATATTCGGTTTCGAATGCTCAAAAATTTTCGGTATTCGAAACCGTTCGAATATTCGAAATTTTCCAGAAAGCAAAAATTATTCGACTATTCGAAAAGCGTCATTCGAATACCCAAAGAGAATTTGTGTAACAGCGGATTCTGAAAGGCTTGTTAGGTTTTAGGTTTTTAGAGTAGTTAGGATCTCCAAAACGATTCTTTCTGCGAATCGAATCTCTGTTACGATAGCGTCTCATCGATTATGATCATTACTGCGCCTGCGCAAAGCGGCCGAGGAGGAGTAGGAATTTTTAACTGCAAAAAACTTGGAAATTATGATTCTAACGGTGTTTCAAACGGACGTTACTTGTCTTTCACGCTGCAGTTAGGAGTCTGAGACTACAGGTCATTGCAGGATTGGAGTGAGGGTCAACAGGGGTGCGCTTCAGTCTTGTGCCATGTCTGATATCTCCTTGTGCAGAGAAGTGCCTTATGGATTTAGCCTTGTGATTTTCATCTCGCTACTCGTTGTGCTGTCCTGCTCCTCCGTGGTCGCTGAGTGCTCTTCTGGTTTTCGTTTCTACAACTACGGTTCCGCAAAAGCTATATTATCAGGTTGTACGGATAGTTCTCAGCGTTTTGAGTGGTTTGGTTTGAGCTACCATAACTTTCTCAAATCTTATCGGATTTAGAGGAAATAAGCTTCGAATCAACACACCTTTGCCAATGGGCAACCTGTCGACTTATTCCATCAGCGAAAAATTTGGTTGTCGAGATTCGACAAAATCCACGAAAGCTGTTTTAGCCTGGTCCTGATAGGTGAAGGTTTTACCAGCGGGAAAGTTCTGAAAGTGTTTGGAAAAGTGTTAGAGTCAAAAGGTTCTGTGGTTTCCCCTGAGTGTGAGTCAGCTATGAAATAATAGTTTATCTGAACAATAACAGCACTAGCAATAGTGAATACGGCATTGGAGCAGTGCCACGGACGGAATCAGGCGGGCGAGGTGGCGGGAGGGTCCTGACGTCGTCCTGGAGGGATCTCGAGCGCGGGATGGGAGAGGGATGTCGTTGGCGGCGGCTCGACGAGTGGAAGGTTGCTCTGAAAGGATGGACGCGCTATTTATGCGCCCTTTGGCGCACGCTCGGTTGATCAATTTTAGATCAAAAAATCGATGTTGGCTCTCCCAGCCACCTCGTCACATGCCTGGGGTACTGAAAAAGGTATGGCACCACTCCATACATATACAATTCAAAGATTCAATTCACTCATTTTCAACCCTGCAGCCCGAATCTTATCCCGGTATCTCGCGGCAGCTCGTTTTCTGTGCTTCCTGTTGCCGCGATTCTCGCCTAGCTCCACCTTCTCTACCGTCGGCTCGCCTTACCGCTTTCTCTTGTGAGTCTGAAAAGGCTCGAGTTTTAGTTCCTCCAAAGACAGTATAGGCTGCATTTGCACCTGCAGGCAATCATAAAACAACTGCCTCTTCTGAGACCCACTCCTTCGTATTTGCAAGGAGTCCCACCGCTGACCAAGCTGCGCGCCCGTCATATGTGCCAGTATTTTGCTGAAGCAGATCTACAACAGCCTCAGCTTTTTCGGGATTCGCGGTGATATAGTTCAGAACATGGCTCTGAGTTTTCACGGTTATATGCTCCCAGCTGACGATGTTTACTGAACGCGGTCCATTTACCAAGAAGATGCGCGTTCCACAAGTCGTCCAGAGGTCTATGGCAGAGACCAAAGCTAGCCATGCCGTGACCTTTCGAGGCTCCTCCGGCGGAAGCACTATTATTACACAGCCAAGATCATCGTTGAAGAGCGTGTCGTTCTTCGTCCGGATGCAGGAGAAGTCGTTATAATAGAAGACTCTTGTGCGGGAACCACCTGACATCCACGCGATGCGACGGAGAACTACTGGCACGACCAAAAGAATGCGATTGTGGACGTTCTCGAAAACGATTTTGGAGTCCATCTTCGACCAGTCTAGGCTTTTAGAGAGAGCTCACGCTAATTCGAACACACGAGGATGTGGTGTCGACCATCCTCGAGACAAGTTTCCATGGTGCATTATTGAGGCCGGTTCAACAGCCCTCGCCATGTTACTAACATGGGCGCAGCGATTCTTAAATACCGCGTAGCCGTAAGCGAGAGAACGAGGATCCAGCTTTCGAATCGAAACATCCATAATCTGCTGCACTTTGGCGGCTATCGAACCAGTGGCCGTTCAAATAGTGAAAACCCTCGCGACATCGAGCACGCATTCCATAGGGAGGGCACTAGCAGGGGGCGGAATTGCCGAGCAGTGAAAGAACCAGCAGTGAAAGAACCAGCAACGCGACAGCTGCTGAGTGGGAATCCTGGCCCTTCGTTCATTGCCGGAAACGGTTGTCCGCGACAACGGAATTGAGCATGTAGCAGTGCTGGTCACCGAGCACTTCGAATTTGCTTGACTCGCTGAAATAGTTTTTGTCAGTGCTCGACACTACTTCCAGCTGCAGAACTCTCTTAACTCTCTTTCTCACAGTCCTACCGCGCACTGTGTCATCAGAGATTTCGTTCGGGCACCTAAGGAGCATATCATACTGGACTTTCAATGGTTCCTCATTTGAGCCAATCCTGATTATTACGGCGGAGGTGTCACTAGTTTCAAGGATTCTGTATGGTCCATCCCAATCGGTAGTAAGCTTAGGGTGCTTCCCTTTACTCTCCTCACGAGGCAGCTTTAGAAACACTCTTTCTCCCACCGAAGGAAGACGGAAAGCGTCCACGCATTTTCTATTGTCGTATACTCTTTTCATTTTGTTCACATAATTCTCATTGTGTTTTCGAACTTGCTCCCTCAAGGCTTTCATTCCTCTTAGCAAGTCAGTCCTGTAGTCGTCCAGTCGATTGCGTATTTGGATGCCTCACTACAGGGAACAGTGGTCGACGGCACGTAAGGGTCTATCCCATAAAGTATGAAAAAAGGGCTTTCCCCGTAGCTTCGTGAGGGGTGGTATTGTAAGCGTACACCACATGTGGCAACGTCATGTACCACTTATACGGGGAATTCCACTTTCTTCTTTAACATCCGCTGAATCGTGCCAATAGCTCGCTCAGCCACTCCACTTTCCCTTGAATTATATCCTTTCGTTATGGAAGCTTAATACCCGCTACTGCCACTAGCTCGTCCATCACGGAGTTGAGAAATTCCGTTCCTTGATCAGTATGTATTTGCTTAGGCCAACGACCGCCTTCGCAAATTCATCTATGAAAGAAGGTAGTGGCTACTGTGGCTGCGCTTTTATCCGGAATGGCATATGCTCCTATCCATTTTGAAAAATGGTCCATGACCACCAGTATATACTTCATTCCATTCAAACTTAGGCCCATTTCCAGTATATCAGCCGCCACGACTTCCTGTTACAAAGGGCTTTAACGGCGGTGTTAGACGTTTATGTGGGTTCGTAAGTAGGCACCTTGAACATGCCTTAACCCATCGAAATATGTCTCGATACATGCCGTTCCAATAAATAATCTTTTTCAACTGACTGAACATTTTCTTCGCGGAATGATGTCCTGACATGGGACCACTATGACGTTCCTCAAACACTGCTTTCCTATGTTCTTTTGGGACTACTAACGCAGCGGTGCCATCTTGAAGTAGGATTTTCAATTGACCTTCGTCTACAACGAAGTCCGCAACTTTTAGCGCTTTAGACGTTTCTGATAGCCTTATTTCTTTATCCACATCTCCTTTCTCCAACGCCTCTATTACTGGAGGATACTCTGGGTCTGACCTTAGAGCAGCCAGCCGTTCTTATTCCTTTCTCATATTGACACTACAGACTACCTTCTCATCTTCCTCACATGTTCCTTGAGCGTCATCTTGAGAGATTGGAATCCCTCGTGACAAGGCATCAGCCACGGGGTTTGCCTTGCCTTTGACATATTCAATGGTAACTCGGTACTGTTGTACCTCCATTGCCCAGCGAAGTACCCTGGCAGACACGTTGGTTCGACGGAACAGGGACGTAAGCGGGAAATGGTCTGTCTTTGCGACCACGCTCATTCCGTAAATAAAGAAGTGGAACTTCTTAAGCGGGAACACTAGCGTAAGTGCTTCGAGGTCCGTAATGTGATAGTTTCTTTCCGCTTTTGACAATCGCTTTGAGGCAAAATAAATGGGGTGTAGATACTCATCTTTCCCCTTTTGGCTTAACACAGCACCAACGCCTCGTTGCGACACATCCGTATAGATTACGTATGGGTTCTTTCCTGATTGTGCACCTTCTATATCTGGTTGTGCCAAGAGGGGAGTAGTCATAAGCACTTCCTTTAGCTTGCCGAACGCCAAGTCGTGAACAGGAGTTCACTGCCATGAAGATTTCACACTCGTAAGCTCATATAAAGGTGCAGCTGTAAGTTGAGTACAAACTTCTGTAGTACCCACATAACCCTGAGAAGGTCCTGAGGTCCGCCAGATTTTCCGGTAAGGGATAATCTTTGACCCTTTTCACTTTTTCAGGATCCACATGCACCCCATCCTTGTCAATTCGGTGACCCAGGAATACCACATGATCTTCAAGCAATACGCGCTTTTGAGGTTTAAGGCGTAAATTCGCTTGCAGGAGTGCATTTATCACTAGCCTCAAAACCTCAAAGTGTCTCTCCTCGGACTCTGTTGCAATAAGGATGTCGTCTATGTAGACGAATACCTCCTTATTCTTAAGGTCACGCAACACAGAGTCCATCAGCCTCTGAAATACCGCAGGAGAGGTCGTTAACCCGAAAGGGAGCACTGTGAACTGGAAGAGTCCGCCAAGTGTTGTAAAAGCACTTTTTTCTTTTGCTGATTGTGATAATGGATCTGCCAATACCCTGCAGTCATATCCAGGGTGCTAAAGAACTGCTTCCCTCGCAGGCTTTGCAACAAGATATCTGGTAGTGGGTATGCATCATGCTTTGTACACTTGTTCAACTGCCTGTAGTCAACGCAGAGACGAATAGAGTCATCTTTTTTCCGTACCAAAACTACTGGTGATGCCCATTCAGATTTTGAGTGCTTAGTGATCCCTCTGTCTAACAGATTATCTAAAATTTCCTTTAATTCTTCACGAGCACCTAAAGGTACATTGGGAGCCTTTTGCATGATTGGTTTGGCATCTCCCGTATCGATCTCATGTTTCACAAGAGATGTCTGGGTCGGCTCACTGTCTTCTACTGCGAAAACCGTGTTGTAATCCGTTACAATCTGTCGCAATTGCAACGGCAACTCCTTTCTACCACGATTTTCCTTTAAGCAATTCACCAGAGCCATTATCCGCTCTTCGCCTGTTAGCAGATTTCTCACCACTCAACATGTCTGATGCTATGCTCCTTACTACTTTTGTAACCTCATTGCAACCATCCTCCCATTCTCCTACTTCCTCGCCTATGCGAATTATAATAGGACGTTTGGATGTATTGTGAACCGCTATCACAGCAGTGCCGTCTTCGTGGATAGTGCATATACTATCGGGAATTCTTTCATCCTCGGAGACCAAGATTAGCTCTGATTGTGGGCTAGGTCCTTTGAGTTCTAGCATTCCCGACTTTGGAGGAATATACACTCTGCTAGTCGCAACTGCTGCTGGGGTTTTCTCCGTTTCTGGGGTCATCATCGTTTTCGTGAGTTGATACCCCAATGTTGGCACCGCATTTGTACTGACAATAACGATACCATTTCTCTTCGTAGACACGAACATCGGTATGACTACCTCTCTCCCGTTACTTTCATCAACGCGGGTACTTCGACGGCTGCTAAAAACTTCATCTCTGCACCAGACGCATCAGTAATACTCACAGCATTTGGCAGTGGCAACTCTTTCAGAACAGTATCGATGTCGATTCCGTCAACCAATGCCCGACTGAGCAATTTACGGGGATAATGGAAACTTCTGACCCTGTATCCAAGAGGGCGGTTACCTTTCTTCCCATTATTTTCGCCTCTAATGTCGTTCTTTTGCCGAACAAGGCTGAGTCAGTTCTCTCCTGACCATCTTTGCTGGATTTGATTGCGTCACAACCGGCAGCTCGCACTCTTGCCGAAAGAGACGAGAGTCTTGTCTTTGACTCTTCACTCCGCTGGTTGTTTCGCCTCGGTTTTGGGCATTCCTTTACTTTATGCCCCAACTCTCCACAGTTGAAGCACCTGCAGCCTTGTGCTTCGCGTGTTTGTTCTTTTACTACCGAGATAGAATGCGATACATTTCGTTTCCACTTTTGTGCTGTTCTGTCCCACCCATGCGTACAGCACTCTTCACGCGACCATGGTCGGAGAATCGTAACCTTCCTTGATGTGAGAGACGTCTTCTCTCCATCCTTAATGCCGTTGTTTTTAACTTATCGTACATGCCATCATTTTTCACCTTCTAGTACCTCCTGCAGCCCTTCCTGGTCAAGCGTTCAAGTTCCACGCAGAAGTCCACCACTGGCTGTGTTTCTGCCTTACGAAGCTTCCTCAGTTCGCTCAGTGCCACTATCTTCTTGTTGCGTGTCTCCGTCTTACACAAATCTCGCATAGATGACACCAACGTAGCGAACCCGTTGCTTCGTTTCTCCTGAGGCAAAGCCTCAAATTGTGCCCTCGCATTGCCACAAAGCTTGGACCCAAACAACGTGCACCGGCTTTTGTCATCCCAGTGTGCCCTAGGGTACTTTAGTTCGAAAGCTTTAATAAAACTGTCGAATGTATAGTCCCTGTCTTTTCCGGAGTAAGGCCGCGCATCAGGTAACACCAGAAACTTAAGGTACTCCGACATAGAGTTGCAGGGCTCACTACTCCCAACTCTGTCTCGCCTTCCCTCACTCTCACTCTCAACACTGTCCTTATATGGGAACATACCTCCGTCCTCCAATCTCCTGGCCGACGTAGTGTTGGAGCTCGAGCGTTGTGATGCCCTCCTCCTTTCCGGACTGGACGAGCCATTCTGTAACAACAGCCGTTCACTGCCACGTCGAACACTGTTATATGCAAGCCAGGGTTCCTCACCTGGTATATCAACGTGTGCGCGGCTTCTTCCCGCCTTCAGGTCCGCTAACTTCCGCTTCTGCAGTTCAAGTTCCTCTTTGAGCCTTCGGATCTCATTGTCTTTCTCTATCTGCAAACATTCAATTTGTTCGCGCAACGATTCATTACTGCGCATCAAATTTTTAACTTCTCGCCTGGTCCCCATCTTATCACATCGCAACCTCTTTGCTATATTTCCCAAACACTTTTAGTTGCCTATGAGATCACTCCACTTTTCTTGAAGTTCCTCACTAGTATCAAAGGCAAAATACTGCTTACATAAGTGGGTGACGTTATCCCTCATATGCCTCTCACTCCACTTTTTCAGTCGTTTGAGGTCTTTGAGTGCCCCTCCCACGTTATCATTGAGGACCTCTTCTATCTTTTCTCTTCTACTGTCCCCATGCTGATGTGCTTTGCTACCTCAGCACTTACCAATGTCCGCATGTCTTTTAGCTTGACTCTCAGGCTATTACCTGAAAGACATCATAGAACTCTTCTTCCGAGGCAGTAAGGTCCGGGGACGACACGTGCTGACGCTCTTCAGCCATAGTCTTGTCGCGGTGAAATGAAATTCCAAGCATCAGTTCGTTCTTTGCCACTGCAGCATCGTCCAGCCTTGCTATGACGGTGGACGATTCACGCAACATCTCGATACAATTGTTTTACGCGGTGCCTTGAACTTTGCCCTATCACGGAATCTTCACGCAACAGAGCCTTGCCCGAATGGCAAAGTTCAAGACACCACGGTATCAACAGCCACCAACTGGTACCGCTGATCGTTCTAGCCTCCCAATTTAGAGCCGACCGGATTACTCACTGACACCCAGCAGTGGAGCCGTCAATGAGCGAAAACTACTATTTCGCAGCTGACTCGGGTTTCTTTTTTGTATTGGCCCCCAAGTCAAAAGGTTGTGTGGTTTCCCCTGAGTGTGAGTCAGCTATGAAATAATAGTTTATCTGAATATTAACAGCACTAGCAATAGTGAATACGGCACTGGAGCAGTGCCACGGACGGAATCAGGCGGCCGAGGTGGCGGGGAGGGTGCTGTCGTTGTCCTGGAGGGATCTCGAGCGCGGGAGGGGAGAGGGATGTCGTTGGCGGCGGCTCGACGAGTCGAAGGTTGCTCTGAAAGGATGGACGCGCTATTTATGCGCCCTTTGGCGCACGCTCGGTTGATCAATTTTAGATCAAAAAATCGATGCTGGCTCTCCCAGCCACCTCGTCACATTAGTCGGTTGATGAGAGGTATGGAGAATATGGCGAGTGAGGCAGAACTTCAACCCTTGATTCGTTCAATTTTCGAATAGTGATTTGTCAAGCGTGTGAGCGGGCGTTATCGTGCAAAAGAATCGGGCCTCTTCTGTTGACCAATGCTAGTTGAAGTTGACGCAATTTTCGGTGCATTTCGCTGATTCCTTTACGGTAGGACTCTACTGTAGTCGTTTGGCCTAGGGCCAAAAGAGTTGTAATGGATGACACAAGCCGCCGACCACCACACTGTGGTCATTACCTTTTTTGGTAAGATTTGTCTTTGGAAAATGCCTAGGGGGTTCGTCGGCGTCCAACCACTGTCCGAAACGTTTCCTGTTATCATACAGAAGCCGTTTTTCATCGCAGGTGATGACTCAATCCAAAAATGGGTCAACTTTGTTGCGTAAAAGTAAAGAAGAACAATTCTCGAAACGTGACATTTTTTACTTTTCGAGCTTTTTCACCTTTCCAAGGCGTTTCAAAGCATCGGCAAAAGCAGTTTTACTGACGTCTAGCTGTTCCGCGATCTTGCGAACTGCTTGGGATGGTTCAGCTTCCACCAATTCCTTCATCTCGTCGTCCAGGATTGCCTTAGGTCGACCGCTACGGTTACCTTCGAGGCTGAGATCTCCGGTACGAAATTTTCTGAACAACTGGCGCACGGTGCTTTCTCCAGCACCATTAGTCCCCGTTTATACTTCGTCGCGGCACGACGCGACGCCAAGTATAGTACCCATATAGATTGTGCGACGCGACCGATCAATTTGGCCTCATTGCGTGGCCATCTCGTCGCGCCGCGACGAAGTATAAACGGGGCCTTAGGCCCCCACACTTGATTGACTTGTGAAGCTGTGTCGGCTGCGGATTGTCCTTATTTGAAGTTGGAATAAAGCACCGTTCGGAATTGCTCCTTCATACTTCATTAAGCACTCCAAGAACAGAAATATAAAACAACGTTGAAACATAAATTACTTAGTCAAAGAGAGCGAAGAATTTTGTGCAAATAGCAATGCGCAAGTTGACTTTTCACTTAATAATAGACGAATGAAAAGTAGTAAGACAAAGCGCTGAGAACTTTCCGGACAACCTAATATAAGGAGAACTTCTTCGTCGGTCAGTGGTTTTCGAGATTCGGCACGCATTCTACGTCTACGGATGTCATGGAGGCAATTTGAATGCGTATTTGGCCTAAACAATGACTTGCGCTGGCCAGTCGATGAACAGGCCACTACTTTATCCTTTAAAAGAAAATCTGGTAGCAGTTCGCTGACCCCGCAAGGTTTGCTTGGCCTGAACGAGACCCATACCAGTAGCCTTCGTTTGGGCTGCACGCGACAGCCTGCATCTCCTGATGTGCTTCCATGCACACGTGGAACTATCATAAAGGCACATGTTTGTCCATGCCATATGGTAAAGAAAGACGTTATGGTGCTCGTCGGACTGGTGCCGCTGCTAGATTGCACATGCTTATGGAACACTTACATAAACACGGTTGCTGTGAGCACAGACCTAGCATGTGACGGAATCTAACTTACCCCTTTTAAGATACCTTGCAGGTGTGCAGTGGGCACCAGCCTCCTCAGTACCGAAGTTATTGTTTTCTTTGTTCTTTTACAGTGGCCAGAACATAGACTCGTATGTTCGAACGGCTGTTATCGATCAATTTTATTGATTTCTACTCTGAGTTGGCCACTGGGAGTGGGAGTCGCGTATATATGTCGGCTGTATGGCAGACTTCACAAAAGGGAGGCGGTGTAGATCGAATGGCTGTTATTTATTGAACGATTTTGTTAAGTTTACCGTTTAATCAATTATCAATATGTTGGCTGGAGAATAGTTACACTCGCAAGTTCTTCGCAAATAAGAAATATCTGTTTCTATCACTTACTTGGATGAATCACCAGAAAGAAATGAAACCCGCCCTCACGGCTGGTCTATTCCTAGCTCCCTGTAATACACTTTGTGGTCACAAAATTGACAGTGTGATATTTCACGTTTTTGGCCAGATTTACTAAAGATTTACAGATCGTCGGTCCGTCATTAGCTGCCATTAGGCGAAAGCTTGTTCCTTGGAAGTTCTTAACGTTCAGTCACCAACCAATTCCAAAAATCATCATTTTGAAGTGACAGAAGCTTGCAGTGGCTCAAGCAGATTGCTTCCCCTTCAAATTCTTGTAAACCTTTCGTTTGTTCCTCATAAGTAGCACCTTACAGCCCACAGGTACTCATTTGGATAAAATTCGTATTTCAGTAAACAACGGAATTAGATCCTTCCGTGTGCCCTTTGATCCCATGTGTAAGTTCTCCACCTCGTTTTTACAATGTACGAGCCGTTAATGAGAAGGAGTCGATAAAAACCTCGTGCTTAACTAGGAAGGAATCCGGTATGTATTTCTTCCATT
This sequence comes from Heligmosomoides polygyrus polygyrus, assembly GCA_947396885.1. Lineage (NCBI taxonomy): Eukaryota > Metazoa > Nematoda > Chromadorea > Rhabditida > Heligmosomidae > Heligmosomoides > Heligmosomoides polygyrus. Next base: position 57,088,128 of record OX377206.1, read on the forward strand.
TTTCATCCAGGCTGTCGTCCATCATGTCCCTCCAGGCAGCCTGATTTTTCATTCGAATTCGAGTATTCGAATCGAATATTCGAATTCGAATATCGAAAAAATCGCGTTTTTCGTATGTATTCGAATTGGAATGTTCAAAAAATTGCGTTTTCCGAATGTACTCGAATTCGAATGTTCAAAAAATCGCATTTTTCGAATGCATTCGAGTTCGAATATTCAGAAAAACCACGTTTTTCGAATATATTCGATTTCGAATGCTCAAAAATTTTCGGTATTCGAAACCACTCGAATATTCGAAATTTTTGCGAGGGCATAAGTACAGTAGACGCCTCGCTCATGGCGGCGTGTCGCAAAATTGTTGCAGTCCATCTGCGGGACTGCGTCTCGCAATCTGCGCCGAAAAAGCGCTCTCGTACTTTGAAATTTTGCCCGCGATTCTCCAATGTGGTGGTGAACAGCTGTAATTTCGGTGTTCCACTATTCCTGATAGTGATAAGTCCAGCCACGCTAATAATTGTACTAGGTTCGACAGAAGGATTCCATTCCTTAACAAGAAAATGCTTTTACCCAAGAACTAATAGAATCGTGGGGATTTCGGCTGTGAGGGTTTCACGTTAAAATCACAAATTCTAGAGAACTCTGAAGATCTCGCACGAATTGTGCAAAATGCGAGTTTTACGGGCCAACTGGCAGGGGAACCAGTGAGCTCATTTGCCTTTTAATCTCCCCCTGCGTAGTGATCCTTTGTCCTATCTGTTGTTTCATCTCGGCCTTTCAGACCATGTGCCGGATGGAGAGCGGTGGATACTGTTATATGTACTGCATTCTGGAGATCCTCCATCACTCAACGTTAGCGGAGGAGAGCAGGGAACTCCCGCGCTCGCTGCCCACCTCTTGGTGTGCAGGCCCGGAGAGTTCTTCGTTGTGCTGCACACACCCCATAATGGCTCGCTGCCAATCGGGAAACTGATGAGCTCGATACTGCCTTGTATGGCGCCCAACAGTAGACTTCGAGATTTCCAACTGGGTCTCCACACCTTTCTGCGTGGACGGAGTTGCGATTAGACACGACTCGGTATGAACATGTTTTTTCATGGCAGAGGGTTTATATAGGCCCTACTATCCTTATCACTTATCCACCGTTATCCTTCCCTTCTACCACCCCCGACATCCCCCCCCCCCTAGTAACCACCCAGGTCACTCCACAGGACGTCCGGGACCCTTTGCCATTACCACTCTTTTATTTTTCCATTAACACCTCTATGTCAATACCACACGCCTTCACGCAACACTTTATTAGAATACACTATTTCTCCTCGACTGGAGAATTTGAACGAGCCGGGGTTACGCTCCGGCTTTGACTGCGGCGGCTACGTCTTCTGTGATGGCCTCTCGATCTGCTACAAGATCGACGGCTATAGCTGCGGCCTCTCGATCGTCTGCTATTGCGCCTCGTCACTCGTCTTCTGCTGCGGGTCCTCGTTCGTCTGGTGCTGCGGCTCCTCGCTCGTCTCTGTCTATGTTCTTGTGCGACTGTCAGTAGACGTGGAGGGGGTCTTCCCCCCTCCTACCCCGACGCCGCCGACCCCACACCATCTGTCGGTAAGAGGCCATCGTTCCCGCCACATACGCGTGCGATCCTCCGAAACCCCCACCCGCAGTCGGCACGTACAACGCCGTCACCGGTGGTGGCGCTGGTGGCGGCGCTGATGGCGGTGCTGGAGGCGGTGCTGAAGCGTGTAGCACCACCACTGGCGGCGTCGGTACTGCGCCAATCGGTCCAGTGTTGGGCACGGTCGTCCACTGCGGAGCACACCACAAGAAATGACTACCTCCTTCCTTACTGCGCCTTATATGTATAGGGCTGCCTCTGATACCATCGGCTTATCTCTTTTGTTTTTATTCCAACTGTTATCTTGTTGATCCTTCTTCTCTTCTCCTGCTGCTGATATTCTTTCCACCTTTCCGTCTCTTTCCGTTTCCTGCGCGACCTTCTCAACAGTGCAGGTCCTTCGCTTCTCCGGATACCTTTCCCCATCCGTTCCAACGGGGAATCTTCCATATTTTCCCACGGTATGACTCTCTCTTTTATCTGATCAGCGTGCATTTTCCTTACTCCCGTACCGAAATGCACTTCATATGTATTCGTCCCCAAGACTTTTGTTACTATTCCGCGGAACCATCTTTCTCTCTCACTACTGTAATTTCTTATGTACACTTCCTGGCCCATTTCTTCCCTTTATCATAATTCTTCTTCATTTGCTCCCTATACTTGTTCAGCTGCCCATCCTTCTTATTGGACCTTACAATATCTAAAGTAGTTCTTAACTGCCATCCCATCAACATTTCTGATGGGGCCTTTCCCGTCGCTACATGCGGTGTCACCCTATATTCGAACAGTAAGTCCGTAACCACGTTGTCCATGGTCTTTTGCTCTCGGATCCCTTTATAAACGTTTTTAAACGTTTGTACGAAAGCTCTGCTTCACCGTTCAAGTTTGGGTGATAAGGCGGGGTGAATTTCTGCTCAATCCCCCTTTTCGCACAGTATTCTCTAAATTCTGCAAAAGTGAATGGGGGTCCATTATCCGACACCAACTGTTCGGGTAGTCCATTTCTACTAAATACTTCTTTTATTTTGGCGATTGTCCTCTCCGCCGTCGTGCTTCCTATTCTCAATACTCTCGGCCATTTTGACTTTGCATCTATCACTACCAGTCATTTAATTCCCCCCCCCCCCCGTAGTTTTACAGAAATCCATATGTAATCTCTGCCACACTTTTTCCGGTTTCTCCCACGGATGTAACGGGGTTCTCACTGGATCTCTTCCCATCGCCCCGCACGTGCCACATCGTTTGACCACTTCTTCCACTGCCCTATCCATGCCTGGAAACCAAATCTTGGTCCGTGCCAGGCTCAACATCCTATTCCTTCCATTTTGCTATTATGTAACATCTTCAAAACCAGACTCTGGAACTTCCTCGGAATTACTACTCTATTTTCCCACAATATACACCCGTTGTGTACAGACAGTGCTTCCTTCTTCACACGATATGGGAGTAGTTTCTGATCCTTTGTCTTCACTGGCCAACCATTCTGCACATAGTTGGCTACCACCTTTAGCACGTCATCTTCTCGCGTTGCTTTAGCAATCTTTGCTTTTGTTACCCACAAGTTTTCCACCGCTTCTTTCGCCATTTGCTGCACCTGCACCTCGTTTACTACCATTTCAGCACTCGGCAACTTTCTTGGATCTGGCAACCGAGACAGCCCGTCTGCATTCCCGAACTCAACCGTTTTCCTATACTCAATATCGAACGAATATGGCATCAACCTCAGCGCCCGTCTATGCAGGCTTTTTGCTGCAACCACTGGCAGACCTTGTTTTGAGCCAAATATTCGCACGAGGGGTTAATAGTCTGTTAATAATGTAAATTTACGTCCATAAAGGAATTGATTATGTAAATTTCTCTACTCCGTATACTATCCCAAGTGCTTCTTTCTCTATCTGCGCATAATTGCGCACTTCCTTCGTAAGTGATCGGGATGCATATGCAATCACCTTTTCATTTCCATCTTTATATTTATGGTACAGAACTGCGCCCACTCTATATTCGGACGCGTCAGTTGCTAATACTACGGGGATCTCTGGGTTATAATGCGCTAGAGTATCCGTTGCAGTCAGTTTCTCGCGAATCTGAGAAAATGCTCTTCCTTCATCCGCCCCCCACTTCCACGGTATGTGTCGCGGCAAGCACCATCTGCCGCTACTTTTTCATGCGTTCTCACCCGCGAGACCTCAGACGGACAAAAAATAGTGCATTCACAGTTCGCCTACAGTGTCTTCTTCCTTGAAAACCGAAAGTACAAGACGTCTCCGTTGTATTCTAGAAGGACCGCCCTCGCGGGCGCAGTCTTGTTGAGTTCCTCCACCCTGCTAGCTCGCCTTTAGTTGTACAATTACGAATAAATGGATTATTAAATAATTTTGTGTCAGAGGCAACGGAAGCCCACACAGTATGCCTTTCCTCCTTAGATTGTTCAGTGGGGCCGCGAGCGTGCTAATCTTGGTATAAGCTTTCCATAATATTGAACCATGCCCAGATACGACTCAACTTCCTTCAAATTTCTTGGTTCCGGCATATTTATCATTGCCTTTAACTTATTAGGAGATGATCTTATACCTTTTGCATCAATCACATGACCTAAAAACTCCATCTCTTCTTTCATGAATTCGCATTTTTCTCTTTTTATTCTAAAACCAGCTTCTTTTAGGCGCTTCAAGACCTTCTCCAGTCTCTCTAAGTGCTTCCTATCATCTGGGCCTGTGACAGTAATGTTATCCAAGTAAATGCACACTCCCTCTATTCCCGCTAACGTTTCTTCCACTGTACGCTGGAAAATCACGGGTGCTGACGATATTCCAAATGGGATGCGCGTATAATCAAACAACCCTTTATGGGTATTTATGGTCGTATACTTCCTAGAGTGTTCCTCCAATTCTCACTGCATGTAAGCATCAGACAAATCTACTTTAGAAAACTTTTTTCCACTATTCAGCATGTGGAACACATCATCTAGTTTTGGTAGTGGATATTGGTTGATGTCCAACTGTGGGTTCACCGTAATTTATAATCACCACATATCCTTATATTTCCTCCTGGCTTTGGAACAACTACTAAAGGACTTGCCCGTTTACTATGTTCTACTCTTCTGAGCGTCCATTCTGTACTAGCTCTTCTATTAGGTTGTAACGAAATAAATGGCACTGAACCACTGTAAATTTAAACAGTTAATATCTCGGCTTGTAGGCAAGCTTATTAATCGAAATAACAAACCATCTGATTCTACACATCTTTGCCAACGTGACACAAGCTTTTTATCCCAGTAGCATAAAAACCAGAAGTTCTGGAATTGACGAAATCTTCGAAGGCACTTTCGGCATCCTGTTGGTATTTTAATATTTTCCCTACCAAGAAGTCGCCAAGATGCTTGAAGAAATGGTAGTCTGTTGGGGAGAGGTCGGGAGAAAACGGAGGATGTGGTAGAGTTTCAATGCTCAGCTCATTCAATTTCTGCAACGTCATTCGTGCTACATGGAGCATTGTCGTGCAGAAAAAGAACTCGCCTTCGGTTTACCAAGGCCGGCCGGATATCCTTCAACTTTTTCATCATTTCTTCAATTTCAATGCAGTACTTCTCTGCCGTGATGGATTCACCCGGAGGGAGGAAGCTGTGGTGAATAATTCCCAGCGAACACCACCATACTGTCACCATTACTTTCTTTTGGTGCAATTCCGGCTTCGCAAAAACCTTGGGGCTCTCATCGCTGTCCACCCACTGTGCCGATCGCCGCCTGTTGTCGTACATTATCGATTTCTCGTCACAGGTTACGATGCAATTAAGGAATGGGTCCGTTTCGTTCCGTAGAAGCAGTGCGGACGAGATCTCATATCGTCGGTTTCTTTGCTCCTCAGACAGCTCGTGAGGCACCCATCTTTCCAGCTTTTTGGTCTTTTCAATTTCCTTCAGATGCCGGGCAGCTGTGTTGTGACTGACGCCAAGAACCTCTGCTATCTCCCTGGTACCTTTGTGTGGATCCTCCTCTACCACATCTCTCAGCTTGTCCTCATCAACATCACTATGCCTCCCACGACCTTCATGTTCTTCCAAGCTCTTATCTCCATTCCGGAACTTCTGATACCAACGATACGCCGTCCGAATTGTGGAACATCCTTGACCGAATGCGGCGTTGATCTTCTCCTACGCCTCCTTAGCTGTGGTGCCCAGCTTGAATTCATACAAGTAAATGCCTCGGATTACCCTTTTGTCCATCTGCAAAAAAGTAAATAAAACTCTAAAGTTTTCCCACTTTTACATAAAATATTTGGTACTTTCCGGTAGAGCAAAGTTTGCGCTTCTAAATGATATGCCACACGTTACGGTTTGTTCTTGATCAAACGCGTAAAGACGCGCCAAAAAATGGCGCGAGCCAGTACCATTTAATTCGTTACAGCCTAATAGTTTCGCCTCTACTTTTGGTCTAAGGGCGATAGGGACTGGCCTAGCTCTAAATTTTGGTACCACTGACTCCGACTTGAATTTAAGCTGTGCTTTAGTCGTTACACATTTTTCTAGGCCACTTCGAAAAAGCCCCTTATTTGCTGCTAATATGCGTACAATCTCCTTTTTGATTTCTACTTTCGTTAAATCTGCTACGCCGTGCACCCTTGCGTAATGCGGTTCACAGTTTATCTGCAATTCGCGGATCATATCTCTTCCACATAACGAATGTGTAGCTTCCTTAAATAGATGAATATCCACCTTCGCGGCTTTACCCGCAAATTTGACCAACGTTAAAACTCTTCCCTGAAATGCTATGCGCCTATTATTGTACGCTGTTGCTTCTACTTCAGTTTTTTCTACTTCTGGACACCTTAATTTGCGCCACGTCTTATCATCCATGATCGACCTGGACGCTCCTGTGTCAACTCAAATGGTATCACTACTCCATTAAATTCAATTTTTGACATCCTAGGAGGTTCTACACTAAACTCCTCGATATCGCTTCGAACCTCTCTTCTTATCGCATGGGTGGTTATCCATCTCCACTGATACTATTTTTCAACTCATTTTCACCTCCAACCATCGTGAGGGCGGAAGCGCTACATGCCCGCACTCTCCTGTGTACTCTACGGTCGCCGGCAATTTCCGCTTCCATCGTGAGTTGCCTCCTCTCTCTGCGCCAGCGACCGGAGTCAATATCGTGCTGAGCAACTTGCTGCTCGTCGACCTTGTATTCTCTCGCCGATTCCTTTGGTTCTGCTCTACGACAGTGTGCTCTGCTTGGCATCTCGACTACGTTCACTCTCTGCTAGGCTATCTCGTCCTCACTGTCGGAGCGATCGGCGTGCTCCTCGCACCAGTGGATCTGGCGGGAGACTTTGGCATTCGGCCTGCTCATCCTTCTACACGTCGCTGGAAGGTGGCCTTTCTTCTTGCATACTTTGCAGTATAATTTTTCTTTCCTGGAACATTCATATCCGAGATGGCCGGGCACCCCACACACCCAACATTTCATTTTCTCCCAAGTTAGGCCCTTGCTCGGTTTACTTCCTACTTTTCTACCTGGGGTGTGCCCTGCCCTCTGTCGGATATGACTCTTCAACTTTACCTGTGCCAATCCCACGTCTTGTGACCCTTCCTTTAAATGCGGGGCGTTTACTTCTACGCGTTTAATGGCTTCTGCCTGCTCCAACGCCTCCTTCGAGGACAGGTCTTCCTTTTCCGGGAGCTTTTTCCTCGTCTCCACTGAAAACAACCCGCCTATAAAAACCATCGTGACAACTGCATCGCGGTGGTCCTTTATTTTCTCAAATTGACAGCTATTCGCTGCCTTCTGCAGTTCGGCGTAGAGCTCATGTAGCGTTTGTCTCGGCATCTGGGACTTTGACATGAGTCCAAAACGCTCCGCTAGTAGCAACTTCTTCGGTTGGTAGTGCTTCTCCATTGCAGCTCTGAGCTCGTCGAGTCTTATCTCTTCGAGCTCTCGGCCTTGCAACAGCGACTCCAGCAGCTCGTAGTTGGACCTGCCTATTTCTTGTAGAAAAACTAGGCGTTGGTCCTTTTCTTCTGATACTCTTCTCAGAACTAAAAGTTCGAGAAGAGTTTCCACCACGTACGCCACGGCGTACCCGGAACGTACGGACCCGGCGTTCGACCCCGGTACGGCTCTAGGCCTCCGAGATCAACTGCCTGTGGCGCCGTGGTGTGTCGTGCCGCAGGGGGGACCTCCGCCCGTACATCGGTGGAGGCCGAGGTTCCCTCTACGGCCCCAGCTGTGGCATGTTGGATCCGCGCCTCGCGACCAGTGGGCTTGCACTGCCACGTGGTTATTCCTACCCGGTAGGCCCTTAGCGGATCTTGATTGCCGCGTGCCCTTTTTAAAATGTGACCTTACATTCCCACATGATAGCGTATCTTCGTATGTTGACTTCCTCCGGAGGAATCCCCGTTGGTCGAGGCGTCCCCTGACCCCCGGTGATCCCTCCATTTGCGACGCTGATATGACCTTTGACTTGACCCGGATAACTTGGCAGACCACCTCACGAGGTTAGATATTGGACCTTTTGAATTACGAGTTTATATTGGCTAATTGATACGACCGACATAACATTAACAAAATATGAAGACGACCCATACTACGTGTTACGGGCCAGGCTGCACCCAAACCTACTGAGGGAATCAGGACCGCGACCGGCGCGGGTCAGCGATGGCGACCTGTGAAGGCATGTCGGACGCGAGTCACAACCAGGGTCAAGCGTGGGGTTCGATTTTTGCCGAAAATTTAAGACCCCCCCCCCTCCCAGAGTGGGTCTGGTACGACCCCCCCCCCCTTGTGTAAACCACCGTTTTATTTCCTTTCCGCATCGAATTTTTAAATTTTTTATGCGGTTTTTGTACCGTTTAATAGGTCCTTCTTTCCAGGTGCAGCATCGACTGTGTCAGATGTTCAAGAAAGAGTGTTACTAAGTAACTGTTTAATTTAGTAATTTGTTAGAAAAAACGCTGAAAAAGGTTTTGTGTATGTAATCTTTTGATAATAATATTTTGGTTGTTTACAGTTGAAAGTAAAGCACTTTTGAGAGCAGTTGTCAAATTAATCACAACGAGGTCAACTTTTCAGGCTTTCCGAGCATTTCGTGGACACGGCACATTTTTGTACGTGAAGAAGCAACATCTGCATTCGAAATTGTACTCTGTACAATGCCGAGTGTTAATTTCTAAAGCTGACTTGAGTGCTTTGTCAACAAATTTTTTTTAGTCACTCGTAAGCGATGACGGGACGGCAACCATAGGATGGATTTTCCAGGAATGCCTACGAAGGCGTGGAGTCTCTCATTCGTCCCGCAAAGTTGTAAAAATTAATATAAAAATGTTTCAAATAAAGATTGTATTACTTGTTAAAAATAAAGATTTTCTGCATCCAGATTTGGAGTCAATGAGAAGTTTCCATTTTTCAGTTTTTTTTTCAGGCAGTCACGGACGCGACAATTTTCTACCTGCACGAGCGACATCTACGTCCTAAATTGCCGTCTATAAAATTTGAATTGCCAATTGCTAAGGAAAATTAAGTGCTTTTCCTACAAGATTTTTGGAAGCACTCTTCGAAGCGATGACCGAATGGCAACCGGAGGATGGACTTGTCACGGAACTAATTTTCTCTCTTCTGCATGAAACAGCATCAGAAAGTGGAGTTGTACGCAATAAAGTTTTAAACCACAGTTTGACAACGGTAATAAAACCTGTTTTTCTGAAAGGATCCACTGTATGAACAGACGCTCCGATTTGTATGATTTGCCGAAATTTTTCGACACCGTTAATTACATGGAGGCCGCTATTTTTACAGCCTGCTTTTTAAAGAGTAGAACCCACACTTCTTAATGTTTTAAAAGCTTTGTGAATTTTTCAGATATGTCGCACAAACTACGAAATATGGTAGGTTACGTGGAGCCATTGCGTTATCCGATATCATCGATCGCCATTGAAGGATGGACTTCTCGCGGCAAAACATTTCTACCTTCTGGAGGAAGAGCATCAGAGAGTGAAAACTGTGCCATCTTAGAGCTCAAGATGTGATTAATATACAATCAAAAATAAGCTTCTTCGCAGTGATCTCCGATATGATCAGGGAAGAACGATTTGCAAATTCTCATGTTTCATGAAAAATAATTATTTACCTGAACCAGATCGCGCACACAGTTGAAATCTTGCCACAAAAATTAACAGGTCTTGCTCAATGCACAGTGTAAAAATCATGGTTTTCTGAAACGAATAGATTGGGTCGACCACTGGTCGATATGGCACCGACGTCATGGGAGCGACGAAATTCGACGTTCACAAAAATGACTATAACTCGGTAAGTTTCCACAATTTGAAAAAGCCAAAGGATTTTTAGAAACCAGAAGAAAAATGCCTTTACATAGTATAAAAATCTGTTTTCAAGAAGTAGATCTTCATACGGGGCTGAGGCCTTCGATTTTTGAGCGAAAAAAATTGAAGTGATTTTGTATAAATAATTATATCCCGGTAAGTTTTTCGAATTTTAAAAGACTTAATAGCTTTTTGAAAACGAGACGAAAAGCGCTTTCAAACCATATAGTAATTAGTTTTCATCAGGGAGGTCTTCACAGGGGGCGGGTGGGGTTCGTATTCTGGTCCATTGTTGCAAAAATACGTGCCGAAAATCGAACCCCCCTCGCCCCGTATGAAGATCCCTTTTTTGAAAACTGGTTTCTATATGGTTAGAAAGCATCTTCCCCCTATTTTTCAAAAAGCAATTGGGATTTTTGAATTTCAAAAAGCGAACCGAGTTATGATCAAATTTGTGAAGAACTGCTCGTAGACTCTGCACCGTCGACACTGGAGTCATTTCATAAAAATGATCATAACTCGGTTCCTTTTTCGAAATTCAAAAATGCCAATTGCTTTTTGGAAAATAGGGAAAAAGTGCTTTCTAACCATATAGAAACCAGTTTTCAAAAAAGGGATCTTCATACGGGGCGAGGGGGGTTCGATTTTTGGCACGTATTTTTGCAACAATGGACCAGAATTCGAACCCCACCCGCCCCCTATGAAGACCTTCCTGTTGAAGACAAGTTTCTATATGGTTAGAAAGCATCTCCTCCCTATTTTTCAAAAAGCAATTGGGATTTTTGAATTTCAAAAAGCGAACCGAGTTATGATCAAATTTGTGAAGAACTGCTCGTAGACTCTGCACCGTCGACACTGGAGTCATTTCATAAAAATGATCATAACTCGGTTCCTTTTTCGAAATTCAAAAATGCCAATTGCTTTTTGGAAAATAGGGAAAAAGTGCTTTCTAACCATATAGAAACCAGTTTTCAAAAAAGGGATCTTCATACGGGGCGAGGGGGGTTCGATTTTTGGCACGTATTTTTGCAACAATGGACCAGAATTCGAACCCCACCCGCCCCATATGAAGACCTTCCTGTTGAAGACTAGTTCCTATATGGTTTGAAAGCGCTTTTCGTCTCGTTTTCAAAAAGCAATTGGGATTTTTGAATTTCAAAAAATAAATCGAGCTATGATCAATTTTGTGAAATCACTCCC
>OX377206.1:57099459-57158656 GCA_947396885.1 Heligmosomoides polygyrus polygyrus
TCTAAGAATATTCTTATGGAATATTTTCAAATTATTAACTTTAGTGATGAGCAAATCTGCGAAGAGAGTTTCGGTTTCTTAGGTGTCTTTCTTAAGAATAGGTGAATTGCGATTTGAAAAATTGTGTGCGCCAACAATGTAGTGGTTTCGTTTCCGGTCTTGATTCCATTTGCATTTCCCTCATGCATTTACTATCTTTTATTTGTTAGTAGCTCTCATGGGAGCCTGTCACAACAAGTAGTGAGCTGCTTTTTTCAGTGGTAGCTCAACAAATTAAAATGGTTCCTGCAGCACTTAATAGATTTCTGAGAGACTTTCTGTGGATTCCAAATGAGTCAGAACATCTCGTGGATGGTTTTTATGTTCCCTGCCGAAGGTTAATCCCAGAGGAGTGCTGTTTTTATGCTTTTCATTCTTAAAGGCCTTTTCGCCCTTTAACTTTCTTCATTAATTGCCGAAATTTAGACCGACTGCAGACTCCTCATTCCTACATGCAAGGAATAGATGAGCTAGCCGCTGTGGCAGATGGAGGGGATTCTAGTGCTGGTGGCTGTAACTTGGCCGAGATGGCCCAGCTGCTTCGCGTATTCGACTCACTTCCTTCTCATCAAGGTTTGTTTACCGTTCATTGTGACCAATGTTTTAGTCGCTTATTACACTGTTTACAGAGCGAATAAGCTGGCACAAATTTGCCGACTATATCGACGCTTTGCAGAAGCTTATCAAAGCACATGCTGATTTCACTCTCAAACGGTTAGTCTTAAAATCATGTTTAGTCGATTTGTTCAGAGTCTGCGACGCTGAATTGACACTCTAATTGCAGGAATGAGCAGCGTGCGCGAGAAGCTCACCGGTCAGCTGCCGTAGCTCGCAGCGCTAATTCTGGCGGTCTCGACAAAGCCCATGCGTACAAGACTAATGTGCAAGTGGGAACACTCGACATTTTCGCATAAGTTCCACCTCCCCCCCCCCCTAGTTGCAGTGAAGCGTTTTTAGGGACATCTCTGCTCGACGATTATGTCCGCGTGGAGCTCGATGCACATACGCACACAGCGCGGAGGAACTGCGCGAAGCATCACGAAAAGATGTTGCTGCTAAAAATGTTATCCATGAAAACACCTCTAGTGACAATACTTCAAAAGTTCGTTTTGACACACGCACGTCTTCCATGATCTCGAGGTCCTCGTCAGAGTTCCGCTCAGGTGACCGATCTCCAGTCGATCTCTTCCGACCCTTAAATTAGATATGTTCCTGCTGTGGCTCCCATTCCCTCTCGATTATTTACCCACCGCCTGCACCATCCGCATGTACGGCTTCTTGTCGTCCCTCCCGCACGCGACGAATCGCATTCGAGGCGTGCCTTCGCCCTCCATCTGAAACATGAAATGGCGAGGTACTCTTACGCAGTATTAAGGTGAATCCAAAGCTTCATACGTGCGCATACGGACGAACGAAAAGAGAATGAACGAGGGCGCAATCCTAGTTGAGGGCAGTGCAGAGTAAGAGAGGAAGATCGGCGTTAAATCAGGCCATTTACAAGACACGCCATGCATTCCGCTTCTAGGAAGTATCGGCACAATAACCCCCCCCCCTCCCCTCCCTCCCTACCCACAAAGAGTCACACATAGATTTCCAAGTAGCAGAAAACCATCGTAACAATCTAGAAGGAAATTACGAAAAAAGAAGAATTTGCTAACAAATAACAAATCGTAGCGCTTTCTATATTAATCACGTCTCCTTTCACCCAACTTGTCCTGCCGTCCACCTGTAGAACAAAATCAGTCATACTGTAAAGATGTTAAAGGCAGATAGATCGGAAGGGGATCCAATAGCGGGTAAACCTGTGAGAAGGTATCGTAACTATAAAAAAAGTACCCCGGACTTCAAGACGTGCGTGTAATCCTACCGCAGACACATTATCGTTCATGCTCGTTGAAAGTTTGAAGGCAAGCATTCTCCTAAACATTGAAGCCTTCAAAAATACCAGCCTTTCTCTAGGAGGCTTCGTTGTCTGAGCGGCCTCAAGATTCATTTCAGTAGACACTATTTGCCAGTGAAATTTACCTGGAAATAATGAACGATGGTAAAAATGGTGCTGATGCAACCACAGTTCGGGAACATAAAATGATGTCTTACTCACCACCCTTGCCCTGAATCTGCTCGAAAGCCCCGTTTTATGGTGTTGGGGCACTCGGAAGTCTCGAAGGTAGTGGGAAGCCACTAGGGCGAATGTTCCAACTGCTGTTGCTCCCACGAACAAGGATTGTATCTCATTTGGGACAACTGCTACCGCCTTCTCTGCCTCACCCCCACTCATCCAACAAAAAAACCAAAGCGCTCTCGAGCAGATTCAAGGTAAGTGGTGGCGGTCACAAAGCCATGTGCTCGTTCTAAACAGGGCTGCACTGCATCTCATTTGTCGTTCTGTTATTATTCTCAGGGGGTCAGTAACCGAGCGTGAAAGGATTTGAAGCAGATCTACTGCTCAGTTTGAAACCCCGCCGTGACTCATACACTAGGTCGATCACTAACCGACCATGAAGGGGCTTGGAACCGAGCACTGCGCAATGGAAACACGTGCTGCGTGGAGAGTGGCCGGCTTTCGTGCTCGGTTCCAAACCCTTTCATGCTCGGTTAATAACCGACTTTTGTCTGAGCAAGAGCGCCGGTGGTGTAAAGCGTAGCATCCTGCATGGAGAACAAGAGGGGGTGCGGGTTTGCGTCCCACTTGGACCAAGTTCGGATCGCAACAAGGCATCCTTTAACAACATATGACCTCTCCACACGGCGCTCCAGGGCTAAACGGATGTGTAAAAATGATTCAGATTGATTGATTGATGCTATTCGCCTCCTGAAAGCGCCGTGTGGCGATCATTAAGTTGACACGATTTGCATTCTAAACGTTCGACATTGAACTATTAATTAGCCATTAATCGATCGTTACTTGTTATGAAGACCATCAGACGCAGTAATATTCGTGCCAGTCTATGTAAATATATTGGTCGACTGCTTAGTTATGTTAACGTGTTGTGAAGTCCGTCCAGAGGTTACTGATTATGGGCGGATGGGCACAAGGACCTTCACGGAAACGGATCGACGGATGGGAAATAATGATGATGGAGGATAGGATCATGGGGGTGTGTGTGACCAGATCCACCAATCTCCCTATTCTCTTGTGAGGCTTCTCGGGCCACTTGTCATAGGGGCATGTGGCGGGGAATGAATCGTGAACCAAACCACAACGGCCTACTGCTCAGAATCACAGACTTCAGTGAGATGCAGCGGATGGACTCCTTGCTCCTGCTGTGTCGGTTCGGCTCTTACCTTCTGAGTGGGCGTGGCATGTTTATACACAGAGTGGGCGGGTGTTCGTATCTGCGCGGTGTGAATTCTGCATGTCAGCCTGGACAAAAACTTGCACTCGGTGGATTGTGTTTCGAAAAGCGATTCGGGACCGACCGCCAAGTCTTGCTCGTCCTTTCGGGCAGCATCGCTGGCTGCACGGAGAATTTTGCGGCAGAGCCTGACTACAGTCGAAAGCAGCCACACTAAAGAGCCACATTCCCCTAACGCCGAAGGAGCCCAGCAACGGGAAGGACGAATACGGAGAAGCTGATGAAATCTCAGGGTCTAACCGCACTGCTCAATCTGAGGACTAGGATGACGATCCCGACCTAGAACCTCACAAACATCTAAGGAGGGTTTTATTATAGAACCTGTGAAAATCAGGCACACCTCATTAGGCTGACGGGACCGGAAACCACCATCTCCTTCATTGCTGGTTCTTTGAGCGTGCCGTTCTGTGTGGTCGTTCTTCAGTGCTGTGCTTTGCTTCTGTATGTGCTCGGCGCTGCAATCCGTACTACCTCGCGCTGCGATTATATTTGCATCAGCACGCTGCATAATGAAGCCAAGGCACGCACCAATGGCTTAGACTGTCGTGAATAACTTTCGAGTGCAGCAGGTGTAAAGGATGCCACATGAGAGATTGAAAAAAAAACTCCGAGCATTTCTAGACGAGCTGCTGACATTCTAAGCCTGACCGCACAGAAATAGCAGACCCACCTACGGGACTAGCACTGCTGCCCGGTAGGGGGTAAAATGGAGGAAAAGCCTGACGCTAGTCTACCCTGTTTGGGATGAGCTACCCAATCTAATCTACCGGCTTGCGGAGGCACGTTGAATGCGTACTGCTTAGCTTATGAACTGCAGAAACCCCCAATGGAAGCTCATTTCTTCCTCCTTACGGGGAGATTTGCTACCAAAAATAAGATTTGGTACTCTTGGGAACAAAGCGCTCTTAAAACACACTTGTTCTTGATAGTTCAAACAGTTGGAGGGTGGCTAGTTCTGTCTCGACAGACGCATTCGAAAACCTCTCCTGATGAGACTTAAAATAACCGTAACAGACATGGAGTCGCCGTGCCTCATTCGATTCCCTCTAAGAAGGCTTGCCAGCTTAAAAGAGTTGCACAGACTATACTGAAACAGAAGTAGAATACGGGAAACAGATGTCCATCGCTTTCTTTAAGCTTGAATTCGAAAGGCTAGCGGATCACTGTCGTGAAGAGGGAGAGGAACCAAAGTGAGCTCATATTGGTTGGAAAGAGTAACTTGCACGAGGTGTAGAAAGTTGAACAGAAATAGTGCGCGCGATCGTCATTGGGGCGCGTTATTGTTAAGCACCAGTTGGTCCCGACTAGAAAGACTACAGTACCTCGCCGTCGCCGCTGAGCGGCGCCGCTGGCCGGCCGGCAGCCGCCGCTGAGCGGCGTGGTTCAGCGATTTCGCCGTCCGCCGCCCGCCGCTCGTCGCAGAAGTCTGGGGGGGGGCCTTAACACCCCTCTCGTGGTCTGTCGGCGGCAACCCGCGGACGGCGGGCGTGGCGGGCCGCGACGAGTGGCCCGGCGCGGGATCCCGACGCGATTTCCGCCCATCCGCGGAAGCTCCCGCCAGAGTATAACAGAGGTCTTAGGCCGGGGGCATACTTCCATCGCCGCGATGCCATTGCGGCGCTCAGTTCATGGCCATTCCGCCGCACGTGGCCGAATAGTCAAAGGAAACTTCGCCGCGGCCGCCGCAACAGTGGCGGTCAAAAAACGCGATGGCTTCCCGCGCCCATCGCGGGCATGGCATACTTTTTCGCGCCGTGCGCGGTGTTTAGCGTTGGTCCTGGACGGGTCGCCGTTGCGCTCCCTTGCAGAGCGATGGGCGATGCGACGAACACTGAGAAGTTCAAATTATTTTCAGTTCAACGCTCTGCAAAACTCATCGCCGCGTCGGGGAGTATGCGCGACGCTTTACAGGGGGAGGTCGGTCTCCACTCTTCCTCCGCCGCTACGCCGCGAGCGGTCTGCGTAGCGCCCACGTGGCAATCCTCAAAAACAACGATACCATGGTCAGTCTACCTCGGGGGCGGTCTTTATGTAAGGATGATCACCGCATCCGCGACGGCGACCGCCGTGTGGGCGATGAGATCCGCTGCGGTCGGGCGAGTTGTGGCTCATGACCTGCTGCAGACGCCAGGTTTGAGTTGTTGATATCTCCTTTTGCTGTTGCAGGGGCTGCGGGAAAAATGCTCTGGTTCAGAAATTGAGTTCGAGTTATAAAAATAAAGAACGTTCTAGTGCTCAATTTTATATGGTGCTTCTTCAGGAAAAGCTGAAAATATGACACACAATCGCAGCGAAACTGACTTTTTACACACTTTTTAGCACTTAATGTGCAAGTTTTGATGCAGGTCTAGATATCACTGGCCGCTGAAGTCACCCAATTGCGATGTCTTCTGCCGCGCTCGCCGCGTCCGCGGCGACCATTCGTACATAATGCCCTGCAGCCTTCTACGACGGCCGTTTGTTGGTCACTGGCTATTTTACCCGCTGTCGCTGTGGCTCCCGTCGCTGCCGCCGCCTGTTCATACTTCCCGCTTGTGACTCGAGCAACGGCGGTGACAGCGCTCTAGGGTGGGAGCGCGTATTTACCGAAAGCTGGAAAAGCTCGGAGTTTGCCCACTCGCTCGTTCATTTAAAATTATCATCCAAAAGTGTCCTCATTGAGTTTTTGCATGACGTGCAAAAACATAAAGTGGTACCATTCGCCTTGAAGGCGAGAATGCGCAATTCAAAGGTTCTTTCAGATTTTCATGCCGATTGAGAGAAAATTTGCACTGCTTACAGGATACCTGCGGTTCAAGCTATTACGAGCCTCATACCGTAGACATATGATATGATAGTTGGGGGGGGGTCATCTTATAAAAGTGTCACTAATACGAAAAAAAGAAACGATGACACACTGATAGTAAATAAAGCAAACAAACAATGCTATAGCTCTGTGCTTTGCTCTCGTCCGCTGATGCTAAGGAGAGCCCAGATTTAGGCAGGGGAGGGACTCCAGGGTGTGGCTCAAGTGACGCACCCGTGATAAAATTGCCTACATCTTGGAGTTCCCTCCCTTGCCCAATTCGGAAGCAGATAAACACGGATCTGTAATGGAAACGAGGAGATAAAACTGCATTTACTTTCGCTGTATGTAGCTACTCGCCGCGGGAGACCATGGTGACCCCCCCCCCACCACGCCAACTCTATTTGCCCAGTACGTATAGCAGAACATTCATTTGAGGAAGATATGACATCAAAGAGAAACATCGAAGACATGACACGATGCTATTATGGTTTCACAAAGTACAAGAAAGGTGTTTTTCTTTTCCTTTTCAATGCTCTTTCCATTGCAAGCTTCTTCAGCACTTCTCCGACGCTGGGACAGCTCTAATGCGAAAATTGCAGCAGGCCGACAGAGCTGGCAACGTGTCAGGCGCCGTTGCGCGTGACCGCTGTCGCTCCCAGATTTGTATTTCTAGATACGGTCTACAGAGTCCTGTGGCAGCCGCGGTGACGACCGCTGGCTGAAATGGTTAAAATCAGGGGTGCATTCAAAGTTCTGGGCGTTAAAATTTTTTAGCGGAAATTTTCGTTAAATTCTCGGTAAATCGCTAAATTTCGTAAAAACATAAAATTAGCTGCGAACTGTTATTTCAAATGAAAAAAAAAACAGAGAAAACGATTTATGTTCCACCTTCAACAGGTCAACAACTAAAGTTCAATGAACGCAGCGTAGCATACTACAATGCAACATGAATAATTCACGGCACAGAGCGGCTCGAAGGGCGCACCATGCAAGCCAGTCCTATTAAACATTTTGTTCTGCACTAAATTAAGAAAAAGTACACAACACTGTTGCGGTCCATCGCTGTTTAGGTTACTTCAGTTGTAATTGAGCATTCGCGTGCCTCCTAACGAAGGGGATAACTACTGGTTACAAGGCAGGCCCGTACTAGTAGTTACGGTAGGAGCCAATTCACGAGAACGATACTTCTTGGGCTGGTGCCCACATTGTCCCGGAAAAGCATCTTGAAATGAGTTAGGTCAGGCAGACTCCGGAGCTCACACCCTTTCCTAGTTCTCTGCGAAACCGTTTTGTGTAACTGTACTATAAGCCACTAAGTACCGAGGAACGGACTCCAGCAACATCAGAAATGCCCTAGATTAGTTTATTATTGAGGTGTAACACAACGGTGCTGCATAAATCGTTTAATTTCGTACAATACAAAGCGTTGTATAGGGCAGTCCTAAAGGCAACCCTTCCGAGCTTACCTGCGCCGAAGGAACTAATAAAAATAAAACAGCGCGCCGCACTGCGAGAAGCTGTCGCGGTGACGAAGTGTGACATATCCTTTATGGATAGTGGATTTGCTGAGATGCTTAGCGGCTCGGAGAATATTTTTCTAGCTCTTAAATGCTTTACTTCTAGAAATTCAGTTGCGCCATAAAATGTATGAAAATAGCGTCCAATTAAAAATAAAAAGAATGTGCCTGATGTCACGAGAGCAATCCCACAAGTCAGACCCAAACAGATTGCGCACGGGGCATGAACGGATTGTTTTTGTCCATTCTTGCTGATTTCAAGAGTTTTTCAGGAGCAGTCTTAATTTGGAGCATGAGGCTTGCAATACTAGTGAAGATAAACAAGAAAAGTGATAAACTTATTAAGAAAACCGTCCGTTAAAATGTTCGTTAAATTTTTGAAAATTTCCATTAACTCGTTAAGCCAGATTTTAACAAAAAATGCTGTTAATTCGTTCAATTGATTAAGTCGTTAACCGTGAATGTGCATCCCTGGTTGCAATCATTCCTGGCAGCGCGGCATGCCCGGGGACGTCGGCCCCGGCCGCATGTTAACGCGACCCGATCGCGGTGTTAACGTGACTGCACTGCGATTGCCGGATGAGGCGCCTTTTATAGGCCAATGTTATACTTCGGCGACGCGTCGGCCGACGTCGGCGACGCTGTGCTTTGCGGGCAGCTACGCACTGCGTGGCAGCCCGCCCAACACAGCGTCGCCGACGACGTCGCCGAGAGCTCCGCAGGGGGGTGTTATACTTCCGCTGCCGACGTCGGTGGCGACGTCGTCCGTGGGTCGGTCGCCGCGCTGTGCACGGCGACGGGCCGTCGCCGGCCTCATTCAAGGCTGGGAAAAATGCGCTCAGAGGGAGTATTTTGTTTGTGGGTGGGTTCTTCGTTCCCGGCACTGTCAACATCCTCGGCGGACCTCGAATTACGAAATCGAAAGTGCAAAAACGCCCATCTTGCGGGCACAAATGGTGCCTTTTTTACTCTTCATGTCCATTTAAAGTTAGTCACATGAGGACTTCACAGAATTCTTGTGGTTTTTAATATGTAGCAGTTCTATTCCAACGAAAAATGTTTTCTTTAAGGCTTGCAGAAAAATATGTAAAAAGTTACTTTGGTGTGTTCTTTAACAAACAACGAAATTGAGGCAGATAAAAGAGTTTCAACAGAAAAAAGGCATAAAAATATACGTATCTCTACCTGATAGACGGAAGTGAGTGTTTTTTTATACTGCCTAATTCTAATAATACTGGGTGTCTCAAGAAATGAATGCACTGTTAGAAAGGTGATAACTTTGGTCACAAAAAGGTACTGAAGAAGTTAAATGCTCATATAAAATCTTAAGCAAATAGGAATTTTTTGACGTATGAACGTATAGATTGCGCCATGCACACGTCTGTTTTTATCTGCTTTTTTGATGTTTAGAACTTGACAACGACGTGAAAGACACGTAGCATGCGAGTTTAGTGATTACAGAATTTGAATGTGGGCAGCAGACCTATTTTCCGAAACGGATTCTGGGGACTGATGAAGCAACATTAAAGCTGAATGGAGAGGTTAATCAGCATAACTGCAGCTACTGGGCGGCGGAAAAGGCTATTGGCCAATGGCGTATACCCCGCGGCATATCGCGGGCAGTGACTTCAGGGTATCGTGGGTCAGATAGCCTGCTATAGGCAAATTATAGCAGCTATGCCAGGGGGCGTAGCCCTGCTCATGGCGGACATAAATACCCGTTACGAGCGTACCAGGGTGGTCTTTTTGTGGTAGTACATGGCAGTTCTGCTAATTGCAAACTCTAGAGAGGAGAAGAAAGATAAAAGGAGATGACTCTGACCCTCTCATTCGACATCTCACGCATCTCTTTCTCAAGATCGCTTTGAAAACCTGCTTGTAATCACACTTATCCATCCTTCTAAAGCCAAAATTGGTTAGTAAGAGAACATTCGGAGATTAAGGTTCGGCAGATTATGGTTG
The DNA here is from genome assembly GCA_947396885.1 of Heligmosomoides polygyrus polygyrus. Classification (NCBI taxonomy): domain Eukaryota; kingdom Metazoa; phylum Nematoda; class Chromadorea; order Rhabditida; family Heligmosomidae; genus Heligmosomoides; species Heligmosomoides polygyrus. The sequence continues at coordinate 57,109,122 of OX377206.1, forward strand.
AGCAGACTACCGTACATACAGAACAACAAATCATCATCAAGTCTTGAAACAAGAAGATTTAAGAATAAAAAATCCTTTTGAAGATTAAGAAAAGCACAAAATGTATGCAATCGGCAGACTGGTGGCCAAATGATGACATTGAAAGCGCGCTCCGATGCTAAAAATGCGCTCCGATGCTCTTCTGTCAACGACGTCCCCGACGCCGCCACAGAATCTGTTGACGACGTCGCCGACGTCGACCATGCGTCTGTGGCGACGTAGGCGGCGTCTGTGGCGACGTCGGCTGCGTCTGTGGCGACGTCGGCGACGTCTGTGGCGACGTCGGCGACGTCGCTGGTGACGTCAGCGTCGGCCGACGTCGGTGACGGGCCGTCGCTGACGTGTCGCAGCGTCGGCGACGCGTCGCCGAAGTATAACATAGGCCATACTCGCGCCGCCGCGCGGCGCGGCGTGATGGTTGACATAGCTATCGATTTTTCGCGCCGCCCGGCTGCGCCGCATCGCATTCATACTCCGTCGCCTCAAAACACCACATTTGACGGAATTTCGGGTTACGGTATTCGGCGAATCGCGCCGCTAGAGGGGAGGACGCGGCGCGGCGCGATCAGCTGCGGCAGATTCGGGGTGGAGTGGGAGATTCACCATCGAAATGAAACATTTTGCTATGTCCTCTTTGTTTTGGTTCCCCAACTTTAATGTACATTAACCACGACCTAAACTCTTATACGGTACAGCTTCACTCTCGGATGATTTTTCCTTCGGAAGGTAGAAAATTTTTTCCGCGAGAAGTCCATCCTTCAGTTGCGATCGATGATATCAGAGAACGCAGTAGCCGCACGTAAACTTCCATAACTTGGAGATTTTCGGGGCCTCTGAAAAACGCACAAAGCCTTTAAAAATGTGGATTCTTTGCTTTAAAAACCAGGTTCTAAAAATAGCAACTTCTATGTGATTAGGGCGGTCGATATTTTTTCGGTAAATGGTGCCGACCGCCGAATGAGACGCCTGATCATTCTGAAGACCATTTCAGAAAAACATATTTTTATCACTGAGTGTCAAGCAGGACTTGGAATTTTGTAGGGTGCAATATCTTTTCTGATGGTGTTTCCTGCAGAAGAGAGAATATTATTTTCGTGGCAAGTCCATCCTTCAGTTGCATCTCCGTCATCGCTTAGAAGAGCGCCTCAAGAATTTTTGTAGCGAGAGCACATAAGTCAGCATTAGCAATTAATGCTCAGAATTTTAGTAAGTACAATTTGCAATGCAGATGCTGCTCTTTCAGGTTGAAAAATGTGTCGTGTCAATGAGATCCTTGGAAATTCTGAAAAGGTGAACTCGCATTGATTAATTCGAGAACTGATCGTAAAGTTCTTTATTTTTAACTGTAGTACAATCAAAATATTATTATCAAAATATTACATACTCAAAACTTTTATCAACGTTTTTTCTAACAAACCATCTAATCAAAAAATTAATCAATTATATGACTCCTTTTACGAGCGAATTTCCACACTGTTGATGCTGCACCTGAAAAAAAACTATTAGCGGGTACAACAATCGCTTAAAAATTTGAAAAACGCAACACAGATAAGAAATAGAACGGTGATCTAGACAAGGGGGGGGGGGTCGTTCCAGATCCGCTCATGGAGGGGGGGGGGTCGTAGATTTTCGGGAAAAATCGAACCCCACGCTTGACCCTGCCTCTCCTTGTCAGGATCACCGTTTTATTTCTTATCTGTGTTGCGTTTTTCAAATTCTTGCTGAATCGAACAGGTTGAATTGAACTCTGGTTGACTTTGCACCAACCTCATCGGAGCAATAAGATTGAACGTTCACAAAAGGGTTCATAACTCGGTGAGTTTTCTAATTTTGAAAATTCCGTTAGCTTTTCGAAAATTAAAAGAGAAGCGCTTTCTTACCATGTAGGAACTGTTTTCTAAAAAAGAGGTCTTCATACGCGGCCGAGGGTCCGAAAAAAATTGAAGTAACTTCCTAAAATCGATCATAACTCGATAAGTTTTTCAAGCTTTGAAAATCCCGCTAGCTTTTCGGAAAGTAGATACAATGCGCTTTATCACCATATAAGAATCAATTTTCAAAAATTCGGTTTTCGTGCGCGGCACGGGAGGTTCAATTTCGGTTCCATGTCGCGAAAATACGTACCGAAAATCGAACCCCCCGCCCCGCGTGAAGACCCCTTTCTTGGAAAACGGTTTTTAAAGTTTGCTCTATTTTTTGATGAGCGAGCGAAATTTTTGATTTTTGAAAAAGTAGCCGGGATATGATCAATTTTTGCAAGTCGTGAACTGAATCGCGGATCGACTCTTCGCCGTCGTCATCGGAGTGATCTCACAAAAATATTCATAACTCGATTAATTTTTCGAAATTTAAAAACACCGCTAGCTTTTTGAAAAGCAGATAAACAGCGCTTCTTTATGGTTACAAACACTTTTAGCAAAAAAGGGATCTTCATGCGAGGCGGGGGAGGGGGTTCGATTTCTGGTCGATTTTTGCCAAAAATCGACCAGAAATCGAACCCCTCCCCGCCCCGCATGAACATCCCTTTTTTGGAAACCGGTTTCTATACGGTTAGAAAGCATATTTGCTCTATTTTTTGAATAGCCGAATTATGAACATTCTTGTGAAATCACTCCGATGACGCCGGTGAAGGATTCAGTTCACGACTTGCAAAAATTGATCATAACTCGGCTATTTTTTCAAAAATCAAAAATCCCGCTCGCTCATCAAAAAATAGAGCAAATATGCTTTCTAACCATATAAGAACCGCTTTCCAAGAAAGGGGTCTTCATGCGGGGTGGGGGGGGGTTCGATTTTCGGTACGTATTTTCGCGACATGGAACCGAAATTGAACCTCCCCTGCCGCGCATGAAGACCGAGTTTTTGGACATTGATTCTTTTATAACAAGAAAGGGCTCTCCCTCTAGTTTTTGAAAATCGAGTTACGAATATTTTTGTGAAGCCACTTCAATTTTTTTCGCTCAAAAATCGAACCAACCGCCACGAGTGACGACTCCTTTTTTGGAAAACGATTTTTAAACGATGAGAAAGGACGTTTTATCTACTTTATGAAAAGCTAAAAGAATTTTCAAATTTCGAAAAACTTACCGAGTTATGAACCTTTTTGTGAACGTTCAATTTTATGCTTCGATGACGTTGGTGCAAAGTCGACCAGAGGTCGATTCAACCTGTTCTATCCAGGAAGTCACGATTTTTCACAGGGAATTAATCAGAACTTCGAGATTCTTGTGGCTGGATATTATCCGTATGGGTGATATGCTTCGGCTAAACAATAATATTTTCATGAAAAATGAGAATTTTGTAGGTGATCCATCCTCAGCGGAGATTCGTCGCAGCAGAGAAGCTCAGTATTTACCGTATTTTAAGCACGACATAAAATTCTATATGGCACAATTCCATTCTCTGTCGTCCTGTCCTTCAGAAGGCAGAAAAAAATCCCAGCGAGGAGTCCATCCATATTTCAATTGCGATCGATCATGTCAGAGAACGCAGTAGCCGCATGTAAACAGCCGTAACTCGGAGATTTTTTGGGGCTCCTGTAAAATTCATAAAGCTTTAGTAGATGTGTTTTCTATGCTTTAAAAGGCAGGTTCTAAAAGTAACATCTTCCATGTGATTGGCGTGTCGATATTTTTTCGGTAAATCGAGACTGCTGATCATATAGAATATCGTTTCAGAGAAACATAGTTTTATCACTGTGTGTCAAACGGGCTTAAAATTTTATAGGGTACGATTTCACTTTCTGATGCTGTTTCCTGAAGGAGAGAAATTACTTTTCAAGCAAGTCCGTCCTTCGGTTGCCATTCCGTCATCGTTCGAAGAGCGCTTCAAAAATCTTGTAGAGAAAGCACTTAGGTCGTCCTCAGTAATTAACACTTGAAATCTTATAGAGTGCAATTCTGGAAGTAGATGTCGCTCATCAAGCGGAAAACTACCGTGTCCATGACGTCCTGGGAAAACCTGAAAAAATGAAAATCTCTCATTGACTCTAAATCTGCAGACAGGAAATCTTTGTTTTTCACTGCACAGTAATCGGCATTAAAATTTTTTTGATATTCAATTCTATTTTTTTAACTCCAGGAAACGCAAGTGCTTGTATATCTCCGCACCGTCGTAGTCACACCTGTAAAAAACAACTTAATAATAGATGCAAACATCATCTAAAAACCTGAATTTGGAGAGAGTCCTCTGCCAAAACCGAGAGAGTACGACTTCCCCCCCCCCCTCCAGTCGAGGCTACAGTATGACCCCCCCCTTCGATTCCCGAACTTCAGGCTTGAGCCTGGAGGGGGGGGGGTCGTAAATTTTCGGGAAATATCGAACCCCACGCTTGACCCTGTTCCCGTTCATTGAGAGCACCCATAATTGACATTGCCGCGTACATCGTGACCGAATGAAATAAATGTTTGATTAACATTTTTGCTATGTCTCTTTTTGGAAATTCGTTACTCTCGTACCCTAAAACCGTACACTAAGTGTCTGAAATTTCTCAAACAGTTTATTCATCTTGTGGTTATAGGCTTACTTTAAAGAAATGAAAAAATAGTGGTTTTCTTATGTATCGCAAATTGCACAGTTTAATGTGAAATTGATAAATAACGTGATTCTGTTATGACGCGGACAGAAATGTTCAGACGTGATGATGCTCACTACTAAATCATAAAGCAAAACTGAACACACCGCAGAAGCAGCCAAAACTGAGAGCACTACAAAATAAAGTAAAATGTACTTCAAGCAGCATGGTAACATTCAACAAAATCAAGTATTTTAGAAAAGAATGAGGACAGTTTTATGGAGCAGGCCACCGGCATCAATGAAGCTAATAAAAACGAAAACGCAAAAGGAGGGGACAACATCATCAATACCGACCAAGACTATGGGGAAAGTCATCTAGATTCTGAGCAATCCTGCAGATACCGCAGCTTTAGCTCGGTGAAGTTCACATGGGCGACATGGCTGGCGAATACCTATTGGCAAAGGCGTGAGCTGAAGAACATCAAGACGCGTGCAAACTCGAGTTGCAAGTGTGACACACGATTGAATCTCGTGGACTTCAGGCAGAAGAAAGAGTATGTGTACAAAGAGATGCGTTTTCTCCGTGTACTACTTTACGGCCGATATGGGTCAACAACACTTACAGACCTTTGGTTCAGATTTGTTTGCATGCACCGTGGCAAAACATTCTTGACCAGTGGTCGAGACTTCAGGGCTCCGGTATTCGGTTCTGAGACACCATCGTTTTCCGAAGGGTTTTCTTCGTCACAAGAACAGGAGAACGTGGAGCAACTGTAAATCTCGTTCTCTCGTGATGTAGTCAACTTCGCCTCTGGCAGCTCACTTCTGTTGCATTCACCTAGGCGAGTCGAGGATCCCCTGATTAGAAAGCTGGTAGAGATGCAGAAGAGAAGCGGATGGCTGACCAGGAAATATTGGTAGCTCTCTCACAAAGCTTTGGTTTCGGTTTCTTCACGGTAACTGCAGCTGAGTACTTCCCCTTCAGAATGCGGTTAGGGACTACATCTTTCCCATGAACCTCTCCAGCCTTATCGACAACGTCATTTCTGCACAGAATGCTGAGGAGGTAGTGCGCCGCTCGAGGCAGTTGAAGTCGGCCATAACAGTTAGTTCTCAATATTACGACCGAATCATCTCTGGTTAGTGTAGTCGGCTTCTCTGCTCAGATTTGACTCCTTAGAGGCCGATTGAGGTCTGCGGTCTCAGCTTTGTCGGCGCTGATGAAAAAGATTTACCAGAAAAGCAGCGACGAGACGTTCGAGCCGTCGACAGAATTTGGAGCACTTGATGTGCCTTCCGGAGAGTTCACGATCCCGCCTTCGTCATAGGCCCTGGTGAGCTTTAGAAGTCCTATATGCCCAATTAGCCTTGTTTTCTTCTTGTCCACACTAAGCATGCGTCTTTGAAGAAGGAGACCACTAAGCACGCGTCTTTGAAGAAGGAGACCTGTCCGCTCTCTACACACGGCTCCAGTGCAAAGTGTCTCGGGTGCCCTCGTCGACGTCGGAATACGTCAACTTTTTCAATAAGTTCATCCACCACGTAGTGTCGGAGGTTGGTGTTAGGAGCCCGTACGCGTTAGCCTTCTCGACCTAAGCTATATCTAACATGGGCATCTAAAATTTTAGATGTGACGTGTGGCCCCGGTTAACGGCGCGGACCAGGAAAAGGAAAAACCACTACGTAGACTTCGAATCGGAGCTCGTCGTAAGTAAGTAGTGACATTACCCCAACCCATGTTTCTACTGCCAACTCTTCACGTTTTAGACTTCGTGAAGGCCATGTACGAGAAGGCAAATTAGGAGGTTCGCACGTCCTTCTATTTCGACATCTTCAATATGATAACTGTGGCGCTGTACGTAATAAATTGAATATTCACAATCCACATTTCTCCACAACAAAAAAAAGTTGTTTCAGCACCAACTTTCGTCGCAACATGAAAAGTCAGGAAGCAACGGAGCAGTCGACCAGCTCCGCCGCCGCGGAAAGTGACACCATTCCGTCACGACCCACCTCGTAGAGCACCAACGGCGGACTAGAAGTCTCGCAGCGGACTGTGAGCTCGGAGGAGAGTGATGCCAGTATGGCGCTGAGCTTCTTCGACTACAGTCAGGAATGAAGCCGCACGACAACTTCTGCATTGCCACTTCTGTGTTTCACGATATCATCTTCGATCTCGTGTTGTGCATTATATGCACTTGAACACACACATTTTTATACGCTATGTAGAGTAGTTCATGTGACAATAAACTTTATGGAAACCACGCGCATCTTAAAAAATATACAGAAACGACAAGACATTTGTTGTTACAGGATGTTTTGTTGCGATCAAAACTCTTGCGCCAGGCGGGACTCGAACCCGCATATTCTGCTTTCCGGGCAGCGATGTTCGCCTTACACCACCGGCGCTGTTTGACCGCACGTAACATCTGCGATTTTGATCGCAACAAAACATCCTGTAACAACATATAGCCTCTCTTCTACCAGCCGCTCCAGGCTTAAGCAAATGTGTTCAGACAAGACATTTAATTTCATTGTCGCAAGTAACAACACATTACAACCGAGACATAAATCGTAAAGGAATAAAAATACAAACATACGCAAAAGCTAAGGTGGCATGCAACTAGGTGTGATATCTACATGCAACTAGGCCCATGCTCCCAATCTAAGGCGCAATATACTCCACGTTGGATTGTCGAAGGGAGCCCGCTTGCCGTTGAGTAGTGCTAGCAGGTGGTTTGAAGCTGGGGCTCCAGGAGCGCTGGGCACACTATCGGATTGACATTTCGGTTGGTACGCTTTGTTCAGACATATTTTGTTTATTTTTTAAACAGTTTGAGAGTCTCTAGAGACATTGAAACAGTACTCAAACTGTTTAAAAAATAAACAAAATATGTCTGAACAAGGCGTACCGACCGAAATGTCAATCCGATAGTGTGCTCAGCGCTCCTGGAACCCCCAGCTTCAAACCACCTGCTAGCACTACTCAACGGCAAGCGGGCTCCCTTCGACAATCCATCGTGAAGTATATTGCGCCTTACGAGTAGATTGGGAGCATGGGCCTAGTTGCATGTAGATATCACACCTAGTTGCATGCCACCTTAGCTTTTGCGTGTGTTGCTTGCTAGTTACAAAACGGAGTAAGCTACTTGCGACATTGAAAATCAAGTAAGCTACCTGCACGCTTAGTGTAAGTTACTTGTATGTTGCATGTAAGAAAGCAAATCTAGGGCCCCTGGGGGCCCTAGATTTGCGATTTGTAAGTTACATGCTACCTTAGTGTGAGTTACCTCCTCCTTTCATGTAAGTTTGCACATCTAGGGCCCTCGGGGGCCCTAGATTTTCTTTCTTACATGTAAGGTGTCCTTAAGTTACCTCAACCTTGCGCTTTTCTTACGTGAGGCAATCATTTACTAGCACTAATCGAGCATGTAACTTGTTCAAAATTTTCTGAGGACGGTGCAGTGGCGCGCGGCTATCAGTTGACGCGCCATCACTCCAGCGACGCGACGCAGAGGGGTATACCTCCGAGTGGCGGGAGCGGAACATACTCCCGTGCGACGGGCAGCGATGGTCGCGGAGGGGAGAGTGCATGCCGTGCCCTATTCTGCACACTTCCGCCCACTTATTTCGACAATTCCTTGGTTCGTGACCGTACCACAGTGATTTCAACACATCTGGTGATGTTTCGGTGGTCATGTGATGTCTCTCTTCTTTTCCTCGTAGGGTTTTCGTCTTGGCTAGGTTCATTTGGGCTTTTTTCTCCTGTGAGCTTCCTCGCCGGCACGGAAATCCACATTTCTGCGCCGGAAAGTCACAGGGAGGTTCTTTTCCATGTCCGGCACAGAAATGTGCCAATTTAATGGCTACTTTTTGAAAAAGATATTTTTGTAGACCGTTTTTCCCACTTTTGTGCCGATTCCCCCATTTTTTCTCCTGTGAACTTCCTCGCCGGCACCGAAATCCACATTTCTGTGCCGAACAAGTCACAGGTAGATTCTTTTCACATGTCCGGCACAGAAACGTCGGTTTCCGTGCTTGTGGTTAGAATGAGAAACGAAATAAATGCATGGGTGGTCTTGTGGAGTGAGCACAGGAATGGCGGAAACCCCCTTAGCAAAACATCGCTTTGGAAAAAATTGGGCCTCAACTGGGACGATTCCGTGAAGATTTAGAACACGCGAAGAAAGCGCTGCGAAATACAAATAATCCGAAAAAGTAAGGGTAAGAAACGAATCAAGGAAGAAAAACCGCTCTTCCCTGCACGTTTCCGTAAAGCCGAACGGGTTCTTCGTCCAGGTGATGATTGTAGCACTACGCTAAGGCAACGTTGACCTCTCCGAACTTATAGAGCGTGACTGCTGGTAGTCTCGTTCTTCGCTTCTACTGAATTTCATATCGTGCATGTCTACGGTTTCGCCTAACTGTTTCGCTTCGCCGAGGATTCTCTTGGAATTTTTCGTTGGGAGAAGCATAGTCAGTATACATGTGAAGCAGTGAACATATATACATAAAAGCAATAAAATTATATAAAAAAGGGAATAAGCCGATGACCACTTTCCGTCAGCTGTTATATCTATCCATATGGTTGTTCAAAAACTGGTGTTTTACATGCGGTCTGTTGCATGAAGATTTTATCAAGCTCTACGAAAAAGGCATACCCTTAAGGTGCAAGCTCTGGCTCTAGCAAGAAATTGCCCTTAGATCTAAAGAGCTTTTCGTCTAATTCGCAAAGCTACTATAATTCCGTTCACCAATCCAAAATGTGCTAAACAAAATTTGGGAAAAATTGAAAAACCCAAAACTCATTCCACCTCAAGCAAATGTGCGAACAGTACGGCAGGAGGTGCTTCAAGAACAAAATCAGAGTAATCACTGGGCTGTAAGTCTAGTTAGCGAAACGTTTTTTTTGCAAAACGTTGTGTGAGGGTAAATGAAAACGGTCAAAAGCGTTGAGCCTTACTATGGTGCACAGCACCTTGGATCTGCATAGAGGCTGGACACCTTCTACAAGCTAAACGAATTGGCATACTAAGAAATCTGTAATTGTAGAAATCTTGTTGTTGCCGTTTGGTTTTAGAATTTTAATCACTTTTTCCCGTTAGCAATTTCGTTGATGATAGATGAGCTGTTAATATTCTGTTGTGAGGACAAAGTCGTAATCATATAATTGCCACGTAGATGGAGACGAGAAGAATCGAAAAAGAAAAATTGGCTTTTTACATACCAAAACACAGCCAAACTGACTGCAGCTAAAGGGAAGTTTATATAACGAATTTACCGATTTTAACGCAACAATTCTTCGTAATAAAAAATAGTCGTTAAAAATTCACCGAAAACATTTAATGCACACCCCTGGTGAGGGCTCAGTAATCGTACGAACTCTTCAATTTTATTTTATTTTGGTTATTACGGCACCGGAAGTGAGCCTACAAAGGAAAAAAACAGTATCAGCAATAATCTAGTCTGACTTTAGATAGTGGGTAGAAGTTTGGACACTAAGACACTATGAACTGCAGTTCGATATGAGAACCTTCCTGCAGCTATTCAGATTCGGCACATAGGACTGAAAAATGGCGTACTCAAAAAAAGCGAAATTGTAATGGAGTATAATACTGCGAATAGTACTCCAGTTGTTTTAAATTAGATTTAGTTAAATTAATTTGATGTCAGCATCAGATGTGCAGGTGTCATCACTCACTATAGTTATGGCATAATTCCTAATGAATGTGGAAATCATCTCCGAGGACCTTGACAAGAGGAAAGCACCTAACTGTCCGTGCATATTACCGATCACACCTAGGGTGAGCAGTTAGAACATTACGTCTCCCCTCGAAGATGCTTTTACATGAACTAAATTAATTAATTAACGAAAAAAGCCCAACGTTTCGAGGCCGATTTTGACAGGCTCCGTATTGCATCTGGGATGCGTTGACTTAAAGATTCTCTATCATTGCAATATCTCAACCTGTTCACTTTAAATGCATACAATGTTTTTCTAAATTTCAATTTCAGGACATTTGTGCGCCGCCTATTGCTCTTTAAACATCCTTCGCGATTCGGCTCGCTCGGAAACTATCGATTCAAGCAATTATTATTTCGGACTGCTGTTATAAACTCTCATAAATGAATAATCATTAATTCACAATGCACTTTTCTAGAACGCATTTGATATCTTCAGTCGCTAGCTCTAGTATAATCCTCCAGAATGAAACATAATCTCTGACCACCATTCTATGCTAGATAAAGTTCGACCAACGGAAATAATGTATGGCAACACCGCACCGGAATCGTCAACACAAATCAACATATGAGCTCATGAGCAGGAGGAAACAATGTCAAGAAGAGGAATTATAGAAATCAGAAGTACTTACACTAGCAGTAGTGCTGAACAACATCACCTCTATTGCACGAGTTGCACACAGCAAGAATTGAAAATACGTAGAACACCTTCCCCTACCCAACATAACACCAAAACCGCAAAACAGCTAACAAGTTAATGTCATATCGCGAAAAATCGTGAAGACGTGACATCATCAGCGCTATTAAAGCCATGTGTATGCCTGCACGTATACATGTGCGTATGTGTGTATGAGGTTGTGCATGTGTGAGTAACTGTCTGCAAGCCGTAAAAAAACTGAGATGACAACAAGCTGATGTTCTGCACACGCCATGCAGATTCAAAGGCCTAAAACGAACTGTGACGCATAAAATCAGTCGTCCCGATATTCTGCCGCTCCAACGAACTCCTCCACCTCACATTCGACATTCGGGATTTTTGCCATCGAGTACATGCTGTAGGCGGTTTGTCCCGTGATTTCCTGTAAGCCGCTGGCAGATGAGTTGCTCTCAAAAACAGATATTGTTTCGTTCATCAAACAAGACACGCACCACTACAGCCAGCTTTTCTTAGACAAATCGAAACAGAGTTTCGGAACTACAGATCTGGAAAAATAATCTTAAACATAGCTAAGCAACATGTCTTCGGATGTTTCAATTTCACCGCTTTGCATAACCTCAACATTCTATCCATCTCTGCAAGTTTCACTGCAACCGGACTAACATACAGTATATATATACATATACATATACAGACTAATATATCACACTATATTTGCGTTAGCGTGACCTCATCTGAGGGAGGTGCTCCAACTCCACCACTGACTGCTTCACTACGTGTATATCGGTCTTGATGAAAACTTCTGCTGAGCCACAATACGTGGAGAAGCAAACACAACAATGCAACGGTGCCATGGTACTACTAGTGCAACAGAGCGCCCTTATGCACTCATAAACCGAAACATTTTTGGTTCACCAGCTAAAACTAGCCAAGAATTAGCCCATCCTCTTCACCCTGCAGCGCAACGTGTTTCTTCTCGAAACAGCTTGTTTCACGCCAGCAGTTTCACACCTCACACTTGCACAGGAAGAGGGTGGGATTTTTCAACACCTCGGTGCTATTAAGCCCTAAATTCCGTGACCTGCCCAACAGGAGCTGCGCAAGAGGTTGCACTAGCCACTCCTTTGAGCTAACACAGCCGTATATGTACATCGTGCATTGCTCTTTCTCAACTGCACAAGAGGCTCATTTCCCGAAACCACTGGTCTCTTACAGTCCTAAATTATCCGTTTTTTTTCTCTCAATAAAACACAATAAAATCAAGAAAACGTCGCTCTTCTTCCTCAAGAAAGCGATAACAGCTGGCACTTAAACCAATTAAGATTTTTTTGAGAAGTATAAAGCGTATTTTCAAAAAATCGTGACCCTGATGACGACAAAAAAACGTCTGAAGAATGTATAGCCAATTCAGTATTTCATAGCTAATACCTAAACCAAATAAAACATAAACCAAATGAAATTGGTAAACGAAACTATGCAGAGCAAACGTGACAAAATTGAAGGATTTAAACATCCCATAAAGTGAAAATCTGAGAAAATCCAAAAGAAATGATGGCAGGCACAGAAGAGCTCGAGAAAGGACATCAATATTGACAATTAACAACAAAAGCCACACCATTTCCTTACAACAATGAATCGCGGGGAGCAGACGCCAACAACTGCAAAAAACAGCTATGGTTGAACATATACCAGCATCGCACCCTGCAAGCTTTTCCACATCCAGATGCAGGAACCAGAGGTGTAACAAACGAGCAAGGACCGCAGGGGATAATGGACGAAAAGGAGAAAAAGCTTCTCAGAAGTACTGACTTCATTGCGATGGCGAAGAAAAACTAGAGAAAGAAGGATCCAAGATTTGCAACAAAAAAAAAAACGATAAAAAATCGTGGGAGAAGAAGGAGTTCTAGGTTGTGCATCACGCTTGCGAAACGCAAATCTATCCTATGATGATCGCAATCCAATTTATATTTCACCAAAATCCGAGTCAATGAAGTTGATTTTAGCGAACATTCGCTGGAGCTACGCCCTCTGCGGAAAAGGTCAACTACCTGCTTTAGCTCGACAACGCTTCTTTTTGACTAAACCATCAACATTGAAACCAGATCTACTCAGAAACTGCGCAATACACCAAAGACAGCAAAGCCTTTCGTACAGAGCTCCACAGATGGTTTCTTTGCCAGTTGACAGAGTGATAAAGTCGAAGAGATTCCAAAGCGTCGGGTGCGAATTCATTGATCCAATCATGCTGAAGGAAAACATAAGTCCGCGAAAGCTGCATTTCAAAAGAACGTTGGCAGAAAGAAAATGACGTACTAGAGGCGATTATTAACACAAAACCACTTTTCGCAACCAGCACAATTGATGTTTGCGCATACCCGACTTCGCCGAAAATTCAAAAAAGCATGTTTGATTTTTCAACGTTTATGTGGTTTTTGGTCCAGTTAATATGTTCTTCTTTCCAGGTGTGGCTTCGACATTGTAGAGACTCGCGTGCAGCTTCGTTCATTAAAGAAGGCGTTTTATGAGCGCAGAATAAAATTCTTCAAAGTTTTGAATGGTGATTGTTTTACAGTTCAAAATAGAGATTTGTCTGGTAGCGGTCATTCAATAAATCAGGACCGGTTCAATTTAGACAATTTTTTTCAGGATGTTATGGCAACTATACATTTTTCTAACCAGCGACACCTGCGCTAAAAATGTACTCTGAAATTGTATTGTATATAATTTCGAGTGTTAAATACTAACGAGACTTAAGTGCTTTCCCTAGAAATTTTTTGAATAATATTTAATTTTTAATTTTTGAATATTCTGATTTCTCTTCAAATCAATAACGGAGTCACAACCAAAGGATCGACATCTCACAGAAATAATTTTCTCTCACTAGGGAAGGGTTTCGACCTCCCATGGAACTTCAAGTTGAGACCAGGATCGTCAGAAAGAGCTCGGAATGCTGATTACGATTAGGTGTCTAAATTGCAAAATGAAATTCCTGAGTGGGTTATTGCCTGCAGAAATCGGGGCCTCACCACGGGCTGGATGTACGACATACCTGGCGCGAGAGTGGTGAGTCATCGGGAAAACTACCATACACGTTTGTAAAATGCTTGAAGGCAAAAAACTGCTATGGTGACATTTTTACTTACTATTTTGCAAAAATAAAGTCCAGACCATACATATATTGAATAAGTAGAGGTGTTCCCAACAACTTTGGCATTCATGGAACAAAGCAAAAACATGTATGAAGCAGACGTGTTGCTCACACACTGCACATCTTATACATGCAGCCTCTCTACAACCAACAACAAAACAATCAATTGTAGCAAGATCAAACAAATATTCACCAGGAGCGACAAACACACCTGTGTGACCATCAATGTAACTTGGATTATGCCACGAGTATTTCAAAAAGTTTGGAAACCTAGGAGCACAAAATATACGGTAAACCTGCGACAGAACCTAGGTAGTCTCTCTGGGTCATGTTGAACTCCACGCTATTTGCCATGGCGAACAGCCTGATCCTTTTCATAACATTTTTCATCGGGCTGAAGAAAAAAACGCCTAGAGGTCGAATCAGCGTCGTAGTGCCGGCAAAAATATTAGTGTCAAGGTGAATAACATTCTCATGGGTGATGTTCGAGTTTTCTTCGCCCTCGTCATCGCAATGGTCCCAATCGGACTCGCCATAAGTGGACACATCTGATCCCAAATTTTCATCCGTTTCAACATCAGCTGAAGCTGCGGCGCCGTATAGCTGCGAACCTTCTAGCTATCTTCTTTCCTCACGAGTTGGTGAATCGTTGTCGTCTGGCACCCCAAATTCAGCGAGAAGAAGGGACACCACCTTTGCTGGTGAAAAGGACATACTGAATGGAGAAAAAGTAGTGGATCAACGACATTTTCGGCTTCAAATCCTACATTCTACTTACCTTTTTGCTTCATACATTTTTTCCTTGTTTCACAAATGCCAAGGTTGTTAGAAACACTCTAGTAATTCAACATATGATTTGGACTCTATTTGTGCAAAATAGTAAGCAGTCACCATAGCAGTTTTTGTCTTCAAGCATTTTTACAAATGTATGTGGTAGTTTTCCCGGCTATTTAATCACACACGTGTCATAATTCAGAGCAAAATATCATTTTGAAGATAAATTATGATTTGCAAAGAAAGCGGCAGCAACGGGAAGCGAACCAACGACGTCGCATCCGACGAGCGGGAGCACTGCCTCTGCGTCACCGCCGCAGCTGGCGGGCCCTTCTTACGAGCCCCAATGACTCACCACTCTCGCGCCAGGTGTGTCGCACAGCCAGTCTGTGGTGGGGCCCCCGATTTCGGGAGGCAGTAACTGATTCAGGAATTTCATTTTGCAGTTTTGACACCCATATTCGTAATCAGCATTCCCAGCTCTTTTATATGATCCTGGTCTCAACTTGAAGTTCCATAGGAGGTCGAAACCCTTCCCTAGTCAGCAGAAGGAAGCAAACACCTGAGAACGGAATTCTACCCTGAAAAAATTCAAGCCCTATGTACCACATAGCAACAAAAAAAACACGGTTCTCCGTGACGATGTTCCATATGGTTAGAGGACCGTATTCCAAGTTCTCATTTTTCATGAAAATTAATTTATTTCCCACCTGAAGCAGACCACCTATACAGTAAAAATTCTGCCACAAAAATTCCAAGTCTTGGTCAGTAGGCAGTGAAAAGTTACGATTTTCTGAGTCAAGCCTACTGACAAAGACTTGGAATTTTTGTGGCAGAATGTTTACTGTATAGGTGGTCTGCTTCAGGTGGGAAATAAATTAATTTTCATGAAAAATGAGAACTTGGAATATGGTCCTCTAACCATATGGAACATCGTCACGGAGAACCGTGTTTTTTTTTTGTTGCTATGTGGTACATAGGGCTTGAATTTTTTCAGGGTAGAATTCCGTTCTCAGGTGTTTGCTTCCTTCTGCTGACTAGGGAAGGGTTTTTTTTACCTCCTATGGAACTTCAAGTTGAGACCAGGATCATAAAAACTCGGTCAGCCAGTAGCAGGGTATCAGCCCTTCGACTTTCACAGGGTCATCAGGACCAGTGTCTTTGCCTGACTTCATCTTCTTCAGGGCTGCTCGGCTCACTGTGATCTTCTGAACGCAACCGTATACAGGAGATGCAAAAGGAATAGCAGAATGGTCAAATTCAACATTCGAGATTTCCTCGAAGTAGTCGTGCCATCGCTTCACAGCCTTCTTACGGTCCATCAGAAGATGCCCGTTCTCGTCGTCAATGTCAAAGAACTTCTCGATGTCTTCTGCTGGCCGACAGCGAGCTTTGGCGAGGCGGTAAAGATAACGCTCACCATCGCGCGTCTCCAGTTTTTCACTCACATCAGCGTAGTGTGCGGCTTTAGCAGCGGCCACTGCCTTCTTCACCGTTTTCTTCGCTTCTCGATAATTCCGCCAATTATCGACTGTTTTATCACCGATGAATACGTGATAGAGCCGTTTCTTTCTCGGACTTTCTCTCTGACATCGTCAGTCCACAGCCAAGCCTGCTTGTCGATCCAACGCCGTCCATGCTTCATTGTGCCGAGTTCGAGGCGTGCAGTCCGGGTTATCGTATCGGTAGCATCCTTCCAGGTTTCGTCGACAGTTGTTACCGTTGGCAGCCGAATGCGAGAAATAACTCCCGCTTCCTTCTCTTTCAGTCGCCACCATTTGATTCTAGCCAATCCGCATCGCTCGGCATGTTTACACCTCGAAGGTGTGATCTTCAGCGAGCAGCTCAGCGGATGATGTTGCGTGGCAACCGTTTCATATGACACAGTCTTCGCGTCTGTGACAAGGTCATGGTCGCGACGCCTAACAAGGACATAGTCAATCTGCGTTTTATCGTTCCCGCTATAAAACGAGATGAGGTGGGAGTCACGCTTTCGAAATTTGGTATTCACAATGGTGAGGTCAGGTGAGTCTGCATACTCAAGTATACGCTCACCATCGGCATTGTGTGACCCATATCCAAAATCACCATGACAGCTATAGCCGCCTTTCGTTGCTCCGACGTGACCATTAAGATCACCTGCCACAATAACCATATCTTCTGATGGCACTTCCGCTGTTTTCTCATCAAGCAGGGACCAGAACTCGTCCTTGGTTTGCTCGGAACAGCCTGTCTGTGGAGCATACGTAGAAAAGAAAATTCAGGAAGATAAGGAAGGATGCTGAGAAAGCACCTTTCCTTATCTTCCTCAATTAGTGGTCTAATGGTGTTTCGAAGATGAAAGACACATGGATGTAATATATGTATATTGATTGTTCAAAAGCGTTTGACAGTTTCGGTAAAAAATTTGATAATAAACGTGTAGGCAGTAGGACTCCACCGCATGATCATCAACTGGACACGGGAATTTCTGTCAACGATAACCTATCAGATTAAGATTAAAACCTGTACTCCAAGATCTTTCTTGCATCAAACGGTGTTCCCCAATATGGAGTACTGTCCCCAATACTATTTCTCTTCTATACGTACAATACCGTTCATAGTTCGTGAACAATCGACGCTTTGCAACAGATTTTTCCGTCGCAAACCGTCGCACTCGCACAACTTTGTTCATAGCAGTCCTCTTGAAGTAAAGCTTACACCAAACGCCCAAGTTCGACTTTCGATAAATCTTGGCATGGCGTTGTTAAACTGTTAGTGTATTGTTCTTGTTGTAGCCGTTAACCAAGATTGTTACGATCTTCTTTATTCGGCTTACGTTTCGGCGAGTTTCGCCTTCTTCAGAGCCTGGAATAGCCAATAACATCTACAAGACTGTCAGCCCAAACATCATTTCATACTACAAGGTACTAGTCTTGAGGAAAACAGGAACGTGATCCGACACCACAGTTTCAACGACTAACCTCAGAGGTAGATGCAGAAGCGGACCACCAACACCCGCAGATGGACGTAGACGTGGGTGAATGAGCTTTGGCCCCGAGACAAACCGACTTAATCAGCTGTGGATAAGATCACGAAGATCGAAACCCACAGAGCTGTGCGAAGGGTGCCAGCTCTTGTGTTACTGCCAGGCACTCCTCCTTCCGGTTGACTCGAGGACTCGTAGCTGCGATCCAAAGCGCTTCTAATGTCCTGCGCGCCGATATGTCACTCTCTCGCGCTAAGATCGACACTGAGACCTCTATCAGCGCGCCAGCATGGCATCGAACCCTGTGTTCCCCCCAAGGAGTCTGGACCTTACCTTTTCTAAGGCCATCCAGATGCTCTTTTATTCTGACACAGAGGGGTCAGGGTCAAGCGTGGGGTTCGATTTTTGCCGAAAATTAACGACCCGTCTCCCAGAGTGGGTCTGGTACGACCCCTCCCCCCCCCTTGTGTAAACCACCGTTTTATTTCCTATCCGCATCGAATTTTTTAAATTTTTTATGCGGTTTTTGTACCGTTTAATAGGTCCTTCTTCCCAGGTGCAGCATCGACTGTGTCAGATTAGTTCAAGAAAGAGTGTTACTAAGTAACTGTTTAATTTAGTAATTTGTTAGAAAAAAACGCTGATAAAGGTTTTGTGTATGTAATCTTTTGATAATAATATTTTGTTTGTTTACAGTTGAAAGTAAAGCACTTTTGAGAGCAGTTGTCAAATTAATCACAACGAGTTCAACTTTTCAGGCTTTCCGAGCATCTCGTGGACACGGCACATTTTTGTACGTGAAGAAGCAACATCTGCATTCGAAATTGTACTCTGTACAATGCCGAGTGTTAATTTCTAAAGCTGACTTGAGTGCTTTGTCAACAAATTTTTTTAGTCACTCGGAAGCGATGACAGAATGGCAACCGTAGGATGGATTTTCCAGGAATGCCTACGAAGGCGTGGAGTCTCTCATTCGTCCCGCAAAGTTGTAAAAATTAATATAAAAATGTTTCAAATAAAGATTGTATTACTTGTTAAAAATAAAGATTTTCTGCACCCAGATTTGGAGTCAATGAGAAGTTTCCATTTTTCAGTTTTTTTTTCAGGAAGTCACGGACGCGACAGTTTTCTGCCTGAACGAGCGACATCTACGTCCTAAATTGCCGTCTATCAAATTTGAATTGTCAATTGCTAAGGAAAAATAAGTGCTTTCCCTACAAGATTTTTGGAAGCACTCTTCGAAGCGATGACCGAATGGAAACCGGAGGATGGACTTGTCACGGAACTAATTTTCTCTCTTTTGCAGGAAACAGCATCAGAAAGTGGAGTTGTACGCAATAAAGTTTTAATCCCCAGTTTGACAACGGTAATAAAACCTGTTTTTCTGAAAGGATCCACTGTATGAACAGACGCTCCGATTTGTCTGATTTGCCGAAATTTTTCGACACCGTTAATTACATGGAGGCCGCTATTTTTACAGCCTGCTTTTTAAAGCGTAGAACCCACACTTCTTATTGTTTTAAAAGCTTTGTGAATTTTTCAGAGATGTCGCACAAACTCCGAAATATGGTAGGTTACGTGGAGCCATTGCGTTATCCGATATCACCGATCGCCACTGAAGGATGGACTTCTCGCGGCAAAAAATTTCTAGCTTCTTGAGGAAGAGCATCAGAGAGTGAAAACTGTGCCATCTTAGAGTTCAAGATGTGATTAATATACAATCAAAAAATAAGCTTCTTCGCAGTGATCTCCGATATGATCAGGGAAGATCGATTTGCAAATTCTCATGTTTCATGAAAAATAATTTTTTACCTGAACCAGATCGCGCACACAGTTGAAATCTTGCCACAAAAATTATCAGGTCTTGTTCAATGCACAGTGTAAAAATCATGGTTTTCTGAAACGAATAGATTGGATCGACCACCGGTCGATATGGCACCGACGTCATGGGAGCGACGAAATTCGACGTTCACAAAAATGACAATAACTCGGTAATTTTCCACAATTTGGAAAAGCCAAAGGATTTTTAGAAACCAGAAGAAAAGAGCCTTTACATAGTATAAAAATCTGCTTTCATGAAGTAGATCTTCATACGGGGCTGAGGCCTTCGATTTTTGAGCGAAAAAAATTGAAGTGATTTTGTATAAATAATTATATCCCGGTAAGTTTTTCGAATTTTAAAAGATTTAATAGCTTTTGAAAACGAGACAAAAAGCGCCTTCAAACCATATAGAAATTAGTTTTCATCAGGGAGATCTTCATAGGGGGCGGGTGGGGTTCGAATTCTGGTCCATTGTTGCAAAAATACGTGCCAAAAATCGAACCCCCCTCGCCCCGTATGAAGATCCCTTTTTTGAAAACTGCTTTCTATATGGTTAGAAAGCATCTTTCCCCTGTTTTTCAAAAAGCAATTGGGATTTTTGAATTTCAAAAAGCGAACCGAGTTATGATCATTTTTATGAAATGACTCCAGTGTCGACGGTGCAGAGTCTACGAGCAGTTCTTCACAAATTTGCACCTTCTTTCCCGTTAGGGCACACAACGCAGGATGGTGTGAGACACATCCTATCGTAGATTCGATTTCGAACCAGTTGCATTGTTAAGGTGCTAGGAGGGATGTCAATAACCCTCACCACATCGTGGAGATCAGCGTTACGAACACATCTGCGTATCTCCGCACTTAATTTGTCTGAGATGAAAGGCACGCAAAAGGGTATTTTCGTACGTTCCTCCTCTTGGCGAACAGCGTAGCTGGCTTGCAGCCTGCGTGCCGTACGCCAGTGCTCCCCTGGATACCCATTACTTTTCGCAATATTAAGAGCCATATTCATCGAGAACAGTTTCTGTTCACAATCAGACGAAACTGATGTGGCGGTTCGAAACATATTTTTAACGATGCTCTTCTTTGTACTAGAAGGGTGAGCAGATTGGCAGTGAATGAGGATGTTCTTGTTACTTGGCTTTCGGTACCACCGAGTTTTGATACTCCCGTGAGCAAGGTGGACTTGGACGTTGAGGAAAGCAAGTCAACTTTCCGTAGGTTTTTCGCGTGTGAGCTTTATGTGCTCGGACTGCTGATTCAACAGCTCAAAGCAAGCATCCATCTCATTCTGAGTGGAGCACAGTATAAAGCAATCATCTATATATCTACAGTAAAATATAGGCATGCGTTCCAGAATGGGGTTTTCCACCTTAGACATGAAAGCCACAGCTAACACAGGAGCCAATCTCTGTCCCATAGCCAACCCTCTAACCTGTTTGTAGTACTCTTCTGACCATCGGAATACGTTACACATAAAGCACTCGCTAACCAGCGTCATTATCTGATCTACACTCAAGCCATAGAGATTCACACTTGCTTGTTGTTCTGTGAGAGAGATTCACACTTGCTTGGTGTTCTGTGAGCATTTCAGAAACAGCCTGCAGAGCGCTTTCTCTAGAGACATTGGTATACAACGCAGTAACATCGAACTATTTCATGACACATCCTTCCTCCGCCGTGGTCTCGCGGAGTTTTTGCAGAAAAGCACTGGTGTTTGGCAGGTGTGAGGGCACAAATTTGAGCAATTGAACCAAAACCAAGTTTAGCAACCAAGAGATGCGATCAGTAGGGCCATCGACTCCGCTTATAATTGGTCTAACCTTAAAAGCGGAAGGATCTTCGATGGTAGCACCTTCCGGAAGCAATTTATTGGTTTTGATGAGGACATATAACACTGGACATGTGGGTAGTTCACACCTTAACCGTGTTATTATGTACCTAGGGAGGTTCGCCGACTTCGCGATCTCGGTCCACTTCAGATTTAGTCGGCGATATTGCACAGTAAATTCCTCAGGAGTAGTCGCATTATAGATAGTGCGATCTTGAAGCTGTAATCTCGTGATCGCCCTATCCATCTCCTGGGACAATACTACGAACTCTCCACCCTTGTCACTGATAGTGACTCTTAATGCACCGGAAGTAACTTTTTCCTTTACTTTTTTGAGACCGCATTTTTGCTCCATGCTCAAATTGCTTCTTATCCTCTTTCCTATAGTACGCCGCAGTGCGGTTAGAACGGAAGTGGCCAAGATACGAAACTTTGTATCTACCACACTGTTGGGTTCATGTGACCTGAGCTACGCCGAGGGAAATGGTGGAGGTGGTATCGCAGGGATATTCACAATACCGAGCCCATTATCCAGCATATTACTGTTCGGCGTGCCGCGCAGCCGATCGTGCAACGTTTGTAGGTTGCCAACTATCTTGCGCGATTCGGTACAAGACAGATGTCGACTCGGAGCGAAGCTAGGACCCAGGTCCAACACGGACAGTGCGTCGGTCGATAGGTTTACGTTGCCAAGTACCGTGACTCGTGGGCGGCGCACTTCACCTTTGTCTACTCCAGTATTATGGTAAGAATTAGGAAACAAAAAGCTATTAGCCGGATTGTCACTGCCAGAGCGGTCATGTCCTATTAACCTCAAGAACTTCTCCTGTAATTTTACTTTGATGTTAGAGCGGGTAGTGTCGCAAATGCTTCTCGACTGCTCCACTATTCTCCTCCAAAGGAGAACAGGCACATACCTCTCACAAGACAATTCTTTAGACAAGCACTTCGATAACAGCGAATACATATGATCCTGTTTGTTTTTGGTAGCCGTCTTCAGAACATCCATTTCTATTTTCCGCACTCTCCTGTCGTCGATCGGTCGGCCGCACAGTTCGTGGAGTTTCTTTCTTTTAATAAAGCTAGGAATGACTCCGTGCTTTATACAGCGGCGAAGAAAGTCGAGCGTCTGTCTAACCAAGACAATTTTCTGTCTCAGCGACAGTACATCCGCAACAAGTCGATAGCAGCCGGCTGGTACATTGTGAAGAACCGCCCAAGTTCGACTTTCGATAAATCTTGGCATGGCGTTGTTAAACTGTTAGTGTATTGTTCATGTTGTAGCAGTTAACCAAGCTAGCTTCGCTCCGAGTCGACATCTGTCTTGTACCGAATCGCGCAAGATAGTTGGCAACCTGCAATCGTTGCACGATCGGCTGCGCGGCACGACGAACAGTAATATGCAGGATAATGGGCACGGTATTGTGAATACCCCTGCGATACCACCTCCACCATTTCCCTCGGCGTAGCTCAGGTCACAGGAACCGAACAGTGTGGTAGATACAAAGTTTCGTATCTTGGCCACTTCCGTTCTAACCGCACTGCGGCGTACTATAGGAAAGAGGATAAGAAGCAATTTGAGCATGGAGCAAAAATGCGGTCTCAAAAAAGTAAAGGAAAAGTTACTTCCGGTGCATTAAGAGTCACTATCAGTGACAAGGGTGGAGAGTTCGTAGTATTGTCCCAGGAGATGGATAGGGCGATCACGAGATTACACCTTCAAGATCGCACTATCTATAATGCGACTACTCCTGAGGAATTTACTGTGCAATATCGCCGACTAAATCGAAAGTGGACCGAGATCGCGAAGTCGGCGAACCTCCCTAGGTATATAATAAACACGGTTAAGGTGTGAACTACCCACATGTCCAGTGTTATATGTACTCATCAAAACCCATAAATTGCCTCCGGAAGGTGCTACCATAGAAGATCCTTCCGCTTTTAAGGTTAGACCAATTATAAGCGGAGTCGATGGCCCTACTGATCGCATCTCTTGGTTGCTAAACTTGGTTTTGGTTCAACTGCTCAAATTTGTGCCTTCACACCTGCCAACCACCAGTGCTTTTCTGCAAAAACTCCGCAAGACCACGGGGGAAGAGGGATGTGTCATAGAATCGTTCGATGTTACTGCGTTGTATACCAATGTCTCTAGAGAAAGCGCTCTGCAGGCTGTCTCTGAAATGCTCACAGAACACCAAGCAAGTGTGAATCTCTCTCACAGAACAACAAGCAAGTGTGAATCTCTATGGCTTGAGTGTAGATCAGATAATGACGCTGGTTAGCGAGTGCTTTATGTGTAACGTATTCCGATGGTCAGAAGAGTACTGCAAACAGGTTAGAGGGTTGGCTATGGGACAGAGATTGGCTCCTGTGTTAGCTGTGGCTTTCATGTCTAACCAGGATACTATCTCAACGGTAGGTCGGAACGGCGCAAATGTTGTATATGGGCAGAAGCGCCTCTCCCTGGGAGATAACAAACTGCAGGTATCTCGACCCCAATAGAACTCTGCGCAGAGTTAGAGGCGACGGTCGCGTGTTGGCGCCCTGTTAATTCACATGCTCCACGGCTGACGGGCACGCGCGGGATGAGGGCTCGTATCGCGGGTTGGCGCAGTGCACAGGTGGCGTAGCAGGGAAGCGCTCGGGCTCGAGAGCGAGCGTCGTGGGTTTGGATCCCGCAGACTGCGTTTGCTTTGGACTTTTGCAAAGTCCATGCTTATCATATAGGTAATCCATCTAGGTGTATTATAGTGTGTTATAGAGCATGTTTACATATAACATACAACCCATACCGTTAAAAAGGGGTGGTAGAGGCAGGGTCACCGATTTCGCTGAAACTTTGTCTAGGGGGGTTATTTGGGGTGCTGATCACGAATCTGACATCCGTTTTTCACGATTCTGTCTCCACCTGCCATCACTGGCAGAAACGTTGAGAATGTAATTGCTGTGCCTTCTATATTATCCTGTATCTATATTATCCAGCCGAATCGTGAAGAACGGATATCAGATTCGTGATCAGCACCACCCCAAATAACCCCCTAGACAAAGTTTCAGCGAAATTGATGACCCTGCCTCTACCACCCTTGTTAACGGTATGGGTGGTATGTTAAATGTAAACATGCTCTATAACACACTATAATACACCTAGGTGGATTACCTATATGATAAGCATAGACTTTGCAAAAGTGCAAAGCAGACGCAGTCTGCGGGATCCAAACCCACGACGCTCACTCTCGAGCCCGAGCGCTCCCCTACTACGCCATCTGTGCACTGCGCCGAGCCGCGATACGAGCCCTCATCCCGCGCGCGCCCGTCAGCCGTGGAGCACGTGAATCAACAGGGCGCCAACAGGCGACTCCCGTTGCCCCTAACTCTGCGCAGAGTTGTATTGGGGTCGAGATACCTGCAGTTTGTTACTACCCAGGGAGAGGCGCTTCTGCCCATATACAACATTTGCGCCGTTTCGACCTACCGTTGAGATAGTATCCTGGTAAGGTGGAAAACCCCATTCTGGAACGCATGCCTATATTTTACTGTAGATATATAGATGATTGCTTTATACTGTGCTCCACTCAGAATGAGATGGATGTTTGCTTTGAGCTGTTGAATCAGCAGTCCGAGCACATAAAGCTCACAAGCGAAAACCTACGGAAAGTTGACTTGCTTTCCTCAACGTCCAAGTCCACCTTGCTCACGGGAGTATCAAAACTCGGTGGTACCGAAAGCCAAGTAACAAGAACATCCTCATTCACTGCCAATCTGCTCACCCTTCTAGTACAAAGAAGAGCATCGTTAAAAATATGTTTCGAACCGCCACATCAGTTTCGTCTGATTGTGAACAGAAACTGTTCTCGATGAATATGGCTCTTAATATTGCGAAAAGTAATGGGTATCCAGGGGAGCACTGGCGTACGGCACGCAGGCTGCAAGTCAGCTACGATGTTCGCCAAGAGGAAGAACGTACGAAAATACCCTTTTGCGTGCCTTTCATCTCAGACAAATTAAGTGCGAAGATACGCAGATGTGTTCGTAACGCTGATCTCCACGATGTGGTGAGGTTTATTGACATCTCTCCTAGCACCTTAAAAATGCAACTGTTTCGAAGTCGAATCTACGATAGGATGTGTCTCACACCATCCTGCGTTGTGTGCCCTAACGGGAAAGAAGGTGACTGTATGACATCGGGTGCGGTCTATCAGATGTCATGTAATGAATGTGGGGAGAATTACATAGGGGAGACAGGAGGACCCCTCTGTGTCAGAATAAAAGAGCATCTGGATGGCCTTAGAAAAGGTAAGGTCCAGACTCCTTGGGGGGAACACACGGTTCGATGCCATGCTGGCGCGCTGATAGAGGTCTCAGTGTCGATCTTAGCGCGAGAGAGTGACATATCGGCGCGCAGGACATTAGAAGCGCTTTGGATCGCAGCTACATGTCCTCGGGTCAACCGGAAGGAGGAGTGCCTGGCAGTAACACAAGAGCTGGCACCCTTCGCACAGCTCTGTGGGTTTCGATCTTCGTGATCTTATTCACAGCTGATTAAGTCGGTTTGTCTCGGGGCCAAAGCTCATTCACCCACGTCTACGTCCATCTGCGGGTGTTGGTGGTCCTCTTCTGCATCCACCTCTGAGGTTAGTCGTTGAAACTGTGGTGTCGGATCACGTTCCTGTTTTCCTCAAGAATAGTACCTTGTAGTATGAAATGATGTTTGGGCTGATAGTCTTGTAGATGTTATCGGCTATTCCAGGCTCTTAAGAAGGCGAAACTCGCCGAAACGTAAGCCGAATAAAGAAGATCGTAACAATCTTGGTTAAAGGCTACACCGAGAACATTACACCAAACGATTCCTCGCTTCAGCGCAAATCCAATGGAATGTGAAAAATTAATTTTGTTAAAAGGTGACCTAGTTGTAGACAGCTTTCCTTGGAGCGGTCGGTTATTGTTTTACGACCCCTTCGAAGTCCACGACTGTATTTCCTCAGGAATTTTAGAAATTGCATTTGCATCGTCAAATTCGCCTTCTGCATGCTATGGCCGTCAGAATGATAGAAAGTTCCACAAAAATAGCTGAAACTGGATTTGTTCTGCTGCAAATATGATAGACTTTTTCTTCACATTTTGGCCTTCATTTCGGCAGCCAGCGATTTCTCTCATACGAAAGTGACCTAATTAATGTATGAAAGAACGTGCGTTCTCCCACTTTCGCCACAAGAACCCTCACAACTTCAAGAAATGACCAAGTTTTATAGCTTTAAATCCTTGCCTTTCTCTGTTCAGCAAGTGATTTTTGCACATTGAACGAACTATAATTTCTTAGGGAATATAGTTGCGGAGCTAGGCTTGCTTCCATCTATTCTCCACGTCGGCGTCTTCAAGACGCTTGTCATAAAAAACTTGACTTCCTTCTTAGTCGCTGTCCTCAAGCATCTTAATTTAGGCAAAAAATCCCGATTTTCTCTTGTTTTCAGTGTTTACTCAGTAGCTCTAGTTCACTTGAAAAACCGTTGCGCTGCCGACGTAAGCACAACGAGAGCTCTCGATCCATCTAACATTACCGAAAATTGAAAGGATCGATAGTTGGCCGCCTTCGTCTCTGCTAAGTTCTGAGATCGCTGCGACTTGACCCGACCAGCGCTCTATGGCCTGCCGACGCTCGAGCCTGGGTGTGAGCCCCAGTGGTACTGCGCCCTGTCGAGAAAGTGAGAGGACGGCGCTGAGCCACATTTTCTCGGGAATCTGAGACACATTTTCTCGGAAAAGCTTCTTCTACATCAAATTAAATACTTTCCAAAAAGGTTAGAATAACTTTTTCTTCAATGAAAATTCCAGTACGATTTCTTTGAAGTTTTTGTGCACTTAATCGATAAGTGAACAACTTGTTCGAAATTTTATAAAATTCTCACTTTTTGTGGAAAAATGATGGTTCGCAGCTTATTTTTTAAAGATTTTAAAGAGCAGGTGGATGGCAGTTTTTTGATGCCAAAAGAAAACATGGCGCCATGCACTCGTCCAAGTCGTCGCGATTTTTGTTCGACTGATGGCAAAATTGCTTTTTGCGTGAAGTTTAACACTTGAACATGAGAACACCTGTAAATAACCTAGGTGCTTCATGTAAGCAACATTTACACTGACAATCGAAAAAATCGCGACGCGCTTTGCAAGTGCGCAATCTGGTCTTTCAATGCACCGAATGAGTGCGGCTTCGTAGCTGGTTGTGCCACAGTCGATGCCATACACGCTGTTCGTCTTCTGATAGAAAAACACCGGGAGATGCAGAAGCCGGTGCATCTTGCCTTCCTGGATTTTGAGGCCTTCGATCGCGTATTGCGAAAAGCGATATGGTATGCCTCACGACAGCACGTAGTTCCCGAAGGCAGAGCTCATAGAGTATGTACGAATACTGCATTCTTGTCCAAAAAGTCGACTGTAAGCTGCAGCAGGTACGTCTCTCACCTCCGTCGAAGCACATTAAGGGTCTGCGTTCTCCCACTATTCTTCATCTTCGAAATGAATGCCTTATCACGTGATCTTCAGCAGCCTGTTCCTACTAACCTACCACCTGCTTCGGTTTTCACGTATTTGGGATCAGCAGTCGCGTCCGATAGTAGTGCACTCGTTGAAGTGAACTCACGAAGGAATGCAGCTTGGTTCAAATGGCGCTCTCTGACGGGAGTGCCCTGCGACAAGAAGATACCAGAGCGCCCCAAGTCGAAGATCTACAGAGCAGTAGTTCGATCAGTAGCTATTTACGGAGCTGAGTGCTGGCCCGTTACTGAAGAAATTGAAAAGCGCCTCAGCGTAATGGAAACGAAGATGCTGCGGTGGACGACCGGAGTTACGCGTTTGGATCGAGTACGCAACGACTCCATTCGGCAAAAATTTGGTGTCACCCCGATAGTTGAGAAATTGCTTGAAGCTCGTCTGCAATGTTACGGCCACGTCCTTCGCGCAGAAGATGACACCATCCGGAAGACTGGTCTCAACCTTGATGTGCCCGGCAGGCGGCCACGAGGGCGAACAAAACAGCGGTGGTTTGATACGTTGCACCAAGACTTGAAGATGGCTACGTTGGACCCTGATCAGGTATTTGCTCGGGAAAAGTGGCGCCAACATTCCAGGAAAGCGGACCCCTCAACTAAGCGGGTCAAACGGCAGCGATACTCAAATTGACGCGCGCGGAGGCGAGCTGTGTGTGCGTCGAGGGATGCATTATCGGGCGCAATCGTGGATGGGAAGGTGTCAAAATGTCTAAACTCCGTGTTTTGGAGTGGAGTAGTGTGATGTTAGTCTTTATCAATCAGGTAATATTATGCTACTTCAAATGAATGAAGGAGGGGGAACTGGTGAAATACAAGCTACGAGAAAGATCCGTAATCAAAGACTGAGTAATGGGTCGAAGTAAGATGTTCTTTTCTAGAGTTGATCTATGTTGTTTCGTTTCGAGCGTTGCCTGGAACGGTCATGCATTTATCAATGTACGTATATTGTGCGTGCGGAGGCCGAATGCTTAAAAATTTGGCAATCTATAAAGATTGGATACCACTATATTTTTTGTGGAAATCTCAAGGTTTCTGCGAACTCATGTTCATGACTGCAACCCAACTGTTCCTCTGTTGGTTCAAAGCCCAAAAGTGCATGAAATACTCATCCAACGTTACTAATCGGCACTTTGGAGCCTGACAGAATCTTCAAGATTTAATATTTCCTGATGAAAGCTAGTCCAAATACCAATGTAGAATATGTGTGGGTATTTGAAACTTCACCAATAGCTCAAGAAGGTCCTTCGTATAACATGAAAATAAAATCAATCTACTAGTCTCAAACGCTATCTAATCACAGTAGACAACGCAGAGAAGTAGGTTGTCTATAAAAACTTTTTGATACGATTTTTGGACCGTCAAACCGTCTCTTGGTCATATTTCAAAGGAATAATTGTAAGCTGTTATGACGATGTTTTGTTGCGATCAAAACTTCTAGCGCCAGGCGGGACTCGAACACCCACCTCCCTCTAACCGGGCGGGAATGCTCTATGCCATTACACCACCGGCGCCGTTTGATCGAACGCAACATCCACACCTCGTGGGACCCATCAGCACTCACCCGTACATCGGGATGAGCCGGCCGCTGATATCAGCATGGAACCAGTTAAGCTGTAGGTCTTGATAGAAATGATTCAAATCAGTTTCTTTTAAGCCTCAATTGGCTGGTACCGAGGATGTAAGCCGTTACGACGATGTTTTGTTGCGATCAAAACTTCTAGCGCCAGGCGGGACTCGAACACGCACCTCCCTCTAACCGGGCGGGAATGCTCTACGCCATTACACCACCGGCGCCGTTTGATCGAACGCAACATCCACATTTCTATCAAGACCTACAGCTTAACTGGTTCCATGCTGATATCAGCGGCCGGCTGATCCCGATGTACGGGTGAGTGCTGATGGGTCCCACGAGGTGTGGATGTTGCGTTCGATCAAACGGCGCCGATGGTGTAATGGCGTAGAGCATTCCCGCCCGGTTAGAGGGAGGTGCGTGTTCGAGTCCCGCCTGGCGCTAGAAGTTTTGATCGCAACAAAACATCGTCGTAACAGCTTACATCCTCGGTACCAGCCAATTGAGGCTTAAAAGAAACTGATTTGGAATAATTGTACTCCACCAGTTCCCCCTCCTGCACCAATTTCACGTAGTTTAACTCATATACCACATCTGAGCACTCAGAAAAAACTCCTGTTTCTTCAATATGTAGGGTGATACAGAAAACCTCCTGCACCCCGTCCTAAGATTGTGTCGAGTTCCATTGTCTTCCTTCTTACGCAAACCGAAATAGTTCATGCGATAGGTGAGGACGTGCAGTGGCGCTCTAGCTCGCTGGGAACATGGGGCAACTTATACTTGTTCCTACAACCGCTAGAGATGACCGCGCCTGCAGCGCCGCCGCGACCGCACGCGCGGCGGCGAGTGAGTATCGTTGCTCGCATCCGGCACAAACGCTGAAGAAGAAGAAGATGCTATATCTTGTTGGGGAAGAATTACAACCCCTTTCTATAGCAGATCTTTAGCGTCAAAGTAGTCATTGTCACCATTTTGTACATACCTATGAGGAATTAAATGAAGTAATGAAATTCGTATGCTTTCAGTTTCCATGTTCCGACTCCTCGTTAAACACACACAACAAAAAAAAACTGCGGACGAGTTATCGCGGCACGGCCACACAGTCATCACCGTAGTCTTTTGCTCCCTGCGCCCTCCTAGAATAGAGATCGCGTCGGCGCCCGCTGACGTTCGATCGATCTCTTATAGGCTCGCGAAGGACGCCTCGCCGAGCGAGTCGTGGTGCAGTGGGCAAGCGGCGGGTTGCTCCGTGCAAGGAAGGTAGGTGGTTCGGTTCTTCTGCGTTGTGGCATTCTTGCATTTCAGCTGACTATGTGATATATGGCGGGTTCCGACGTCCACACGATTTTGAAGCGTTTTTTGCGCACTTTCCAACCGTATACGCTTGGCCGCTTCAAGAGCGCAGAACCCAGTTCCGGGCCCCTCCTGGGGCCGTATGCTCGTCTACCCCGAGTCTCCTCCGATGGGGGATCGGGGTGTGATAAAATATGCTGATATTGATTGATTCTCCCCCAACGGGGGAGCACGAGCATACGGCCCCTGGGCGATGAGAGTTTCGCGCGTGTAATGCTTGGAATCAAGGATTTCGCGCTCCATCGCCAACGCCCGTGTTCGACCGTTGGAATTTTTACCTTTCGCACCCGAACAACTCGTCCGAAAGCTCGTCCGCAGTTTTTTGTTTATGTGCGTTTAACGGCGAGTCCGTGTTCCGTATTTCAATATTCAGGTCATTTTTGAACTTTCTTCCATTCCGTCCTTCGCTTTCTCACAAACAATTACCGCACATCCCTATCAACGACCTTCTGGTAGGAATTTGAGGCAATGAAGCAACCGAGAAAAGCTACGTAGATGTAATACCTTCTCAATGGTCAGGAAATCCGGCAGAAGCACTGGTTCACCCTTGGGAATTGTTGTATATGTCTCGAGGAAGATCAGCTGATGATCCGTATGCAGCGAGCTTGCGGACGGTGGAATAACGGTGTAAATGTCGAGGTTGAAGTACTAAAAAAGAAAGCAACTTCCCATTCTAAAAGTCAGAGAGAATGCCATAGAGGACTGATTGTTTTCTGCGTAAGTTTCTGTGAGGCAATCTTAATGGCAAAACAATATCTTACCTGATTTCCAACCATAAAGCAACGCCTCTGCTTTAGAAGGGGAGCTCGACTTTTGTCTCTCATTGTTTGATAGCGAGTATACTCGCGGAACGTAATCTGAGTTCTGCAACAGCGATACTTCAAAAAGCTTCCCATGAAGTGCATTACTTAATTCGTCCATCTTTTAAGAGGTCTCCTCAGCTCTCTATTTGCAGTTCATTGTCGAGTTTCACCAGTAGCAAGATGAAGCAATACCTTGTTTCAATAAACTCCTTTCCTTTGTGAAGGTCTCGTTTAGTAAGCGTGTAGGTAGAGCGATTATTTTGTTCACGAGAGCGAATACGAATCTTAAACGTTCGTAACCGTTTGTGCAGCAAATGTGAATGTCGATCTAACGCCGTAAAGGAATAGAGTGTCAGTTCACCTGCGACTCTGGATTGTCCGTTAGGAGGTACTCATGCTGGATGTTGAACTGCTCATACTTCACAAATCGAGACTCATCTATGCTCCTCACTAGCCACTTTCGCTTTCTAAAAATTGAGCATAGATGTCAGAGGATCCATAATACTAATGCATTCTTCTCAGTTGTAGTAAGTTCCGGAATAACCTGCTGTTCTTGCTCAGCCGATCCTGTGGATCTATACCGGTTCGATCGCAAACTACCTTAAACACTCAATTATAACACTTTAATTTAGGCCTGAGGAACTTACAGCAAACTTGGCCCAGCCATATTAGAACTCGGAAAGTTTTGTTGTAATCTGTCTACGAGTAATCATTCCGATCACTGTAGGTGGAATCGGTTCCGATATCCGGCGCCACTGCTATGAATAGCGATGCGGAACGAAACGAGCAAAAATACATATTTCGTCATGTCAGAAATAAAAAAAACGAATATGACAGGAACAATGAGTACAAGAAGACTGCAGGAAAGCTGAAGCAAAACTAAATTAAATCTGAGGCCTTTTATGGGATCTACATGATGGCGTGACTAACGCAAGTTGCAAACGCTCACAAGGAAGGGTCTGAAGCGTACGTCTGAACGAGGAGATCGAGTCATATATTAGGTTGTCCCATAAGTCCCCGCCGTTTTTTTCAACGATTCATTGCGGATGTCGCAGGCGATCTCTTGCATGGCGCTATACAGCTCTCGAAAGAATGATTTGCTCTATCAGAACTTGTATTGCACTTCCTTCCTTATCCTGAATTTCACCAATTTTTAGGTCGTTAAATTGAAAAGTGAAAAAGTGAAAAAGTAGCCATTTGTGCAGTTGCTTCTCTCGCTTAGGTTTGGAATTTTTGACGCAGATTTTCATAGCGTTTAGAAGACAATGCTCTGTATTACAAGAATTCGTGTTGGTCCTATTTGCTCATTCGTTATTTATTGATTTTTAGTTCATCAAAATGGGGTGTCCGAAGAAGAAGATTTATTTTTTACCGACAGCTCCTGCTCTGTGGTGGGAATGCTTGGTGTTATATGCCGTTCGGAAGAGAATATCTTGCTCTAAAAGAATTTGTGCTACGTTTATTGGCTCATGCTGATTTCTGTTGAGTATCAACAGAATGCTGAAAAGAGAAAAATCATCTTCACCAACAGCTCCTCCTTGTTCAGTCTGCCTTGCTCAGTTTTATATGACACTCGAAACTGGATGTCTTGTTCTACCAGAATATATGATTTGTTCTTCGGCCATTTAAATTTTTGCTGATTTTCAGGTCATCAAAATGGAGTAGCGCCCGGGCGACAAGGATGGGCACTTTTGGCACCTTTTTGCTTTCAACAAGGGTTCTAGTGCGGCTAAGGCACTAGAACCCTGGTTAACCGTACAAACACTACATTTCATCTCCAGTTACAAATCTATGCAAAAACCGTTGAATATGTCTGTTTGATGGATGATGACGGACAAGCAGGCCGGCAGCAATCGTCACTCGCTGGTACCTGATGTTCATTCATCACACGGGTATATTCATCGATTTTTTGCGTAGAACTTAACTGGCGATGAAATATAGTGTTTGTACGGTCAACCAGGGTGCCAAGTGCCTTAGCCGCACTAGAACCCTGGTTGAAAGCAAAAAGGTGCCAAAAGTGCCCATCCTTGTCGATCTGGCAATGCTCCATTTTGATACCTGAAAATTAGCAAAAATTTAAATGGCCGAAGAACAAATCATATATTCTGGTAGAGCAAGACATCCAGTTTCGAGTGTCATATAAAACTGAGCAAGGCAGACTGAATAAGGAGAACGAGTTGTTGGTGAAGACGATTTTTCTCTTTTTGGCATTTTGTTAATATTCGACAGAAATTAGCATGAGCCAATAAACGTGACACAAATTCTTATAGAGCAAGATATTCTCTTCCGAACGACATATAACTCCAAGCATTCCTACCACAGAGCAGGAGCTGTCGGTAAAAAATAAATCTTCTTCGGACGTCCCACTTCGATGACCTAAAAATCAATAAAGAACGAATGAGCAAATAGGACCAACACGAATTCTTGTAATACAGAACATTGTCTTCTAAACGCTATGAAAATCTGCGCCAAAAATTCCAAACCTAAGCGACAGAAGCAACTGCGCAAATGTTACTTTTTCACTTTTTCACTTTTCACTTCAACGACCTAAAAATTGACAAAATTCATGATAAAAAAGGAAATGCAATACTTGTTCTAATAGAGCAAATCATTCCCTTTCGAGAGCTGTATAGCGCCACGCAAGAGATCGCCGGCCAAATCCGCACTGAATAGTCGAAAAAAATAGCGGGGACTTATGGGACAACTTAGTAGAAAGAATCCCACCCCTCAATTGGTATAAAAATATTTTTCTTCTTTGTCAAGTCGTTAAACCTAAGGAGTAGGTGTCCTTGAAGTTACAGTGGAATCGGCGCCTCACGAGCACTCGGGTCTCTTGTACGACCACGATGCCACTGCCGGTTGGGGGCGCAGTGGAAGTGGGGTTGCTTCATACGAGGAAGGTCGGGGGTTTGGTTCTTGTGCGCTGCTGCATTCATGCATTTCAACTGACTGGTTGAGATTTGAGGGATCCTGGCGTCGATACAATTTCAGGCGTTTTCTGCTCATTTCCAGTCGTATGCTGTGGAGAGAAACTTTCTTGCGACTTGTTTATTATTAACTGGTTTTCAACCAATGTGCAATGAGAAAGTTTTCAACATGTTTTGCTCTCCTTCTTCTTTGAGCATGTCTTCGTCCCACAGATGCCCAATGGCTGTAATTTTGTTCCGGACTCATAAAGCCAGCTTCTCGAACACGTGGCGATTCAAGTTACTATACCCCGAGGGAAGACCTTGAGTATTGAACTATACCTCCGGATTCCGCCAGCCGGATTCAGCCAGCCGACCTGTGCTTCTTCACTTACATGAAGTCGATTAAGGAGCGACTAGACGCTTAGCGGCCTAGCGGCCGCCAAACGTCTGGTTGGCGGCTTCGCCCCCAAACCCTGAGAACAGAACAACCCCATCTTCCTAGATTCTCTTTTAGGTCTTCTTACTTTTATTATGTAAAAAACCGGTTTTACTACATAGAGTTGTGCAGTGGGATATGTAGGGCAGAATCTTTACTGCTATGAAGCCCATCCACCCTATACCTGTACGCGATTTATTCTCCGAAGTTCCCGTTCTCTACGTAGCGAGAAAGAGATCATGAGAGTCCCAATTTGAAGTGCTTAATCTGCAGAAACATAATTAAAATGTATTGGTATGGGCCAGTAGGTGGACACCATTTACTGTCCGACGGCAATAAAACTCCTCCGACTCCCATAGTCACTCCCTACACCTCCTCCCCCTCCCCTACCCGCAAATACTTCCTTACCTATGTGCTCGCAATGAAACGGAGTGGGAGTCAAACACAACACGCACATGTGACACTGAGTCCCGACTCACGTTGCTGGTCCGTCTTTACTGGTCTTCTCTCTCTCTCTCCCCCCCCCCCCTTCCCTCCCCCACGTTCCTGGTCCCAACTCCTGGCCCACTTCCTTGTTTCCACTATTGACCCCTTACTGGTCTCGCCCGTCTTGAGC
Source organism: Heligmosomoides polygyrus polygyrus (assembly GCA_947396885.1). Lineage (NCBI taxonomy): Eukaryota > Metazoa > Nematoda > Chromadorea > Rhabditida > Heligmosomidae > Heligmosomoides > Heligmosomoides polygyrus. The sequence goes on from OX377206.1 coordinate 57,144,842, forward strand.
GAGCTATTAGGTTGGCAACTAATTTCGTGGACTCTCAAGCGCCTTCAACAAAAGTGTTCATAAACAAATAACAAATAACAGTTTTCAACCAAAGTAAGATTTGTTGGAACGCGGGACTGCTTCCCATTTATCAGCTACCTGGCCCATCCCACAGCTGTAGAATTCTTGTGCTTTTGAAACCGAGAATCCTTAGAGGTGCATTTTGACATGGTCCACATTAATAAATCGTCCTCCAACCAAGAAGTGCTGCAGCGAGCTATGAAGGTGCTAGTCATTTGGCGCACAGCCTGTGCTGTAAGGTGGGTGAGTTAGACGCTCCCAGCCAAGGTCTTCGATTTTTTGAAGCTCCCGATTCGTGACGTGTGATCTGGCGTTGTTTTGCTGATAGATAATTCCGCTCCTGAAAATCTGTCTGAACCGATTCCAGCGGAATTCAACCCGCGCGCGGCCAGGTTGAGAAGAGTAGATTACAGCATTAATGCTGGAACCGTTCTTGACGAGCTCCCAGAAGTTAATACCTTCTTGACACCACCGCACGGAGAGAATGTAGCGAACCGGACGCCTCAAAAAATAGAAGACCTTGACTGGGAGCGTCAAACTCATCCACCTTACAGCCCAGACCTTGCGCCGAGTGACTACCACATTTTTAGTGCGGTGCAGTATTTCTTCGTTGGAAGACGATTTAATAATGTGGAACGGGTCAAAATGCACCTCCAAAGATTCTTGGCCTTAGAAGCACAATAATTCTATAGCCGTGGGATAGACCAGCTACCTGATATATGGGAAGCACTTCTGCGTTCTGAGGGATCTCATTTTGATTAAAGACTGTCATTAGTTCTTTGTTAATAAAGACTTTTGCTGAAGATTCTTGAGAGTCCACGAAATTAGTTGCCAACCTAATATAACGGATGAACAGAGCAGATTGTGCGCTGCGGAGCAGACTTTCCATCGTAGGGTAGTGATTGAGGACGTTAATCGTTTTTGCCCTGCTTTCTCTTTGTATTTCAGGTATTCATATGTTCTGGGGTGTTGTCCGACACCTGGGGGAGGGAGGGGGAGAGGGGGGGGGGGGGGGCTCGCCTTGTAATACACAATAGCGAAGGCAGTGAGGATTGAATTAGCCACATCCACATGATAGTAAACACTTTTGCTTTATGTTTGATGTTTCTAAAGCAGTAGCTGCGCATCTAACCTTAAGTGAAGTCTTTCTCGCTCTTCCTGATCCTTTTGAGCTCACGAGTCTGACGTGATCCCAATCAATAAAATTGGTCTTCGGGTTCATGACTATAAATATGTGCTGTCAGGTTTTTATTCGAATCAAACTAGTACTTCCTTGGATTTAGATGCTAAATGAATTCCGAACGCAGCACAGTGCTGCTTCTCGAAGTGGGCTAGAGAATCAGACGACGTTACTGGAGGAGAGCCGCTCACCGAGTGAATCACCGTCCTAGAAATGACTCCTCCAAAGTAGCTATGCGTGCCCTGCTCAACTCGCCTCATCTAGTACGGAAAACTCGTCCGAAGCGGGCGCGGCACTCGGTTAGTCGAGTGCTCGCTCCGCCCTCTACAGTAGTGGAAGACACCTAACGTAACGCACCCGTCCCTCCTCCATGTTGTTCCGCTCCTTCCTGGTAGCACTCGTGGCCCTAGAGGTCCACCTTACTTCCCTTCTCCACCACCGCCTTAGTGGTCCTCCCATTCTCATGGCAGACGTCGTTGACACGTATTCGGAATCAGAGCGCTCAGAAACGGACGCAGTTGCCGCTGTGTCAAGCAGGAGGAGGCTGCGCTTCCTCGGCTGCAGCAGCATCCCATGTTGAAAGGCACATTTTGTCCGCGCGGAGTTCGATGTGGCGTACCTCACGCAGGTTTCTAACCTGCGTGAGATACGCCTCATCATCTACAGCGCGGGCAGCTAACTCAATTATATAGTGCTAGATAGTAAGATTTCACTCCCATGTCATTGCGCATAACCTTCCTTTTGAATTGCAAAAAAGGACAACATCCTGAGGGTAAGTGTCGAAATTGTGGGCAGCTAAAGAAGAACGGATTTGTTATAATGACATAGAAGTTCGTGTCGCTGGTGCACCGAATCCTGTGCCACCCTAACGTGGAAAAGCTGTTTGCTTATGCTTGGTTCAAAGCTGGTGATACGACGTCACATACTGGTCTCCTTGAATACATGAGCAGGATGGTTTTTCCCTAAGTTATTGGTCCATGTAGGGAAGAAAACTGTGAGGAGCCTGTAGCTTTTATACGCTGTCCTTATTGTGACCAGTGTTTCTGTTCCATGCACCTTGTGCCTGTGTATCACTGGTGTTGAACGTTTATACATATTATGCTGAATAGCGTTTTCATTGTCCTTTCGTTACAAAACCGGTCAATAATAAACAAGTCTCAAGACGGTTACTCTCTACGGCATACAGCTGGAAAAATGCCCAAAATTGTGTGGACTGCGGGATCCTTCAAATCTCAACCAATCAGTTGAATGGCAAAAATGCAGCAGCGCAGAAGAATCGAACCCCCGACCTCCCACGCATGAGACAATAACCATTGTGCCTCAAACCGCTTGCCGACAGAGCATGCGTGCGTACAAGAGACCCCAGCGCTCGTGAGGCGCCAATTCCACAGCAACATCAAGGACCACCTACTCCTTGAATTTAACGACTTGGCAAAAAAGAAACACACTTTATACTACTTGAAGAATGGGGATTCTTCCTACATGACTCACTCTTTCAATCAGACATACGCATAAGACACTTCCCTTTTTAGTCCGGTACGGTTTTACGACCCTGGAGCCGTCGCTTGCACATCCGCAGGAGAAGGTTATAGGCCTCCCGTGGATACGTTCCGCCACCCCATGCTCTTAACGAACATTTGCAGGATACACCAGCTCCGGCATATTCCACATAATAGACATCACTAATTCCATATGTGAATATACTACATTACTAATGGCTGCGAAGAGCTCCAAACTGTATCATCGTAACTATGTACAAGCAGCTTTGAAAAAGCTTTCATGCTCTGCATACTTTAGCGATTATGTATTACCTGTATGACCTTGAGCACTTTGTCTTCAAACTTAGTGCACTCCGTGTTGTCGACGATATCCAGGTAAGGATGTCCTAGCCACGCCTATAAAATAAAGCCTTAACCACTTGGTACTAGGAATTCGAGGTAATTCGAGGTACTAGGTATCGAACAAATACTAGGCTATATCATGTACTTTGAGCACTTATGAAGATTGTCCACCATTGAGCGGCCTCCACACGTTTATGTACACTTGTACTTTTGGCTATACTCGTGGGAAATTTAACCGAATCGAGCAAAATGTAGTATTTTATGTAACTTGTAATTATTATAGTTAAGCTTCATGTGCACTATTTTCAGCACCCTTTATCTTCCTAAATACAGCGTGTCTCAAAAAAAAATGTTCACATTTTACACTCGATTCATTGTACATGGACTGAATGCTCGTTATAATTTCTTCACAAAGTGCCTGTACCAATTCTTTTACGGTTTAAAACTTAAAAAAACACACTACAGTTTGGAGAAAATGCAGGGTATTGTTAAAAAATGCAGGTGCTATTTGATACGTTTTAACATTGCTGCTAGTGATGCTTTTGAAGATGTTTGAGAGTCATATGAAAGCACAGGGTAACAAGATTTCTGCGATGTACAAACAGAAAGATGGTGCTAGCCCCGCCTAAAATCTTGAATTTCAGACTCGATTGATTGTGCATGGGCTGAATGTTTGGTGCAACCTTGCTACTACTTGGCCACATTAACCTGTGCTGTGCTTCTCTTAAAGCGTATGTTACGCTTCGGCGACGTGTCGCCAGCGGCTTCGACGAGAGCTCCGCAGGGGGTGTTATATGTACTTCCGTCGCCGACGTCATCCAAGGGTGGCAGAAAATACGTTCCGATGGAGTATTTTGATTGTGGGTTGGTTCTTAGTTCCCGGCATTGATATCATCCCCATCGGAATTCGAATTACGAAATCGAGAAGTCCTTACGTTCCCTTCGCTTTGTCACCTTTCTTCGCTTTTCTGACGTTCTCACCCGTCTTCTTCGCTTTTCTAGGCCTTTTCGCTTTCTTGTTAAGCAAGTACCACAATATAAAACTGTGAAGAAAACTGAAAACGTGATGAGAACGATGAAGAATTTCGAAAAACTGATACGGAGCAGCCAAAATACGTAAGACGGCCTTTAAACAGAAAAATACGAAACGGGAAACTGATTCAAATAAGTAGTGTTTCCTCGCTTTCGGAATTGATACTGCACGCCTTTAAGAAGAGCTTTTTCGAAATACAGTTTACATTAATTAAGAGTTAAAATTTCTGTGAATTTCGCGAATAAATAAAATAAAAATTTAATTTAATTTCAATACAATTTAACGAAAAAGGCCTTTGCTAAACTCTAATAAGAAAATTTAACGAAAATGCTGGTAAATTAGTTATTAACCGATTGAACGACTATTGATTGAACAGCATTGAACGACTATTGATTTACCGATTTAACAAATCGGTAAATCAATAGTCGTTCAATGCTCAACACTGCTTCGTATTTCTACTAGTACACTGCGCACCGATGCTAAAAATGTGCTCCGATGCTCTCCTGCCAACGACGTGGCCGCGTCGCCACAGGACCTATCGACGATGTCGCCGAGGTGGCCACAGACGCGTCGACGACGTAGCCGACGGTACCAACGACGTCTGTGGCGACATCGGTGATGGGCTGTCGGTGACGAGTCGAAGCGTCGGCGACGCGTCGCCGAAGTATAACATAGGCCTAACGTTTGTGGCTTGACAATCATCTTCAACCGCAATTATTGCCTGACCGACGCCTCTGTTGTTCCAAGTTCTACATGGGATCGAACCACCGCGAGGTTCGCGAGGTTCCGCTTTTCGGTAAAGGAGGGAAGGCGGCCGCGAAGTTCAAGAAGAGGTGTCCCAGAACGACCATCAACTGGGACCTCTACGTCTCTCTTGCCGGCCACTGGGGAGGCACCATCATGAACAACATTGACGAGGAATACGACCGTTTCGTGTCTCATCCCCGCAACAGCGCTAAGGGAGCCGAGAGCTTCAGCATCACCAAAGGCATCTGGATCTGGAAACTCTCGAGATGATACGGCGACGCGGAGCAGCGCTGCTAGCGTCAGGCAACTAGGACCGTCTTGCTGTACAAAAAGGGAGACGTGCACGACAATGGCAACTATCACCCGATCTGCCTGCTCTCCGTAGTCTACAAGCTGTTCCCTCGAGTCATTCTGAACAGGATCGGCAGAACGCTGGACGAAAGACAGCCATGCGAACAAGAAGGATCTCGGAGTTCAGCACGACTAGCCACATAGTACATAGTAATAACATATAGTACATACCGTTAAGAAGCTCACCGAAGTATCGCGAGAGATCTTCGAGAGCTGAACAGTGGATTCACGACCGAGACATTCTACAACAACGTCGTCGTGAACGTGAAGAAAAGGTCTTCAGAGCTGCCCTCGAGAACATCATGCGTGATCTAGAATGAGAAGACATGGAAGTGAAGCTCGACGGCCGGCGGGTGCTGGCCGACTTCGATCGTGTATGCGGAAACGTTGGACTGGAGCGGTATCTTACGAAGACGATGTTCATGAGGAACGGACAAGTTTCTGATGCCCCATTCTCGCTGAATGAGAGAAACATCTCCTAATGCTCCAGTTACGTGTATCTAGGTCCCGAAGTCAACATGGCCAACGACCTAGCGCTAGAGCTGGGAAGGACGAAACGAGTGGTTTGGGGAGCATTCAAGAGCGCCAAGGAAGTCGTGAAGAAGACGAAGAGGGTTCAGTTCCGTGTCCACTTATTCGACTCCATGGTTTTTCCTGCGCTAACATACGCCTCGTATACTTGAACTATACGAAAGCAGGTTGAGCACGGGACCAGCGCAGCGGAAAATCAAAAGGACGATGCTCGGAGTGACGCGATTCACACAAGTAAGAGAAGGCCTCCAAAGTTCCGAGCTTCGTCGACGTTCAAGCATCAGAGACGCTGTCGCATTGGTCAAGTCCCAATTGGGTGGGCCGGCCCCGTAAAGCGTTTCGCAGACACCCGTTGGATGAGAGCCGTCACCAACTGGACTCCGCGGGATGTCAAGAGAACAGCAGGACGCCCACCAACGCGTTGGTCGGACTCTTCGTGAAAGCCGTGAACGAACGATGTAAAGCTCTTCGTGTCCCACGAGCGAGGAGGATCAATTGGAGCACTCTGGCACGCGGCAGGGACAAAACGAGAGGCTGCTGGTGCCCGCTCGAGCAACTCGACGACCATCGGGACGATACAGGTGACACATATAATTGGCAGTAACACTGAAGCTAAGGCCCTTCTTAAGCTTGAGTTGAATTGTTCTCAATACTATACAAAACAAGTTTAACAACATTCACCGCACACGTTTCTACCAATAAAAACAGTTACAACGTCACCTTCTTCAGAAATCCGATAGCTGCTTATATCTATTACAGGACAATAATTGCACGCAATTTCGAAACCATATACCCATATTTTTATGAAATGGTTAAGCTTCCGACGAGATACAGCGAAGGATGCAAGTGTTCGTTTTATTTGGTGTGATTTATGAGCATGTGTACACGATGTTGCAGTATCAGTAAACCTAGGTCACTCACTCCAAGCTATCTGCTCTACAGGGTGAACCGTAAGTCCTGCGACAAAAACTCAGTCGCATAAAAGAGCTAGGAGTGCACCAAGCTTGGTACGATTTGAAATGCTTTTTGTCTATGGTTTGTAGATTATGGTGGAGCGGTATTATTCATTAGGGCCGCTCATAGATTGACAAGAGCCTTCAGATCATAAGGGTAATATTGCAGCTCGCGTTGCAGCGCCTCTTACAGAATTTAATTCGTCATTTGTTCCAAAGAAGATATTGGACTTTACTTTTTCGAGGCTACGTAGAGCAAAACTTTTCCTAATCGTAAATAAAGAAGATCAAAAAGCCTAAAATTGCAAGAATTTCATTTCAATTTCAGTGAAACGGTTCCCCATTAGTGGCACTGGTCCCTCTCAATGACCCTTAGCTGACGACATCTTCGGCACGCCTTCTGAATCTCAAAGCACATTGGACGACGTCCTCGGCACGTCTAGCTGAATCCCCAAACACGTTGAGCGACGTCTTTGGCACGTCTTCTGAGCCCCAAGCATGTCATGCGACGTATTCCCGCACGTCTTCTGAATCCCTTGGCATGTAGAAGACGTCTGGTATTTTCCGCTACTTTCGCGACCCGTAATTTGATCAATATTGATTGATGGCGATCGATTTTTCAAAAACGAACATCAGTTTCGTGCTGAGCGACCTCGACTACCTCCAGAGCTGAAGTTTCCAGTCAGGTAGAAGACGTCTGGGTATTTCCGGTATTTTCCCGGACCGTAATTTGATCAATATTGATTGATGGCGATCGGTACTTCAAAAACGAATTTCAGATTCGTGTTGAGCGAGATCGACTATCTCCAGGGATGAAGTTTCCAGGAAGGGAGAAGACGTCTGGCTAATTCTCGCTATTTTCGTGCTGTTATTGTCCACCTAATTCCCCCCCCCCCCCCATTTCCCCCTATTTTATGACTAATTTCTGCGGCGCCGATCGATAGTACGACTCAGCGCTTAGGGCGTTATCATAGAGTATGATTACATATATTAGGCCATCCAATAAGTAATGTCGATTTTCAACCTTGACTTTGACTGAACAAATTTTCACCAAAACTTCATTTCAGCCAACAATGCAATCACCACCATTATCAGCAACCTATTTCCATCTAACGAGCAAATCCTCAATACCTGAGCAATAAAACTGCTGTGGTTTTTGAGCAAAATATGTGGACATAGCATTTTGAATATCCTCCAAACTTTCAAATTTCTTGCCACTGAGAAAATGATTTAGAGGCCGGAATAAGTGGTAATCCGAAGGTGCGAGATCGGGAGAATACGATGGATGAGTCAGAACCTCCCATCCTAATTCGTTCATTTTTTCCAGCGTCCGTTTTGCGCAGTGCGGTCTTGCATTGTCGTGATGGAGAATTACGCCCTTTCTGTTGACGATCGCCCGATACTTTTCCTGTACAGCTTGGTTCATTCGATCCAATTGCTCGCAGTAAAGGTCTGCGTCAACGGTCTGTCCAGATTTAAACACTTCAAAGTCGACAACTCCATGGATATTCCACCAAACACAGAGGAGTGCCTTTCTGAGATGAATATTTGGCTTCGCAGTACTTCTTGGTTGTTCATTTTTGGAAAGCCACAGTGTTTTGCGCTTCGGACTATCGTAGAAGATCCATTGTTCGTCTCCTGTGATCAGTCTATCAAAACGGGTCTGTACGGCGTCGCCGAAGAGTGCTTTACAAAGCGTCGATCGGTTGGCACGGTTCTCGGCGGATAAATCGTGCGGTATCCAAACACCTGCCCTGCATACCTTGTCAAATTGACCTGCGTAGACGAAAATGTATGGTTCATTTAGGTTCGTTGAGAGTACTCGAAATTTCCTCCATTGTTTGACAAGGATTCGCCTCCAGTTCTGCCACCAGCGTGTCGTTGTCAAATGTTACCGGTCTTCCTGATCGAGAGGAGTCGGAGAGGTCAAAATTACCGGATTTGAACTTGGAAAACCATCGCTGGCATTTGCGAACGTCCAATGCATCTGGACATACATCGCAGATATTTTTGGTAGCAACCGTTGCGTTACTACCCAAATATGCTCCTCTGAGATTTGCCAAGCCATTTCACCTGAACTTGCAAGCTAACAATTCAACGAATGGTAAATTCTAAAAGAGCAAGTCTCATTTACCTAAGAAGCACCCTAGTGAACTTTCGAAATATACAAATCTGCCGACAAATAATGGGCTCAAACCGTAGTGCACAAAAAACGACATTACCTATTGGATGACCTTATATGGATATGATATATATGGATATATATGTATATGGTGGGTTATAAGGATATATATGGATATATATACATATATGGTATATATATAAATAAATAAATAAATAAATATATATATATCACACTTTCAAAGGTCTAGCTGCAGCCAAACATTTGGTTGGGTCCCGAGGATAGAACACAATACTCCGATTTCTGTAGTCATTCTCTCTACTCCACCTCCTCCTGTGTTCTGCACAACGACACACGTTGGACGATACTGAGAGAAAATACTGGCCACCTCCTACTGCCCACCTTAGGGGTCGCCCCTTTACTGGTCCTCCATAATGATTCCTAATTCCTGGTTTCACTTTACTGGCCCTCCCTGACCCCTCTTACTTGCTGTGAAGCACTCCGTCAGCCACAAAAATCCGCGCATCTCCAGATCCCATCGGTTAAATATGGGAGAAAACCAAAATCACCCGTCAGGAGATCGATAATATCGCACAACCCCCAGACCCAGATCAGTTAATTCCGAGAGAATGTCGATAGTATCGACTGATATTGGTTGCCTTTCCCCGTCTTCAGTACGCCTTTTGAATCACCAGGCACGTTGCACGATGTCTTCGGCAGGTCTTCTGAATCCTCAGGCACGTTAGACGACGTCTTCGGCACGTCTCCTGAATTCCCGTGCACGTTGGACGACTACAACCTCCTACACACTTACCTCAGGTCTGATTGATTCGCACTTACAAGGGAACTGTCTGAACGGTTCGCCGGAACGGCAAGAACGAGTACTATATGGAGAATCCCCGTCCTCCAAAGGTCCGCAGAGCGAGCTCTTCACGGCAGCGCAAGCAGTACCCTTTCACTCGTGTTGTATTCTGTTCTCGACTCTAGGCTACAGCTGTTAGGACTTAGTAGAAGTGGAGAAAAATCATGTTCTCCCTGTCATGATTTAGGGAACAAAAAGGCTGAGCATAATGAAGAACGAGGAACTCTCCTATTTATACACATGCAGTAGTTAGGCAGTCCTGAAAGCTACACAAAAGGTCTTATAGGAACTAGTGTCTTGCAGATCAATAAAACGTTTCATAATCCAAGGACAACAAGTGGTGCTCCCTCGTTTTAAGAACTTTAACTACACATTTGCTCACGAATTCACTGATTTCTTGGCGTTCCATATGGGGCCAGCCGTAGTTAAAACTTTATTGACTCATTTTCTGGTTGGCAACACGTAGAGATTGGATCTTCTCAAAGTGAAAGGACACAAAAAGAAGGCGCAAGAATCTGTTTTGGCACCTCAGGAAACAAATGCACTGTGGACTAGATAAGGCTAATAGTAGCCTGGGTGCTTGTGCTATTGCATTCGAGAATGAACGCCTTTTCTGCTCAATATATCAAGAGTGCTCTCACTATCACCCGCTTCTTGATGAAAACTGAGGTGACGAATAGGTGGAAAATAGACTGAAGGTTAGCAGGGCTACTACTTTTCAAATCTGCACTTCAAAACGAAGGACGAGAAGGTCGGCATAAAGAGCGGTGTATAAAAAAGGATAAAGGACGGCGTTACTCAATCCCTTCTGGGATGCGCCAGCGCATTCTACTTCTACGGGATGTCGTGGAGGCGACATGAATGCGTATTTGGCCATACAATGACTTGCGGTGGCCAGCCGATGAACAAGTCAGCGCTCTATCCTTCCCAGACAAGTCTGGTACCAATTCACCAACCCCGGAGGGATGGAAGGCTTGGTTGGCCTGGGCGGAAAATCCGAACCAGGAACCTGGTATCGGCTGCACGCGACAGTCGCGCCTCCTCCGACTGCGCTACACGCGCCCAGGTAGAATAGCGGTGTAATATTAAAAATTGAAGCAATTATATTATATTTGTTAATAATCACGTTTTTGCGCAGTTTTCGCCACTGCCATCGAAAATAACTGCGTTTACTTCACGCTGTTCTCCTCAATGCAGCTTATCCGGAATCCCATACCCTCCCTGTGGATGCGGACGTATGAGTCATCCGGCCGCGCGCCATTGGTCGGCGCGATTACTCAGAGCGCCCGCCTAAGGCGCCTTTTATACTCCCGCCGCGGCGCGGCGCGTCAATTTGGGGAGCGGCGCGGCCAGTCGCGCCGCGCCCCGAATTTGACGCGCCGCTACGCGATTGCGGTTAGAAAGGGGAGCGTCAGCGACGCGCGGCCACGAGCTTCTGCGCACTATGGCCCGTACTCCGGAGACGGTCCATGAGTCATTGAGGGAGCAAAACTGAAAGGATTCGTCTGGCTGATCAGCGCAATGCATATTGTCAATGTTTGTCGTGGGATTCCTATGGGGAGCGACGAATTCTCTCTTAAGCCTGGAGTCGAAGTCGTTCGCTCAACCTACGGTTGAAACTGGTGAGTGTGGTGTTGAGTAGAATCCCCTGCAATGCAAACGGCTTTAAACCACTCTTTATTTTGCGATATGTGCGGGTCCAAATATAAAACTGCTGGAAGGTACTCTCGTCGAGAATCACTCAAAATTCTTTCTCATATGGCCATTCTGGGGTCACTGTGCACTAAGCATATCTTTGGCGTGGTATACGAAGCTTCGTGAATGTCTACAGATCTCCATTCTCTTCCTAGGTTACAGAAGGTACGGGCTAAGATCATGGTCACCGATTTCGCATAAAAACTCCCTAATCCTGCAAACCTACTAATCGTCTGTAACTTTAAAAAACGATGTCAGACTCGTGATCAGCACCCTAAATACCCCCTCCTCCTTCCCAATAGAAGAAGTTTGGTCGAAACGGTGAAATCTCCCACCCTACACCGAGTCTGCCGCGGCTGATGGCGCCGCGCCGCGCCCTTCCCCTCAGCGGCGCGATTCGCCGAATACCGTAACCCGAAATTCCGTCAAGTGTGGTGTTTTGCGGCGGCGGAGTATAAAAGCGATGCGGCGCCGCCTCGCGGCGCGAAAAATCGATAGCCATGCTGACCATCACGCCGCGCCGCGGAGCGGCGCAAGTATAAAAGGCGCCTAAGGCCCCGTTTATACTTCCGACGACGAGCGACGCGATGGCATGTAAAGTGGCCAAATTGATCGATCGCGTCGCTCAATCGATATGGCCACCATACATGGCGTCGCGTCGCTCGGCGTCGAAGTATAAACGGGGCCTAAGGCCTATGTTATACTACGGCGACGCTGAGCTGTAGGGGCTGCTACGCACACCGTAGCAGCCCGCACATCACAGCGTCGCCGGCGTCGTCGCCGAGAGCTCCGCAGGGGATGTTATACTTCCGCCGCCGACGTCGGCGACGACGCCACAGACGGGCCGACGACGTCAGCGTCGCCGTGCTGTGCACGGTGACTGTTCGTCACCGACGTCGTCGACGTCATCCAAGGGTGGCAGAAAATGTGCTCCGATGGAGTGTTATGATTGTGGGCTGGTTCTTCGTTCCCGGAACTGCCATCATCACCACCGTACTTCGAATTACGAAATCGAGAAGTGCAAAAGACGGCGTCTTGCGAACACAAAAAGTGAAATTCACTAGAACACTGAGTGTTTGGGAGGGAGTGGGACCCTAAACCTTAGCTCCCTTCACTTCGTCACTTTTCTTCCTTTTTGTGTCCTTCTCAGCCGTTTTGTTCGCATTTTCTAGGCCTATTTGCTTCCTAGTAGACCAAGTAATACTAAATAGAACTGTGTAGAAAATAAGTAGTGTTTCCTCGCTTTCTCAAATGGTAATGCAAACCTAAGAGTTAAATTTTCCTTTGAACTTCGAGAATTCAGCGTAAATTTAAGTTAAATACGATTTAACGAAAAAGGTCTTTGCTAAACCGAAAATGCTGGTAAAATCGTTAAATTGGTAAATCAATAGTCGTCAAATGCCCAACACTATCCCGTACTTCTATTGTTATCGGGATAGACTGCGCCATGCACTCGCCTGTTATTCATTTTACAATCTATTGATAATGTTTCGCTTTAATACTTGTTATATTCTCTTTACAAAGTAACCGTATCGATTAATTTGTGCTTCTTTTAAAGTTTAAAACCTAGAAACACACTATTTCTTGCGAAAAATACAGGGCATCCTAAAAAAATACAGGTACTATTTGAATGGTTCTAACATTGCTGCTAGTGAAACCTTTGAAGACGTTTGAGACTCATATGAAAGCACAGGTAACGAGATTTATGTAACGTGTAAATAGCCCCGTCTGAAACCTCGCATTTCAGACTTGTTTGATTGTGTATGGTCTGAATGCTTACAATCTTGTTACTACTTGGCCACATTAGTTTATGATGTGTTTTTTTTATGTTTAGAACTTGACAGTGACGTGAAAGACAGGTGGCATGCGAGTGATGACATTGAAAATGCGCTCCGATGCTAAAAATGCGCTCCTATGCTCTCCTGTCAACGAAGTCCCCGACACCGCCACAGAATCTGTTGGCGACGTCGCCGACGTCGACCACGCGTCTGTGGCGACGTCGGCGACGTCGGTGGTGACGTCAGCATCGGCGACGTCGGTGACGGGCTGCCGGTGACGGGTCGCAGCGTCGGCGACGCGTCGCCGAAGTATAACATAGGCCTAACCAGGGAATGCCGTCAGCTTCCCATGGAACTTCGGATTGAGACCTATATCGCGTGAAAGAGCTCGAGACGCTGATCACAGATATGTAGACCAAATTTGCTAAATGGATCTCCTAAGCGAGTTACGGCCGGCGGAAGCCGCGATGTCTTCCATGTGTTAGGCGCGCTCAATCAGCGTTGGGCGCAGTATTGCGCGGAAATCAGCGGTTAGGCTATCAGCCCCGTCAGCAGCGGCGGCGGCGCTCTGGTGGAGTGCTCGCTCCAAAGGACTGGGGTCATTGGTTCGGTTCCCGCCGATGATTTTTGGTTTTTTGCATTTTGTGACCTACCTTCGGCGA
>OX377206.1:57158856-57201698 GCA_947396885.1 Heligmosomoides polygyrus polygyrus
CTTCTGGGAGCTCATCAAGAACGGTTCCAGCATTAATGCTGTAATCTACTCTTCTCAACCTGGCCGCACGCAGGCTTAACTCCGCTGGAATCGGTTCAGACAGATTTTCAGGAGCGGGATTGTTTATCAGCAAGATAACGCCAGATCACACGTTACGAATCGGGAGCTTCAAAAAAATCGAAGACCTTAGCTGGGAGCGTCTAACTCACCCACCTTACAGCACAGGCCGTGCGCCAAATGACTAACACCTTTACAGCCCGCTGCAGCACTTCTTGGTTGAAGGACGACTTATTAATGTGGACCATGTCAAAATGCACCTCCAAGGAGTCTTGGCTGCAAAAGCACAAGAATTCTACAGCTGTGGGAAGGGCCAGGTAGCTAATAAATGGGAAGCAGTCCCACGTTCCAACAGATCTTACTTTGGTTGAAAACTGTTATTTGTTATTTGTTTACGAACACTTTTGTTGAAGGCGCTTGAGAGTCCACGAAATTAGTTGCCAACCTAATATATATATATATATATATCCAAGTAGAGCGTGTGGATTTGGAAAGTTTGCCGACTGTTGCATACTTCGAAGGTTTGAGTTCCCCCTCTCAACCTAGCCAGACCTGATTCGAAGGTTCAGGTCCACCTTCAGGACCTAACCAGGCCTTCGGTCGTTCCAATGTCAGAAAATTTTTATCAACTTTGTCTGGGTAGAATGCAAGACTGAATTGTCCCTCAATGGTTAAAGCAAAGTCACCGTATAGGGCAAATACGCATTCAAATTGCCTTCGACATAACCCGTAAAAACTTGAGTGCGTGGCGCATTCCATGAAGCTATTTATCAATTAACTACAGCTGTGTCACGTGCACGTTACTTAAGAGAGAATGTCTTTTGTGTTCTAAAATCCTTGCTCCGCTATTCCGAATGTTATCTTACCAACGAGTGGGACAACTATTTGATTTCTGCGAGCTGAAGGCATCAAAAACGGCGTTTTACACGCTTTCTTTATATCTAGGGCAATTGGCATACGAGTTACAACTGTTGTACAACATAAGTTATGATCATAGTTATGATCAAAATCTTATACCAGCCAGCCGGGGCGCGTACCTGAATCCTATGCTTTTTGGCAGGACTAAAAATCATGAATCAACTTCAGATTTCATTCGTACCCAGCCAACCAATTATGCATATTCGTTACCCTTTCGGAGTCGTAACCATATTTGTACCTCCTGACTATCCCCCGTGGAATTGGAGCCAGACGCGCTTTAAAAGTGCAAAGCACTGGCATTTCTATCGCCTGCGCAGGGCTACTAGTCAGCACACACAGGCATTCGACGCCATCACGCTAACCCATAGAGGTTGAATATGTGGTGCATTCTGAGCTATAAGGCTCTTTTCTTCTTAACACGTAAACTTCTTCTTGCAACTATTCTTCCTAAAAGTATGTTAACTATATTGTGGGCGTGTGGTAACGCTGTCGAAATAAGATCTCGCACTGTTAGGAGCACCCTTAGTTGAGGCCGCTACTTCGGTTCCGCCCAACCAAGCCTTCCATCCCAGTGGTGTTGCTTAATTGCTGCCAGACTCGTTCGGTAAGCCTAAGGCCGGAAGCAGAGTTTTGCGGGTGCCGCGGATCGGCCATGGCCATGGTGGGTGGTGCGGCGCCGCGAGGGTTACTGTACACAATGCTGGATACTTTTGCCGACAGTTGCGACCTCTAAGAATGTGGTGAGCAAAACGCTTTCTGTTTTGTGAAGAAGCGTTTTCTAAGTCAAGTTGGGAGTCCATGAATGTAAGCCCCGCAATCTAATAGAACACTCCTTATAACTCAACAGTTCTGTACCATTTTGTGCTTGCTCTCACTTTTGTCCTTCTATCTCCACTAAAAGTTCTTCGGTTGACAAGCAGCTCGAAGATAATGTGGTAGCCCTCCTGATGACAGCATTTCCTCCTATGCCTTGTTGAGTCCGGAAGGTCTAACCGATGCAGTTATAGCTCATACTAACGAGAACAATCTGCTTTGTTGTTGCATTTCTGTGCAAGGGTTTCCCTAAAACTCACGCGGTTAACTTGTGACTGGAAGGCCAGGAAGATTTCCAGTGCAATTAAGGTTAATTACTATCGTGCTAAGGTTTTTTTTTGCGTTACGTTTTGATTTTGATTCAGGATTCCATACGCCTCCATTTGTAGACACTAACGTTGATTATGTTGTTGGTTGACAAGCTCCTTTACGGACAGAAATTATGCATCAACCTAATATATTCCTACTATGTAGATTTGTTTAAAAAAATGCATCCAAATAGATGAACCGTAATCGACACCCATCTATCACGCCTCGGCGGGTCTCGCCCGGAGTTCCTGGCACTGCGTGTTAGAGCCGCTGGAATTATGGCAGCCCTCGGGGATGTTTGCGACCAGTGCCGCGGCTTCCACCACAGTGACAACGTAAAGGGCCCCCAGACTTCTTCGGCCAGCGGCGGGCGGCGGACGGCGAAATCGATGAGTCACGCCGCTCAACGGCGGCTGCCGGCCGGCCAGCGGCGCCTCTCAGCGGCGACGGCGAGGTACTGTAGCCTTTCTAGTCGGGACCACTGGTGCGAAAGGGCAGCGCCCAGACAGACTTTCAAGGCGCCGGTTGACGGGCAACTCGGCCCCGCTCGTCCCCGCTACTGCTGAGTCACGTCGATTTGCAGCGTGTCTGCCACCTCTCGCTGCCTCTCCGCTATCTCGCGCGCCTCTACCGTCTCACGTGGGAACATGCTCTTTCTTGAGCGCTTTGCACAACCGGCGTCTCATCATCGCGTGATATATTTCCACACCAATTGTACTGTTGGTGATATCACTGAGGAAATAAACCGTTCCAGCCACAACGGTCACTGAGCTTCTGCAGGATGTTTAGAGACATGTTTGAGACTTGTCTTCTGTTTGAGATAGATATTTTAGAACACTCTTCATCAAAGCGTTTGAAGTACAAATGGCAATATACGAATAAAAACAACTGCATCGTGTGAAGCATGAGGTTGCATTTGTGAGCAAGCATATACCTGAATACAAAGGCAAGTCTGCTAACAGTTCCCTCACGGAATGGGCAGGATGACATGCGTAGGGCTCTTCAGAGGTACAACGAGGGAACGGGGTCACATTGAGAGCTAACTAATGGGAAAGGTTGCTAGCTAAGGTATCAAGGTGATTCTTACACTCTCTTGTGGTAGGTGGGCGACTATCCGCCTGGAGGAACTCTTTGAAGCGTCTCATCTCATCGTGTATTTTATTTTGCCTGCAGGCTTCTCGACTTCGGATATATCTTGTCGCCATTCCCCCATTATAGGCAGGATCTGCGATTTGGCCATAGTTAACTGTGAGGCCAAAAACTGTAATAGAGCTGCCATAGCAGGGGTGCCAGTAGGAAACGCCCTTCGAAGTTTACTGTGAAACCCTTCAACGAAGTTCGCAGATTATCCTGCCCCTTCCGTGAGGGAACGGTTAGCTGTTTCACCATTGCCATCCGCTCAGGGGCTGTGAAAGTATCGCCTGAGGCCATAAATATCGTTCTCTAAACAGTATTTGTTCTCATGCGTCGCCTTACCGAAGCGTGGCTGTGCCATAGCAGCTACTAAGCCTTGGATAACGTTGGTTGGAGTTCCCGTATAGGGTTGAGCCCTAAATTCGTTGCACCTCTCGATCACACTACGGCGCATAATAGAACGAGGGGCGCTTCTTGGCCCACAGAAGTGGGGGCGAACCGGATTTGCAGGATCCGTTATGAAGTGTCCACTTCTGACTTTGCAGGAAGGCACAGGCTGATTTTACACCTCGCGCTCTCGATCCTTAAGCGATCGGTATCCACAGCACACAAAGGTGCTGGTCTCTCCGTCTGAGAGTGTCTTCCTATACGCCCACTCATACACAGCTGACGACCTCGAGGTAGGATATATATCGATACCAGCGTCGGTCGCCGGCTCCGCCGGCGCCGACGCTGGAGTGTGCGGGCCACGCCAGGCTAGCCGGCTTCGCCGGCATCGCATCCGCGGGCCACGCCGGGCTAGCCGGCTCCGCCGGCGTCGGGTATGGCGGGCCACGCTAGGGACGTAGCCAAACCTAGCTACGGATGCTTCCTCACCCAGCGTCGGTCGCCGGCTCCGCCGGCGCCGACGCTGGAGTGTGCGGGCCACGCCAGGCTAGCCGGCTTCGCCGGCATCGCATCCGCGGGCCACGCCGGGCTAGCCGGCTCCGCCGGCGTCGGGTATGGCGGGCCACGCTAGGGACGTAGCCAAACCTAGCTACGGATGCTTCCTCACCCAGCGTCGGTCGCCGGCTCCGCCGGCGCCGACGCTGGAGTGTGCGGGCCACGCCAGGCTAGCCGGCTTCGCCGGCATCGCATCCGCGGGCCACGCCGGGCTAGCCGGCTCCGCCGGCGTCGGGTATGGCGGGCCACGCTAGGGACGTAGCCAAACCTAGCTACGGATGCTTCCTCACCCAGCGTCGGTCGCCGGCTCCGCCGGCGCCGACGCTGGAGTGTGCGGGCCACGCCAGGCTAGCCGGCTTCGCCGGCATCGCATCCGCGGGCCAGGCCGTGCTAGCCGGCTCCGCCGGCGTCGGGTATGGCGGGCCACGCTAGGGACGTAGCCAAACCTAGCTACGGATGCTTCCTCACCCAGCGTCGGTCGCCGGCTCCGCCGGCGCCGACGCTGGAGTGTGCGGGCCACGCCAGGCTAGCCGGCTTCGCCGGCATCGCATCCGCGGGCCAGGCCGGGCTAGCCGGCTCCGCCGGCGTCGGGTATGGCGGGCCACGCTAGGGACGTAGCCAAACCTAGCTACGGAAGCTTCCTCACCCAGCGTCGGTCGCCGGCTCCGCCGGCGCCGACGCTGCAGTGTGCGGGCCACGCCAGGCTAGCCGGCTCCGCCGGCGTCGGGTATGGCGGGCCACGCTAGGGACGTAGCCAAACCTAGCTACGGATGCTTCCTCACCCAGCGTCGGTCGCCGGCTCCGCCGGCGCCGACGCTGGAGTGTGCGGGCCACGCCAGGCTAGCCGGCTTCGCCGGCATCGCATCCGCGGGCCACGCCGGGCTAGCCGGCTCCGCCGGCGTCGGGTATGGCGGGCCACGCTAGGGACGTAGCCAAACCTAGCTACGGATGCTTCCTCACCCAGCGTCGGTCGCCGGCTCCGCCGGCGCCGACGCTGGAGTGTGCGGGCCACGCCAGGCTAGCCGGCTTCGCCGGCATCGCATCCGCGGGCCACGCCGGGCTAGCCGGCTCCGCCGGCGTCGGGTATGGCGGGCCACGCTAGGGACGTAGCCAAACCTAGCTACGGATGCTTCCTCACCCAGCGTCGGTCGCCGGCTCCGCCGGCGCCGACGCTGGAGTGTGCGGGCCACGCCAGGCTAGCCGGCTTCGCCGGCATCGCATCCGCGGGCCAGGCCGGGCTAGCCGGCTCCGCCGGCGTCGGGTATGGCGGGCCACGCTAGGGACGTAGCCAAACCTAGCTACGGATGCTTCCTAACCCAGCGTCGGTCGCCGGCTCCGCCGGCGCCGACGCTGGAGTGTGCGGGCCACGCCAGGCTAGCCGGCTTCGCCGGCATCGCATCCGCGGGCCACGCCGGGCTAGCCGGCTCCGCCGGCGTCGGGTATGGCGGGCCACGCTAGGGACGTAGCCAAACCTAGCTACGGATGCTTCCTCACCCAGCGTCGGTCGCCGGCTCCGCCGGCGCCGACGCTGGAGTGTGCGGGCCACGCCAGGCTAGCCGGCTTCGCCGGCATCGCATCCGCGGGCCACGCCGGGCTAGCCGGCTCCGCCGGCGTCGGGTATGGCGGGCCACGCTAGGGACGTAGCCAAACCTAGCTACGGATGCTTCCTCACCCAGCGTCGGTCGCCGGCTCCGCCGGCGCCGACGATGGAGTGTGCGGGCCACGCCAGGCTAGCCGGCTTCGCCGGCATCGCATCCGCGGGCCACGCCGGGCTAGCCGGCTCCGCCGGCGTCGGGTATGGCGGGCCACGCTAGGGACGTAGCCAAACCTAGCTACGGATGCTTCCTCACCCAGCGTCGGTCGCCGGCTCCGCCGGCGCCTGGGTAAGGAAGCATCCGTAGCGTCGAGCACGTTGAAACTTACGCCTACTCCAGACTGATTCCTTGCTTCCTACCACTCACTGAGTATAGAAGAATGTTCTCAGCACTCCTTCTTCATCTAGCGTTGAGTTCACAGCCTATTGCAGCTTGTCAAGCCTAAAGAAATGTCTGACACTTCTGTCCAGTCGTCGTGCTTCGAGCCGCTAGGTGTGCCGAATTCCGGAGGTGACTTCATTAGCCACTAATTTTGAGGGAACGTACGGGAAGAATTATTCCAAGAGCCTAGTGTAGTCGAAAACTGGGGGAGGGACGGGAACTTGGTTTCCGCTGTTGACGAACCACTACAGACAGTGACTTATGCCTCCCTCCTTGATATATATGGTGAGATTTTCTGTCTCTGATTTCCCTACCTCCAATGTGTCAGATAGAAATCGTGGTCGGTTCGGTTTGAGAGAACACCGATAACACCACTCAAGTGATCGATAATATCGATCGATATCGATTGCCTGATCAAAACGCCCAATCTACCGCGGAACGCTCCCATCGGCCGACATAATCAGGCAACTCCAATCCCGATCGGTTAGGTCTAAGAGAAAACCGATAGCACTACTCGTTATTTGATTGATAGTGTGAATGCTTCTTACTTGAACCACCAAAGTGGGGATATGTGTGCTCCTCTGCTCCTGTTGTATTTGTTGTTCAACTACTGCTATCGATCGAATGAAAATCGCTCACCCGAAATAACTTCGAATGGGAGAATCTTACAGTCCGCAGCTAAGAATCAAACATATAGCGCACATTAAAAGATGAGAGCGCGCCATGCACTCCAAAAATGCCACCTAATTGATCCACCAAAAGTGGGGATATTTGTGTTCCTCACTTTTGTATTTGTTGTTAACCTTACGCTATCAATAAATATCGCAACGTCTTAGAAGGGGGCCCAAGCGATAAATAGGAATCATGACTGGGCGGGAGAAACTGCTGCATGCGCTCGACACAACGAACTTCGATTGGGAGAATCTTACTTACAGCCTAGCTAATGAGCAAGCATATAGCGGAATAAAAGACGAATCGCACCATGCCTTCGAAAAGTTCACCGCAGCTTTTAATCGACTGATAGTGTATAAGCCACTTAATCACAAAGGTGGGATATGTATGTTCCTCACCGTTGTGTTTGCTGTTGAACTTCTGCTATCACACGAATAAAAATCCGACAGCTTGGAAGGGTGTAGAAAGTAGGAAGTTTATGTGGGCGGGAGAAACTGATGGGATCAATCCAACCAACTTAGAATGGGAGAATCTTACTTACAGCCTACAGAATCAGGCGCAGAACGGCTCGGGTGGACAGGGCTCATCGTGTTAAGTGGTTGTCAGCCCCTTTAAGAAGCACACGAGTGGATAAGTGGTACAACTAGTAGTGGGGATCAAATAGGCTGGGGCGGGAGGCCCACGATGTAGGAACGCCCAATCCGTCGTTTTGTGCTGTATGAAAATTCAAAATTATCAGCAGCACTGGTGGGTTCTAGCCCTATGGTGAACCAAGTTAGTTCACTTCTGCTGTGAACGGGCATACATGTGCCTTCCTACCAAGGGGCGTACTCTAACGTGTAGAGCGAGGAGCACTAGGATAGGGCCGCAGATTCTCACCACAACACTGACATCAACTTAAGACTCTCGAAGAGATACAAAGTGAAACGGTGGCAAAGGCAGTAACGAAGAGCGGCAGTATGGATTAACACAGCAGGAGCTGTTCTCAAAAAAGGGAAGGCGGAAGCTCGCACACATCAGAAGGTTATGCACGAACACAGAGAAAGTAGCAAGAACAGGAATGAGCAGTGACCTCGGCCATGCACACAGGCGGCAGAGTTGTACCCTGCGGTAACACAACTGTAGCAGCACCTAACTGCAAGCACTAATTGACCGGTAGCAAGGACAGGAGCCTTCAAGGGGGTGAGTTCGAAGCAGTAGCCACCCAACACGTGCGCAGGCAGAGCCGCGGCGCCGGCCCCTATTTCGCAACGCCTCACGTGTCCTCCTCGGCAGCGGCGATCGCTCCCCTCCCTGCGCTTCCCTTCGGAGAGAGAAGTCGAGAACCTGCCTCAAACTTGGGTGATTAAACCGCCGAGCCCGCGAATTTTACGAAGTTTCCCACGGTCACGTTGAGACAAAAAAACCCTCCTCTATTATATATGGTGGGATACCCCTTTGCCGTGAGGGAGCAAACATCACTCGAACCGGTTCGAACGACGCCATTTCGCAACAACGGTACTTCCAACATCTTCTTTCTTCTGGATCTCATGTGAAGTCTCTCCATCGTGGGGAAGCAATCGCATGAATTGCACGTGCGGCTAGAGATGTAGGGTCGGCAGAGGCGCCGGCACTCTTCCGTCTGGGATCTGCCCCGCCGCGATGACTCAGCATGCTCGGGGCCGAGCTGCCCCGTAATCCCACATGACGGCTTTCCGACGTTCCCGACCGATCGACTGCGGGTAGGGCGGGAGCCGCCCATTAGCCACGTGGGACCGTCCCGTTGGTTCTCGCCATGTTCGCGAATACAGATTTCTGCCTCCCGCCCCGGCCCCCTTCCGTGGGAAGCGATGAACGCTCCAGGGAAAATTCATGAATACAGCCACAGGAGTCGGTTTTGCGCTATCTGCCTGTACTGGAACGCTACACTTTTTGGCAATTTTTGACCTACCAACAGGTCCGCAGGAAATTTGGAAACCACTACGTTGTTTCCCATACAACGCCCTAAAATCCTATGTAGGTCGTTTCCATTAGGTTGTCCAGAAATAAATGAGCGTTTTGCATTGTTATTAATGGGATACATTTTCCCAATAAAGTATGTTTTATAGTGTTACCTACCATTGGAAAGCCAAGTTCATGCTCTCTTTAAACATACATATGTTCGAGTTTTGTTTAGAACATAAATTTTCCCATTTTTAAGTTTTGCCGTTTCAGATGTCTGAACGCAATTTTCGCTAAATTTTCTTCTACGAATCCAAACTTGGTATCAGTGCAGCTGAAACGGTCCGTAACATCAACGCTGCATTTGGGGAGGATTTCGCTAAGGAACGCACAATCCGCCACTGGTTCGAAAGGTTTCGATCTGGAGATGAAAGTCGCGAAGGTGAAGACAGGGGTAGACCGCTGTCACTCCTCACTCAAAGCGATGGTGGAAGCGGATCCACATCAAACTGTGGAGAGCTAGCACAGCGTTTCCGCATTGACGGCAGCACTATCATTTGCCAGTCAAATGCGATCGGAAAAGAAAAAAATTGGATAGATGGATCTCGCAAGAACTGACCGCCAGGCAGATGCTTAAGTATCACGA
Organism: Heligmosomoides polygyrus polygyrus; assembly: GCA_947396885.1. NCBI lineage: Eukaryota > Metazoa > Nematoda > Chromadorea > Rhabditida > Heligmosomidae > Heligmosomoides > Heligmosomoides polygyrus. The sequence continues at coordinate 57,168,244 of OX377206.1, forward strand.
CACCTGTGTTTCGTTAAGGCTGCGCAATCTAACCTTTTTGGGCAGGATCGTAACATGCAACGAAAAATGGATTCTTTATGACAGTCGTCGCTGCTCTGCACAATGGCTGGACAAGAATGAGAGTCCCAAGGAGATGCCGAAACCGAGTCTCCATTCAAAGAAGACCATGGTAGACAATGGATGATATAGTCCACTACAAGTTCTCGGAGACTAGAGGAACTATCACTACGGAGAATACTGTGCCGGATCTGAAGTGATGCAGCAGAAGTTGATTGAAAACCAGCCGGCTTTGGTCAATCGAAGAGGCCCAATCCTACCGCACGGCAACGCGCGTCCGCACTTCAAAAACTGTTGTCCTGAAACTGGATGAATTGGGATACGAAACTCTGCCACATCCAGCATAATCGCTAGATCTGTCTCCTACCGACTGTCATTTTTTCAAGTCGTCATGTAAAGACCATTAGATCGTCATGAGAAGGATAAAAAAATCCAGCGACAAAGATGATGTCGAAAATGACTTTAACGCTTTTATCGCCTCCAGAACTCAGGATTTCTAGGCTACCGGCATAATTAAACCAGTTTCTTGTTGGCAAATATAAACTGATTCTAATGATTATTGATTTGATGGACAAAGCTCTTTCTGAGCTGAGTCATGCAAATTTGAATATTCGAGTTGCAAACCCTCATTTATTTCCGGATAACCTAATAGAATCCTCACGGTCAGTTCATTGACCTTCCTCGTTAGTGTTCTCTTAGTGGTTTGAAGGGACTGCATTTGTTCTGTTCAATGCTTGAGGCACGCAGTTTCTTCAATAAATGAAATGAAATATAATCCTAGTTGTATCAAGACGTTACATGCGAACTCCTTGGTACCTCGAGTTAGGTTCCGCGAACATATAACGTAATGCGACCTATTCACAGTTGTCAGTTTCACTCAACATGGTATTAACAAGCAAGCAGTAGAAAGTACCCAACTATATATTGTCAAAAAGTGCTGAACTTACAAAAAAGGGTAAGAAAAGAAGGTAACACTAACCTGCCCAGTTGTTTTCCCACCGCATGGGCCACCGGTGAGAACCAACTTGTACACTTGAGGTGATTTTGGCGATCCAGATGGACACACGCGAGATCCCATATAAGGAGCTGTAAGAACAGCGTTGCTGCACAGTATGAAAAGGATTCATCGTGGTTTTTACGTAAATATTCGTTGCTCATTAGGTAGTTCGACTGTTTAGCTCAGCTCTACCAGAAGAATTCTCTTGCCGAATTATAAAATAGCGAAACAGATTGGGATTCTCCCTAGCCGTCATGAAGTTCCTGCACATTGCTTTAAACTAAGCAAATCAGCACTAATCACCTGCGTAAAAGAAATAAAAGAAGAAATAGAGGTAACACTTTTATAAACTATGCCATTCGAGAACTCAATAAGGAAGCTATAAGAAAGGAGCACGACGCTGGAGAAAAGGATGTCACGGTAGCAGACCACTAAAGCACTTTCAAAGCTGCAGAGAAGCGAATGCTCAAACGCCAGCTATTTGTTTGGCTGCGGCAATGTCGACGTTCATGAGAAACTGCAACTGAGAATGCACAGCTGTAGAGATCTATGGATTGATAAGAAAGCGAATGGCGCGACGTTTAAATAACAAGGAGCTTCCCTTGTCATTTCCAATTCAATCTCACCCTTTCGAGACTTACCAATTTTTAGCAAGCAAACGATTCTGAGAGGTTAGTTCGCAGTTAGAAATGGTTGGTGTGGCGGAGGGCGCTCTCCGAAGAGAGACACACTTCCTTAACCGCAGGCGGGCTCAAGAAGGGATCTCCTGAAAAGCGGAGAATCATTGACGACTTTGAAGACAAATCGACATACAACGTTCAGAACTTCGAGGAATGATAAGGTACGAAACTAGTAAACGTACACAAACCGAGGAAGAAACCTGGTACTGCTATTTTATGACGCTCTTATAACTCTAAACAGGTGAAAACGAGGGAAAACTCTTGCTTATCCTGTTTTAAGGCACCTTTTATATTTGCGCCACCTTTTACCTTTGCTAAAGAATTGCTATATGACCAGTTACTCCACCGTCGAACCATTTCAATTTCTCACAAGTCGCCACAATATCATATGGTTGCCAACTTGTTAAGGTAATTACAATTTTTGTCCACCTACTGAGCAGCAAGTAAGCTACTTTGAGAAATGACGTCCACAATCCTCCGCAAATCCGAGGATTGTTGACGTCATTTCTCAAAAAGAAAAGAAAAAGAATAGCTGAAATACACAAACGTCGTCTAAGGCCTGTTGGGATTCAGAACAGATGTCCAGACATCGTGGAAACGTCGCGCGATGTGCGTCTGGATTCAGAAGACGTTCCGCAGACGCGTCCAACGTAGCTTTTTAATGATAGCCGGATTCAATTTCGAATAGAACAAAATTTGCTACTTTTCACCATGCAGACTTGCGAAACTGTGGTCTAGGTTAGCCTGAGTCTGTGCTCGGCAGCCGGATCGCCGACTGCCCGTTTTGGGTTGGGACCTGAGTGAAATGCACCGTTTCCTACTCCAGTGGAGCAATAAAACGACAATGATCGATTTTTGGGTACCGTCCGATATTCAGCCTCCTCCTCTGAAGTTCACTCCGATCTCATTGCCTTCAAATCATCTTAACATCTGACTTTCTTAATTATTTTTAATTACTTTCTTATTTACAAACGCTGTACCATTTTCGCCTTAGTCATAGCTATGACTAGACGACCACAGTGGTGATCTCGAGAAGAGCCCCATAGACGTTGAGAAGAAAGTCGATGAACTGCCATATAGGCGCGGTGGACCTCGTCAGGGGAGGTCGAAATGAGGACAGGTAGAAAAAATCGCACTAAAAACAGCTTCAGAGGCCAGAAGTGATCATTGAGGTCCAGGAGTTGAAGCTATCACCAGTCAGTTCGATGTTCTTATCGGTTCCTTATACGAACCGTGCCAGAGAGAGCTGCAAGAAAAGACCTCCCGAGTCCAGTTAAGTATGCCCAAGGGGATGCAACAGTCATGATTCTTATCATTTTAAACTGGACACGTCTTAAAGCCGAAGAGTATGTACTCCTAACCAATGTGACCACTTTTGAAAGCAAGCTTTCGCTTTAAGAAATTTGCAGTAAAACTCCTACATAGGTTATCTTTACAAAAAGTGGGAAGTTTTTAAACCGCTGCAAATTTCCACCGTTTTAACTGAAACAATGTTTATAGGTTCAGCCTAACCAGAGAATGCCTTCAGCTATTTGGAATAAAGATTTTTATTGAAGATTGAGAGTCCACGAAATTAGTTGCAAACCTAATACATAGGACAAGCCTTATGTTTCATATACATGTTGTACCAGTAATTGATTTTAGAAGAACATGGTTCCTTGAAGGAGTGTACAGCAGCAGTACAAATATCGGCTGAATATGTGTAGCTTAGAAAGACACCGTAGCGTATGATAGATCAATTTTTTGTAACTTGCTGTCCCAGCTACATCATCATATCTGTGTTCAAACTAAATTCTTAGCCGAATGGCAGGGGAAGGAGCATCAGGATGTGCCCCGCCTTTACATGGGTGCGCTAGTTAAGCTACACTGCAAATATCCACATCTTCCCGATTTCAATATCAGATTGTTTCCCCACTTCGAACCGTTATGAGAATTCTGTATAGTCGTTTCGTAGACCCTGATTTTGTGAATGCTTCCACATCATTTCAACATATACCGGTAGACCAGTACGAGTTGAGCATTCGAATCAGACCTTTGAATACTTGAATATTGGTGTGTTTCTGCTCCGTTTCGAATATTCGAACGGTTTCGAATACCCGCAAGTTTCGAGCATTCGAATTTCGAATGCATTCGAAAAACGCGATTTTTTGAACATTCAAATTGGAATGCATCCGAAAAACGCGATTTTTTTTGAACATTCGAATTCGAATACTCGAATTCGAATGAAAGTCATTCGAATACCTATTCGAATAGGTCATTCGAGCACAACTGTAGTGCCAACAATCACAACCATGCAGAACCCATACCGAGAACGCATCAATCAGGATTATAAGCGTGCACATTCCGCTGGGTTGTTCGGCCATCCGAAGCGGTTTAATTGGCTGGTGTGTTCTGGCCTCCCATGCTGCCCACATTAATGACCACTAATTTGTCCAATGGCTAGACAACTAGATAACTTAAAATAATAATTAGAAATAGGCGAAATGTGCATTCAAATTGACTCCAGCATACCCCGCAGAAGTTTAGTGCATGGCAGATTCCATGCAGGTATCGAATAACGTCATTCTTTGTCTTTCACACTATCCACTTCAATTTGGTGGTGGATGTCAAATCCATAATGACACTCGACTTACTTCTGAACAAGTGCTTCGACACGCCTGTCGGCGTGTCTCACACTTGCGCGCTTCGCGCGACCTTAGAGAGTCACTAAGCCAAGATCACTCACTTCAAGCAGCTGCTCTGCTTGTGCAGCCTTCTCGTCACCTTAGCAGTAAAAAGAGGTATTTGAAAAACTTAATAATTTCGAACCTTGGTCTACCCTCCTTAAGATCAGGTGAGTAGTTCTTCGATATGAAGCCGTCCAGCTCTCCCTCCCGCCATTCTCAACATCTCTTCAACGTCGGCACTATCTTCAGACAGTTCAGAAACGTAATTTATTTGCGTTAATCAGTGCTTTCGTCCTCAGACTGTTGTGGAGCATTCCTTTGGCAATAGTACCCGCGTGTCTCCCACCTCCCCCCCCCCACCACGATCGGTTAAATCTGGCAGAAAACCACCGGTCAGGCGATCGATAATATCGATCGATACTGGCCTCCACATTGAAACTTTCCACCTGATGTGGAGCACTCCTTCGGCCATAATACTCGCGTGTCTCCCACTCCTTCCCATCCCGATCGGTTAAATCTGGAAGAAAACCACCAGCGTGTCCCAACCCCGCCCCCATCTCCACCCCGATCGGTTAAATCTGGGAGAAACCACCGGCGTGTCTCTCACCCTCTCCCTACCCCGATCAGTTAAAACTGGGAGAAAACCACGGGTCAGGACCTCGATTAGCCCCAGGGCTGAAGTTCCGTGCCGCTTGAACGATACCCACAGAAAACCGATAACGTTGATCGATATCGATTGGTCGACTTCCGATTCGTGTTCAGCGACCTCGATTAGCCCAGCACTGAAGTTGCTGCCAGGCACGTAGAAGCCGTCTGGGTATTTTCCGCTAATTTCTTGCCTTAATTTGTGCCCCGTAGTTTCCCCTATTTTATGACTCATCGCTTAGCGGATTACTATATAGTATGATAGTATTATGAGGAAAAATAACGCAAATGCGCCACACAGCAGAGCTGGGAAGGAACAATGATGTATGACCCACAGACGGGTCTTGCGAAACCTCGTCATATGGCTGTTCCTTGGTCTTGGCATATTGCCAAAAACAATAGAGACGTTTTTCGAGACCTCGTCATATGGGTGCCACCATCCGTTTGGCAGAGAGCCGTCGATGGTAAACAACAGTATTGAACAATTGCCAAATATCCCTCAAACTTACAGAAAGAAGTACACAAAGTCCAAGTGGCTAATTTCAGACCAAAAACCCTTCCTCTTTTATACATAGGGCGATTTGGTGGTCACTCATTACTCCCGCTCAGTAGAACTCGTCCCCATTACTACTGGTCCCCTCAATGATCTTCCTTAGCGGACGACATGTTCGGCACGTCTTCTGAACCCCAAGGGACGTCGGACAACGTCTTCGGCACGCCTTCTGAATCCACAGGCACGTGGGCGACATGCTCGGCACGTCTTCTGTAATTTGTTCAATATCGGCTGATGGCAATCGACACTTCAAAAACGAACTTCATAATCGTGTTCAGCGACCTCGATTACCCCCAGGGCTGAAGTTGGCGACATGTTCGGCAAGTCTACGGCTCGCCATGCACGGTCGCCGACGTGTTCGGCGCGTCTACTGCATCGCCTGGCACGGTTGCCGACGTGTTCGGCACGTCTACCTAGCTGCCAGGCACGTTTGGCGACGTGTTCAGCTCGTCTACTGAGTCGCCAGGCACGTAGAAGGCGTCTTGGTATTTTCCGCTATTTTCTTGCCTTAATTTGTGCCCGTGACTTCCCGTAATTTCCCCTATTTTATGACTCATCGCGTCGACCGATGGTGTGACTCATCGCTTAGCGGATTATTATAGAGTATGATATGTCTGGGAAAGGGTCCGTCTGACCACTTGCTTGTCCCTCAGCCTGTTTAATATGTTCGTGTGTTTGCCCTTCCTTCCGTCACGTCAAGTCTAACGGCCTCTAAGCATTATTCCCATTGCGAAGGATATTTATTGCAATTTTCAGTGTTTGAAGTGGAAATCAAGAGATTCCCTAGCACACAGGTAAACTTTGCACACTGGTAGGATTTAAGCCCCCTGCCGGTAAAACTCCCTACTGAGAAAACGATTTAAATAGATTGCACTATCGGCGATCATGCTTACTTATGAAGGCTGAAATTTATCGGTGATCTCCTCGTTCAGTTATCCACTACACATGCAGCCAACGATGTACCGTTAAGAACTCCTGGAATTTTATGGAAGTATGTTTGATACGGGGCCCGGTGGCACAATCGGAGGAGGTGCCAGTTGTCGCCGGCACTTGATTCCAGCTTTTTGGTTTGGATTTCTCGTCCAGGCTGACCAAGCCTTGAATTCCTCCCTCTTTTTTCACTATTGCCTGCAGATGTATCTGGAAAGGACAAAACACCGAGTTGTCGATTGGTTGGCAACCGCAAATTAATGTAGTGGCCAGATACCCTTCTATTTCCCTCCACCACACCCAGTAACATCCACTGAATTTGACAAAAATCACATCTCTCACCAACAATTGACCCTGTACATAGCTTTGACAGCTGATAGTATTTGAACCGCTTTACAGTAATCGTTTTCTCTTGGCTATATTGCAGATTACGCTTACAAGAAAGGTCAATGAACGTTCTTAGGCAGATTTCAAAGTGACCTATAGAGGGTTGTAGGGGGTTGTCTGTGAAGCACCGTAGTGGTTTTCAAATTTCCTGCGGACATCTGGATAGATCAACAATTGCAAAAACCGCATCAATTCAGTGCGGGCCGATAAAGCAAAACTGACGTCCGGGATTGCCATGTCGTGGTTAGAATCTAACCTGCAAAAGGTCTGAGATTCAGCAGTAGCGGAATTACAGCGAACTCGCAATTTGCTTGTTAGCAATTCAGTAACCGAAGCGTAGCATTGAGGAGCGCCTCTCACGAACATATGCGCAGCAGCTGGATGGCTGAATGGGTACGGGGGCGGGCTTGCAGTAAGAAGGTCATGGGTTCGAATCCGGCAATCGGGGTTCTGCATTGTTGGGCTTGCTCACTTCCCTTTTGCCGATGTAAAGTGTATCTTGAACACCGTAGTGTAACACACTGACGTTATAACCTTATTTTAACCCGTATGATACGATTTAACATAACGATGCTGCCTATCTTCCTCCACCACTCTCTGCTAATCGAAGGTGTAGAGACTTGTACTCCCAGGACTCTGGAGATCGAAAACAATTTTCGCCTGTACTTCATCTTGCAGGCTAATTGAGACGCTGATCACAAATCTGATAAACGTTTTCACGTGATCGTGTGATCCCGCATTTTCATGAGTGATCAAGGTTATCAACGTTAGTACATAAAGCCTCCTTCTTCAGTAATGTGATCAAACTTGCTTTCCATTCCTCTACTTTAAAATGGAAAGTAGTGCAAGAAAAATAGATAATTTAGAAAAAGGAATGGCAGTTTCGTGGCCAGCAGCTTAAACAGTTTCCATAGGCGGGGAAAGGGCGAAATCAGTGAACATGACCCTGCCATCCTTACTCACACACCACAGTAACCCACGCTGGCCGGCCGAATATTCAAAAATGGATACCGTACTTGTGCTCACCACCCAAAATAGCTGTACTGGGCGATGTTTGGGCGAAAATTTTTTCGACCTCTCCTCGACTTTTGGAGTCACGATAGTACAACACTGCCAGTTACGCTGTATCCATCCCTTTACTTGCACATACTCATCGTCACCTACTGTACCGTAACACCAAAAGCGTTAGCCAGATTCGTGAACACCATCCCAATTAACCATCAAGATAAAGTTTGACAGAATCTTATTCTCTACCTACGGAGTCATGAGGCCTACTACAAGCACCTGCATTTGCAACGTCCCCCTCTACCTATCAGTATGGAAGAGTTGCTGAGAAAAAATAAGCTGCAATAGGACCATACTACAGGATCAAATGTGGTAAATTTTAAAAGAGATCGTAGAATTATCAAAATTTACAAGAAAGGCGTTCTCTATAGAAACCCGAAGAATGATCAGCACATTTAGGAGACGGAGCGAAGCAATGTATCTCGACAGCGTTCGTAAATAAGGTCAAAATGACAAACATTTTCAAAACAAGCAGAGAACCTTACAAAAGAACCATAACGTTGTAGCAAATAACAAGAGCTTCCTCAGCGAGACAAGCATGGTTTTTTGGGAATACGACGTAGCTCTAAGCACCGAAAACCTTTCATATCCGAAAAGAGGTAAAAAAGAGTTGAAAAATGAAAACGGTTCCTGGCCAAGGTCAAAACGCATTCCACATCTACAAAAACGGAAACTAATCCGCAGACCCCTGTCCCGGATTCGAACTCTATACCTTTCTCCTGTAAGTCTGCATTGCTATCCACACGCCCAGCCGCTTCCCAGCCTGCAGTGAATGTCATTCACTTGAATGTACCCTCCAGCCTTCTTGAAGAAACCTAACAAATGGTCAGATTTCTAACATATAACTATAACTAAAGCTCCATAGCTTTTGCAGGTTAATTTCTGAGCACTACAAGGTCACTCAAGATTGTACATGCTATCGTGACTCCAAAAGTCGAGGAGAGGTCGAAAAAAAAATTCGCCAAACATCGCCCAGTACAGCTATTTTGGGTGGTGAGCACGAATACGGCATCCATTTTTGAAAATTCGCCCAACCACGGTAGGTTGCTGCGGGTGTCGCGAGTAAGGATGACGGGATCCTGATCAATGATTTCGCCCTTTTCTCGCCTATGGAAACTATTTAAGCTGCTGGCCACAAAACTACCATTCCTTTTTCTAAATTATCTATTTTTCGTGCACTACTTTCCATCTCAAAGTAGAGGAATGGAAAGCAAGTTTGATCACATAGGTGAAGAAAGAGGTTCTATGTACTAACATTGATAACCTTGATCACTCATGAAAATGCGGGATCACGCGATCACGTGAAAACGTTTGTCAGATTTGTGATCAGCGTCTCAATTAGCCTGCAAGATGAAGTATAGGCGAAAATTGTTTTCGATTACCAGAGTCGTGGAGTACAAGTCTCTACACCTTCGATTAGCAGAGAGTGGTGGGGGAAAACAGGCAGCATTGTTGTTAAATCATATCATAGGGGTTAAAATAAGGTTATACCGTCAGTGTGATACACTACGATGTTCAAGATACACTCTATATCAGCAAAAGAGCAGTGAGCAAGCCCAGCAATGCAGGATCCCAACACTCGGTTCCGAATGTAGATCATGATGATCATAAATTATGCCAGCTACGAAATAGTGCACCATAGAGGGCGTACCACAGGTAGAGGACGAGAGATCTACTTAAAAGGTTGCCTATTCTGGCCAGCTAATGAGATGCTCCCTGTGGAAGCGATTAGGTCGAGCGACAAAGGAAGGCCGCCGCCGTCGAGACTATAGAGGTCACTGACTCAACCTTTTTAACCACTACTGATTGCTATATACATCATTGGATAGACCATTCAGAGCGGAGTCGGATGGCTACAATTATCGTTTGATCATGAGATTTTGAAAGGAACTATGGAAAACCGGCTAAAACGGCAGTTCCTGCCGTCTATTCCGACCAAAAAGCAAAAGACAGGAGCGGTGTTGTAGTTATGAGAAATACGATGGTGGGATTCAATGGTAATGCAGTCAACCTCAGCATTTCTACAGAGCATATCAGATCAGCGCAATCACGACAGAATACCATTACGCAAGCGCCAAAATGATGAGCGCCAAATGAAGCCAAATGATTAGCGTCCCGACAGAAATTTGATTTCTTTAAAATATATTTCATACTATTGCAATACTTTGCATGCCAGACTTCATGCTGCGAAATCCGAGTAGTAAACAACTGACACGCAAGTGCTTCATACGATCTCAAAACGTGGATTTTATACGTATGTTGTTGTGCCTTCAACATGAGTAGATAACAGACAGTAACCACTTCCGGAATTATCAGAATTTCTTCGTTGGAGTGAGAGGAAACGATGGCTGCGAAGTCGTAGGCTCGAAAAGGGTGTGTTACGGTCAAATTTGGTATCAAATAAGTTTTCGTAACCAGACGAACCCCGGTTGGGTTGACAAAACGACAACACTGAAACACATTTGAGAAATTTAAAAATTGACTAAAGAAGGTGAGTTTAGCGCGGGGCACAATTAAGCGAGATACGGCAACGAACGTGTGTCAGGTCAATGCAACTAAGCAGTCCTTTAATTTCATTGTTGCTATTCAGGTTTTTGGCCGTTCTTAGATGGCGATCGCATGCCATATGGTACGATGAGTGATGCTGTAACCCGCTATAAATTTCTGGGGAAAAACATTTGCTTCAAAAACGTTATAATGATGCGACGCAAAAAAAAATACGTTTTTGGGTCGCAAACGATTTTCAAGGAAATCGAGGGAAGATATAACATCCACTTTTGCATCGCCAGGGAGTGGAGAACATAAAGCAAAAAAATTGCAAAAAAGATATAAATCACAAGAATCGATGAGAGTGACATAGTGGAGGGAGGTGGACGTCCTGCCTGAAAGCGGCGCGGGCAAAGACGCGGGGCAGTGCCTGCGGAGCCAATTAGCGTCGACTCGCGCAGTGACACCCGCCGCTTCGCGGTCAGCCAGACAGCACTCGCCGCAGAGGCGATGCTGAACCAGCTAACCACGGGAGCCGGTAGGTCGACCAGATTGAGTGTGATTACAATCGATAGAGGAACAGGAGGCCCAGACGGCTTGCATTGACAGTCCAGAAATTGGGATTGATCTGAACCCTACCATCTCCTCTATTAGAATTTCGATATCTGTCGAATGAGCCAGAAATTAACTTGTCCGAATAACCTTTAAGGCGACTTTTTAGGCGTTGTTTATTTTCGTTAAATATCAGTTTTTATTTATATCAGAACTAAATACGAGGCATGGTTCCAGGCTACTGATGTGAAATCTACCATCTCCTGTATTAGAATTTCGATCTCTATCGAATGAGCTAGAAATTATCCTGTCTAAATAACCCTTAAGGCGGTTTTTAGGCGTTGTTTACTTTCCTTAAATATCGGTTTTTATTTACATCAGAATTAACTGTGAGGCATGCTTCCAGGCTGAAATTGCGCGAGGAATATAACTAGAAGACGAGAGACCTTCTAAGAGCACTCCAAGTGCTGAACCTTCTTGAAAACAACATTATGATCCTTCAGTTCCCAGGTTTAAATTGCACGATGAGTTCGATTTGACAGTCGGTAGACCTCCTAAGAACACCAAAGTACTCTAGTTTTCTCAAGAAATTTCATGAGTGTTTCCTAACTCGTTAATTGGTGGAGGAGACATTGGCTATGCAGATACATTGCCTGTTGGACGCGAGGTCAAAACATCGCTAGAAGCCACAGACGACTGGACGAGCAGTTTGAAGTATTGTGTGATGAAATTGTGAACATTAAATTCGATGAAGCACCTATGCAGTCTTCGTCTCGAAATATGTGATGTGTGCATTATAAAGTTCCATAGAAAAAGAAAAAGTTACGAAATGCTAAAGAGGTGTCATGTTGAAACTAACGCTTTAAACTTCTATTAAACGATCTCTCGTCTATCTAATTGGAATCTTCATGCAATTTTATTAGCCCGGAAGCATGTCTTGAATCTAGCCCTGATATATGTGAATAAAAGCCGATAGTTAGCTAAAAATAAACAACGCCTGAAAAAAAGTCGCTTTAAGGATTCTTGAGGCAGGGTTCTTTTCTGGATCATTCGATAGAGCTCGAAATTCTAGTACAGGAGATGGTAGGGTTTACATCAGTAGTATGGAAGCATGCCTCGCAATTAATCCTGGTATACATTAAAACTGATATTTAACGAAGACAAACAACGCCAAGAAAGTCGCCTCAAGGGTTATTTAGAGGATATAATACAGGAGATGGTAGAGTTCACATCAGCAGCCTGGAAGCATGCCTCGTACTTAATTCTGATATAAACAAAAACTGATATTTAACGAAAGTTATACAGCGCATGAAAAAATGTTGAAAGGGTTATTGAGGCAAGATTCTTTCCTGGCTCATTCGATAGAGCTCGGAATTCTAATATAGAAGATGGTAGGGTCCAGATCAAATCCAATTTCTGGACTGCCAATGCAAGCCGTCTGAGCCTCCTGTCCCTCTATCGATTGTAATCACACCAAATTTGGTCGACCTACTGGCTCCCGTGGTTGGCTGGGTCAGCATCGCCTCTGCGGCGAGGGCTGTCTGACTGACAAGGGAGCTCTCTGAACGGTAACGGCAAGAACGAGTACTATAGGGAGAATCCCCGTCCTCCAAATAGTAATAGAACATGTTTTGTTTTGCCGAATCCTTGAGGCAAACGAGTATGAGGGTGTAATGGTTAAGGGTCCGCAGAGCGAGCTCTTCACGGCAGCGCAAGATCCCGGTGTCGTGGACAGGGTGGCGCAGTGGTAGAGGAAACGCCTCATGTTCGTGAGGTCTAGGGTTCGGTTCCCATGCTACGCCCGGTTTTTGCATTTTTATCACAGTATCGGATTCCAAAGAGATTTCCATATCTGAACTTGTGTTTGGCTTCACAGTTCCTGCCCAGTGGTACTCCGCTTCAGCCCAAGCGTGGAATCGCGGTACAGTCCACGTTCCCCAGTTCTCAAACTTGTATAGTGTAACAATTCTAGTATAGCCAAATCTTTTCCTCCGAAACGATCTGTCCTCCCGAAAACGTGATAGTGCCTTCACTGGTTAGTGGTGTCGTGACTCCGGCACAATCCTCTTCGGGTTGAAACTCTTGGTCCTCTTCTTCCACTACCTCCAACTTGTCCACTTCGCCGATTTCCAGTTGTCGCAGTTCGAAATCCTGTAGGGACTTGCTATCCCTTCCGCCAGCTTCATTTCGTCTCTAGAAGGGACAACATCCAGTGGAGGTCCGCATTTCAGTGTCAGTAGGTGAATGACCACTCGAGGGTTAGCAGACATTGTAGAGTCAGTGTTGGTGGCAGCAGCTTATTATGACCGCGCGACTTTGTAAGCATAACAGAAGCGGGAATATTGATCGAGGTGGTAGGTCAAGTTGAAGATCATGAGGTCCCCTCATACACTGTAAGAATACTGGTGGCACTCACCTGACGGACACTAGTAAATTGCATTTGAAGTAGTTTTCTGGCATTCTGCCGCTGTTTCATGTTGTTCCTGCGTCAAAATTTCCTACATTGACAAGGAGAACAATTTATTGGAGTAAAAGTTTCATACAAAATCGCATTTGGAATATTTCGGACATTGCTGGTGAATTACGAGATGTCGACAAATAATAAGTAATAAAAACATCTTACCGTAGCAAACTCCAAAAACAAGTTCAGATATGGAAATCTCTATGGAAATCCGATACTATGGTAAAAGTGCAAAAACGCGACGTAGCATGGGAACCGAACCCTAGACCTCACGGACATGAGGCGTGCCCTCTACCACTGCGCCACCCAGTCCACGACACCGGGACCTTGCGCTGCCGTGAAGAGCTCGCTCTGCGGACCCTTATCCATTACACCCACGTACTCGTTTGCCTCAAGAACTCGGCAACAACAAAACATGTTCTGTTACTATTTGGAGGACGAGGATTCTCCCTATAGTACTCGTTCTTGCCGTTCCGGCGTACCGTTCAGACAGTTCCCTTGTGAGGGCGAAGCGGCGGGTGTCACTGCGCGAGTCGATGCTAATTGGCTCCGCAGGCACTGTCCCGCGTCTTTGCCTGCGCCGCTTTCAGGCAGAACGTCCCTCACTCCATAGTGGACAAGTGTCATATGAATCTTTCGGAAGACCCCACCCTACAATACCCTATCCCCCAACTCTAATGTCTCAGGCCACTTTTTACAGTAACCATTAATAAAGCTAAGAATGAATAATGAAGAAATGAAAAACCACCGCAATGAGGGTTCTGAAAGGGCTTGGTGGCGAACACCCCAAAGAGACGTTTGGCAGCCGGTAAGCCACTGAACGTCTGGTGGGAAATAGGAAGGACTTTAGATGGTGTTGGATGCCGGACAACATGAGATGACCGAATATCCGCAGAATTCATCCAAATACTTGCGCGACTTAAATGAGTTCCTCACAATTTTAAGCTTATACTTATAGGAGCAGGTAAAGAATAGTGTTCACAATCGCGGAAAAGTTTCTCCAGAACTTTCTCCAAAAACAAAGGCTCCAGGACATTACTCCAACGCGACGTTGCGCGCTGCCTGCATGCGACATTGTGGCGCTGAAACGCGGACGTACGCTAGCACATGGTTCGCCGCGGAGCACGAAATTACAGCAGTGTTCAATCTTCTCAACTAGAAACGAAACACAAAACGAATGTGACACGATGTAGAACCCGCGAAAAAGGCACTCTAAACATTAGAGCCTCTCTTGGGTCGCATTAGAGCCTCTCTTGGTTTTATTTCATCCTGCTGTCTCCTTATAGGATAATTCTCCACCTTTTGAGTCAAAATTTGTCTCGATCGCATTTACTCCCCGACTCCTTCCGACTTTTCCTTTGTTCATGTTGTAGTTCTGGTTTTATACAGTTCCTAAACCTATGGCTAACATATGCCCCTAGTTTTTTTCTTGTAGAGATAATAAATTATCGTTCAGAGAATGTGGAGTGGAGTATTCAAGTTTTGCTCTATGTCCCCCTTAATACAAACATACAAGCACTTTCTTCAGAGACTTCTTCAGAGTTGATAGCCACCCCAATTCTTGCTTCGGATTTTCCTCACCAAGCCCTTCGCCGTTTGCCTTCACTCATTTGAAACAGATTGAGTCTCATCCCACTCGCATTTTGGTAACAATCGCTCCCACTTCCCTACCAGGAGACATCGGACGTGTCTCATTCAACTGCCTTCTTTCTTACTTACTAGCCGAAAAACGCGGTCGACAGTCGCCGACACAACACTTTCGCAGTGCGGGTCCAGCAGCAAGACGCGGCTACCGCGTGAGTATGAACTCACTAGCGGTCCAGGTCGGCAGCAGTCTTACCAGGATACTATCTCAACGGTAGGTCGGAACGGCGCAAGAGTTGTATATGGGCAGAACCGCCTCTCCCTGGGAAGTAACAAACTGCAGATATCTCGACCCCAACACAACTCTGCGCAGAGTTAGGGGCGACGGAAGTCGCGTGTTGGCGCTCTGTTGATTCACGTGCTCCACAGCTGATGGGCGCGCGCGGGATGAGGGCTCGTATCGCGACTCGGCGCAGTGCACAGGTGGCGTAGTAGGGAAGCGGTCTGGCTCGTGGGCGAGGGACCGGGGGATTGGATCCCGCGGACTGCGTTTGTTTTGCACTTGCAAAATCCATGTTTATCATATAGTAATCCACCTAGGGGTACTAGTGTGTTATAGTGTTATATTTTCATATAACATATGTTTCAAACTACAGAATAACTAAAATATTCACTTCCGTGTAGCACTTGTTTGAAGCCTATTTTGTGTGACCGTAGTTATGTAACCATACATATTTTGTGGCACTAGTTAAAGTTCTGACTCCACCGACAAGAATTCGGTCAAAAAAATTCCCACTGAAGCTTTGTCTGGGAGGTTATTTGGGGTGCTGATCACGAATCTGACATCCGTTTTTCACGATTTGGTCGGAGAACACTCATACCGTTAACAAGGCTGGTCCAGGAAGGGTCGCTGATTTCCCTGAAACTTTGTCTAGGGGGGGAGGTTATTTGGGGTGCTGATCACGAATCTGACATCCGTTTTTTACGATCCAGTCTCTACCTTCCGTCACCGGCAGACACTTTAAGAATGTAATCCTAGTGCCTTCTGTATCTATATTATCCAGCCGAATCGTGAAGAATAGATATCAGATTCGTGATCAGCACCCCAAATAACCCCCTAGACAAAGTTTCGGGGAAATCGGTGACCCTTCCTAGGCCACCCTTGCTAACGGTATGGGTGGTATGTTATATGTAAACATGCTCTATAACACACTATAGTACCCCTAGGTGGATTACTATATGATAAACATGGATTTTGCAAAAGTGCAAAACGAGCGCAGTCCGCGGAACCCGAACCCTCGACCCTCGCTCACGAGCCCGAGCGCTTCCCTACCACGCCACCTGAGCACTGCGCCGAGTCGCGATACGAGCCCTAATCCCGCGCGCGCCCGTCAGCTGTGGAGCACGTGAATCAACAGGGCGCCAACACGCGGCTTCCGTCGCCCCTAACTCTGCGCAGAGTTGTATTGGGGTCGAGATACCTACAGTTTGTTACTTCCTAGGAAGAGGCGGTTCTGCCCATATACAACTCTTGCGCCGTTCCGACCTACCATTGAGATAGTATCCTGGTTAGCCCTAGTTTATACTTGCGCCGCCACGCGGCACGGCACTACGATCGTCATAGATACCGATTTTTCGCGCCACCCGGTCGATATCTACCCCGACCATCGTGCCGCGCCGCGCAGCGGCACAAGTATAAACTAGGGCTTAGGCCCAGTTTATACTTCGTCGCGGCGCGACGCGATGCCACGTATATTGGCCATATTGATTGTGTGACGCGATCGATCAATTTGGCCTCATTGCGTGGCCATCGCCTCGCGCGGCGATGGAAGTATAAACGGGGCCTTAGGCCTATGTCATACTTCGGCGATGCGTCGGCGACGCTGTGTTGCGCGAGCTGCTACGCGGTGCGTCGGGTCTGCAGCGGGTTCGCGCATCGTTGGAGTAATGTCTGTCCCCCCCCCCCCCAAAAAAAAAAAACAAAAAAAAAAACAGGCGAAGCTGCATGCTACCTCGTCCTAGTTACAGCGCGGTCACTATGCAACAACCTTCCGCGCAACTTGAAAAAAGGTTAACATGAAGTTAGTGGCGAGACGAACCTATTGGTATTTGTATAGATTTAGCTTATTTGCTAGTGCCTCGTAGTTGACTTCTTCATTCGGAAACACCAAACAATAGAGAAACCCGCCTCCCCAACGAACCGAAAACCACCTCAGTTGAAATGCAAGCTGAATAGAACGCGATCGCTTTGTAGTGCTTAAAGCAGCTTTTACCCGGTCACCCTATCCGCACCATGTAGATCTGCGAAATCGTTACGGATCTCAACCGATAGGCAGGAGCGTTCCAGAGGGCACGTGCGCCCAGCTAATTCGCGGAACTTGGAGACATTGTTAGACCCGGTTCGCACAGTTCAACACCGTGCTTGAGGTCACCAAAGATTTAGTTAGCGCCAATGTCCATTTCGCCACCGCGCATAGCACTCCCAGTGTGAGGCGTTGCACCGACGGAATCAAATACTAAATTACTGCAGTTTAGCCTGCCTGGCCGAGGCGATAGAATGCGAAAGGCTGTGGCTATGAGGGCATAGAACCGCTTAACATCGCACTGTTTGTTGTACATTGCCTCTGTTCATAAAATAGTCACGGTCGCTAGGAAACCACCGCAATCTCTCCGAAGGAATTAAAAATGTGTCATATCAAAGCATAAGATTTAAACACCCGTAGAAGTTCGACTTCAAAGTCTGACAGAGCCCGTAAATACATTTTACGGAAGGCTTAATCTATCGTTACACTGCAGAAGAGAACAAGAAAACCACTACATCGACCAGGAAACTGCTCCTCTGCACTTAAAGGGAGGATAATCTAAACGCTAACTGTGGCTATGCAAAAAAATATAAGCGTATTCTAAACCACAGGGAAGCAAAAGAAGATTTACATTGTGTTGGACGGAGTTGGAGATTGCAATTCTTCGATGGACCCATGTGCAATTTTCAATTTGGAGAAAAGCTTTATTTGCCTAAGATTACGTATGAAACTTTGAAACAAGATTACTACTTTATTCAATGATTCCAAAGACTATTAGCAGGCCAGACAGCCAGTTTCCGCCGTTTTCGCCTTTTACATTCAAACGACGATAACTGCTGGCTGCCGGCAGTCAAGCGACAGAGACTAAACAAAGAGTGCCGCGTGATCTCGGACAAAAGATGTCGGTTGACTGCATGAAAGGTGACGAGGGAAGTTCGTCGATACGGGGAGGACAGGGGTACGTCACCCAGCAGTGAGCGTGGTTGAGAGCTGCCTCGTGAGCACTCGCGGTGCAGCGTCGCCGACGCTCTGCAGCTGCAGCTAACTGCTGGCTGCCAGCGCCGGCGATGTGGCGTGGCAGGAGAAGCGGGTCGGCGTCCGCTGCGACAATGCTGGCGTCGCGGAGGGCACAGATGCGCAGCGCGCTGGCGGGCAGCGCGGACTGCCGGGGACGTCCGTCAGCGACCCCGGTGGGCGCCCGAACGGCTCGCCTCCAGCCGGCTCGCTGCCAGCGGCACGTGGTCCTAGGCGGCGCCTGTGCCCTTAGCTGTGATCTACGACAGCAGTGGTCATGCACACCCGATCCGGTCAGCTCCTGACAAGCCTTTTCTGTAAGCTCTGTAGCGAAGCGCGAAGACCGGACGAGGGTTCGGCGGCCGTCCCCTGTCTTTCTGGTCTTCCCCATCTCTTTACCCTCCGCTCGAAAACTGTGAACAGCGAGTTGTAGCATCAAATGCACTTGCATAGCATATAGCATACCAGTTATAGAATTCAAAGAGTTCTGAAATGCATAATGCAGAGCAAAAAGAGAACAACTGCTGCGATTCTCATGAATGGTGGTGGTTATGCGTAAAATTGCTAGAAGCTGAAGCTACCGCTAAAAGTCAACTCCATTGTGTGTCGAACCTTTTATTAGGTTGGAAAAAAAGTCTTTTCATTTTTTTCAAAGATTTATTACTTCACAACTACAAAGTCAAATCAATTGAGATAAACTCTATTTTGTTCTACTACACTTCTCCAAAGACTGGGTGATTTTCCAATTCCTCTCGCTTAAAAGACTGCAGTTCTGGAGTCGAACCATTGATAAATCCAATTTTTGAGGTCTTCATCCGTTCCAAAATATTTCTCTCCAATTTCTTGCTTGAGAGCACGGAAGAGATGGTAGTCGGTAGGGGCGAGATCAGGGCTATACGGTGGATGTGGCATTACCTCCCAGCCCATCCCCTTTATTGTTTCTCTTGTGAGTCTTGCAACACGTGGTTTTGCATCGTCATGCAGGATCATCACCTTCGACTTCTCCGGCCTGTTTTCTTGGAGAGTTGCGACGACTTTGTGGAGTTGGCCGCAGTATGTGACAGCAGTAAGTGTCTCTCCACTTCTGAGAGTTTGCCGATAAATCACTCCTCTGATATCCACCAAACACTCAAGAGAATCTTCCGTTCGTGAACATTGGGCTTGAGATCAAGCTTAGGGGTCTCTCCCTTCTGTACCCATTGCCTTTTCCTCGGAAGTTGGCACACAGAACCCAGGACTCTTCGCCTGTCACAATCCGCGGAAGAAACGATTTTCTTCCTTATCTGGACAGAAGAGAAGCAGCGATGGAGAGCCGTCGACCTTTCTGAGTGTCTGACAGGGCATGTGGAATCCAAGCTCCAAATTTCCATGAAAGCCAAGATTCTTCAGATGGATCCCCACTATCCTATGAGACACTTCGAGCTTCTCTGCCAGCTGACGTGTCGTCTGCCAACTATCGGTACGAAGAAGATGGTGTAGTTCACTGTCGTCCAATCCAGTTGGCCTTCCTGACCATGCTTTGCCCTCAGTGAATAATTTCCCTTTAAAGACTTTCCGAACCACTCATAACAGGCGCGATGAGTAGTAGATCCCAAGCCATATATGTGGTTAATTTGGTCTGCTGCCTGACGTGCTGTGGATTCTTTAATGAATTCTTGAAGAATGCCGTGCTGAAAACGGCCATGAGGTAGATCTGGCATTGAGTTCGGAAGATTGGATGGATAACGAATTACAAGAAGAGTCTTAACCTGTGTCTGCGTGCGAACGGTAGACAAGTGTGATAGGATTACGAAATCAGCAATCAACATTGGCTAGTGCGTTTACAAGGGGAAGGGTAAAAAAAATTTCGAAGTGTGAAGAGACTTTTTTTCCAACCTAATAGCTTTTAGGCCTTTCCAAGTGCATCATATTCTCTCCAGACAATTACGTCTCCAACGTAAACAGTGAAGAAAGTGTTTAGTGCGCCATGTTTCAGGTTTTTGACAACATACGGTTCTACTGCGTTTGGCGTTGATATTTGAGTAGTCTCTTAGCTTCTAATAAGATAATTCACCTTATCAAGTCATTCGCAGCTTGCTCATATACTGTGATTGTGGAGGGTGGAGGGGAGCAATGCTGACAAACCGAGGAGGTGCCCCGATAGTGCTTACCAGAGATGGACGGAAATTTTGAAGAAAAAATTTTGAAAATAAATAATCGTAGATGTCAGAAAGCAGAAATCAGAAAACGTAAAAATTCGAGATTATCATTTAGGCTGTCTATTGTACTCACTAATGCATTTCCTCCAGTAAAAAACACATTTGTGCAGATGAAAACGTGTACATACACAAAAAGTTTCACCTTCTAATGTAAACTAACTTCTGCAACTTCTTGGACATCATTCCCCTCGACTGAAAAGTTAGCAAATTGCAATCTTTAACTCCTTACGAAATCCTAGTAAACCTAGATTCTATCCTAGAAAATTTCGCGTTTTCAAGGATCGTATGTCATGGGGCTAGCTAGCTTCTCTAGAACCATTACTATCCCACCCTAAGGGTGAACTCAAAAACCATATGACTAGCAACCTGCGGTAAATGTAAGCGAATTGACTCTTTCAAAATTCGGACCGAAAGAGGGGAATAGGTATCATAGTTGTGCTCGAATGCCCTATTTGAATAGGTACAGTACCGCTGCTAAACATTCAACCAATTGACGTTTGCGACGCAAAAACGCGTTTTTTGCATCGCATCACGATAACTTCTTTCAAAATCGAAATTTCCTAGCAAAAATTTACAGCGGTCCTTGTCATAGTACGTTCTATCATGTGGCGTGTGATCTCCATTCAGGAATGGGTGGGAGCCTTAAAAGCAAAAGCGAAATTAGGGAGCCACTTAATTGGGTTGACCTGACCTACATGCGTCACTGCGCCTCGCTTAATTGGGCCCTCGGGCAAATCTGGACTCCTTCAATCAATTTTTAAAACTTTTGGTTGTTAAATTTAGGTTCCTTAATGTTTTTGGGATTCGTCTCCCTACGACAATTCATTTGTTACCAAATTCGATTTGAAGATATCACTTTTGAACCGACTGTCGTTTCACAACCGTCATTTTCTTTTATTTCAGCGAAGAAATTATTCATCTTTCACTTGCTATCAAAGTCTGTCATTTAATCTCTTTGAAGGCAAAAAAGAGCACAATAGATATACGCGTTTACAGTCCATTTCATCCACTTTCCGCCCGGTTGCCAACCGTCGAATTCGCAAGCAGCAACCCTTCCGTGGGCAGTACGCTCTGCTAACAAATTCAGACACCGATATCTGTGCTTCAACTTAGCGATGCAGTGCAAAATTGCGCCAGCTCATAGGGCACAAAACGGAGACACTGGCTAGGAGGCAACAGAATGCCAGGTGATCAGGGGGCCAAATTTCGGCTTTTCAAAATGACACCTTCCTCTAGGAATGTGAACAACGTTCCACATCGTTTGTCGCTGAGACTTCGCGGAATAAACCCTGGCATGCTGTACAATGAAATGCCGTGATTTTTCTCTTAAAATCTTCAACCAATCGCGACCCTGTCCATTTGTTGCAACAGTTCGAGAGCCGAAGTGGCGGTACTGTGTCGTAATTGTGCTGACCTGACATACCCTCTAAAAACACTGCGATCGCCTGGCTGTCCAACGAATCTCTCCTTGCTTTTTTTACAGTTATGTACCCATTCGATTGTATTAAGGTCATGTTTCTTGCACTTTGATACTTTGATGAGATTTTGCTTCTGTCGTCCTGATAAGCCCTTGCCACAATATGACCGCAACTGAACCAAAAACCTCGATTTGGAGCTTGGCAGCCGATCACTCCTCTGAATAGGGTATCCACACACCTAGGATACCACAGATTCTTTGTTGCTATAAAGCTGCGATTAACTCTTTACAATATAAATTAAATTATTTCAAGTAAAGCAGTGTTAGTCCCTTCCATTTCGAAAATTAATATTAGACACCTACCAAAGCGCTTAGTGCAACAAAGTAGCATCAAGTAGAAATATGACCTGCCGAGGTTTACGCGAAACGAAAAATTTGGTGGTTCACCAACGGATGCGTCTGTAGCGAATTGTAATAAGTGTTTATTACTTTACAACTATCAGAGCACAACACAAACAATAACGCACAGCTGTTTATATAAGGAAATCCTAAAGGAGGAGCCTAGATGTATGACATATATTGGTCAGGGAGGCTGATAACCTCTAGTCTTAAAAGGGTGTACCGCGGCTAGAGTGTAGTATTTGTGCATTATCTTATTTACCTTCTTGCGGTATCGTTAGGTCATACCTGTGGATGCTATGCAACGATGCTTATCTTATATTGTTAGCCTAAACGTGTTATCATTCATTCCTATTTGTTCTATATTATGATTAATAATACTACACATTTATAGATGTAAACCCTAGTTGGGTATTCACAACACTGGGGCGAGGGGCAAGTAGCGGTAGCGATAAAAGAACATTATAGCACCGAGGAAGCGAGGGGGGATTGATGAACGTAATAGGACAGATAAACAATACAAGAATAGAGGGCAACAATTATGCGAAGTGGATAAAAAGTTTAATGAATCTCCCTCTTGTGTGAAGTTGATGTGCAGCATTGGAAGTTGGTAGTTTTCCTTCTGGCACGTCGTTTCCTTGAGGAACTTCGTATTCGTTGCTCGTTTATCCAAATGATTGAGCCATGGTTTTCATTAACGCATGGTGACGTGGCGATTCTTATATGAGCACCTCGGCGAAGCTGCTCTAACCCGACGGCTTCAGTAACATGTGGACAGCTGATGAGTTCATGATTACCACTCGTCGAAATCTTCGTTCGCTTCTTGGTATTCGGTAGTGCGTTAGTGTTGCAATTTATGGAATTCAGATTCATAGTTTCCTTGGCGCTTGGTTTCTTCGTCCCTTCGGTATTCTGCTTTACGAAATTGCGTGGACGTTGAATCGCAAGTAAATCGTGTCCATTTCCAGTGACGATCTGAAGTTTTGAATTGGGAACACTGTCATGCTCAAATCGGATGCTTCGTCTCCGTTCGTTGTGAAGTTTGAAGCTATCGCCTTCTCGAAACCTTGGTCTCAAATGTTGCTCTGAGCCAATGTATTTGCCTTCTGAAGATATTCTTGCTTCTACAAAATGGTAGGCGTGAGAACCAAACCAGATGGTAGCTTCAATATAGGAGTGTCGCGAAGGATGATCTGATTCAAGAGATCCTGTCCAACTATTATGTCTGGAGAGGACGTCGTAGGAGCAAGACTTCTCTGGGCAATAGAAAGCTTGTTCTTCCTGATGAATGCCTTGTCTTCTGATGATAGCTTTGCGGTACTTGACGACGCGGTCAGCTTTTCTTTGGTGAAGACTGGCACTCGCTTTAGCTTCATGCTTGAGCGAATGTTCTTCAGAGTAATGTGAACTTCCGTGGATTCGAAAGTTTCTTGGAGCTCTCCCATTCCTGTCGTTGTGAATGAATTTGAGTCCTTAGTTGGAAGTTGCAGCTCTTCTCGAAGTTTCTTCTTTATAAAACTTCTTTGAGCTCCAGAGTCGAGAAGGACTACTGTTCCGGTTGGTTTTGCCTATGCCTTTGTCCGCATGAACGGTTTTCTGCTCCGGGTGCGCTTGAGGTGCAGAGAGAAGAATGGTGGTCCTCTCGACATCTTGGACAGGGACCAAGGATTTTGCAGGATTTTGAGTTGTGCCCTTCCCTAAAGCATTTCCAGCAAAGCTTTCGTTGGCTGACTTCGTTTCTGCGTTCCTCAGGAGTTGAGAACGCAGTACAGTACTGTGACGGGTGGACTTCATCACAAAGACATAGAGGCAATGTCCTCCGATGCGAGCGCAACTCGATCTGTCGTGACTCGTTTTGTTTTGAAAACCGGTCGTTGTCAGTATCGTCCGAATAAGGTCACCGTTGTGAGCTCCGTTGTTTCTTGGAGAGTGATGATCTCGTCAATGGCTTCCGTAATATCTTTGACTTCGAAGGATATACCGGCAACGGTTTCTTTCCTTATCACAGTGCTACAGATGTGTTCCGTAAATTTTGAGAGGATCATGCGGCGCCATACTCGGTCCGCATTGAGTGATACACCTGTTTGTTCCAGGTGTATGATCCGTGAGGTAATGGCGGATAGGGTGTCACGACAACTCCTGGGTGTATCGTGAGCACGCGGAATTTTTTCGATCTCGTTTATGAGAATATCAGCTATACTTGCCGACCTATCGTACTGCTTCTTGAGGATGTTGACGGCCCCATAGTACTTGTCCCCTATCACGGGTACGTAGGTGATGGATGCTGCAGCTTCGCCTTTGAGTAAGCCTGCTTCAAGAACAGGAACTTTTCTTGGTCAGTTAAACTGGCATCATTGTGTAAGTGCCTGGAATACCGACCAGAAGGCGTTGAACTCTCTGAAGTCCTCTGAGAAGGTTGGAACCTCGAGAAGAGGTCGCCTGAGCACGACATTGCGTGCTTATGAAGGCGCTACCTCACCTTCTGATTCGTAATTATTTCCACTATTGCCAGTAGCCGGCTGTTCACAGCTGGTGGTTTCCTGACAGCTGGCTATTAGGATGGCTTGTTGAGACAGTTCATCCTTTTTGAAATCCACTTTGTTCTGCCAACGCATGACCGTGATGTCAAGCTCGTACGACTCTGCTTGTAGGTAGTCGTCCAAATCCGTCATGAGATTTTCACGCTCTTTTTTGGTAGGTCGTGAGTTTATTGTCTCAATTGTTTCCTTTAAGCAGTTGTCGTGGTACTGCTTGTCGCTCATTACCGTTCTCATCAGGTGGTTTAGCTGTGCTGTCTTTTCTCTGATGTACTCCTCACAATCCTTCCTTTCTTCCGGGAACGCGAATGGCTGGTCCAGACGGTTGACTTCTGCCTCGCTTGCGTTAATAAGTCCGCAAGCATTCGTCATTTTTGTCTTGTAAACCTGAATTTCTGCCATCTTTGTTGCTTCCGGCGCGTTTTACCAAAGTTTATCAGTAAACTTTGAATTTTACTTCGTTAGGTCCGAAGTAGAAGTCTCTTCCTGCCACGCGGGACTTTTCGCTGCTCTTCTGGCTTCCTCAGGTGGGGTAGGCACAGTTGGCGAACGTTTCGCTAAGTTCTCTCGGCTCCTCAGGTGAGGTATAACCAATGAAAACTGTCGTTTTTTTTATCTTTTTTCAATGAAATGGAAAAAAGAATTTATTTGCTTCCTGGTTTCTCGCGAGAGAAAGCTAAAGGAAGGCTTTCAAAGTACCCCTGGTTCCCTGAAGGAACGCTTAATGGAGTTCTTTTTAGAAGAATTTGTTTCCCTAGCGGTGAAAACAAAATTCAATCGCTTCCTGGATTCTCCTGAAGAGAAACCGTAGGAAGACTTGAAAAGATTTCCTGGTTCCCTGAAGGAACGCTTATGGAATTCTTTTTAAAGAGAAACCTGTTTCCCTAGCGGTGGAAACAAAGGTTGATTGCTTCCTGAGTTCTCCTGAAGAGAACGCCGGGGGAAGTCTTGTAAGATCTCCTGGTTCCCTGAAGGAACGCTTAATGGAGTTCTTTTTTGACGAATTTGTTTCCCTAGCGGTGGAAACAAAATTCAATCGCTTCCTGGATTCTCCTGAAGAGAAGCCGTAGGAAGACTTGAAAAGATTTCTTGGTTCCCTGAAGGAACGCTTATGGAATTCTTTTTAAAGAGAAAACCTGTTTCCCTAGCGGTGGAAACAAAGGTTGATTGCTTCCTGGGTTCTCCTGAAGAGAACGCCGGGGGAAGTCTTCTAAGATCTCCTGGTTCCCTGAAGGAACGCTTAGTAGAGCTCTTATTTCCCGTCTGTCTCTCACTGGGAGAGCTAGCGCAGAGGCAATTTAGCGTGGGTTTGAAACCACGGTCGATGCACCAATTTGGTGGTTCATCAACGGATGCGTCTGTAGCGAATTGTAATAAGTGTTTATTACTTTACAACTATCAGAGCGCAACACAAACAATAACTCACAGCGGTTTATATAAGGAAATCCTAGAGGAGGAGCCTAGATGTATGACATACACCTTTAAAAATGCTAATAAAAAGTATGTAGCATTCAACGGTTATAATAAGGTATACTATACGGACAATAGTACGATAAAAAACAGCAGAACTTACAGTATTCAAGAACTTCTATATTATGTTGAATTTCTTTTAAATAACAGTTTCTGTAGATTTAGTGATTTCATTTTTAAACAGAAATTAGGTGTTCCGCAAGGTGGTAATTTCAGCCCATTGCTCGCGGATCTTACTATGTCCTTTTTTGAATATGAATATTCCATTAAACATTTTAGCTATCATGAACTTTTCAAACCTTTTAGATACATGGATGACATCTTAGTAATACATGATAGTTATAGCGACCATATTGTTGAAATTTTAAAAAGAGTTTATAATGATGTCCTTGCATTCGAAACTACTCATAAAAGTGATTATAGTTGTAGCTACTTGGATTTGGATATACAAGTTAGCGATAATAATATTTCCACTAAACTTTATAACAAAACGGATGACTTCACTTTTCCTGTAAAGCGACTTCCGCATGCACATTCTTCTCTTTCCGTTAATATTAAAAATGCTACTATTTATGGAGAGATCTTACGCATCGCACGCACATGTACACGTTTTGAAGATTTCACTGAGTGTCTAGAAAGGCTAGCTGACATTTTGTTGAATAATGACTACGATAAAAATTGGATTATTAGCAGTATATTTAAAAGCATCTGTAAAAATAAATACATTAAATTCAAATACGGTATTACTAATATAAAGGAATATTTCTCAACAACCTGAAACCAATATTCACCACTTAATTTCCTTTATTTTAGGACATTTGCTCTTTTATAGCAGGTTTCTCTTACTTTATATAGTTCAACATAACAATTTTATGGTTACCATATAATTTTCTTTACTTTTTTTGGTTGCTATTATTACTTATTCTTTCTTATACAGCCCTGGTCGATTCTTTTACTGGTTTAGAAGGTCTTTTATCGTTTACTTCCGATAATTACCATGGTTTCCTATGTCCGTGGTAGTTTTCGTGCTCCAATGATAACGGGTGCGGTATCACACGCTGCGTATAATATTTTACGATTTTCCGGCAAGGGTTCTTATTTCTCTTCTTCTCCTGCCTTTCTCTGCTCATTCTTCCACCTTTTCTTTCTCCTCACCGCTATAGTTGTTATGCTTGTTTGTTTTACCCACCTTTCCTTGCTTCCTTATAGTCGCTTCGGCTGTTTTATGTCCGGTTTTGTCGAAATACCATTGCGATGCTTACAGGTGTCGCACTTCAGCGGAAGGAGCGACTACTTCGGAGATGGATCCTGTCTAGGTACGTTGTTTTTATACATCCTTAAGAGCTTCCCCCCTTACTGAGGAGTTCCGGGGAAGCTCTTATTTTCTTTTATTTCTCTTACATTCGTCTAAGGGTAGGAACGAAACGAATGTAAGAACGTAAGATTAATTTTTATTGTTCTGTTTTAATATATTGGTCAGGAAGGCTGATAACCTCTAGTCTTAAAAGGGTGTACCGCGGCTAGAGTGCAGTATTTGTGCATTATCTTATTTACCTTCTTGCGGTATCGTTAGGTCATACCTGTGGATGCTATGCAACGATGCTTATCTTATATTGTTAACCTAAACGTGTTATCATTCATTCCTATTTGTTCTATATTATGATGTAATAATACTACACATTTATAGTTGGGTATTCACAACATCAAACTTGAAGATGTTTTGGTTACACCTATGGACAGGAGAGAGGTAGGAATCTTGAATGGCTTAAACGGTGGATCCGGGTTCAGTAGTGCTTGCAATTTCGAGTGGTAAGAGTCGTAACAAAAAAAGAAAGAAAAAAAGAAACAAAACCTCATCAAAGCTGCTGCTTGCGAATTCGACAGTTGGCAACCGGGCGGAAAGTGAATGAAATGGACAATAAACGCATATATCTATTGTGCTCTTTTGACAGACTTTAATAGAAACTGAAAGATGGATAATTTCTCCGCTGAAATAAAAGAAAATGACGGTTGTGAAACCGTAATTTTTTTATTTCAGCGAAGTTCAAAAGTGATATCTTCAAATCGAATTTGGTATCAAATGAATTGTCGTAGGGAGACGAATCCTAAAAACATTAAGGAACCTAAATTTAAGAACAACCAAAAGTTTTAAAAATTGATTGAAGGAGTCCAGATTTGCCCGAGGGCCCAATTAAGCGAGGCGCAGTGACGCATGTAGGTCAGGTCAACCCAATTAAGTGGCTCCCTAATTTCGATTTTGCTTTTAAGGCTACCACCCATTCCTGAATGGAGATCACACGCCACATGATAGAACGTACTATGACAAGGACCGCTGTAAATTTTTGCTAGGAAATTTCGATTTTGAAAGATGTTATCATGATGCGACGCAAAAAACACGTTTTTGCGTCGCAAACGTCAATTGGTTGAATGTTTAGCGGCGGTACTGTATTTTACGCTATTTTAATGCACCTGTTTTCTGCAAGTAGTTTCTGACACAGCGACGATCGACAGCGCGTCCTTATATAGGGTATCTCACAAAGGTCACCCGTATGGTTATTCGGGACAGGGGTGCACATAAAAATCTCTGCGTTGAATTTTTAAACGAAATTTTTTAACGGAAAATTTTCGTTAAATTTCCGGTAAATCGTGAAATTTCGTTAAAAATTCGAAATATTTAGATGCAAACCCTTATTTCAAGTGAAAAAATCAAGGAAGTCGTATAGGCTTCCACTTCAAGAGTTCAACAGCTAAAGTTCAAAGAATGGGGTGCAGCATTGCAATGTAATAAAAACAATTCAAAATCAACAAACGTAGAAAGATAAACAAGCCTTCGGTAACAACTTATCTACAAAGTGTGGAATAAGAACAGCTATGGAATTATCATGGAAGATGATCACCGACAAGGCACCTTAAAATGTGCGATCAGGCAGAATCCGGAGTTCCCTCTTTTCCTAGATCTTTGCGAAACCGTTTTGTCTGACTGTTCTACAACCTTATACAATTTCGATGCGGGCACAGGCCACTAAGTACAAAAAGGTCAAATAAGGATACAATTAAAAGCCAGTCAGTGCAATGTTTCCACGTTATCCGACGCACAATTTTCGAGTGCCCGGTGCGTGGGACCATCCATTTTTTGCAGCGTCGTGACCATAACACGGCATCGTGTCACACGTTCCACACTGCTGAATAGGTGTGACACATCGTTAATGTGTTAACATTCAGGAAAGTAGCCTCCCAAGTTTTTGTTATTGGCGCTTCTCAAAAATCGTTTAAAATACGTCCAGCGGCCTAAAAAATGTTCTCTCCGTTTCGGCTATTCCAGGTGGTGGGCAAAAGTATTCTGGGATAAGCAGCGTCAGGTGAGGATAGGCATATCTTACGAGAAGGTTAGATCAGTATATTTTTGTCGATTCGTTGACGTACTTGGGGGCTCGGCGAAGAAATTTCTAGCTCCAAGAGGCACTAAAGAATAAGGATAAAGGACGGCGTTACTCATTCCCTTTTGGGATGCACCACGCATTCTACTTCTTTGAGATGCGGAGGCGATTTGTATGCGTGTTTGGCCTATACATACTTGCGGTGGCGAGCCGATGAATAATTCAGCGCTTTATCCTCCCAGACAAGTCTGGATGGAAGGATTGGTTGGCTGGGGCGGGAAATCCGAACCAGGAACCTGGTATCGGGTGACAACCGGCACCTCCTCCGACTGTGCTACACGCGCCCCCAGAATGCATTGTTTCCAACAATTCAAAACAAATTCAAATATCAAAGTGTTCTTGCCAATTTCAATACGGTCAAACTATGTTACGATGTTACGTGCGGTCAAACAGGTGGTGTAAGGCGAACATCGCTGCCCGGAAAGCAGAAGATGCGGGTTCGAGTCCCACCTGGCGCAAGAGTTTTGATCGTAACAAAACATCCTATAACAACTTATATCCAATTTTAATAGTTTTTCAGGAACAATCCTAATCGGAAGGGTGAGACCTGCAACAATCGTGAAGACTAAGGGTAAAGGTGATAAGACCACTGAGTAGAAAGTCCGTTAAAAATTGCGGTCAAACAGCGCACAACAATCGTGAAGACTAAGGGTAAATGTGATAAAACCACTGAGTAGAAAATCCGTTAAAAATTTCGTTAAATTTCTTAAAATTTCCGTTAAGTCGTTAAGCCAGATTTTAAGGAGAAATGCCGTTAATTCGTTAAATTCGTTAAATCGTTAACCGTTAAATGTGCACCCCTGATTCGGGATGCTGAACACGAACGCGACGTTCATTTTGTGTTTGAATGGTTTTCGTTTGAATTTGAATACTCGAATTCGAATATACAAGACAATGGCATTTTTCGAATACATATATTCGAATTCGAGGATTCTAAATTTGTGAGCATTCGGAACCATTCGAATATTCGAAAAAAAATCCGAGATCAACTGTAGTGAGTACACATCAGCATGTGGTTGTCAATGACAGAGGATTTAATATTGAGATTGAGATTTTCGCATTAGGATGAAGGCGCATCATTGCTTCACCTTGACCGTTCAATTTCTAAGTGCAATTGCAGATGAGATTATTCGCGAAATTAATGGTCCTATGGTGCAAGAAACGGTACTTTTAAAGCCAGTCATAAAGAAGAAGGTTACCCACCACTATTTGCCTTTTTCGAATGCATCACGACCTATGATGAGGGTCTGAGAAAATTAGAAAACAGAAAACAGAAAATTTCGAAATTATCAGGAGACCTAATTATTCTACCCAAAGATCCATTTTTCGAGTAGCAGACGCTTTTTTGTATGACTAGAAATGTGGTCGAGGACAAGCGTTTTAACATGTAGGCGTTTATAAAATTTCTAGTACACTCAGAATTCAACACAATCAGCAAACTGTAAATCTTGACTCTAAGATCCTAGGATTTTCGTCATTTGAAGTATGCAACATTACTCATCAGCTTTATTTCACAGCTAACCCCTAACGATTACACCAATAATAGCAATACTACGAGTGTTTCTGGGAGAAACAAATTCTTTGGTTCTTCCAGGTTAGGGCTACAAAGGAGACATGCGAAAAAGAGTGGCTTACAAAGGATGAGTTTTACCTATCACATTAGTATTAAAATAAAAAAATAGGCGTTTACTGATCACCGATACATACCAAAATGAAAGTGTAACCACAAATCAGATTATTCGCTAGATTAGTAGTCCCAATTATAAAGAAAACTAGTATTTCTTTGTGATTACGAGGCTGTCAGCACGGCAGGCTTCAGGTGAATGTGTTTTCTTGAATGCATAGATAAAATAGAATGGTGATCAAGCATGTACCTTCCCATCATATTTTTAATTATTACTCTTCATGTATACATATCACATTACATCTCAGTAGAAGACTATCTTGCTGTTCAGGACCGTCTTGCTGTACAGGAAGGGAGACGTGCACGACACCGACCTGCCTGCTGTTCATAGTCTATAAGCTGTTCACTCGAGTGATCCTGAATAGGGTTAGCAGAACGCTGGACGAATGACAGCCATGCGAACAAACAGGATTTCGGAGAGGATTTAGCACGGTAGACCACCTATGCAACATTACATGGAAGTATCGCGAGAGTACAAGCCGTCGCTGTGCCTTAAGTTCATCGACCTGAAGAAGGCACTCGACTCCGTCGAAACTGAAGCGGTCATTGACGCCCTGCTCACTCAGGGTATTCCTACTCAGTACATCAGAGTCCCATGGGAGCTGTACAGTGCATTCATGACTAAGATTTCACAATTCTACAACGACGTCAACGAAAGGGAGGGGTACGACAAGAGGATACCAGAGGATACCATAAAGCTGGACTTGGACGTTGGACTGCAACAGCATCTTACGAAGACGATGTTCATGAGGAGCGAACAAGTTTTTGATGCCCAATTCTGTCTCGACGAAACGAACCCCGAGTGCTCCAGCAAGTGTATCTGGGTCGCGAAGTCATCATAGCTAACGACCTTGTGCCTGACCTGGACAGCAAGAAACGAGCGGCGTGGTGAGCTCTCAAGAGCGTCGAAGATGACGTAAAAAAGACGAGGAACGCCTGAACCGTGTCCACTTATTCGGCTGTACTGTTCTTCCTGCCCTGCGACTCAGAGACCTGAGCCATACGAAAGCGGGATCAGCGTCGCAGTGTGGGAACCGAGAAAACGTTGCTCGGAGTGCCACGACTCACGCAAGTGAAAGAAGGCCTCCGATGTTCCTAGCTGGAGCCGTCACCGACTGGATTCCGACGGATGTCAATAGAACAGTTTCTATTGATCGTTTCTGAGAGAGAAACGATAGCGCTGCTCAAAAGAGATACAATATCGAACGATACTGAATGTTGAGCGACCTTCACCGTACTGTTGCTAATGTGTAGTGTGCTAAAGGAAGAAGTACACGCTAGCAACGCGTAAAGCGGAAGCGAACGATAAGGAGCATCGACATCTTCCATCACAGATCGTGGGGTCTGAGCCTTGCCGCGGCCCAGACCTCTTCCGCAACGATTCACTTGTTGTCTAAACCCGGCAGCGGTAGCTCGTCACAGCCGTGACGTCTTGCGAAATCTCATCAAACAGGTTCCTTTGGTTATATAATAGGATATTGATTTTCTGATCGAAGTCTGAGCTGAACACGCAACACCCGCCTTATCGATTAAGTCTGAGAGGGAACCGGCTAAACAGGTGAAACGATAGGTAATATTGATCGACATAATGTCTGAGAGAAAACCAATATCACCGCTGAAAATATCAATAGTACGATTGAGATTGATTCCCTTCGAAGTTTCACCATGGTGGCTGATTACCTATTCGACCTTCCGTCGGCCGTCATAATCACGGAACACTCACCCAGATCGATCAAGTCTGGTCAAGCGATGGATAATGTCGATCGGTATTGATTGTCTGAGCGGCTATAATAGGATCGACTGGCACATCAAAACACCTTCGGCCATCATAATATGCTGTTGCTAATGTGTTGGGAGCTGAAGGAGGAAGTAAACGTTAGCATGCACGTAGCGATCTTGGAGGGAGGCAAAAGCGAGTGGTGGGGCACGTCG
>OX377206.1:57201898-57300737 GCA_947396885.1 Heligmosomoides polygyrus polygyrus
GTACCTTCCTCACCGGTCCTCCCTCCACCTGGTTCCCTCTTTCAATGGTCGACCTTCCATCGGTCCCCCTTTGGACCCCTCTCCCAACTCACCGGCTCCCCTTCATTGGACCCCTCCCCCCTTCATCTGTTCTCCTTTTCATGGACCACTCCCCCCCCCCCCCCACCCCCACCCCCCTTTCACGTTCCCCATTACTGGTCCCTTCCTCACCGGTCCCCTCATCACTGGATCCCTCCCCCTCCTTCACCGGTTCCCCCTTCACTGGGTCTCCCCCCCCCCCCCCCCCCCCCCCCCCCCCCCCCTCACCGGTCCCCATTGCTGGTCCTACCTTCACTGGTCCCTCCTTTACTGGTCAACCCCTCACCGGTCTCCCTTACTGGAACCCCATCCTTCACCGGTCCCCATTGCTGGTCCCACCTTCACTGGTCCCTCCTTTATTGGATAACCCCTTACCGGTCCCCCTTACTGGAACCCCATCCTTCACCGGTCCCCCATTACTGATCCCACCTTGACTGGTAACACGTCGTCTGAATCCGGAACTCTCGCGCGACATCGGTGACACCTCTTCTCAACCCGAACGTCCTTGGTGGGACATCGGTGACACGTCTTCTGATTCCAGACACCTGTTGACCCACCTCGCTTACACCTCTTCTAAACCCGGGTGCATGTTATAGTGAATTACTTCAGTATCTCTCAAATACACGATAACTCTCATACTGTTTATTTCTCTCAAGAATGTGCTCTGTTCTTTGAAGCCGTGCAGTTACGGTAGTTCTGTTCTCACCGTTATCTGATGAGCCGCCCCGCGGCGGAGAAGTTCCCACCGTTATCTGATATATCTCGTGAGCTACCCCGCGGCAGCGCAGTTCTCACCGTTATCAGATATGACTCAAGCTCCGCCTCACCACATTCCTGCGGGACTAGCGTATAAAAAGCGCGAGCCGTAGCTGTGAGTCAGTTCTTCCTGCTCTCGTATTCTAGTTATTTGTAATTCCTTAGGCACACTACAAATACACAAGTTATCCTCCTCCTCAGCATTACACTATAAGGAACAATAAGGACAAGACGTCATTTTATTATTATTGAGGTAGCCTTTTGATTATTGTTGTAATTATTGGTGTATTCGTTATTTTCGGTATATTTTATGTAAATAAAGTTTAATTACCCAAGTTTGAGGTCGAGTATCGAAGTCCCGCGTGGCACGATATACATATCGCACTACAGTAACGACTTATCGTCTATAACGACTATACTCACATATTCGACCACAATTGGTGCATCGGCTAAAGGACGACTGGAGAAGGTGCGCCCCTTATTTTCTGCTATCCTATTCACTACTGCTTCACAACTTCGACACTAAACTGCACCCTCGCACCTTACTGATCGAAGTTTGTGCACTATAACGGAAGACTCCTAAGGTCACACTAGCATTACATCACGTCGACTTTCCGCGTATTGACCGCAAAATGGCGACAGTGGTTAGAACGCAGAAAGGGCTCATGACTAAACGCCTCAACGCGATCTCCGAGTGGCTGCACAATAATGAAGCCTTGCTGAGTACAACTCCAGACGCGGATAAAAGGAAACATGCAAGTAAATGTCGTCTAGCACTGAAAATGTGCGATGACTACATCGAACTTTTGGAATCGTCGTTAAGCACGCTGGCAGCAGCGTACGACAACGTCGAAGACCGTTCCCAGGAAGAGGACAAGGAGTTTGAAAAATATGTGAATAAAGCACAACACCGTGATGAAGTTGCAGGATCGTAAAGACAATCTGATAAGCACTCCTCACGAGTTGGAAGGCGATCTCAATGGAAGGGATCAAGACGCACAACAAGAGATAGGACGCACGAACCTACTCTCACTTAGCAAGCTCCCAGCAATTCCCATACCAACATTCAGTGGTAAGCGATGGGAAATGGGACAACTTTTGGGCACTGTTCCAAGCGAACGTGCACAACCAGGATTTGACAGATCTACATAAATTCAACTACCTACTGTCCTCACTCACAGGCGAAGCAAAGCAATCAATCGCACGATTCCTAGTTACCGCAGCTAACTACTGCAAAGCGCTGGAACACTTAAAGAAACGCTACGGACAGAGAGAAGGAATAGTACGCGACTTGCACAAGTCCTTGAAGAACTGCACGGCATCGGGCCCTCGCACGGAGGATCAGTTGTTCGAGAAGGTATCAGCGATAGCAGCTTAACTGAAGGATCACGGTGAACATCTAGACAGTTACCTCACGATCCATACATTTCTGCACAAGTTTCACAGCAGAATCCAGAAGGCAGCCATGGAGAAGTGGCTTCGACATGAAGTAAACTCCGCGCACCACAACGCCGAAGAAGTACCACATCATACCGACTGGACTCTGGAATTATGCCTTATCGCCATAGACGATATCACTTCTCAAGAAGAGAAACTGAAGGAGATGATGCCCGCAGATCTCTTAAGGGACACACCTTACCAGAAACCGAACGCTATACGCGCCGACACTATTCGTGCTCCCAATTCTTGCGAATATTATAAACAAAAGGGACATAGATGGAGTTCTTGTCAGGGAATTCCATCACCGCCAGCTAAAAGAGCGTTTCTCATAGAATCAAACAGATGCTTGAACTGTGGTTCGGACACACACCGAGCCGCATCATGTTTGAGCGGCAACTGCCGCAACTGTCAGGGCAAGCACCATACCGCAACTTGCACCAAAATAAGGAGACATCCTGTTGACAAGCACCATACCGCAGCTTACACCAAAACAGGACATCCACGAGCCAAGGATTCTAACAGAGGAGCACTGCAACACCAGACGCGTGAAATTAAAGAGACACCAGCGGACGCTCCGAGACGTAAACCGACGAAACTGTCCAAGCAATTAGCTGTCACAGCAGAAGCAGAATACTCAAATGAGACGCAGCAGGACGCAATAGTACTTCAGACATATAGACAGCAACGGGACAACACAACTCCACGGAGCAAAGTGGTTCTTCTAGTGGGTTCCGCACAAGTTCTTGATTCCCAGAATAGGATCCATGAAGCAATCGCACTTCTGGACACTGGATCAGAACTATCGTTCATCTGTAATGAATTTGCGGACGATTTGGAATTACCCCTAATCGACAATACGACACTCGTCATTAGCACATTCAGCTCGCAGTCGCCTGCATCAAAGGAATATGGCATAACTACGCTGCAGCTGTGTGATATTGAGGGTCGTCAACATGACCTACGACTATATAGGAGCGAATACATTACGGGTGCGATTGAGCAAGCAGATCTCGGTCAAGAAGATCTTAACTTCATCGCCCAACATGGCATTGCCTTGTCCATGGAAAAGAAAACGTCTGCGCTACAACCAAGATCCTGTTAGGATGTGACTACCTGTGGAATTTCATGTTGCCCATAGGGAGATTAATCCTCCCGTCCGGTCTCCAGCTGATACCAACAAAGTTGGGATATATAGTAAGCGGTTGTCAATCAGAAGTGACATCGGAACCGGCAAAAGCCCTCACCATCACTACTTCCAATGAGGAGAAGGAAACATGGGATCGACATTGGGCACTAGAATCCTCGGGCACAAATGAATTCACAGGATCCACTCGAACAGAAGTGGAGCAGACCCATGACAAGGTCTTGAAAGAATTTCGTAACAGCATACAACGTAGAGACGACGGTTACTACGTCAGATTGCCATGGAAAGGAAACTATGCTTCACTCCCGGACAACAAGTCCATCGCAATAAAACGACTTCACAAGGTTCTAGAAATGTTCTCACACGACAAACCAATGTTGGAGCAGTACATTCAAGGACCAACTTGAGAAAGGCATCATTGAAGAAGTTTCGCAACAAGATGATGCTACTGAAAGGATGGTAGTTCACTATCTTCCACACCAAGCGATATTAACCCTCGCCAAAGAAACTACCAAAATGCGGATCGTATTTGACGCATCAGCGCACTACAAGGACAAACCGTGTTTGAACGATGTCCTTCATCAAGGACCTCTTATACTCCCAGATATGTTGTCCATTCTGCTACGATTTCGTGCACATAAGATAGCAATTATCTCCGACGTGGAAAAGGCGTTCTTGCAAGTACGCCTACAGGAGATCGACCGAGACGCTACGCGTTGTATGTGGGTGAGAGACATAGGACGTCCTCCCACACCAGAGAACATCGTGGTGTATCGTTTCACCAGGGTCACCTTTGGTCTAAATACATCACCCTTCCTCTTGGCTTGGCGTCCACGATCGAATTCCATTTGGATAATATGACTTCAGGAAGCAGTATGGGCCAAGAAATCAAGGAGAATCTCTATGTTGACAACCTAATCATAGGAGCAGAGTCAAAAGAGGAGGCATTAGACAAGTATTACATCGCGAAGGACATTATTACAGGACTCAATATGAACCTAAGAGAGTTCCTATCAAATGATGAAGATTTCAACAAGACGATAGCGGATGATGACCGATCAAAAACAAGTTGTCCAAAAGTATTGGGAGTCAGCTGGAATCCAAGCAAGGACACAATCGTCCTCCGCGGCACGATGAGCACGACAAGCATCGTGACCAAACGCACTGTGACGATGCAGCTTGCATCTGTCTACGATCCTCTTGGATTACTGGTTCCTGTACTTCTACCGGCGAAAGTGTTTCTTCAGTCATTGTGGAAAGACGATTACAGTTGGGACACACCGTTGTCACCACACCTACGAGAACAGTGGCTAATCATATCAACTGGGATATCTACTTTCTATAAGGAAATACAACGACAGGCAGTAGATCGTGATCACCCTTCCACTATGTTTGTCTTTACGGATGCTAGCCAATTCGCTATGGCAGCATGCGTGTACATCGGTTCATCTTCGTCAGCCAACCTAATTATGGCAAAATCGAAACTCCCAGTCTTGAAGACCTCTATTACAATTCCGAAGATTGAGATAAATGCCCTAACGCTTGGCGCACGTCTGGCACACTATGTTCACTCATCGCTGGAAAATATACAGCAAATCCGGCAAACTCTGTTCTTTACAGATTCCGAGATTGTGCTAGGATGGATAAAAACACCACCAGACCGACAAGCTGTAGGAGTCCTAGTATCGAATCGCCTCAAGGAAATTTATTTATTTATTTATTTATTCAAGACATGGGCCGTAGCCACACGTAGAAGTAGATTGTTAAAAACAACATCCAAGGAGTGACAATAAAGTACAATAAAAAATACAACAAAGATCCGATGAGGTTCATTGCAAACGCAACAGTAGATTCTTGAAACCACGCAGAGATAGACCCAAGGCATCTTGATTTGCATTCAAAACAAGGTTGAACTCCATTATACTCCCGTAGGTGAAGAAAGTTGTTCTGGCTTGCGATTTTATAACCGCAACATAGAGTCTGAGTTTGCCCCTTTTATTTCTTGTCAAAGATGAACCGAAAAAGCAGAGTGGGTTAATAGAAACCTTTCCTGTGAATATTTTTAAAAACATAAGAAGATCGAATATTTTCCTTCTACTGTGAAGACTTGGTAAAGACAACATTTTCGCTCTCTCAGCACTATTTGGTATCTGGTAGTAAGTGATGCCGTAGCATCTCATCATAAGCTTACGAGTAAAGCTGTTTTGAACGCTCTCCAGAAGTCTGATGTCTTTTTTCTTTGTAGGGTTGAAAATGGTGGTTCCGCATTCTACGATGGGCCTTACATATGTATGTCTTATATGCTCGAAGAAGAATATGAGAATCTCTGCTTCTCAAGGCCTTAAAAAGGTTGTAGATGCGATAATTTGCCTTTTTAACCAATGTTTTTAGTGCAGGTCAAACGTCAAATCCCTAGATATCAGGAAACCTAGGTCACGAACTTCATTTACTGACTGCAATGTGACACCTCTCAGTTTATATGAAGGGTTGCCACCGGCGCGATTCTGTCCAATAATGAGACAATGCGATTTTTCTGCTGCCAAAGGTAGTTCCCATCTTTCAGCCCAGGAATCTGTATAGTTCACCGCCGCTTGAATAGAAACGGTATCATCTGTCTTCTCAATGGTCTTGTAAATCTTAATGTCGTCGGCGTACATCTTGCAAACGACTCCAAACCTTGAAACTGATTGCGGCAGTTCGTAGGTGTACATCAAAAACAGCAAAGGAGAAAGTACCCCTCCTTGCGGTACACCGCTGAACGTTTTGAAGACACTGGAATACTGTCCCTCTACTTTGACTTGGTATGTCCTTCCTGAGAAAAAATCTCCTATCCAGTCTACTATCATGTGGTGAACGCCCACCACTTTCAGTTTTTGCAGAAGTTTCATCAATGGAACTCTATCAAAGGCCTTAGAAAAGTCGAAATATATAACATCTGTACGCTTCTTTTCCTCTACAGCTTTTGTCCAGTCATTCAGTACTGTGAGAGTTGAAGTCTCGATGGACCTTCCTTTTAGGAATCCAAACTGGTTACAGGAGATAACCTTCTTCTCTTCCAGATGCTTTAGAATATGTTTGCCGACGATTTTTTCAAATGCTTTCGCGAATACGGACGTTATGCTAACTGGTCTGCAGTTTGTTGGATTGCTAAGAGGAGTTTTCTTAGGAATCGGGGTGACAAAAGCGTGTTTCCATCTCTTAGGGACTTCTGCTCTCATGTAGCTCCCATTGAAGATATATTCCAAAGGAAATCCTATGTAGTCAACTAAGTTTTTGATAAAAGTAAGTGGTATATGATCCGGCAACGCTGAGTAACTGTTTGGCCATTCCGCCATGATCTTAGGTATGTCTTCTCTGTGAAACCACAACGAAGGACTCATCTCAGGGAACTCTGTTCGCGCATCATCCCTACCCGTTAACAGGTCTTTGCCCTGGTCATCAACTTTCGTGAACACCTTTTGAAATTCCCTAGCAAGCAAATTGGCTTTTTCGCAAGGAGAAGAAAAGTGTAAACCATCACTACTGACTAAAGTTGGTACGCATTTAGGAGCACTTCTTCTACCGCCATTACGAGAGTTAATATATTTGTAGATTTTGCCTTGTCTCCTTGCTCTAGAATTTTTTCTCAGTGTATAAATTGTAATTGTAGCTTTGTCAACTTTTCTACTGAAAGCCACATAATCTGACCATGCGTTTGAGTCCATTGATTTCGAAGCCTTGTCCCACAATAAGGAACGGTAACGGTTCACTCGTTCTAGATACTTAGGAATTTTTAGATTTCCTGGCTTATTCTCACGCATGGGGACATACAGGTCAATCACATAATGTAAAACCGCAAGAAAAGCTTCGTACTGTTCGAATTAGACGAATAGTGAAAGATTTGGAACCAAAGGGAGCTAACTGCTTATTTGGACATATACCAACGAACGAAAATCTCGCAGGCTATGGCACAAGCGGATTCAATTCCGGATCGTGTGAAGCTCAAATATGGTGGAACGGACCAAAGATCATTTGAAATGGCACTACTGCAATGGAAGCGTTTAAGCAGATGTTCGCAATCACAACACAAGACGAGGAAGAAAATGACGAGAGTACATTCAATGTGGCTGTGACCTCGTGCTCTACAAAACGAGAGAAAACTCCCGAAGCAACCACTGTTTTCGATCTATCCCGCTTCCATAACCTCTACAAAGCCCAGAGAGTGGTGTCATATGTGTTCCGACTTTTAAAAATAATGCTACACAACTTCCCACCAGTTCGGAAGGAAGCGATTTTCTCCTCTATTCCGGCAATAAGATGTGCATGTTCGAAACACGAACTCTCAAGATTAGAGCTGCAAGAAGCCAAAAAGGCCATTGTTCGCGATCATCAACGAGTATTTGTTGACGAGCATCGCGTCAAATCACAAAAAGACCTTAACATTCAGCAGGACGACGAGGGAATCTTGCGCTGTTACGGTCGTCTCAAACACGCAGATATAGCGTCATCTGCTAAAACACCGACATTCATCGGACCAAAAACGGCATTGGCTCAGCTCATTATTTGGGAAGCTCACAATCGGTATCACAAAGGAGTAGCCCACACAATGTCTTCAGTACGAGAGATATACCGGATACCGAAACTAAGACAACAAGGGTCGCAGCTACTCAGGAAATGCCTTCCATGCCAAAAATTTAACAACTTACTCTACCGCTATCTGGAGATGGGAAACCTGCCCAAACGACGAATACAACGAGCACGACCATTCGAACATATCGGATTAGACTACTTTGGTCCACTTGCAATTCAGAATACTACAGCGCAGTCTGACAAGGCCTACGGCTGCATTCTTACATGCGCCACAACTCGGCTCGTTCATTTGGAACTAGTTGAAGACATGACCACAGAGAAATTTTTGCATGCACTACGAAGGTTTTTCGCAAGGAGAGGTACACCGAAGACCATTACCTGCTACAATGCGCCCACATTTCTACTGGGAGAAAAGATACTACACGAGGCGATAAAGCAGATGATGGCACACATGGGCACGACCGACGCGATTGCACGAAGAGAGATTGCATGGATCCATATCACCCCTTATGCACCGTGGCAGGGTGGATTCTACGAGAGGCTGATACGGTTCATAAAACAATCCCTATACAAAATGCTAGGTCAACATAAAGTGTCGTTCGATGTCCTACAAACGATGCTTGCAGAAATTGAAGCACTGCTGAATTCAAGACATCTCACACATCAAGAGGAAAATTGGGATCAACAACCCATCATTCGCCCAATAGACTTTATTCAGAGAGATATCATCCTAGACTATCCCGTTAGACTACGTTGGTGCGCCTTCAGACGACCCTACATACCATACTCCTGAGGAAGCACAACAACTCGCGACTCAACTCCAAGTGGAGAACGCCTTAAAATCTTCCTTTAAACTAACCGAGGATTTCTGGCACATCTGGAGCACACAATATCTGACGAGTCTTCGAGAGCACCACAGACGAAATATGGATGTGAAGAGAGGTACCACAACAACTCCACAAGAAGGGGCCGTTGTTCTACTCTGCGACCCAGACCAACCAAGGAATGCCTGGAGCATTGGTCGAATTACAAACATGGACCAAAACCGGACAGAAACGATTCGCGAAGTCACAGTAGAGCTGCCCAGTAAAAGGAAAGTTTGACGTCCAATCATTCGCGTTATTCCGCTAGAGATTGGTTCAACTTCGATGGATAGAGCCCAAGACGACGGCAAGCCAGAATCAACTATTCTACCTGCAGCTGAGACACCAGCCACAGCAATGCCATCTGCCATTCCGTACAATCTTCCCAAACGGAAGCAAAACAATTATGCAGAAGACTACGAGACCAACGCCAACGGAAGCCGGGCAAGCACCACGCATCTGAATCTGGTCCCCAATATGACATGGATTCTGACGCTTCTCCTGCTCCTAACGCCCTTCCCCGTTACCAGTTCCGACTCACTCCGAAGTCACCAGCTACTATGC
The DNA here is from genome assembly GCA_947396885.1 of Heligmosomoides polygyrus polygyrus. Lineage (NCBI taxonomy): Eukaryota > Metazoa > Nematoda > Chromadorea > Rhabditida > Heligmosomidae > Heligmosomoides > Heligmosomoides polygyrus. The sequence goes on from OX377206.1 coordinate 57,211,313, forward strand.
GTCGATGGAGGCGCACAACTCATCCAAACCGTCAACAACAATTCGTACGATGTCTGCACGGAGGACTACTGCGTCTCCTTTCCAACACCTCGAACAGTTTAAGTCGTCAAATTCCCTCCCCAAACAACTCTACACGACTACCCTGTGAAATGGAAAATAACAAACGAACATCAAATCGACATCATAGAGACTACCTGCAAAGCAACGCCCTTTTGCCCGAACATCGACTGCATATTTTGCGTAGCCAACATAGCCAACCCAGAATGTTGGCCAAGAGCAGCAATCATCGGATTTGGATTGGCACTATACGTTACTTTTCTACTATGCCACGTTTTCTTCGCTGTTTCTATCGTACTTGGAACACCAATGGTCAACTTCGCAAGGCTTGTGGGACTACTTGCCATATTAATCGTGAAGGCAATGGTTACTCTCGTTATGCGCCTTTATAACGCACTCCTGCATATCTTTGCACGAGCAAGGCACCGACGACGACGAATTTGGTCAGAATTAGCAATTTTCGTAACACTGGCTACAATATCGATGGGATGTCAAGAAGTTAGCATACTGCATCAGCAAATGGAATCATGCACTCAGTCAAAAACTGCCATGGCTTGCTCAGTCGACACTACGAACATCGTGAAAATCAATCCCTTTAAGAGGGAAGCATGTCTTCGCTTGACGTCAAACGACTTTATCGTAACGGAGATCACTACTTTGGAAAACTCTTCAACTGATTTGCGAAAAGAATACCATTTTGTACATACGAAGTACAACATACAACCTACTGGATAGCAAGCGATGCCCTCACGCTGGATCATGCACTAGAGATAAATGCAGCTCGGTCAATCGATCAAGACTACTACCGGAACTACGAAACGCGACTCACTTCCCAGGAGTTACTGGATGTGTAGAAAGCTGTGGTGGACCAGGATGTGACTGCTTTTATCCTAGCTCAGGATGTCTGTTTTACCGAATCTACTTGGTTCAGAACAACGACGACATATATGAGTTCTACAAGTGCACAAGATGGAAAGAAAGCGCGCAACTTCTGGTAACTATTACCGGCAATAGGGCCAACTCGAAAACTTTCCTCATTGAAGCCCTTCCCAACCAGCCAGAGCGCATTTCATGGCTAACGATCACTTTATCGTCAGTGGGATTACCGCCCACTCCCGTCCTAGCCAACACCTTCATTACGGATGGCAACCAGACCGCCTTCGCTCCATCGCATTACAATCCACCGTTGGTACGCAGCAGGGGTGTGCGTAATTACGATTTACGATTTACGATTTTACGATTTACTGCTATTTTTGCCGATTTTTTACGATTTACGATTTACGACATTTCGGGCCGTAAATCGTAAATTTTCGTAAATGTGGTCTTCGATCAACGACCATCTGGTGCCCAAATTTATATGTACCGGGTTATAAAGATGTGCCCACTCCAATGGTTTCCTCTTATAGCGCATTCCTACTTCCTTTTAGAGTTGTTTTTGATTCCTAATGTGTTACTTGTGGTAGAGTACACCGTCCTTTGCACAGGTTTCTCGAATACGACTTATTTCTTCGCTTAGCTAACTTTTCCATTTCTCTGACATTGTAAGGGATAATGTTTGGAACCGGACAAGCTCAAGAAGAGAAACAAGTGCAATACATACATCATTAAAAAATAGTCTCTCTAGGAGACTGGGTTCCTCCGTTTCCGGCCGAGAGCTAGCAGGGCAGATCGCATTCCTACAGTCGAAAGCCGTTCCACTCCAGCCCACAGAAAGACACTGAAGGCAGTTTCTTTAAGAAAGAGGGACGAAAATTCTTTGACCCACGTCCTATTTGGTAATAACGCGCAGTGAATTTGTTTATAATAGATTCATTCTAATCCATGAATAGAATTGGCGGAAATCCACTATCGAGTATCATTCGTGATTGGAAGCAGGGCCTAGAATGTTGCTACACTCAAGTGGAAAGCGTAAGCCACTGGTGCTTCTATCGGTTTACATTGTATTTCATAGGGCGGTGCAAATTACTATACAAAGTGCGGTTAAAGCGAAAATTTCAAGAAAAAGTTGTTAGGAGGATGTTTAGTTGCGATCAAAACTTTTGCGCCAGGCGGGACTCGAACCCGCATCTTCTGCTTTCCGGGCAGCGATGTTCGCCTTACACCACCGGCGCTGTTTGAACGAACAGAACATCCACGATATCTTACTAGCAATCTCGCCTATCAGCACTCACCCGTGATATCGGGATGAGCCGGCCGCTGATATCAGCATGGAACCGGTTAAGCTGAAGGCCTTCGTAGAAATGATGTTTTTCATCTTTGCTTAAGCCTAGAGCGGCTGTTATAGAAGATAGAAGCTGTTAGGAGGATGTTTAGCAGAAGATGCGGGTTCGAGTCCCGCCTGGCGCAAGAGTTTTGATCGCAACTAAACATCCTCCTAACAGCTTCTATCTTCTATAACAGCCGCTCTAGGCTTAAGCAAAGATGAAAAACATCAAGAAAAAGTCTTGCTTGTTCTAGCACTTTTGTTCTCCCTTTCGAGTGGTTTGATTGAGGCTGTTGCAATTACCCTAACTGATTCCCCTGCTACTGCAGACTCTCGGAGAGCAAACGTTCGTTACAGAACTAGCGAAGGGTAGCCGGAGTGAGTGCAGGGAATCATTAAATACTAGTTCCATATTTTAGTTTTCAAATTTGGAAAAATGCAGGCAGATTTGCATAGAAGATCTGCGCTCTAAGCAGCTGTTGGTCACCTCGATGATGTTGTCGATGGTTCAAAACTGAGAGCACTTTTAAAGTTAAGAAACCTCTTCGTTGCAATCTCTCTACAATTAACAGAGCTCCTGAATTCGAGTATCGCACTGCGCTTATTGCTCGGTACATGGCATCTCGTTTAACGAACAATGGATGTGTAACTACCTTGCTGCAGCTCTGTACACCGTTTTCATTTGCTGCGCTTTGATGGACTCCTACAAACTCAAACTGAACCAGTTTTAACTTCAACCACGTTCTTCCCAACTCAAAGAATATTACTTTCAAACCAAGCTGGATACCTTCTAAATAAAAACTGTCTGTCTTTGCCAAACTGAAAATGCCTCAAGAAAGTTATACGTTAACTTTATGTCCGACTTTCCATGAATCTCGGCATGACGCATCGTGTTGAATTGTTCGTTCGTGAAGGTGAGCACCGAAATTGTTACAACACTTTATTCGACTTACGTTTCGGCGGTTTCGCCCTTTTCGGAGCCTTTGTGGTGGAGCTCCTCGGCTTCCATCACCAAGGTTTTCCGAATGTTTCAGAACTTTTTTCAAAATGTTGAAAAGCATAGATCTTTTGGTGCGACACACAATGGGATTGCGCCATGCATTCACTAAGAACCCATGGCGCAATCTCATCGCTCGGAACAGTATGTTTGTTAGATTATTATATGCACAGTTGCTGTCTTCGCTGCATTGTTCAGAAGTGAAATGATTTTTAATTCTTAGTTTTGCCAGCTAATTTTTCGTTGTTGTTCTGCTAAATACTAGGCCAAACGAAAAATTGGTAGTAAATTTGGAATTAGTGGGTGTCCAAACGATGCAGGCTTTTTGATGGAATACCATGCATAGACCTAAATTTTTGAATTTACCGTTTTTCGCCTTTCAAGAAACGTGTGAAGTTTGACATGATAGGCGTCCTACTAGCAAGAAGGCGTGAAAAAGGGAAACAGTTTGTTAGGAAAACTGTTCGGATTGAGCTGAAAATAACATGATAAGTAAATAAATCAAAAAATTTCAGTTGTACTGCACTACACGTCCGGTGACTCTTACGATTTACGGTTTACGATTTACGATTTACGACGGTTTTTTCGTAATTACGATTTACGATTTACGAAATTTAAAATTTTATTTACGCACACCCCTGGTACGCAGCACAAGTCAAGATGCTCAAAATTTGACTTGCGAAGTCATAGAAGACTGCATATGCACACCTGCTGAAGTGAAGATGAAATTTCACTGCAAAAACGTCAACCTAAGGTCCTACATTCGCACTACCGATTCTAGACTACCGCTACTCCGTCCAAGTGTGGAGTTAAGGACGATTCAGCATCGCTTAGTCGCCAGAATTCCGCAGCTGCCGACCGCTGAGATCATCCTACGAATCCGAGGGACGTTTCAAACTTCAGCAGTGGTTTCGAACGCCATATGCACTATTGAGAACACTCACTGTCAAGGATGTTATAAATGTGCAAAAGGTGCACTAACAGAAGTCAACTGCAAATCTTCATCACCGAAGGAAGAAGCCGAGATTAGATGCAAAGAGAACTTCTTCACAATACCCTGCACCTCTAATGGTACATCTTCGAAAATTCGCCTTTTCGCGGACAGAGCACGATTCCACGCAAAATGCACCGTCCAGTGCGGGAGAACACACACAAACTTCGAATTAACTGGAATACTTCACTACACTAGAAGCATCGACTTGGCACTTCGAAGAATAATCAATGGAGAAAGCGAAATCTTCTCGGAAATCAATATCCCAGACTTTGGACACCTGATGGACGTTTTCTTCCAATGGACTGCAACACTATGGCTAACAGTAGCAGCTGTAGCAGCAACATTGCTGCTTACTTACTTCTGTACCAGCAGCAGAATACTCTCTTCACTAATTCGACTAATTTTTCGCCTACTACTAACAGTTGGATGCCTAACCGTTCGCTTCTGCACGGTAGTTACATACACACCACTAAGGCTGTTTGTTCGCCTTCGGCAAAATCACAACTCCCACCACTCAAAACCCGAGGAGAAGCAACTATAACCGCACTATGAGCAACACAACTGCACTATTCGACTACTCCTCTACCAACTTACAGCACAACTATCAACTCACTCCACTCACATTTTCGGACTTACTTCATGGAACCTCTTTCAGAATGGATTCCTCCTCCGACTTGGAAAGACGCCTTCAGCGAGAGCTCAAAGAAAAACTCCTATTTTTGGAACATGCGCCGGCTCGACCATCGGAAGCCATGGTTCAACAAAGGCTAAAAGAATCTGGGAACAAATGTTTTGAAGCAACAGAGATCATCGAGAAAGCACAATGGGAATTTGTCAATCCCATGACGAGCCAGGACGAATTTCTCAAAGGAAGAGGGGAGCCCTTCACTTCTATGTGAAGCTCAAGACACTGCACTATGAACACCGGCAGCATAGGAGCGTCATAGTGAGAAACGCTGAGAACTTCGTAATGGCGCACGAGTGGTACGAGCTTCTAGTTGCAGCACACGAGGCAGACGAGCTGGCACGACTAGGATTCTTAGACGAACTCAATCAAGAAATCTTCTGCGAACCTATTCAGCCAGGACACCCGAAATATCCCGAGATTCTGAAAATACACAGGAACTATGAAAGGAGCAACGTATCCGGAATGGTTCGGTTCCAGTTGATACAGATTGACGCACTCTTGGAAGAAGAGAGAGCGGCAAAAGAAAAGGCAAAATCCCAGTCGAAGTTCATGAGAAGGCTATAAGATGAAGTGCTGACGGACCTACGGTTAGCCATGGAGAACATGCAACTCGAGGTGCGAGATGAGATCCAAGAAGTCAAACGTCGCATGGAGAACTTGGAGAATGCGTACAAAAAGTACACGGACTACATCCTAGAGAACCTGAACGACAAGAACGAAAGGATCTTGCACTACATCGAGGAACTCCATGAACGATTTAATGAGCTAAGCCTCGAGGATACGCCAAGAAACCGTAATCGACCAGTACCGACTCACCAGCCCACGAACGATCAAAGGAACGCACGAGCAGGCTCCAAGAGAAAGCAACCTGATGAAGACCTCGAAGAGCTTAAGCACGAGTACGAGAAGAAACTGAGGCAGTGCGAAGAAGAGCTGCACGAGGTCGACCGATATCTGAGCGAGAATATCATGCGCGAACGACACTATGGCGACAGGCAGATGAAGGACAGCGAGTACCATTTGATGTGTGTGTACTGCCTAGAAACGGGAGCACACTATTCAGATGCGTGCCCTAATTACCGCACGGTTGAGGAACGAACTAATGTTCTTATTGACGAGGAGCGATGCCGAGCGTGCCTTCAACAACACGAGGGAGAGAAATGTAAAAGGAAGGGTAAGTGTTTCTATTACAACTATGGCAAACCGGAGTCTCAACACGAGTACTCTGATCATCATGCTAGCATCTGTCCTAAGCCTGAACAGTTTACTAACGCACAACAGCATCGAATAAGGATCAAGGAAGAATACGACCACTATCGCCAACTTCTGACTGAACTGGAAACAAGGAGATGTCGACCGTCATCGTCATCGACGACAAGCCGTGAGACAGTGCGAGGAGGACGTCAAATTGACAGCCTGGCTCCAGGACCGTCAAGGAACATCTGATTCATTTAGGTTAGGCCGGAGTATACTGAATTACTTCAGTATCTCTCAAATACACGATAACTCTCATACTGTTTATTTCTCTCAAGAATGTGCTCTGTTCTTTGAAGCCGTGCAGTTACAGTAGTTCTGTTCTCACCGTTATCTGATGAGCCGCCCCGCGGCGGAGAAGTTCCCACCGTTTTCTGATATGACTCAAGCTCCGCCTCACCGCATTCCTGCGGGACTAGCGTATAAAAGGCGCGAGCCCTAGCTGTGAGCCAGTTCTTCCTGCTCTCGTCTTCTAGTTATTTGTAATTCCTTAGGCACACTACAAATACAACATAAGTATTATTATTATGTATTCGTTATTGTCGGTATATTTTATGTAAATAAAGTTTAATTACCCAAGTTTGAGGTCGAGTATCGAAGTCCCGCGTGGCACGGTATACATATCGCACTACAGTAACGACTTATCGTCTATAACTACTATACTCACATATTCGACCACACATGTCGTCTAAACATGGACGCCTGACAACTTCAACAGTTTACAACTGGAGACAACTACAACCTCCGCCTTCCCCCCCCCCTCCTCCCCATACTTCCTCCCAACACACTCCTTCAGCACTTCTGTGCAAACAAATAAACACACTCACTCACTCACTCACACGCAGACAAACGACCGTTCTCGCTTATATATAGTAGAATATATTTATGCATATACACCTGTGTATATGCGCACATGTGTTCACATATTTTAGGACATCTGAAAATAAAAACCAAATTAATTTTTAAATAAGCGATTTGAATTATATTCCATATACATACTTAGAAAGCGCATTTAATAAGCTTTCCAAAAATATATAATACCTTATGAAAAACCTTAGTTTGTTTCAAAAAATAGCATTGAAACCAATAAGGCAAAAAAAATTTCTTTTGCACCAATCTAATAATACGAAGTTGAGCAGGAAATTTTTCTACAGGAGATCGCTACAGCAGGGACTTACTGCCTAACTGTCATAGACATACAAACAATGAAAGTCACTTTCAAGCTACAATCAGCAATGCCGATCGATATTGGTCTCCCGATCAAAACCTTTCACCCGCTGCAAAGCACTCCGTCGGCACAAAACACTCCCGTGTTTCCAGTCCCGATCGGTTAAATCTTACAAGGAAAGGTTCCCAACTGAAGGTGAGCTTTTGCGATGCTATTTTGACAGGATGTAGGGTCCTGTGAGCGGAGTCCAGAACCACAGTTAGTTTTTGTTGAACGCTTTTTCAAATGGTGGAAAAAAGAGGTGTGGAAGCGTGTGCGCAACACTCATTAATCCCTACGACACCCCACGAAGTGTGTCTTGGCGACGCAGTCTGCAGGAGTGCCGCCTCGTAGGAACACGCCGGCAGGGTTTTGAGTTCGAGTCTGCGTGCTGCCGAAACTTTTGCCCATATTAGTTTGTTGTTATTAAGCTTTCTCATGCTTACAGGAGTCAATTTTGGACCATCAATGCTTACAACAAACCAAGGATATCGATTTGCGCCTTCGTAAGTGCCAGTTCTTCAAAAATGCCTATCTGCACCACCACCATATCATACAATCACCTGTATCACCTGTCGTCCCGTTGATCATCGAATTGCTCGAGCGGGTGCCAGCAGCGTCTCCATTCGTCCCTGTCGCGTGCCAGAGTGGTCCAATGGATCCTCCTCGCTCGAGGGACACGAAGAGCGTCATATCGATCGTTCAGGGCTTTAACGAAGAAGTCCGACCAACGCGTTTGTGGGCATCCTGGTGTTCTTTTGACATCCCGCGGAATCCAGTCGGTGATGGCTCTCGTCCAGCGGGTGTCTGCGAAGCGCATTACGTGGCCGGCCCATCTAATCTTCGACAACTTTGCCCACGCGACAGCGTCTCTGATCTTCGAACGTCGGCGAAGCTCGAAACTCCGGTGGCCTTCTTTCACTTGCGTAAGTCGTGTCACTCCGAGCATCGTCCTCTCGATTCCACGCTGCGCGGCACTGATCGCGTGTTCATCCTGCTTTCGTATAGCCCAGGCCTCTGAGGCGTATGTTAGGGCGAAGAACAGTGGAGTCGAATAGGTGGGCACGGAGTCGGATGTTCTTCGTCTTCTTCGCGACTTCTTCGACGCTCTTGAAAGCTCCCCAAGCCGCTCTTTTCCTCCTGCTCAGCTCTGGTGCTAGGTCGTTGGCCATGTTGACTTCGCGACCCAGATACACATAGCTGGAGCATTCGGAGATGTTCGTTCCGTTGAGCGAGAATGGGGCATCAGAAACCCATCCGTTCCTCATGAACATCGTCTTCATAAGATTCAGCTGCAGTCCAACGTTCCCACATACACGATCGAAGTCGGCCAGCATTCGCTTTGCCTGGCTGATGCTCGGTGTTATGAGCACGATGTCGTCAGCGAAGCGAAGATGATGTAGTTGCCGGCCGTCGACCTTCACTCCCATGTCTTCCCATATCATACAATATCCCACCATATATAATAGAGGAGGGTTCTTTTTGTCTCAACGTGACCGTGAGAAATTTCGTAAACTCCACGGGCTCGATGGTTTAATCACCCAAGTTTGAGGCAGGTTCTCGTCTTCTCTCTCCGAAGCGAAGCGCAGGGAGGTGAGCAATCGCCGCTGCCGAGGAGGACACGTGAGGCGTTGTGAAATAGGCCGGCGCCGCGGCTCTGCCCGCGCACGTGTTGGGTGGCTACTGCTTCGAACTGACCCCCTTGAAGGCTCCTGTCCTTGCTACCGGTCAATTAGTGCTTGTTAGGTGCTGCTACAGTTGTGTTACTGCAAGGTACAACTCTGCCGCCTGTGTGTATGGCCGAGGTCGCTGCTCATTCCTGTTCTTGCTACCTTCTCTGTGTTCGGGTATAACCTTCTGATGTGTACGAGCTTCCGCCTTCACTTTTCTGAGAACAGCTCCTGCTGTGTTAATCCATACTGCCGCTCCTCGTTACTGCCTTTACCACCGTTTCACTTTGTTTCTCTTGGAGAGTCTTAAGTTGATGTCAGTGTTGTGGTGAGAATCTGCGGCCCTATTCTAGTGCTCCTCGCTCTACACGTTAGAGTATGCCCCTTGGTAGGAACGCACATACTTACCCACTCACAGCAGAAGTGAACTAACTTGGTTAACCATAGGGCTAGAACCCACCAGTGCTGCTGATAATTTTGAATTTCATACAACACAAAACGACGGATTCGGCATTCCTACATCGTGAGCCTCCCGCCCCAGCCCCACTGCTAGTTGTAGCACTTATATCCACACTCGTGTGCTTCTTAAAGAGGTAGACAACCCCTTAACATGATGAGCCCTGTCCACCCGAGCCGTTTTGCGCCTGATTCTGTAGGCTGTAAGTAAGACTCTCCCATTCTAAGTTGGTTGGACTGAGCCCATCAGTTTCTCCCGCCCACATAAACTTCATACTTTCTACACCCTTCCAAGCTGTTGGATTTTTATTCGTGTGATAGCAGAAGTTGAACAACAAACACAACGGTGAGGAACATACATATCCCACCTTTGTGATTAAGTGGCTTTTACACTATCAGTCGATTAAAAGCTGCGGTGAACTTTTCGAGGGCATGGTGCGATCTCGTCTTTTATTGCGCTATATGCTTGCTCATTAGCTCGGCTGTAAGCAAGATTCTCCCACTCGAAGTTCGTTGTGTCGAGCGCAACAGTTTCTCCCGCCCGCTCATGATTCCTATTTATCGCTTGGGCCCCCTTCTAAGACGTTGCGATATTTATTGATAGCGTAAGTTTAACAACAAATACAAAAGTGAGGAACACAAATATCCCCACTTTTGGTGGATCAATTAGGTGGCATTTTTGGAGTGCATGGCGCGCTCTCATCTTTTAATGTGCGCTATATGTTTGATTCTTAGCTGCGGGCTGTAAGATTCTCTCATTCGAAGTTATTTCGGCTAAGCGATTTTTATTCGATTGATAGCACAAGTTGAACAACAAATACAACAGTGAGGAACACACATATCCACACTTTGGTGGTTCAAGTAAGAGGCATTTACGCTATCAATCAAATAACCAGTGGTGCTCTCAGACCTAACCGATCGGGATTGGAGTTGCCTGATTATGTTGGCCGACGGGAGCGTTCCACAGTAGATTGGGCGTTTTGATCAGGCAGTCGATATCGATCGATATTATCGATCATTTGAGTGGTGCTATCGGTTTTTTCTCAAACTGAACCGACCACGATTTCTATTTGACACATTGGAGATAGAGAAATCAGAGACAGAAAATCTCACCATATATATAAAGGAGGGAGGCATAAGTCACTGTCTGTAGTGGTTCGCCAACAGCGGAAACCAAGTTCCCGTTCCACCCCCAGTTTTCGACTACACTAGACTGTCGGAATAATTCTTCCCGTACGTTCCCTAAAAATTAGTGGCTAATGAAGTCACCTCCGGAATTCGCGGAGCTTTCTCACCCAGCGTCGGTCGCCGGCTCCGCCGGCGACCGACGCTGGGTGAGAAAGCATCCGTAGCTAGGTTGGGCTACGTCCCTAGCGTGGCCCGCACACTCCAGCGTCGGTGCCGGCGGAGCCGGCGACCGACGCTGGGTGAGAAAGCATCCGTAGCTAGGTTGGGCTACGTCCCTAGCGTGGCCCGCACACTCCAGCGTCGGTGCCGGCGGAGCCGGCGACCGACGCTGGGTGAGAAAGCATCCGTAGCTACAATACCGCCCGCGTCGCGCGGTCAAAAAGACGGTTTGCGACGGAAAAATCCGTCGCAAACCGTCGCATGCTCATAACTCCTTTAATTTTAAGTTGTTTAAGAAACAGTTGTTATCGTTCGATTCGTCTTCTCGAGATCTATACAAACATCTATAAAACTTTACCAGACCTCCGCGTTTTGGCCGTGGGTGGCCTAAAAAATAACTGCATCAGGCTTTTGCGATTGGAGCACCTTATTTTCCAGGAGGTGCACGTGACGTGCAGTGTTTTCGGAGTATCTCAAGCATGGCGTACGTTGCCAGCTCTGCTCTGTTATGCCTGGAATGCTCCGAGAGTGCGCCGTGCACAATGTATATAGGATCGGCCCTATCAATCGAGCGGGAGAAAGCATGTTCACTTCGCTTCTACCTTCCCTTACTGAAAAATGTAAAGCCTTCAAGATTATTTCGAACCGTTTGGAGAATTCTATATGAAGTTTCGGGCTCTCCTACTCGGTATTTGCTCCATAATCGAGACTTTGGAGTGCACCGTAGACAATGCATAGAATCGAACCTATCAACCGAATTGGCGCGACAACATGTAGAGTGAGCGTCTGGACAACTTTATCAGAAATTTCCAGCCGCCCTACTCGGGAATTGCTCCAATCTGTCCCGGCGGGACTTATGTGTGCGCCGTGTGCAATGCGTATAGAGATGAACCTATCAATCGAGTGGGTTCGACAACTGGTAGAGTGAGCGTTTGGGGACTTCTATCATAAATTTCCTGACGTCCTACTAAGGAATTGCTCTAGGGCTGTCCAGCTGGTGCGCCGTGAACAATGCATATAGAATCGAACGTTTCAATCGAGGAGGATGACCGCTTGCAAATTGTGCGCGCGAGCATGTTCGGAGCGCAATAACTCTTTCAAGTTCAAATCGTTTCGACTGCAACTAGAGTGTTTTGTAGGCAGTAAAACGGTCTAATAGTACACTAAAGTAGAACGGTGTAGCTAAGGAAGAGACAATGTTACAGGGGTGGGAAAATGCAAGTGAGGCTTGTGTGACGCATTTTTTTTTCCGAGTTCCGTGGACCACTGCGGGAAAACCCGGAGAGCAAACGGCCTTAAGATGCGTACGCAAACAGAGCGCTTAAGGTACCTCACGATGACGTGCTCAGAACTTCTCAGCTTCCTAAACTGCCATAGCCTCAGCTGCCAGTTTAAAGCGGCGGAAGATAGCGGTTAGAGTTTCTTGCGCTCTTACTCGCCCAGATTTGAGTGCTCGGCACTCGCAATGGTACCGCCCTGTTCAGCATGAAAAGCGCTATCGAATGGTACCAATTTCGACCGATTTTGGAAACATCGATTTTTTGGCAGATTCGCATCGAGGACGAGGCCGCTCGAGTCCGCGGCAGGAAGGCGTTGACGTCATTGAAAATCGATATCTTCGAATTGGGCCACGCTTGATACCACTCGATAGAACTTTTCATGCTGAATTGAATGGTGTTATTGCGTGTAGGGAAAACTGCAATGCGGGCGAGTAAGAGCGAGGGGAACATGGATCGTTGTCCTAAATTGCAGGCGCGCGCGTGTTCTGAACTCGATAACTCTGTCATGTGTGAACCTTTCCGGTTGCAGCTGTTGAGTTTTGTAGGCAGCAATATGCTCTAGTAGCGCGCTAAAATACAGCAATGTAGCTTATGACTGGACAAAGTTACAGCAGTGCGAAAACGCAGGTTAGCCTTGTGTGACACGATTTTTTCCAGCTTCAGTCGACCCCTGCGGGAAGAAGCCGAGAGCTGACGGCCTACAAATGAACGAACGAGTAGAACGCTTAAGGTTCTTTACGATTACGTGCTCACAACTCTCTAACTGAATAAACTGCCTTAGCACCAGCTGTCATTTTAGGGCGACGGAGTTTTACGGTTTGAAGTTTCCTGCGCCATTATTCGCCCAGATTTGAGTCTTTGACACTCCCAATTACGCCATTAGCTTCTCCACGAAATGCTCTATCGAAAGATGTCAATCTCGGCCAATTTCAGGAAAATCTATTTTTTGGCAATTTCCCATCGAGGACGGGGGCGCAGCTGTTTCGAACCGTTCGAAGAATTTTTTTAAGAAATCTTGGGCTTTCCTGCTCAGCATTTGCTTTAGTCTGTCCCTGCGAGACTTTGGAGTGCGCCGTGGACAATGCTTATGGAATCGAACCTATCAATCGAGTGGGCGAACGCATGTTCACTGCGCTTCAGTCTCCTCTTAATGGAAAATGTAAAGTCACGAGGCTATTTCGAACCGTTTGAAGAATTTTATAAGAAATTCCCGGCCTATCAAGGAATAACTCGGTGGCTGAAGTCCGCCATTCTGCACTAATGGGGCAAGTAGTGAGCCACTACCGGCTGAGGTCTCCGCGCTACTCGCCCCGTGACGTCACATTCGGCGCGCGAACGAGGTTTGGCCGCGCGTCGCTGATGCTCCCCTTTCTAAGGCCTATGTCATACCATCGCTCTTCGCTAGCGAAGGCGATGGACAACTAACATAATTGGGGAAGGGACGGTATCAGGCGTTGTGGAGGGGCAGACGCCTGTAGCAGTTGTCCGATCCACCGCTAGCGAAGCCTCGCTAGCGGGGTGTCATACTTTCGAGCGATACGGCATCGCTACCGATGCGACCGCGTCGCTGAGCTGAGCAGAGCGTCAGCCAGCATCGGTAGCAATGCTACGACGCAGCTGCACACAACGCTATTAACTGCGCGCCTATTCGCTAGCTTCACGCTAGCGAAGAGACTTCGCTCATCGCTCTGTTCGTCGCCTTCGCTCGGGTGAGCGAAGGTATGACATAGGCCTAACTGCAATCGCGCAGCGGCGCGTCAAAATCGTCAATTTGGGGAGCGGCGCGACTGGCCGCGCCGCTCTCCAAATTGACGATTTTGACGCGCCGCTGCGCGATTGCAGTTAGAAAGGGGAGCATCAGCGACGCGCGGCCAAACCTCGTTCGCGCGCCGAATGTGACGTCACGGGGCGAGTAGCGCTCAAGGGTGGTCATTGCCATTCAAGGTGGAAACCATTTGAATACGTTAGGCGATGGAGGACTACACAGAATATTTGTGCTATTACGCCCTTTTTTGGACTGGTGGCAGAAAGAAGCGTATATGTTCAGTTTGTGAGCACTATATTTCACTTACATGTTTTTTGCATTCCTCCGTCATTGTTGAAGAAGGTTGTTGCATCATTAGGCCCAAAAATAGTTTTGCTTCGCTACGGGTTGGGGTGCTGATCACGAAGCTGGCATCAGTTTCTGAATTGCTTAACCGGGAAATCAAAAATGCTCACCTTTCCACTTACAAGGAACTCGATGAACGCAAATGACATTTGTTGTCATGCCTTTTTTCCAAAAATATGTTGGAAATGGCGATAAAGAACGCACTGACGATAAATCGCAAAACGCAATGACACTGGCCTGTGCGGAAATCGCACCCACGACCACATTTCTGTGGAGCGACAACACTACCACTGCGACGCCGCCGAAGTTGTCGAGGTCGCTAACGGCTATGCTGATTACGCAACACTGCGTCCACGCTGCATCAACGCACGCGGCACCCAGTCGGCAGATTTTGGTCAGCCAGAACTTGCCCATGAGATCCATTTTGCAAATTTGTTCTACATATTAGTAATCAGCGTTTCGAGCTCTTTCACATGACGTAGGTCTCTGTCCGAAGTTCCATGGGAAGCTGAAGGCATTACGTGGTTAGTGGCTTATTATATGGAAGAATAGACCTAACGTATGACATGCAAGCTAGCACTAAATGTACAACTGAGCCTGATTTCAATGAAAATAAATAAATATTTAAATAAATTGTGCAAATAATATTTAAATAAGTTGTAAACCAATCGATCAGCTTTCTTATCTGCAACTTTACAGTGTTCTTTGAGGGAAAGACTTGCATCTAATATAAATCCCAAGTCACGCAAACTAGCAGCATCGTTAAGTTGCTGTTCTCCAAGAGCACTTGTTCCTGCTAGAAGATGTTTTCTGCAGCACTCACATTCTTGTAAATCTTCATAACACCAGCATCTTCATGTGACACCAAGTTCGGTGACCAAGGGAAACGAATGCGAATTTCCGCCGGCCAGCACACGATTAGGAGATCCATTTAGCAAATTTTTTCTGCACCTTCGTAATCAGTGTTTCAAGCTCTCTCAAAAGGTCCTTGTCCAGTTCCATGGGAAGCTGAAGGCATTCCGTGGTTAGTGGTTCCTCTTTTACTGGTCTCCCTTACTTTTCCAAATTGCCAAGCACGTTGGATGACGTCTTCGGCACGTCATGTGAATTCCGTCCTACTTTGGACGACGTCGTCGGCATGTCTGCTGAACCCCGACTCACATTGGACGACGTCATGGTTAAAGGAAAAATCTCACCGCCCTTATTAGGTATGCAGTTTATTCGATTATTCGGGAATTCGAATAACCGAAAAATAGGGTTATTCGGTTATTCGGAAATTCGAATAATTAAAAATGGGGGTATTCGATTATTCGGAAATTCGAATAACCGAAAAATGGGGTTATTCGATTATTCGTTCATCCGATTTTTCGAAAAATGGGGTTATTCGATTATTCGAAATTCGAACAACCGAAAAAGTGGGGTTACTCGATTATTCGAAATTCGAAAATTCTTGAAAAAGCACAAGCATAGTAGCTACCCCTCTGTCATCAGGATTAGCAACAACTCTTCCCATCAGGTTTCATTGCTGCCACGTTTGTTGTGTGAAGCAGGGATCAGGTCGCATGCCTATCAAACCCTGATAAGAGGGAATGGAGTAGAGGGCAGCCTTGAACAAAACCGTTTATTCTGACCCGACCACGCTCAGTCATAGGTATGGATATGTAATCAGCGCCCAAAAAAAAACTCACATATGATTTTGATCAAAGTTTTGTCGAAAAAATTGGCTAATTTCGAAAATATCAATTTTCGACGACGTCATCGTCCCCGCAAGCTCGGCCTAGAGCGGCCTCGTTCTCGATGCAAATTTGTCAAAAAAAAAGATTTTTCCGAGATTGCCGGGATTAACAGCATTCGATAGATCTTTTAGTGCTGTACAGAAGGTACTAATGCGGTACCGAAAGCTTAAATATGGGCGAATAAGAAAGAGCAAAGGAAACTCTGCACTTTCGCACCGCTCCTTAGAAAATCCACAAGCTGCAGCCGGAATGATTCAAATGCGACAGTTATTTCGCTCCGAATACGCCGCGTTCAGTTTGGCAGCACCCGTGGAAAATCCAACTAAGTCGGTGGAATTCGAGAACTCATTGCATGCCGAACATATATAATCTAAGTGGTTTCCTATGCTTTTCATGTAATTAGATGGGGTGTTTCGTCGAGCTGAGCTCACTCTACAAGTCGCCGCGCCCACTCGATTGATTCTGTCATTGTTCATCTCTACGGAGGTTTGTATGTCAAACGATAGAGATAGAGCTGCTCGGCACAAGTAGGGCCCGAGGGGGGGGTCACTTTTTAAAAAGTGTCACCAACACAAAAAATACGAGGCAAGGCACACTGATAGTAAAGAGAACAAACAAATAATGCTGTAGCTCTGTTCTGTGCTCTCCTCCGCTGACGCGGAAGCAGGGGAAGGGACTCCAGGGTGTGGCTTAAGTGACGTTCCCGTGTTAAAATTGCCTATATCCTTGAGTTCCCTCCCTTGTCCAATTAGGAAGCACATAAGACGCGGATCTATAATCGGAACGGAGAGATAAGACTGCCACATTCGCTGTATGTGGCTACTCGCCCCGCCGGCATACCGCGCCATGCTGTAGTGACCCCCCCCCCCGACTCTATTTGCGCCAGCTGCTCTTGTATGTGTTTTCTTTCACAAGTGTTCGATTTTTGAAAGGTATCGAAAAAGGCCGCTTTGGTGCGCTCAAAAGCAACGCAAGTCGGGGCAGCGGGGGGGGGGCAGTCGTTCGATACACCGTGTTGCCCGCCGCCCACTTCGAGGGGCGGTCTTAGGGCCACTACAGAGTTTCGCGGCAGCATCCCGAGAACTCGTCCATATCGCTCCCGCCGCAATGGGACCTACGTTGCCACTGTGGTGGAAGCGGCGGCGCGGACGAGTTGACGCGGAGCCGCCGCTCGCAAAGGTCCCCGAGGCAGGGTCAAGCATGGGGTTCGATTTCTGCTGGAAATTTACGACCCCCCCCCTCAGAAGCGGAATTCGTACGACCCCCTCCCTCTCTCTTCCACTGTTCTATTTCTTGTATTTCTTGATTTTTTCAAGGTTTCTTGTGCATTTTGAACTCTTTAATAGATTCTTTTCTTCAGGTGCGGCTTTGGCACTGAAGGGAACAGTGAAACGAGTTCCCTGAACAACACATTTTTTTAAACACAATAAAATTCATTAAAATTTTGAATGCTATTTTCGACACTTCAAAATAAAGACTTTCTGGTAGCAGTCTTCCAATCATCGCTGTTCAATTTATGCAGTTTTTTTTTTCAGGACGTCGTGAACACGGAATATTCTTCTACCTGAAGGAGCGACGTTTGCATCTAAAATTGTGCTCCGAAATTGTGTTATATAAAATGTTGAGTATTACTTTATGACGACTTAAGTGCTTTCCCCTTCATGTGCCACCTCCTCGCGGTGAAGGGGTGAACACCACTTTGTGATGGCTAACGGCACAAACGGTCACGCAGTACGCGACGCTTCGTCGTGTATGGGCGGCTCTCCTGTAGTCCTGGCCAGGAACATGTGAGCAACCAGACCACCGCTATGGCTCAAACAACTAAACCCGTGCCCCAGTCCTCCGCGCACCGGAGGTGGACTTCTACGACGTCGGTTGCATCCACCTCCGGCGAGGGGCCACCTAATCTCGGAGTTAAACTATCAGGACGTCATTTGAATCGGACTACCGGAAACTCCCTCCCACCACGATACGGAAACTGCCTATTCGTCTGCACTTATAACTGTCGTTCGATCGCATCTGATCAGGATCTTTGGACACTGCTTTACAGAAGCCGCAACATCAAATACGACGTTATCGCCCTGCAGGAAACGAAAGGCAGGACGGAAACCATAAGAAGGACCGACCACAACGAGCTTCTCATTATCGGAGCAAAGGTGGACAGAAAGAATATTGGCGGAGTTGGATTTCTCGTCAATTCGACAGTGCGCCACCTAGTAGGCTCTTATAAGATCATCAGTCCGCGAGTAGCTGTTCTTCGTCTGGAAACCAAAGATCAAGGAACCATCTCCACCATAAATGGATATGCTCTAACATCTGCGGCAAGAGATGAAGAAAAGGAGGAATTCTACAAGCTGTTCGAAAGGACTGTCAACGACGAGAAAAGCTACTACAAAGTTGTCGTTGGTGACTTTAACGCTATTGTCGGTACGAATGATCACGACGAATGGAGGCTAGGACCGCATGGAACTTCCTCAAGGAGCGAAAACGGAGAGCGCCTGATAGACTTCCTGACCGCGAGCCGTCGTCTCTTCCATGGAAATTCTATGTTTAAGAAACCTTCAAACCGACGATGGACCTGGGAAAGCCCAAATGGAGAAACACGTTCGGAGATCGACCATGTTCTTACAAACAGACGCTGGAGTCTGTTCGACGTCTCCATGCTGCCTTCATTTGACACCGGCTCGGATCACCGTCTTGTCCGTGCGAAGCTGACTCTCAAAAAGAGGATGTTCAAGCGTGACACTTATAAACCGGCACCGGTGAGGATCCCCACATTCAAGTCTGAGGAGTTGGAATATGCGATAAAGTCGTTTGATTGGAATCTTCTTGAAGATCCATCGGAGGACTACGACCTTCTCTCCAAAGGACTGTTGAAATGTGCTAGCAGCTCTTGCGAAGCCACATCACCGTCTGCTTCAAGACTCAACGCACATGCGATTAAACTCTTGGAGCAAAGAAGAGCTGTTAAACTGGATCCTAATGTTTCCCATCTGAAAAAAGTCACCATCTCGAAGGCCTGTCGAATTGCAATGAAGGAGTCCATTCAAGCCTACAGAAGATTGAAGCTGTTAGAAGCGGCTGGGAAAGGTTCAAGCATAAAGCGCTGCAAACAAGATCTCTGCGATCAGAAGGCAATAATGTCAGCCCTTGTGCATAAGGAAGGAACAACGCAAACGTCTCGAAGAGCGATGGAGGCCATCGTTCAAGAATTCTACACAGATCTGTTCCGTTCCTCCATCACTGTCCCGAAATGCTTGATGCCACCAGCTGAGGAAGTACCTACCATTCTGGAATCAGAAGTTGCTCATGCCATCAGAAGGATGAAGCCGGGCACTGCTCCCGGACCGGACGGCATTTCTGCTGATCTCCTTCGTGTGGGTGGCAGTGCCCTCTGCTCACTTCTTGAAAAGCACTTCAACCACTACCTTCGACTTGGTAGGATTTCGGACTCATGGAAGGAGTCGAAAACCGTTTTAATCTTCGAAAAAGTCAGCAGGAGGATATCAACAACTATCGACCCATCAGTCTTCTCTCGGTTGTGAACAAGATCTTCACCAAGATACTGCTTAACCGCATGGAGCGTTGCTTGGATGAATATCAGCCAGTGGAACAAGCAGGGTTTCGCAAGGATTTCCCCTGTATGGACCATCTTCAGACTGTCTCACAACTCATCGAGAGGAGCCGCGAATACCACTTCCCACTTGTCTTTGTCTTCGTGGATTACCGGAAAGCGTTCGACTCTGTGGAAATCAACGCCATTCTAAACGCACCTGTGCATGCTGATAAACCATCGCCCTACATCCGACTTCTCGACGACTGCTTCTCGATCACATCGACTACCATCCAGCTGTTCGATCGAAAGCTTAAAATTCCTATCGGGAAATGAGTACGGCAGGGAGACACGATTTCTCCCAAGCTATTCACAGCGGCACCCCAGGATGTCATGAAAGACTTGAACTGGGACGATAAAGGCTACCTTGTCGACGGTAAACGGATCATCAACCTTCGCTTCGCCGACGATGTTGTTCTCATCTCTACCAGCACGGCAGAAGTTGAGGAAATGCTGAACGAGCTCAATGTGGCAGGATTGGACATGAATATGTCCAAAACGCAGTTTATGGTCAACCAGTGGTGTGACATGGGAATCGTAAGGTTAAATGGAGTCGCTCTTCAACAGTTCGACTCCTACGTCTATCTGGGAAGAGAGCTGAACATGAATAACGACCTCGCTCCTGAAAGCGCCCGCAGGAGACGCGCAGCATGGGCAGCCCTCAGTTCGATTCGCGAAGTCACCGATCAGGTCAAGGATTCCGGCCTCAGTCCCTCGATATTCAACGCCTCTGTACTGCCTGCGATGTGTTACGCGACAGAAACCTGGCCCGACAACAAGACAATCGCCAGAGCGATGCAAACTACGCATCGTGCACTGTAAAGATGTCTTCTGAAGACAAGCCTTCGTCAGCAATGGCAAGGAGGCCTACGAAGCTCGGAGCTAAGGGAGAAGTGACAATTAACAGACCCTCTGCAGTACATGAAGAAGTCCAAATATCGCTGGGCCGGACACCTGCTTCGACGATAGGACGATAGATGGAGTCTCCGTGTCACAGAGTGGCTCTCGAGAGAACATAAGAGACCACTGGGACGACCGCCAACGCGATGGGCAGACTCATTCTCAAGATCTTTCAGAGAGCGGAGTCTGCCTCACTTAATGCAAGCAGCCAGAGATCGAGCGGTCTGGAAGAGTTGTGGCCCCTGCTGAGAAGACCTCCAGCCGACAAAAGAACGATCAAGGTATCAAAGTAAGTAAGTAAGTGCTTTCCTTATAAATTTTTTTGAAGCGTTCATCGAATCGATTATGGAGCGGAAAAAACGAAGGATGGACGATGTACTTCCCTATGGAAATAATGTTCTCCCATCCTAAGAAAACGTCATTAAAAAAACGAAAATGAAGCTACATAAACCCAAGCTCTGTGCATGATACAGCAAAAAAATATGATTCTCCGCAGCGATGACGGAACTGAGATGACGATACGATTAGGATGGATCGTAGGCAAAATTCTCGTTTTCATGAAAAAATTTTTTATCCAAACCTCCCATACGAATAGAATTCTGCCACAAAAACTTCCAAGTCTTGATTAATGCATACTGAAAAAATCATGATTTTCTGGATCGAACAGGATGAATCGACCTCCGGTCGACTTTGCACCAACGTCATCGGAGTATAAACTTGAACGTTCACAAAAAGGTTCATAACTCGGTAAGTTTTTATTTGAATTTCGGAGACTGATCTAGCTTTTCGAAAATTAGAAGAAAAACGCATTCCCATCATGTAAAAACCATTTTCAAAAAAGGGTTCTTCATGCGCGGAGGACGGTTCAATTTTTGAGCGAAAAAAGTTGAAGTGACTACTCAAAAACGCTCATAACTTGGTAAGTTTTTCGAAGTTTCAAAATGCCGCTAGCTTTTCAGAAACTAGAAGAAGTCCTTTCTCGCCATATAAAAATCAATTTAAAAAAATCATTCTTTCTCGCCATATAAAAATCAATTAAAAAAAAGGAGTCTTCATGTGCGGCAAGAGTGGTGTAATTTCTGGTCCATTTCGCAAAAATACGTACCGAAAATCGAACCCCCCTGCCCCGCATGAAGACACCTTTCTTGGAAATGAGTTCTTGTATGGTTAGAGAGCATATTTATTTTATTTTTTGATGGTTGAGTGGGATTTTTGATTTTCGGAAAATTGGCCGAGATGTGATCATTTTTCTGAAGTCGTAAACTGAATCTCGGATCGACCGTTCACCGTCGTCATCGAAGTGATCTCACAAAAATACACATAACTCAGTCAGTTTTTTGAAATTAAAAAAAAGCTTTCCGAAAATTAGAAAAAAGCGCTTCTTCATGGTTGCAAAAAAGCTTTATAAAATAGGGACCTTCATGCGGGGCGGGAGCGGTTCGATTTGTTGTCGATTTTTGCCGAAAATCGTCCAGCCCCGCATGAAGACCCCTTTTTTGGAAAGTGATTCTTAAATGATAAGAAAGCAAAATTTCTCTATTTTTTGATGGCTGAGCGTAGTTGTCGATTTTCAAAAAATTGGCTGAGTTATGAACATTTTTGTGAAATCATCCCGGTGACGATGGTGAAGGATTCAGTTCACGTTTCACTTCCGAAAATTGATCATATCTCGGCTAGTTTTTCGAAAATTAAAAATTCCGCTCAGCCATCAAGAAATAGAGCAAATATGCTCTCTAACCATATAAGAACTCATTTCCAAGAAAGGGGTCTTCATGCGGGGCAGGAGGGTTCGATTTTCGGTAGTATTTTTTCGAAATGGACCAGAAACTACACCTCTCTTGCCGCACATGAAGACTCCTTTTTTGAAAATTGATTTTTACACGGCGAAAAGGACTTTTTTGTTTTTGAAATTCTAGAGGGATTTTGAAACTTCGAAAAATTTACCGAGTTATGAGCATTTTTGTGTAATCACTTCAGTTTTTTTTTCGCTCAAAAATTGTACCGTCCGCCGCGCATGAAGAACCCTTTTTTGAAAATGGTTTTTACATGATGGGAATGCGTTTTTCTTCTAATTTTCGAAAAGCTAGATCAGTCTCCGAAATTCAAATAAAAACTTACCGAGTTATGAACCTTTTTGTGAACGTTCAAGTTTATACTCCGATGACGTTGGTGCAATGTCGACGGAGGTCGATTCATCCTGTTCGATCCAGAAATTCATGAATTTTTCAATTTGCATTGACCAAAACTGGGAAGTTTTTTTGGCAGGATTTTATTCGTATGGGTGGTCTGCTTCGGCTAAAAAATAATTTTTTCATGGAAAACGTTGCTTACGATCCATCCTAATCATATTGTCATCACAGCGGAGAAGCTTAGTTTTTTCTTGTATAGTAGACACAACTTAAAATTTTATATGGCACAGTTCCACTCTCTGTCGTTCTTTCCTTCAGAAGGCAGAAAAGTTTTTTTCCGCGAAGAGTCCATCCATCCTTCAATTGCGGTCGATCATGTTAGAGAACGCAGTGGCCGCAAGCAAACTGCTATAACTCGGAGATCTTTGGGGCTTCTAAAAAAAATCACAAGGTCTTAATAAATGTGGGTTCTATGTGTCAAAACAGGTTTTAAAACTAACATTTTCCATGTGATTAGAATATGTGATTATTCCACTGTGATTTGGGTCGATATTTTTTCGGAAAATGACGCTAAATCAAGATCAAATAGAAGATCGTTTCAAAAAAAACATAGATTTATCACGTGCTTAAAATTCTATAGGGTAGATTTCACTTTCAGGCGCTGTTTCCTGCAGAAGAGAGAAAATTCTTCTCGAGGCAAGTCCGTCTTTCGGTTGCCATTCCTTCATCGATTTGAAGAGTGCTTCAAAAATCTTGTAGGGAAGTTCTTAGGTCGTCCTTAGTAATTGACATTTAAAATTTTAAAATTGTATAGAGTGCAATTTTGGAAGTAGATGTCGCTCATTCAGGTAGAAAACTCCATGTTCATGACCTCCTGACAAAATCTGAAAACGAAAGCCTCTCATTGACTCTAAATCTGCGAACAGGAAATCTTTATTTTTCATTGCACAATATTTTTTTGATATTCAATCTTTTTACTCCGGGAAACGCGATGTTTCTATGTATCCGCATGGTCGTAGCCACACCTGAAAAAATAACATATTAAAAGATGCAATCATCTAAAAACTTGAAATTAGAGAGAAACCTCTGCCAAAACCACGATCCCTCTCCAGACGACGCCACACTTCGACCCCCTTCGATTCCCGAACCTCAAGCTTGACCCTGTCCCGAGGGTTGCCGCAGTTAACGGCGGCTCTCAACCGCAGTGCTAGGAGCTGCGGGTGAGACCCGCTGGAGGCGTGGTCAGGTTGGGAGCAAGGGTGGGGGGGGGGAGCGGGTTTTCTTTGGTTTTCAGTCCTCGTTTCCTTGCGTCTTCATGCTTCTGCGTTGCTAACCAATAACACGAATTCTTCCGACTGTGCTTACACGATCCGTACGGTGGGCTCATGATAGCGCAATCGCAAGAAGCATCGGGCGTCGCGTGCACACCGAATCGAGGTTGTTGCTACGGGCCTCATACAGGCAAAGCAAGTCTTCCACCCTTTCAGCGCGATTGACCTGGCACCAAAGTTTTCTGGGAAGGTCAAAACTTGGCTTCCCATTAGCTGACCGCCGCAGGTCCTTCGTACGTCCAAATATACTTTCAGACTGCCTCAACGACGACCCGTAGAATGGTTGGTGGAGTGATTACCACAAAGCTCTATCCTTTACCTATACATCGGTACTAAAGAACTTTTTTAAGAAGTGCTCGTTATTGTGAGCAGATAGTTAGAGGTGTCATTGAATGCCCTTTCGCAGCTATGAGCGCAGGTCAAAGAAAGAAGTGCTTAAGAGCTCAAATATTCGAGTAAAATTGCTAAGTGTCAACATTTTCAATTCTTCAAAAACAGGGATGAGCAAAGTAGTGAAGGCACACTTCTCATGAGAACAGCGCGCTTTCAGCTGAATCAGAATTCGCGTTTCACTGCATTCATGGTCGGAAAATTTTTTCACAGAATCGTCATCGAGCTCACGTATACTACATAATTGTATACGTAGATTGAATGCACTGAAGGCGGCGCAGATTTTTGTTCGATATGAGAAGAATCCAAAATGAATTATGGAAGTGCTATGGCTGCTGTGTTTACGCTCTTCTCTAAGCTAGCCCAAGACGTTTGAAATCAAAGCAAATTCTTCCAAATCGAAGTGGGCTTTCTCTACATTAAATTATTAGAAACTGTCCAAGAAAGAAGGTTAGTATAATTTTTTGTTTGAGGAAAATTTTAATATAATTTTCTTTAAAGTTTTAATTCACGTACCCAATAAGTGAACACCTTGTTTGAAATTTTATAAATTTCTAATTTTTGAAAAAAATAATGGTTTGAAATTTGTTTAGAAGAACAGAAAGGCGGCCATTTTTTTTCTAAAAGATAGGATGACACCAAGCCCTCATCCGAAACGTCGCGATTTTTATTCGATTGATAGCAAAATTTCTGTTTGCATGGAGTTTCACATCTGTAAACGATGCAACAAAAACAATTGAAAAACTCACAAACACAAATATGATGTCTCATCTAACCAGCATTAACACTATTAAGAAAAAGAGAATATATCTCAAGCGCCCACGTTGAGCGGTCGTGTTTCCGAGCGCTCTCTCTGTTCCGCTAATTCTTGGACTATCGACGTTATACTGTGGTATTATCGACGTTATACGTTATACTGGCCTGTTTTTCTGGCACGTCTACCTTTACGCTGTACTCTCGAATTGCGAATTGGTGGAGCTGAGCTGGATCTGGTGCGGATATCTAACTACATCGTCTATTGTGGTCATTGGTTGTGCTGATTGCGAGCGGCCCGCAATCTATTATATCGATTTGTCAACGTAGGTCGCCGAAAAAGGTCGATTGGTTTTGATTGATTTCGTTTGGTTGCCTCTGCGATTAACTGCTGTTATCATGAAGACCCGTTCGGCTGCCTCTGTTAAGGTTGCAAATTTGAACGAATCTTCGGACTCGGTGTTTCGTGAAGATGTCAGCTCCGAGGAGCTAGTCAAGACTATGGACGAGGTCATGCGGTCTTCGTCGGTACCGCGTTGCGTGAAGAAAGCTCTCGGGCTTTTATCTCGACAGATGAGCCGACTGCTTGAGGAGAAGGATAAGCTGATCGACGAATTGCGGAAAGAGAACGAGACCTTGCGTCAAACCATAGCTTCGCTTGAGCATAAGAAGATGTCGCCTACTTCCTTTGAACCACCTGCTCTTAATAATTCTTCTGTAGCTTCTTATAACATAGATTCCGAGTCAGAGTTCGAACGTAGTCGATATGTAATTATAGGTCGTGTCCCGGAACTTGAGAATGCTGGTATTTTGTTATGATTTTGAGTCTGATCGTGGTTGTTATGATTTTGAGTCTGTTTGTAACGTGCTGCATTTTCTTGGTGTGCAATGCTACCCTTCCGGTGTCTATCGGTTGGGTAGGCCGATTGAAGGTGGTAACCGGCTTATTAAGGTCGTTTTGCCCAGTCCCAAGCTCCAAAAGGTGGCTGTACAGCGTGCGAAGCGTTTGGAGCGTTTCCCTCTAAAGGGGGTATACCTCAGGCCCTCGCTCCCTTTGGAGGAACGCAACCGTCGTCGTGGCCTAGGAGCTCACGAGCCTCCTCCTTCGCAAGCCTCCAGTGGCGGGGTGGATGCAAGCTTGTTGGACTCCGATGTCAAGACGAATACGGTCCCGATCGCTAGCCAACCCTCCCCTTTAAAGTAATGTCCCCTTCAAAAAACGTCTTGAAACGGTTGTCATGTTTTTACGCCAATGTACGTTCAATCGTGAAAAACGCCTGTTATGTCGATCTTGTCCTTAGCTCGAATTTTGACATATACATTTTTACTGGAACGTGGTTAAAACCACATCACGTTCTTTCTTCTTTGTTATGTAACGTTAGTCGTGAATATTTGGTTATACGCTGTGACCGAACCAATAGAGCTGGAGGTGGAGTAGCGATCTTGCTAAAGAAGGGAGTTGGGGCTGTGGAAAGTTTTTCCCAGTCAGTTTATGATGCGTACGAAATCCTCTCTGCCGATGTGATCCTTGAGTGGTGCAAGGTTAGGTTCATAGTAGTTTATCGTGCACCTTCATGCAATGTTGTGATAATAGGCAGCTTATAGATGTTGTTAGTGACCTCATGGGATGTGGGCACTCAGCTGTGCTACTGGGAGATTTTAACTACCCTGATATTGATTGGTTGTATTTGGACAGGCCAGCGTCCGCTGATAGTAATGCTTTTGTAGATATGATAAGGAGTCATAGGTTAGAAAAGCTGGTGAGAGAACCTACTAGGGGAAGAAATGTTCTCGACCTGTTATTCTCCGCTAAAAAGGCACTTATTGAAGAAGTCTCTGTTGGCCCAACGGTGGGATTAAGCGATCATAGCAGTGTTAAATTTAAGTTATGCTACTCTTATGTGGAGCCTACTTATACTTATCGTCGTCAATTTCATAGGTGTGATTACAATCTAGTTTGTCGCTTTCTATCATCTATTTCGTGGAGAGATTCCTTCGATGCTGTTCCGAGTGTAAATGAGAAATATGAAATCCTCATCAAGGCTCTGTCTTTAGCTGTTGATATGTTTGTTCCGTGGGGCGTGTTGAGGCTAGACAGGCTCATTTGCCATTGTATTTGCTAAACATGCTTGATCATAGGGATTATTTGTTTAGAGCTGCTAATGACACTCACGGTGTCAATGAGTGGGTTACATTTAACGAATTCAGTAAAAAAACTCCATAAAGCATTGCAAAAGTTCAATAGTAATGTTGAGAAGAAGGTGCTTGAGTCCGGGAGTAGTATTAAGTTCTATAGATACCTGACAAGAAGACTAAGTGATAATCGACTTATCAACTGTATTGTAAAAGGTGGGCGAATAGCGATTGCAGATGATGATAAGGCGGAATTGTTGGCTGATAAATTTTGTGAGGTCTTTCTGGAGGATAATTATGAGCTGCCTAACTATAATCCGGGCGTTTGTGAGCCTATGGACACATTTCCGTGGTTTGATGGCAAAATGATTTATGAAATTATTCACACATGTACTGACTCATCTTCGCTTACTCCGGATTGCATTCCCACTTCATTTTTCAAAAACACCGCGCATGTGATTGCTGGTCCGTTGGCGTATCTTTTTACCAGTCCTTGATGTGTAGCGAGATTCCTTGGCGGTGGAAACATTCCTATGTAACACCTTTACTTAAAAAGAATCCTTCGAGTGATGTCAGTAACTATAGGCCGGTCAACATCACGTCCTTCCCTTGCCGCATATTTGAAAAAGTGACCAATTCTCATCTTTTACAGTTTCTTTCTCGGAACAACGTTATCCCTGATACTCAGCATGGGTTCATGCCGTGTAAATCGGTGGAAACTAACTTACTTAAATGTTTAATTGATTGGACGGCTTATCTTGATTCTAAGAAGGCATGTGACGTTATATATTTTGATTTTTCCAAAGCGTTTGATCGGGTGAGTCATGAGAAGTTGCCGTATAAATTAGAAAAGCTCAGGGTTCATCCGGTTATTTGTAATTGGATAAGGGAATTTCTATCTAACAGGACCTTCCAAGTGAAAGTAGGTTCAGCTTTCTCCACTGTCAGGCATGTTAAAAGTGGAGTTCCACAAGGAGGGGTTTTGTCACCGCTACTGTTCTCGATCTATACTGCGGATATTGCTGATAAGTTGGAGGATTTGGGGGTAGTGATAAAGCAGTTCGCGGATGATGTTAAGATTTATCGCGAGGTGTCGAACCTATCTGATTGCGGGTTACTCCAACAGGGAGTTGATCGAATGAGAGAGTGGTCAGTGACTTGGAATCTTCATTTAGCGCCGGAGAAGACTATGTGTATGAGGATTGGTACGTCGACAGCACAAGCGGACTACTTTATTGATGAGCAATGTATTGCTAAGGTAAAATCAGTTAAGGATCTGGGATTTATTTATGATGAGAAGCTTGACTTCTCAGGACATGTCAAAATGTTATACAGCAAGGGACTAGCTCGTTTACATCAAATTTCCAAAGGTTTGGTTACTAAGGACAAAAAAGTTCTTACCATGGCATATAAAACAAGCGTCAGATCCATTGTTGAATTCGGCTCTATAGTTTTTTCTCCTTATAAAAAGAAGTACACTGCTATCCTTGAAAGAGTCCAGAAGAAATTTACTAGATGGACATTAATCAGGATGGGTGGCTTTTTGCACTCCAGGATTCCAAGAGCCAATATAAGGAATAGCTATTTGGGTCTGCACACTCTAGAATCACGTCGTAAGTTGAGGGATGTTTGCGTCATATTCAAGTTGCTGACAGGTCGTTTAAAGTGCAGTGTCTCGAAATCCTATTCAGTCTTGCCGTCAAGAACCCGCGGCGGTCTATGTAAGCTGTCGTACGTCAAGCCTAGATCTAATCTTAGGGCTACATCCTTTACGATAAGAGCTGCTTCAGCCTATTGCGCGTTAAGGATTGGTGTTCCAGCCTCATCATGCTCGCTTCGAACGTTCAAGCGTATGGCCAAACGTAAATTACTTGTCTACTGAAGGGTGCATTTGTGCTGCTTTGTTGTCGTGTTGTGGTTTCCTTTTTGATGTGTTCTATTTTTTGTTTTCTCTCGAACGTGCGTCTTAAACACACGTATTCAAATAAATAAATTAATTAATTAATCAAATAAAAGTCGCGAAGACCTTTACAGGTCTTCAGGCGGCAAAAGTCCGCAGCATTGCGTCCAGTAAAAGGCCCCCCAGAGTTCTGCGGCGTTGCCGCTGCCCTATCCTTCATCATAGGGAAGAGACGCAGAGCTCACCGCCGGCGGCGTCCCTGCCCTATCCTTAACCATTGCGGCAAGCAGCGTTGCTGCAGAACCCTGTGAGGGCCTTAAGCCTTGCAGCGCCGCACCACCCGCCGTTGTCATGTCGGGTCCGCGGCACCCGCAAGACTCTGCTGCCGGCCTTAGGCCTTTGTCATACCATCGCTCACCCCGATCGACGCCTAATGATTTACACCCATATCGAATCCATCTCGCCGCCCGATCGATATGGGAGCATATCATTAGGCGTCGCTCGGGGTAAGCGATGGTATGACAAAGGCTTTATGTATGAACGATCGCAGCGTGCGCGTCGGCTTCCGCCGCAGTCGTGCAAGTTACCGCACATGACCCTTTGCAGACGTCAGGTTTGAACGTTGTCGATATCCATATGAGCTCAAGTTGAGGAAAAGAAAAAAAAATATACTCCTGTTTAGTATTGAAAACGAATTACAAATTGAAACGAGTTTTCGCAGTGTGAACGATTTTGCACTGCCTAATATATGTTCTGCACGTTCTGATGCAAGTCTAGATGGGAGGCATCAGCACTCTAGATTGCAGCTTTTCTTAATAAACCAAGCCTAGGTGAATTTTTACAGCAGTAACATGATTGTGGCCGTGCTTAACATTTTGGTTTAAGGAAATTTTAGAAAAATTCTCTAAATGCTCCGAAGAAGAAAGAGCGCTCTAGACCTACACCATGGTCCTTGCTCGAAACCGCTCCATAAACAAAATGCGATTCAAATCAGTTTCTTTGAGCCTCAATTGGCTGGTATCGAGGTTGTAAGCTGTCACAGCGATGTTTTGTTGCGATCAAAACTTCTAGCACCAGGCGGGACTCGAACTCGCACCTCCCTCTGACCGAGCGGGAATGCTCTACGCCATTACACCACCGGCGCCGTTTGATCGAACGCAACATCCACACCTCGTATCAGCGGCCAGCTCATCCCGGATACGGGTGGGTGCTGATCGGTCCCACGAGGCTGTTGGATGTTGCGTTCGATCAAACGGCGCCGGTGGTGTAATGGCGTAGAGCATTCCCGCCCGGTCAGAGGGAGGTGCGGGTTCGAGTCCCGCATGGCGCTAGAAGTTTTGATCGCAACAAAACATCGTTGTGACAGCTTACAACCTCGATACCAGCCAATTGAGGCTCAAAGAAACTGATTTGAATTGTTTCTATCAAGACCATCAGCTTCTTTCCGTTTTAAAGCATTTCTTCTCCATCCACTCTGTTTTCTTGAAAAGAATTACTGCACATCGCTGGCTACTCTAGACTGCGGTTTTGCGATAGTGGAACCGAGTCTATTCATGAGCGTTGATGGTCCAAAATTGACAGGAGTCAATTTTGTACCATCAACGCTTAAATAAGACCAAGGCTGCCTATTTGCGCTTCATATGTGCTAGTTTTTCAACGATGCGTATCTGCACCATATCATTTCTCTGGTAATAAAATGTCTCACTGCTCTTCCGTTCTTCAACAGATAGGATACGGAACTATGAACCTAGTAAAACACAAGCGCATGTCACACCAGCAGCTTTTACAAAAGCCAGTGAGAAACAATCTTCTCCCTGGCAAGGAATGACCACTTCTTCGTTGAACGCGCAATACATGTGTGTAAAGAAGGGTCATGGGTGAAAATCGACGTAACCAACTGCCACCCACGAAAAAAAAACGCCACATATGAAAGCGCAAACAGATAGCCTTATTTTGAAAACATTGATGGTCTAAAATTGACCCTTGTGATCGTGGGAACGCGTGGTAACGACAAACTAATATGTGCAAAAATATTGGAAGTGCGCGGACACGAACTCAAAAGCTCGAGGATGTGCTTCTATGAGGCGGCGCTCCCACCAACTGCGTCAACGAGGCACATTTCTAGTGTGTCATTGGGGTTGATGAGGGTTGCACAACCGTTTTCACACCTCCTTTAAAGCCTTTCAAAAAGCGTTCAGTAAAAACTAATTGTAATTCTGTACTCCGTTCACACGACCCTACATCCTGTCAAAATAGTATCGCAAAAGCTCACCGTGAGTTGAGAACCTTTCCTTGTGAACACAGAGAACTCGACAGCAAACAACATCTCACACGGGCAGCCTCGAAAAACATCAGAGGCACAGATCTGCACCGGAACTGCAGAAGACCAGTCCGTCCTACAGCACACAGCAGAGCAGGAGCAGGAATCACTGTCCCAGAGAGCGCAGATACGAATAAAGTGCAGTATTCGTTAGTTTGGATGAATTTAGTCAGTGAGCAGACGGCTTGATCATGAGCCGAGTCGCAGCGAGACAGCACCGAAGAAAGGAAGAGAGTACCAAAGCAGTAGCACTAGTCCTAGACACTTCTCCCGCCACCAAAACCGGGGGCAAATATAACTCCTACGCCGCGCGAACCCCCCTGGCGTCGCGCTCGGTGCGCGACGAAAGTGGACGAGTTGTCGCAGTCCGATGCTGCCGACGGCTAGAAGCGCTTCCTACAGGGACATGCGGCACGCCTTTACCTTATTTCAACGTTTCTTGAAGATGGTATACACTGCGACCAGAAAGTATAGGGACACTTAAAAATTGTACTTTTCCTACGCTAATTGATATCAATCGACCTGAATTTTTTACTGAAAAATTCGTTACGGCAAAGAAGTTTGAAGCAAAAGTTTTTAGCAAAATCGGTTTGATGTGAGCTGAATTAGAAAATAAAATATGGAGACACACCATTTTCAATTGACCAGAAAGTATAGGGACACTAGTAAAAAACAACTTCATTGTCAAGATAAAAAACAGTCGTTGATAACTAGTACCTCCGCGGTTCATTGCAACATCTACAAGTCGGGCTGGCATCGAAGCAGCATGATTTCGAAGTGTTTGTAGAGGAAGTTCATCCCAAGCGCGTGGAATTGCTGATCGAAGTCCTTGCAGAGAAGAATATGTCTGGTTATGCTCGTAAATCTTCCTTACAAGGTGTCCCCAGATATTTTCCATTGGATTCATATCGGGAGAACATGCAGGCCAGTCGAGAACTTCAACAGAATTTCTTCTGAGGAAGCCTTTTGTGGATCTGCTGGCATGCGGCAGTGCATTGTCCTGTTGAAAAACCCATCCCTGACCAGCATTCTGTTTAAGGAATGGGAGCAGATGGGTTTCCAACAGTTGCTGGTATTCTTCTGCGTTCATCCTTGCTGACGTGAAGGAAAGAGGGAGCTTTCCTTCGGCGTGGAATGCCTCCCACACCATAACTGTGCCGCCTCCAGAATTCCTTCTTGGGAAATACTCCTTCTCCTTGCGTAAGTCATGCCAGTAGAATCGGTTTCCATCTGGACCATCGAGGTTAAAGCGCTTTTCGTCCGAGAAGATCACCTGAACTATGAAATGTTAAAATACCTAGCGTCAGAACTGACAACGCAAAAAATCTGCCTTAGTTCAAAGACGTCGTTTGTTCCTAGAGACGAACTCGAGCCTGTTCCTTTTGTGCGTTTCTGTCAAACGTGGAGCAGAACGGAGCTGGGTGTATACAACATTCCCATTGCGTTTTAAGCAGCACCGAATCGTTTCTTTCGAGACTTTCTTACTCAAACTCTTGCGCACTTCCTCCAAACTGATTGATTTATTGGAAACCATTCGCACGATTTGCCTCTTGTCTCGAGTCGAAAGAAGCCTGGGACGTCCTGAAGACTTCCTTGAGTGATATAGATCAGGACTGCGTAGAAATTTGCTAATAACGTTCTTTGATCGTCCCAGTTGAGTCGAAATTTGGCGTATGCTGAGTCCTGCATCTCTGAGGACCTTGATTTGAGCTTGTTCCTCTATTGATAGCATCGATCCGCGACCCATCCTTACAATGAACAAATTATGAGGCAGTATGTTGGATAGCAAAATAGTTTTCAACAACGTACCTTCCTCCGCGCACCTTATGTGGTGGTGTCCCTATACTTTCTGGTCACTCAAAAACAGGGTCCCGTCACGTGATCCTTTCCGGTCCCTTGCCACCTCGGGCGATTTTGCCCATTTCTTTCGTATATATGTTTTTGGCCGTGAGGAATTCCATAGTATAATTTTCAGATCAATTCCTGCGGGTAGCTAGCAGAATTACGCAATTTGTTGGTGTCCCTATACTTTCCGGTCGCAGTGTATGAATGTGGTTTCAATGGGACGATCAGCGACATTTTATACAGGAATCCTGGTCAGTAGATGGTTTCTAGCGTCAGTATTTGCCAACTACAACTTATTCGGTCAATTTTCACCCGTGATTATGGTTATACTACGGAAAAAGGTCACTATCACCCATTCTCGGATCAATTGTCCTACTGCAGACTGTAGCCTACCATATTCTGTGGGATCTTAAGTCCCTAGCTAGAAATGTGGTCTGGGAGCTTAAACACTGAGAACATTTCGTGGTCCGCGGCTAACCATGCGTCACCGAGCGCACGTCCGCGTTTCAGCGCCGCGACGTCGCGTTGGAGTTAGGTCCTGGAGCCCACCAAAACAGAGATGAATTTAGCCATAGACGACTTGACTGCGAACCGACTCGCACAAAGAGAGAAAAAATTTATTACTTCGTTTTACGAGAAGGAATTCTCCCAGAAGGTGCAAGGAATGCAATTTTCCTAGCCCATTCTAGTCTAAAGCGGCCCATTCCGGAGAGATCGCCGCTCGGCAGAAAAAGTGCAGCGTAAATGTCGAGGTCGAACAAGCGGTAAACAACTAAACGGCATAACTAACAACATCGTGATTAACAACATCATAAACAACAATAGAATCACATCAAGTCTCGCTCTTAAGAAGAAAAATTCCGCCTGATATCAGCTTTCTTGCCTCTGCGGATCAGTCCCAGTCCCTTCGGTTGGCCGTTGGAGGAGACGGTAGATGTGAAATTGGCCGTTACAGGCCTCGCGGTTGCAAACTGCTATGTAGCCGGCGCGGTTGATAAACAATTTACCTGAAATACATAGAAACTTAAACAGAAGCAAGGGTGTCAACGTTCTATGACATGTTACTTACTTACATAAGGCGGCTACATTTATTGATAGTTGTCGTCAACTAGCTCGACTTAGTTCACGTGCTACCCAAACTGGTCGAATATCTGAAAGGTGTCATTGTAGACTAGTATTTAAAGGGAAAGTAATATTTTCTTACCTATGAGGATCCTACGTCCCACTGAGTCGACCATCACAGCCAAACCTTCATAGTCGACGAATACGCGGGTTCCCCGACGCCTAAATGGTCGGCAAATCAGCAAAGCAGATTTGCGCACAGAGGAGTCGAAGAGATTATTAAGTTACTGCAGCAAGACTGACTGATTTCCTTTAGCGAAGTCCTTCCGCGCTCGTGCTCAATACCTCAGTTAGAGGCTTCGTAAGACAAGATGGACCTTGACATCGTGAGTTAAGCGAAGGCCCAGTAGAATGAGGACTGGCATGGCACATGATAGCGGGAGATGAGATTCATAGCTGGCGGGAATCTATGAATAGCAGCGCTAGGAACTGGGAAGAGATAAGAAGCATTCATGTGAAAAAAGGAAATTGAAGCTATCCTGTGTGCGCCCACCTACAATCGGAACCGGAACCTCTTTTCGATATTAGTTCATGCAGCCTCACGAAGAATTAGTCGTCCTTCCATCCCGCTTCAGCTTCTAATAATACGGCTGCTTCAATCTTCAGCAGAAAACTGAAAACGCAGTGTGCGAAGCTGAAGCTGGGATATTGGACTGTAGGCAAATTCTCCGATTTTCCTGCTATACTCACTTCGTCAGGGGAGTGTCTTCGCAGTTGGTCACATTCTGATTAACACGTAGCTGCACGCGACAGCGCAGGCTTTAAAAGCCGCTCGCACTGCAGTGCCATGGAGTCCAGAAATATTCAAGGTCTACAGCAAGGCAGTGATCGAGCAGAATCTTAGAATGTCGCAGAATTAGATCACGCAATCTCGATCCGCATTTCAGGATCCAATCAAAACCTCACATGGAGCTTCAGAGCAAACAGCGACCTCGATATTTTCTCCCAGACTGAGTTCACCCAAGCAGTTGGCGACTTCAACAAGTTTATGTCCCGAACAGTAAAGGAGCTGCCCTTACTCATAACTTCCGCTACGCACCAGTAACACAGTATAGCCACGCATCCGACAACGTGGTCGCAAAGCCCAATTGCGGCGATGAGAGAGGAGGCAACGAACACAAAGTAAAACGGAAACAGTGCTCGCCAAGTAAGCGAACCAGGAAGAAGCATGCGAGGGAGAGAGACCTCCCGACGACCAAACATCAAACATGATAAACTGAATCATAAGTGGATCCAATAACATTGAAGTGGGTTCATGACTCGAACATCTCCGGAGAAGCCGACGGCTCATGACAATTCAATTAGTCGATTCACATCACAGTATAGAGCGTTCAAGACATCAGTCCGAATGGATTGTAATCAACCTGAATGGATTGTAGAATGAACTCACCCTTCGGAGAGTAAATGGCGTTTCCTTTTGTGGCTTAGCTTCAAGACTAAGAGAGCATCCTGCCATCGAACCCCTTAAGAAATTCAGAAGATCAAAATAATAATTTCTTTAGTGGATTCAGTTCATAACATCAATCAGAATGAGCTGTTAAATGACTCCAACCTCTCCAACGAAATCGAAGGTGCAGTACAATTCCTTTAGTGCAATTATTTCGAAACATGGAAACATAAGAATCGATTCTTGCATCGAACCTCTTCGAAGAAGTCGAAGCTGCAAAACATTCCAATTAGTTGCTTCAGTTCAACAAATCGGAATCAATTCTTCAATAAACCAAGGAATCGAATCCACCCGGTGGAGTTGAAAGTTATCACATTTTTAGTGCATTAAGTTCAACACATCAATTAGAACGGACTGTTAAATGAATCCACCCTTCCGGAGAAGTCAGAAGTTAATGACTTTTCCTTTTGTGGTTTCAATTCGAAAACATGCAAATGGATGCATTTCAAAATATAACAACGGGTTTACGACCATTCATTTATTTCAATTAGCAGCTTCCCGTCAAGAAAAATACAGGACAGCATTCAGTCATCGAACCCCTCCGAAGAAATGGCTCAAGATCCTCAAGAGTGCTCCTTTAGTGGCTTCAGTTGCAAACAAATAAGACAAATTCCTGACTAAACCGCCTCCAAAGAACTGGGAAGTTCAAGACACTTTGTTTAATAGCTTTTCAACTAAGACTAATAATAAATAACAAGAGAGAATTCCTTCATCCTTCCAACCCCCCCCCCCAGGAGAAGTAGAAAATCGGAGAGAATTCGGCGAGTCGATTCAGTTTTAAAAAACTTCAATCGGAATGGAATCATGACAATTCAACAATTTGTCGATTCCCATTATACCGCTAAAGAGAATTCCGAGTCGAACTCCTCCGGAAGAAGCCTAAGCCACGCCGAAACTGTTCAGAATAAATTTCAGGAGGTGAATCATCTGCCTGAGCATAGGCTGCTTATTTCACATCTCCGTCACGCGCTCGACAGGGCACTGCCACTCCTCTTGGAACCGCATCAGTCCTCTTATATGACTTTTAAACATCTTAAAGGATAAAAGGATAAAGGACGGCGTTACTCAATCCCTTCTGGGATGCGCCAGCGCATTCTACTTCTACGGGATGTCGTGGAGGTGACATGAATGCGTATTTGGCCATACAATGACTTGCGGTGGCCAGCCGATGAACAAGTCAGCGCTTTATCCTTCCCAGACAAGTCTGGTACCAATTCACCGACCCCGGAGGGATGGAAGGCTTGGTTGGCCTGGGCGGGAAATCCGAACCAGGAACCTGGTATCGGGTGCACGCGACAGTCGCGCCTCCTGCGACTGCGCCACACGCGCCCCTTAAACATCTTAACTCCTTCAAATTTCACTTCTTATTTGAGCACAAACCCCGACTCTCGACCTCAACGAGACAATGACAGATGACCTCGAGAACATTCAACCAGCATTAGGGGAGGTTGACTGTAGAGCCTAAGAGCGATAGCAGTTAAGGAGGAGAAAACAGGTCATTCCCTCCTAGCCGCATCAGCCCTTCCCAAAAGGTCGCTGTAAAGGGCCACACTATTAGAAAGGTAGGAGGTAGGGTAGGATGTAGGACAGCTAGCTTCCCTTTTTTCTTTCATAGAGTGGCATCTTCAAAATTAAATACATTTCTCCAGAGAATTCCAAAGTTAGAAGGATCCAATTAGTCGCTTCAGTTCCACACATCACAATCCAATGGAGGTCAATGAACTTCCCATGGCATCTTAATTCTTAAAAGTGGCCTAATGAGCGTTGTTAGAGATTGCCTGAAAAGCACCGTGGTGGTTTTCAAATTTCCTGCGGGCATCTGGGTAGGTAAAAAAATCCAAAAAACCGTTTCACTTCAGTGCTGAGCGATAGAGCAAAACTACGTCTGGAACTGCCATGTCGCGGCTAGAATCTATCTTGCAAAAGGTTTAGGGCTGGAACAGTAGCGGAATTACAGCGATCTCACAGTTTCAATTCCTCTCAGTTTCAATTCCAAAATTAGAAGAATCCAATTATTCCGCACAGTTTCAATTCCAAAGTTAGAAGGATCCAATTAGTCGCCTCAGTTCCACACATCACAATCCATGGCTCGCAAGGAATCTATCTTGCAAATGGTTTGGGGCTGGAACAGTAGCGGAATTACAGCGATCTCACAGTTTTCTGGCTAGCGTGACAGCAAGGTGTGGAACATTGAGTTGCGGCGCCCATGAAGTTATGTAGTGGGAGTGAGAGGAAGGCCGTGTGGGTACATGAGCGGACATGCAGGAAGCTGTCCGTATCCTGAGGTTAGGAATCTGCATTGCTAGGATTGCTCGCCCATTTTTTGACGATGTAAGGTGCATCTTGAACACGGCAGTGTGCCATACCGACATCAGAACATAATTTTAACCTACGATTTAAAAAACAGGCTACCCATTATTCTCCACCATTCTCTGCTAACTGAAGAGCTAGGGACTTTTCCCGTGACTCCGTAGATCGAAAGCAAGCTTCGCCCAAACATTGTCTAGAGGACTTACTGAGGCCCGGGCTGATCAATACATCCTAGATATGGACTTCAGCAACACATTTCGATCATATTCGTAAATGGGGGTAAAATGAGAAACACTTTCAAAGCAAGCAGTGAACATCAGAAAATAATCATGTAGGTATAGCAACTAACAAGAGCTTCCCCGCGAAACTTTTTCTGAGAACACTACGTAAAACCGGGTCTTTTTTAAATCCAACAAGAGGTTAAAAACTGAGTTAGAAAATAAAAACGGTGTCTTACCGAGGTCAAAACTTATTCCACTTTTACAAAAACGGAAGTAATCTGGAAAGCCCTGTCCCGAATTGGATCCCTACACCCTTCTCCTGTAAGTTTGCATCGCTACCCACTCGACCACCCGGTCGCTGCCTCGTCCACAGGAAATGATGCATTTGATTCACTTGTATCCTGCAGATGGTCAGATTTCTAACGCCTAACTATAACTGAAGCTTCATAGCGTTTGCAGGTTAATATCTGTGCATCAAAAGACCACTTAAGGCGTCACTTTCTTCTTATCATCCCGCACTGAAGCGCTGCAGTTTTTTGTAGTTTTGCCCAACTATCGCTGCTATGCAGCGATCTCCACTTTTTGGAGAATGGGGCTCGGCAAAAAGGGCAACGCAGACGCAGAAGCTCATGCCCCGCCCTCGGAGACAGTACCCGACCAGCTGACCGTCGCGAGTGGCGGCGACGGCTCCCTCTCCCCTGCGCCCGCACCCGTACCCTACCATTTTTTATCTCTCTTTTTTATACACTCATTTTTGTATTAATTAATCGACGCAGATCTCTCACTCCGATTAGGTCTCATTGAATACGCAGGCAATGTCATTTTTCTATGTTCTCCTTGTGTAATTGACTTTGTAGCTCCGGTAGTTAATGTGCCTTATTGTTCGCTTCACGTTTTGATCTACCGTGCTTTATTTCTGGTTTTAACCCAGTATCTCAAGACAAACGCTGTGTTAAACTACTCTGTCGGTGTGTGGTTGGCTCGCGTACTGAATCAAAACTACCGCTGAACCACCTCGAACGGTATCCGATTTATGGTGCATCGGCCTATTCGAAGCTAGACGCCGCGTAACAGGTACGAATACTCACTATTATTTTTGCATACCTTGGAGGAGCCGGAGACGAAGAGACGTCGTACGCCGCCATCCACTTTGCCTTCTTCGATTTTTACAACTCCATTTACCTTCCACTTTCACGGATTTCTTGCTTCAAAACGCAGACTGTCCTGCACTTGTCTCAAAAGGACGCTTTTTTACTTCGTTCACTGCGCAGAAGACGCTGTTTTTGAATTTGCCTGCTGCAAGGACCGGCTGTTAACGCAGAATCTTCCCATTTCCCAGAAAGTGCATCAACAAGTACTCAGCAGCTACCATGTCCGGACCAAGCACTTTACGCTCTCGCAAAGGACTCCTCTCTCGTTACTGCAACAATTTGAAAAAGCTTTTGAGCGAGCATGAGTCAGCACCGCCGGAGCAGTCTCCCATGGACCAGACAAAGGCACAAAGACTGCGCAAGACGGTCTGCGAACTCAGCGCCACCTCACGTCTGGTGGCGGACGCGCTGAACAATTTCACAACCGCTCTGGACACATTGGGGGACCCTTTATCGGAGGAGCAGGAGAAACAAGCTACGCAGTATATCGAGACGGCCCACAAAGTCCTAGATCAAGCGCAGGGGCTTGCCACTGACATCGAAGCAAGCCTAATGGGAGCCCGAGAAGTACTTCCACCTGCAGAAATGGCCACAGCGAAGCTTCCATCGATCCCAATACCGACATTTACAGGAAAAATCTGGGAATTGAACAACTTCTGGACGCTGTTCGACGCCAATATGCATCAACAACCGTTGACGCGGCTTCAAAAATTCAACTAGTTGATCAACGCCTTGAGAGGAGAAGCCCGGGATCTCATACGCCGTTACCCGGTCACTGAATCAAACTACGACCATGCGATCGATCTTCTAAAGACCAAATACGGCAACGAATCAGCACTTATCGGACATCTACAATCCCGCCTCGAAATGGCAAAAGCCGAGTCAAAAAGCATTCATGCACAACGACGACTTCTCGAAAACATCCTCCCGATCGTAACGCAGCTCGAAGTACACAGAGTGAGTCTCGACGGCTCATATCTCACGCAAAAAATCCTTTCCAAATTCTCAACGGCTCTTCAGCGGAAAACCTTAGAATCCTGCATTCCACAGAATAAGCAAGAAAGCGACTGGAAATTACGCAGTATACTGTCTATTCTGGACAACCTCATTTCAACGGAAGAGCAAATTAATGAGATGGTCGATAAGAACGACAGGAAAGACAGCATAATCGCGTATCACTCGGAGAAACCTAGGAAGGTCCCTTCTAAAAACATTCTTCCATTATCATCGCAGCAGAACTGTATGTTTTGCAATTCCAACGCACATAAGTCAGCCGGCTGCACCAAATTCTCGAGCGCAATAGATCGAAGAGCGTTCATGCTTCAACACAACAGATGCTTGAACTGTGGAAGAGAAGGACACTTCCTCAGTGAGTGCACTAGCAAAGGATGCAGAAATTGCGAAGGCAGGAAACATCATCACACACTCTGTCCAAAACACGCGAGCACCTCCACCAGCCGTACACCACCTCGGTACGACAAACAACCCTCACCAGCGAAGCATCAGAAGCCACACACCGACACCACACAACCACGCAGACAGAAATCGCAACAAACAGTTGCCCGAGCCAACCCTGTGCAGACACAGGTCGACGATTCGTCAAGCAACATTCCCGGAGTATGTCCCACCACAACGATACTTCATCACGCAGAACGTGATAGTGGCAGTCATCATGTCCTGCTGCTAACAGGTATTGCAAAGGTTCGGGATGAACCAAACAACAGATGGAAAGAGGTAGAAATCCTCTTCGACACCGGAGCCGACCAGTCATTTATTAGCCAGAGTCTAGCAGAGGACCTGGAACTGGAGTGTACAAAAGAGCAGGAGTTTTTTATGTACACGTTCGGCACAGACACCCCCACACAGACGCAGTGTGGAGTAACATGCCTAGATTTGTGGGACAACGATGGGAAAAAACATGCAGTCACACTCTGCACAACACCGGTAATTACGGGAGAAAGTCGCCCAGCTCACCTCAACAAGGAAGATCTTGCGTTTGTCACGCAACACAACATTCGACTCTCTAAACCGACAGATTCTCCCACATCCACACCGCAAATTCTACTCGGATGTGATCAACTATGGAGCCTGTTGGACACACAACTACCACGGTTCACTCTTGCTTCAGGCCTTCAAGTCATCCCCTCAAGAATATGGTATCTGCTGTCCGGAAAACAGCATATACCTGGGCATACGGCAGGACACAAGGCCATTAGGAATGTCAACATGCTCACCATGAGCGGCGTTCCAACTGACTTTGAAGAGGAATTGGCACGCTGGGACAAGTACTGGACAATGGATTCTGCCGGAATATGCGAATTCACCGGCACCAAAAACGCAGAAAAGGAAGCAGTTAATCAACAAGTGACTAACTTCTTCAATGAGACAATAGAACGCCGTGAAGATGGTTACTACGTACGCTTTCCGTACAAGGACGACCATCCCCGCTCCCCAACAACAGAAACATTGCAGTGAAAAGACTTCACAGCGTGGTCAACATGCTTCGGCACAATCCAAACCTTCTAGAACACTACAACAACACCCTGCGTGAGCAGCGGCGGCAAGGAATCATAGAAGAATTACCGAATGAACACTTACAGGATGGCAATGTTCTTCATTACATCTCACACCAGCCCGTGCTCACGCCACATAAAGACACAACCAAACTCAGAATTGTCTTTGATGCTTCATCACACTACAAAGATTGTCCATCACTGAACGACATTTTGCACCAAGGACCACTGATTCTCCCAGACCTCTACGGCTTACGAATCAGATTCAGAGTCCCTCCGTACGTGGTCATATCGGATGTGGAGAAGGCATTTTTGCAAGTACACCTTCATGAACACGACCGAGACGCCACACGATTCCTGTGGATAGGCGAAATCAACTCGCCTATCACAGACGACAACATGATCGCGTTTCGGTTCACCAGAGTGACGTTCGGACTAAACGTGTCACCGTTCCTTCTAGCAGGAACCATATACTATCATCTCCAGAACGCAGTAGAAGACAAGAAACTAGCCCAAGAAATGCGCGATAACCTATACGTGGATAATTTGATACTCGGAGCTCGTGATCAAAAGGAATTGGCACAAAAAGTTCGTTCAATCTTCACGGCAATAGGAATGAATCTCCGTGAATTTCTGTCTAACATGAACTCACTGCACCATAACCTTCCTGAAGAAGCACTAGCCAAATCAAAAACGCAGAAAGTACTCGGAATTACCTGGGAAACACAACAGGACTGTCTCAGCATTTCGAGTTCTTTTCCTCCACTTGATGTCGTCACAAAAAGGCTAATCGCACGCCATATCGCTTCCATCTACGATCCTCTGGGATGGCTGGTCCCTCTACTGACATAAGCAAAGTATTTCCAACAGCAACTATGGAAGGAGCAGTTTGCTTGGGATACACAGCTACCAGAAGATCTTTCCTCACAATGGAGGACCATCGCACAGAATGCAGACGGATTCACACAAACCATTCCTAGATGTTTCTCGATGCGCGATGGAAAAGCGAAACTAGCAGTCTTTGCAGACGCTAGCGAGATAGCAATGGCAACTTGTACCTACCTATTTGACGACTCACAATCCTCCTTAGTCATGGCAAAGTGCAAGCTGCCGTCCATCAGATCAAAACCGACCATCCCAAAAATGGAGATGAACGCTCTAACAATGGCAGTACGCCTCACGTGGGCGGTATTTCGAGCTTTGCAAATCCAACCAGACTCGCAGATACCCCAACAGATCTTCATTTTCTCGGACTCAGATCGCTCTCAGCTGGTTGTCCTCGTCACCGACAACATCGAATGCGGGAGTGCTCGTGCGTAACCGACTAAAGGAGATTCGGAAGATTGTCTCAGGTCTCGAGGAGAATGGAGCTTCCGTCCGATTCGGATACGTGAACACACATGACAATCCCGCCGACGCAGGGACGCGAGGACTTACGCAAGATCAACTGCAAAACCACAAATTGTGGTGGGAAGGACCAGAGTTTCTCCATCAACAGGAGAATAATTGGCCGATAACATTTTACCCGTACAACACGCAGGAAACTAGTGACGTGGTGGTGAAAGAAGCAACGATCAATACAATGTCCTCTCGAAAGGATATAACAGAACCAGTAGTGGACTTAGAGCGATTCAGTACACTCTCAATAGCGAAAGGGTCACCGCCAGGATTCTGATCTTTCTGAAGAAACTCTTAAGCCCACTGTCAGAACAATCTCAAGAAAGATCTACAGGCATGTACCGGAGTTGCGGCACATCACGGGATCCTCTGCGCCAAAGGCAGAAGATATACAAGCAGCACGTTTCTACCTCATTCGTCAGCACCAATCATCCTACTTAACCCACTAATACAGGAAAACAATGGAGAACACGCTACGACTATTTCGAGATGACAACAACATCTGGCGATCCCAAGGACGCCTACAACACTCCGAGCTGAAAGCAGACGCCAAATCACCAATCTTCATCGCCCCCAATACGAAGCTAGCAAACCTCATAATCCAGGATGCCCACGAAGAATACCATCAAGGAGTTGAACACACTATTTCGACAGTACGTCTAACTTACTGGATACCAAAGCTTCGTCAACAAACACGCAAATTCATACAGAAATGCGTGAAATGTCGGGGTTTCAACAGCCTTCCATACGCCTATCCAAAAGCCACAGACCTACCCGAAAGACACGTTTACCGAAGCCGACCATTCCAGCACATCGGACTCG
Organism: Heligmosomoides polygyrus polygyrus; assembly: GCA_947396885.1. Classification (NCBI taxonomy): domain Eukaryota; kingdom Metazoa; phylum Nematoda; class Chromadorea; order Rhabditida; family Heligmosomidae; genus Heligmosomoides; species Heligmosomoides polygyrus. The sequence continues at coordinate 57,255,610 of OX377206.1, forward strand.
ATTTCTTCGACCTACCGCGTCACACCGATTCTTCAGAAGACTCACGCTACTACAGATGTATCTTCACTTGCACTGTAACCCGTTTATTGCACTTGGAGATGCTGCAAAGCATGAGTACGGTAGACTTCATCAATGCCTTACGACGTTTCGTGGCTCGACGAGGAATCCCAATATCCATCACCTGTGACAACGCACCCACCTTTCTACTGGCCCTGCAGAACAGCTCGAATGACACCGAGCTTCGCAGCGGAATAGAAAACGTTCTTGCGGACAAAGAAATCCAGTGGAAACATATCACACATTACGCGCCGTGGCAGGGCGGATTCTAAGAACGCCTTATCAAATCCGTGAAACACGCGCTTTACAAGGCTTTTAGAGGAGCCGCACAACGCACTGGTGATCATCTTCGCACAATCCTCACTGAAGTCGAAGCCTGTCTCAACTCCAGACCTCTGACCTATCAAGCGGCAAACCAAGAAGATCTAACTTCAATACGACCAGTAGATTTCCTACAGCCTGAGATCAACCTTACGCTACCGCTCCAAAAACTTGTCAAGACTATGGAAGACGACCCAGATTACTTGCCACCAGACGAAATTCGAGCCCTGCAGACACGTCAGGACGTAATCAACGCACTGAAATCGTCATGTGAAACTACTGAACGATTTTGGAAGATCTGGCAAGAACAATACCTTACGAGCTTGCGAGAAAAACAGAAGACATTGCTGACAAACCGTCGTCAAGGTCGAGCCATCCCAAAGGCCGGAGACGTCGTCCTCATTTGTGATCCAGTCTTACCGAGAAATGACTGGAAGATGGCCCGCATCACGGACGTTAAACAAGATACAGATGGTGCCATAAGAGAGGCCGAGCTCGTCACCTCCACACATCAAAAAATTCGACGCCCGGTGAACCTGATAATACCCCTCGAAATCGAACCCCATAACGCGGACGACTCCAACGATCAAATCGAGGATAACGACGACCAAGCACAGAACGGCATATTAGCTCCAGAGCAGATCCCCGCACGATACAATCTTCGTCCACGTCGTCCTGTGAATTATGCGGAGCAGATTATCAAGTCCATTTCCACTCAGAGGCCGAAACCACTATCGGCAAAATGGTTCCTGTTTCACCTGATGCTATTAGCTTTGATCTCGCTAATGTACGGAGAAACAGTACCGCATATTTAGATGACGTGTACCGAGCAAGGTGTCCTAGTCAACACCTCGGACAACCAGACATTCGAACTGTGTGCAGACGCCTTCTGCAATCTCTATAAACCACACGCGAACCCGATGTTGCTGAAGCTGCCACCGCACGTCACGTTACACGACCACTCGATAACGTTGAAATGGCATACGGACGGAAAACTAGCAGTCATGGAAACCATATGCAAACGCTTGGAGTTTTGTGACCAAATCGACTGCTGGCTATGCACAACAGTACTGTTTAATCCGGAATGCTGGCCAACGGGAGCAATAACAGCAATCGCCGTAATCCTATACACGCTCGTTGCGCTCGTTTACGTCCTACTGTATGTCCCAATGACAGTGGGAAAACCGATACGCCTCATGCTACATGTCATCAAGATCCTGATCATAGCTCTCATACGAGCCGCCACGTCTGGCTGCCTCAGGCTACTACGTTGCCTACGTCGGAGAAGGACGACACGGGACCGCGTCACAGCAGCCTTGGCTATCCTCATCACTCTTGTGACCCAGAAAATCTGCTTCGCAAATGCATGCCAACATGTAGACACACTTCAACAGCCTACAACTATATGCACCCGCACTGGAAACCGCGAATCGTGTTCAATCACTTTGTCCAGCCTTCTCAAACTGAACTCCTTCCATCAAGAAGCCTGCTTGCGTCTAACACACAACTCGACGTTGGTAGCAGACGTGAAACTTTGTTGGAAAGGACTGTATCTCCGTTGCGATCAGGAGACGGATTACTTTTCGAGAACGATTCAACTGCTCACCATCGATAGCAAACGCTGCCCCCACATGGGCTCATGCGTCGACCAAAAATGCGCTAACATCAACAGCACGTCATTGATCCCAGAACTAGAAAAAGGCAATAAATATCCCGGTCGAACGGGATGCCTCGAATCATGCGGAGGACTGGGATATGACTGTTTTTACCCCAGTTCTGGTTGTTTGTTCTACAGAGTATATGCAGTGCCAACGGATAACAAGGTCTACAGACAGTTCCATTGTCTACGATGGTCAGAAGAAGTAAAACTAGAACTTTTGATGGAAGAGCTGAATAAAACGCAGAGCAGACAGTACTACGTCCTTCAACTCATGCCTAACGTGCCGACGTATCTTCCATCCCTTCGTCTGACGATGACTTCAGTAACGCTTCCACCTACGCCGTCACTCCACTCGCACTTCATCTCAGACGACTACGATATTGCGATAACGAAGAAGCCGAACGCGGCTCCCCTCCATTGGCAATCAAGGGAGGCCGCGATCGCTATGAATTGCACTCTAAATGATGATTGTCGGTGCACTGCAGCCGAAAACAAAGTTCAGTGCGAATGCCCGCCCTACGACATCGCAGAGGAATTCAACCGGATAGAGCTGAAGTTACCCGTTAAGACATCATCCTGGGAATTGCGGCGACGAAAGAATATGGTCATCGCAAAAATCCCGCACCTAGTCTCCTCGGATGTGATGATCGACTTCAACCGAACCATCGAACAACTAACAACTCTTGCAGACGACGACGTCTGCACGATAGCGAACGCACCACTCGAAGGATGTTATTCGTGCTTCAGAGGCGCAGAAGCAACGGTAACTTGTCAATCACACGCCGAAACGGTAGGAGAAATCCTATGCGGACACCAAGCCTTCGTCGTCTCGTGCTCACCGAAAGGAACACCATCAAAATTACGCTTTCACTTCAACACCGCTCGTCAGTCTCAAAACTGTTCTATACGGTGCGGTAAGAACTTGCGCTACTTCACCGTGGAAGGAGTACTGAAGTACATCGGAGACCCGCAAGCGCCACTAACTTCCCTAATGGGCACAAGCTCTGCCCACAACGACTTCGTCTGGCCGGACTTCGCGCACATCTTCAACGTCGTGCTCGGTTGGTACAAAACTCTCGCACTAGCCGCCGTCGGCCTCCTGGTTGCGTTGCTCGTCTCCTACGTCTGCCTACAACGGCTAAGTCTAAGCTGTTTTTGGTTTCTCTTACACCTTGTCAAAGTGGTCTTGTGCCTACCTATTCGTTTATTCATTTGTGTCATATCCTGCTGGCATACGAAAACATCAAAGCGGCACGAAAAACAGATTTGACCACTATCACAGCTTAGAGCCAATAGTTGTAGAAAGCAAATATTATAGAAACAAGCACAAATTTCAAAATCATTATTCTAGAAACATGAACAACGAATACGACGCACAATCTCCTGACCTCTCGCTCCACAACGAACCTCTGAGTGATGACGAGGACATCCAAATCCCGCTCGACACGACCGTATCCAGTTGGAGCGACTGCGCAACGCCCTACAACTCCTCCCGGATACGACAAAGCTACGTGATCAGATTGAGCTAAATGCTTGTCATTTGAACAATGTTTCGTCATCATTGTCATCATTTATCCATCAGGTTAGGGCGCTTGTAAGTAGTAAGGAGTCATGGTCTCAGCGTACGCAACAAACCCGTTTTCTTGCACTCATGTGCGATAAGATCAAAGTAGAGCTGTTGTATATCCAGACACAGTTGCGAACCTTGTTCACCCTACCCCTCCCCCCCCCCCCATCCTAGTCGCCATGGGTTCGACCACTGCGGATCTGTGGGACGAGATCATCACAAGTCCAGCATACGACAACAATGATAGACCAATGTGCCTTAAAAAGGATCTTCTCGACCGCCGCATCACAGAGGACCTGAAATCGCTAGAGGACCACCGCAGCACCCTCGAAAGATGCCGAGAGGAGGCCTTCCTAGGCGATCGTGAAGAAAGAGAAACGTTCGAGGCTCAATGCCTATCATCGTTTCACACGATTGTATCCGCGCTGCAGAACCTCACGAGCGCCTCGGACACTGCAGCAACAACGCAGACACTCATGACCGATCAACACCGCCTCAGCACGACCATCTCCACTCCGCTACCGCAGAACTTCGTACTTCCATTGAAGCCGCCGTTCGAAGCAGGAAGCCGGCACAGCCGATGCGGGGCCTCGATAAAGAAATGCAGACGGTCCCCTACAGGGGAGTCGACCAAAGCACGCAGAAGTGGTCAAACGTACAAGTGACTCGAAAAACTCAGACGACGACAAAACAGGAAAACAAAAGGACGCAAACTCGACGAGCGAGATTCGCGGAAGAACAGAAACAGACTGCCACCGAAGTGAAGGCAGAGAATAGTACGCAAACGGAACGGCTCGAAGAGGTGTACGAGGTAGAGCGCATCGTTGGCCACAGGAGAAGTCTCGCCGGAATGGAGTACAGAGTGCGTTGGTGTGAGTATCCGGAAGAGTGTGACGATTGGATACTCGACAGTAAAACCGACTGCCTTGAAGCTATCAAGGAATACTGGGAGTCGATGAAGAAGGAAGTCTCCGGACCTCCTAAGAAAAGGAGCCACGACGAGACTTGCGAGGACGAGGGATGCAGCAAGAGCGTCTTCTCACAGGAGCCGAAACGCAATACACCGCCAGCGACTGAGGCCTTACAGGAAAGTGAAGAGCTCAAAAACAAAGCAGCCGAGGACATAGCTGTGCAGGTAGAAGCGGATGAGGAGGAGGATGATTTGGAAAGAGAGATGATCGAAGCTAACCACGAGTTCTTGGAAATGATAGACGAGGTTGGCGAGGACGATGGCGCTCCAGAAGGAGATGCTGAAGCGATGCTAGCGGAGGATGTTAACGTGGAGCAAGATATAGCTCAGGACGCGCCGCAGCTGGTAAACGAAGGCCAGTTACCAGAACACCCTGATGTGGCCGTAGAAGTAGAGCACGTACCAGAAGACGCAGAAGCACCGATTCAAAGGCCCATGGAGGGCGAAGATCCAGCCGCAGAAAGAGAAAGGAGAATACAACAGCTGCAAGAGGACCTGCGCAGTGCGGTGCAGGAGAGGAACGATCTGGAGTTCCGACTCAATGAACTAGAGAGATTGCCTTCTTGCCCAGAACGCAGATTTCACGTCAAGGACGTAAACCGACATGAGACGAAACTGATCCGATGTGTATTCTGTGACGCCACACAGCGGCACTACAGTGATTCATGCATGGTAGTCATGGACGTAGAATCACGCAGGATCTACCTCGCAGCAGAGGGAAGGTGCGATAAGTGCCTAATCAACGGGTGCAATGGTGGTGAAAATTGCAGGAAAAGAGAGACACCTTGTTATTACTGCAGTCAGACAGGACACCACGCCGCGGTCTGCACGATGCCAGAAACAACGCAGCATACTCGACAGAGGGTCCTGTGGCTACGTAGAAGCTACGAAGAAGCCGTCAACAAGATCAACCGTCGACGAAGAAGGTTGGACCAGTTTCTCGCAGACGGACCCAGACACTAAGCTCGCGGTGGGGAGTATCGGTGCTATGCAGCGATCTGCACTTTTTGGAGAATGGGGCTCGGCAAAAAGGGCAAGGCAGACGCAGAAGCTCATGCCCCGCCCTCGGAGACAGTACCCGACCAGCTGACCGTTGCGAGTGGCGGCGACGGCTCCCTCTCCCCGGCGCCCGCGCCCGTCGTACTCGCCCTCTCCCCTGCGCCCGCACCCGTACCCTACCATTTTTTATCTCTCTTTTTTATACACTTATTTTTGTATTAATTAATCGACGCAGATCTCTCACTCCGATTAGGTCTCATTGAATACGCAGGCAATATGTCATTTTTCTATGTTCTCCTTGTGTAATTGACTTTGTAGCTCCGGTAGTTAATGTGCCTTATTGTTCGCTTCACGTTTTGATCTACCGTGCTTTATTTCTGGTTTTAACCCAGTATCTCAAGATAAACGCTGTGGTAAACTACTCTGTCGGTGTGTGGTTGGCTCGCGTACTGAATCAAAACTACCGCTGAACCACCTCGAACGGTATTCGATTTACCAACTCAGATGCCCGCAGGAAGTTTGAAGACCACTACGGTGATTCTATGGTAGTCCTCTATAACACTCAATAGGTCATTTTGGAAATCTTCGCAGGAAGTTCATTGACCTCCCCTGTCAGCGATTCGAATCCCACAGTGGCTCAAAGAATCTAATTCCAGTGGAGGATCTGAAAGTTCGACCCAATTATTTTAGTACATTCTTCTTCTTCTTCAGCGTTTGTCCCGCTTCATGGCGGGGTCCGCTTTTCTGGTGCCATGTCGCCATCTCTCTCGATCCCGTTCTAGACCAGGGTGGACACCAGCTACTTTAAAGTCCTTGTGTAACGTATCAGCCCAGCGCCGCTTCGGGCGCCCTCTAGGCCACTTTCCAGACACTTCAAAGTCAAGGCCTATCCTTTTGTGACTGGATAAATTTCGGAACATGAGAGTGGATTCATGAGAGTATCTTTAGTCGATTCAATTTAATATCATCAGAATGGGATCATGACAATTCACTTAGACGACTCTCATCACATCATATAATAGCAGATTCCTGACTCGAAGTCCTCGGGAAGTCGAAAGTTTATGTCTAACTCTTTGGTAGCTTCCCACCGGAACATAGAGAGCTTCCTCATTCCTCCTCGAACCGACTTCTGAGAAGTCGGTTTTTCAAGACTATTCCCTTAGTGGATTCACATCACAGCATAAGAGAGGAATCGACTCCCTCCTGAGAATTCGAAGGTTGAAGGCAGTACTTTACTCCACTCACTCCAATAACATGGCAATCGATTCATGACTCTAACACCTCCGGAGAAATCGAAGGTGCTAGACAATCTAGCCGCTTCAATTCAAAACATCTCAGTTCATGCATCAAATGAATCCAATCCCACAGTAGCTCTATGAATCCACTCCCACCAGAGGAGTTGAAAGTTCTACGAATTCAACGAACAAAATCGGTCGCTGAATGAATTCACCGTCTTGGACAAATTGGAAGTTAATGACTTCTCCTTTTGCGCTTTCATTTTGAAACATGAACATTATATACATAACCTTAGTTCCTTTTCATTTTATACTTGCTGTTTTTACCTTATTATGAAAATGGATTCATTTCAAAATCATCCTTATGGGTTTATGACGAATTTAATTACTTCAATTAGTACAATAGCTTCTCATCAGAATAAAATATAACACAGCACTCCTGCATCGAACCCCTTCGGAGAAGTCAGAGGTACAGGAGTACTCCTTTAGTGGATTCTAAACATGAAAATAGATACCCGACTCGACCACCTCCAGAGATGCGGGAAGTTCAAGACAATTCGTTTCGTTTAGTAGCATAATAAAAGAGGGTTCCTATTCCGAAATCCTCCGTAGAATTGAAGTTCAAGACAATTCATTTAGTCGATTCTTTTCATAACATCAATCAGAATGGATCTTTGACAAATCAATTAGCCGACTCACATTAAAGCGCACACGAGGCACAGTATTCTCGGGTCGAATACCTATGTTCACAAAATCAATCAGAGTGGATCGCTGAATGAATCCACCCCTTCGAATAAGTCGCAACATTATGACTTTTCCTTTCGTGCATTCATTCTGAAAACATGAAACGTATTCATTTCAACATCATCAGAATGGATTCATGACTGTTCATTTAGTGACTTGCCATCTAAATACAACAATAGAAAGCACTTCTTCATCGAACCGAACCAGAGAAATTAAAGGTTCAACGCTCTTTCAGTCGATCCATTTCAATCCATCACAATGCATTCCCAATCAACCACCTCCCCCCACCCCAAGAGGGTTTCAAGCATCACAAGTCATGTACCAGCAACAGATCAATGAGAACGTGAGAAAGACACAATAAAGCGAACATATCACGCAAAAACTCAAACGAAAATGACAAAAAATAGAAAATTGCTCACCGAGGCGCCGATCACACTCCGTCACGTCGATCGGTACATGATGCAGCCACTCAGACACTCGTTGCGTCCCGGCCGGGTCCCATAACAGCTGTTCCGTCTCAGCCGCGGACAGGTTAGGGCCGTTGCGTCCCATCCGCGTACCTATTAGCGGCGTTGCGTACCAGTCCCACATGCGTCCCATCCGCGTCCCACATGAGAAGTTTTCGAGGATTATCGTCGCAACCGCGTCCCGTCTGCATCTGCGTCCGCTATCGCTTCTTGGGAATTGAGCTCACCTTTAGCGGCTTCGGGTGTTCGACTTATCGATTTTTGGAGAGTTTGCAATTTTTGGTTCTCCACTTTCGAATTTTTCGGCGGTAATCGGCTCGGGAGGGGGGTCAGTCTGTACAGCAGGGCTATACAACGTTCTGTATTGCATGAATTTAAAAAATTTACACAGCACTTGTGTGTTCTGTCCTAGGGGTGTACTGTTACTGTGGTGCAGAGACTCCGCCCCCTACCAGCACACATTCGCGGGCGTCTCCGAGGGGAGGGGGAGTTACCACAGCATGCCGTGGCGTGCAGGCGTGGCAACTAGATACACACAGCGAATGTAGATGCAGTCTTATCTCCTCTTTTCGATTACAGATTTAGGTCTTATTTTCTTCCGAATTGGGCAAGGGAGGGAACTCTAGGATGAAGGCAATTTTAACACGGGCTCTAGGGCCCACACCCCGGAGTCCCTTCCGTGCCCGATTCTGTGCTCTCCTCTGCGTCAGCGGAGGAGACCACAGAACAGTTTTCATGATTTCAAGACTTCTGCCCCTGGCTAAGCTCTGCTGCAGACTAAAGCCGGCGAAATAGTGCGCATCGGTAGGAGGCGCGCACTCTACGTCTCTTACTAGCGTGCGCTATTTCGCAAGGCATTGGGCGATTCGAGCTTAATTTAGCGGGCTTGTACGGCATTTCCGCAAAAAACGACTATGATATTCGTTCTTCCCATGGCAGATTACCCTTAGTAGAGATATTTTGAACAAGATTTAGTGCGGTACACCAAGTACACTAGTACCTAATATATAATATATTCTTGTTTTAGAGTGTTAACAGTATTAGCAGTATAGCACTAGAGAACAATATAAGAGAGTACTACTAAACTATTGTCGTACAATCATACTCACTGGAGCTGGTTGAGACGTCCTGTCGCTCTAACGGTGAATCCCGGAGCCGCATATTGCGTCTCAGCTGCGTGCAACTAGCGTCCCGCCCGTCCACGTCCGACTAGCGTCCCGTCTGCATGCGACTAACGTCTCGCCCGTCCGCGTCCGACTAGCGTCCCGTCCGCGATGTAGGAAATTCACGGGACGGTAACGGTACGCGGCTGGGACGCAACGAGTGTCTGAGCAGCCGCTCCCGCCGCCGGCGTCGCACGTGAGCTGGTCTTGGCCCGATTGCCTTTATTTTATCCATTCGGGGCTTCCACTCTCCCATGCTCCCCGCCTCTCTCCATTATTTATTTATTTATTTATTCTTCACCACCCTTTGAGTTCAATCACCGCTCAAACAGCCTCAGTTTTAGTCTCCCAGGATTAGATGCATCGCCGCGGAGACTTATTTTTCGACCTTTTCTTCGATTCGTCTTGGAACTAGTTTGCCTGAGTTATCCCCCCTACCTTCGGGAATCCGGGCGCTCAGAAACGCGCGCAGTTGTCGTTGTGCCAAGTAGGAAGAACCCGCCGCCCGTTCTTTGCCTGTTGCAGAAGCACCCCAAGTTGAATGACAAATCTTATCCACTTGGATACAGTGAGGCGTATCCCGTGCGGGTAAGACCAGCCAAATGTCGTCGACGGTTAACTCAATTATATAGTGGTAGATTAATGTTGAGCTAGTACATATCTGCATGACAGGAATAAGTGATTTATTAACAGAACAATCATGAGAAGACAGACTTTAAAATGTTCTTTGTTATGGAATGATGCATCTTTATTTGTAACTTCTTTTGTCACTTTCAAGTTGTGCAGTAGTATGAAAAGGTTAGACTTTGGCGAGAGGAGCCTAAAACGGAAAATGAAGGATAGGCTTAGGAAGAACAGTTTTCTGCACAGTGATAAACGGAGACAATTTTCTGTGACGAAGGCGACAGTAGTACGCCAAAGAGACGCTACAAGCGAAATTTTAGCGATGCACAAATAAAACAGGAGCCGTGAAAGCAGCAAAGTATGAAACACAGAATGAGTGAAATTGACATATACATATTGTTTGATAATATCATATTGAAATGGCCCGCTGAATAACGCAGTATCTGGATGAGCGATGTTTTTTTTCTGGAGAGAGGTAAACATTTCAAAAGCAAGGAAACTGGAGAATCATGCCGATTGTGTCATCTCGTAGTAAATTCCCCGCTTAGAAATTAGCGCCTCGTGGGTACCCTGCTCTGCTATGGCACCGTCAACAAGCACGTAAATCTTGTCGACACCGCGAATTGAGGACAGACGGTGAGCAACTGAACGAACTAACATGTTCCACCATCGACAACTTTTCGTCTTAGCATCGTCTGGTTAGTTGGTCTAACCAGGGAAGGTTCTTAAGCGTATGTCTGAGCGGGGAGACCGAGTCATATAGGAAGAATCTCCACCCCTCAATTAGTTTAAAAATGTGTTGTTTGCCAATTCGTTAAACCCAAGGAGTACGAGGTTCTTGAACTCACCATGGAATCGGCACCTCGCGAGTTCAGGGGTCTCTTGTACGCCCGCGATGTCACTGCCGGCACAAGCGGCTCAGAACGCCGTGGAAAGTGTCGTTGCTTCTTGCGAGTGAGGTTCGGGGGGGGGGGGTCGCTTCTTCTGCGCTGCTGTATTTTAAATTCAACTGATTGATTGAGATTTGGAGGATTCTATACCATTTTCAGAGGTTTTTTTGCTGCATGATGAGGTATTCAACATGATATATAAAAGTACAACACCAGTGATACACAAGCACAAAGTGCATGAAGCAGTACTGGTCACAATAAGGGCAGCATATAAACGTTACAGGCCCCTCACAATTTGTTTCCCTATATGGACCAATGACCACGGGAAAACTATCATGCTTGGATTTTCAAAAGAGACCAGGGCGTGACGTCAGAGGTGGTTAAAATATGAAAGGAGGTCTGTGAATCCCGCAAATTCACCTAAACAGCCATCGATAACTCCTTCCCTCACCTTTGCCTGTCACCAGGAAATAAGAGGCAAAAGGTTTTAAAACCTAGTACCAAAAATTCCGCCGATGCTCGAGTGGTGATCCACCTGTTCACGCTAATGTGTGGTCCACCGTTAGACTAGGAGCCTTCGACGGAAGAAATCAAGCTGGCGGAACGGATGGTATATTCGAGGACTTCGAAGCACGTAAACTCGAAGTCGACTAAGACGAACAGTTGGAAGAAGGGGAAGAACAAAGATAGGGTTGCTTCTGCCTGGTTCAACGCTGGCTATACGATGCCACGTTCTGGTCCCTTTGAAGATCCGAGCAGAATGGATTTTCCCGATGTCATTGGTAGGGAAACAAGTTGTGAAGAGACTGTAGCTTCTATACGGCGTACGAATTGTGAATAACCAGACTGCTCTGCTTCATGCACATTGTTCCTGCGTATCAATGGCACATACATAACTATGCTTAATACCTTTCTCATTGCCTTTCAGTTAAAAAGCGGTGAGTTACAAACAAGTCACAGGAAGCTGGAAGTGATGGAAGAACAAGAAGATTGGAATCCGCAATATGAATTGATAGACGTGGAGAGGCGAGCGAGCAATGGACATATGATATCTTCTCGGGTGGAACTCTTGTTTCGGAGGAAAGGAAACGTCTTCAACTGGATTTCGTCTATAGAGCTCATAACCGTAAAGGAAGACGCGCCGCGATTTCAGGTCTGGGCTGCGGAGCATCTCTGGTCAACGTTCAACAAGCAGTCTCGCATAAGGCAAAACACGAGCTGCTGGTTCAGATTTCTACGAAATGACCGAGATTTTGCCAAGTTTTAACAGTTTTACGAATATGGTATATAAATATAGATGTTAGGGAGGCAAACATTTTACATATGTTAATACTTATAAGGGCTTCTCATGAGGAATGCACGACAGCGTCTTTCGCAGGTTACAGATGCTCTACAAGGTAAGGAAAAAAATTAAAAAAGGTCTGTCATAAATTCGCATTTGTTTTTCGGCTGTATATTCCACATTTGGTAGGGAGTTCTAGGTGTGCCACTTCACTACCATGACCTGAAGCGGTTCGCTTTGGCAATCAACCACAGCAGCCCCAATCCAATTGTAGACTTCACTGCATCGGATTCTTGGTTCAAGAGATTTATGCAGCATTCTGGTCTCACCACTGGAAGAATGACGGGAGCTCCTCAAAAAAGGCCTTCTTTGACCAGAAATGATCAACAGCACTGCTCACAAGTTTGTGAAGAAGATTTGATGTGATGTGGACACGAACTCCCTGGACTTTTCCGTTAACATTGATCAATCAGGAATAAACAAGATGACGGTGAACTGCATGACATGAAAACGCTTTAGTTGCTAAAACTGCACACCTTACGAAGGAGCGTTAAAGGTGCCGAGATGCCTGTCGTTCAAATGAGAGAAAAGCACCGTTATAGTGGTGCAGTCATCATTGGCCGACGCTCACAGCTTCACTGTAATGCCGCTTTTTTACTTCAGGAATGCTGGACGACATACTTTTCGTACAGCTTCAAGAGAACAGTTGCCACTCCTTACAAAGCGGCATCTTCCGGACAAGAAAATCTTTTCGCTGTGGTAGGTTACTCATATGTCATTACCACTCAAACTTTGCTCTCCTCCTTTGACCATGTCTTCGTTCCACAGATACCCAATGGCTGTAATGTTGTTCTGGACTTATGGGGTCGGCTTCTCGAACCACGTGGCTTCAACCTTCTATACCCCGAAGGAAGACCTTGAGTTTTGGGACTATACCTCCGGGTGCCGTCGGCCAAATTCAGCCAGCCGACGTCGGTTTCTTCACACACATGAAGTCGATTATGAATCGATTTCACTTCCACGTCATTGTGCATGATTTTTTTTTGACTTGAAAAAAAGGGACAAAATTCTTAAGGTAAGTGTCGAAGTTGCGGGTAGTTGAATAAGAACGGATTTGCTATAATGAAATAGAAGGCTGTGTCGCTGGTGTACCGAATCCTGTGCCACCTCACGTGGAAAATCTGGTAGCTTATGTCCAGTTCAAAGCTGGTTATACGACGTCACATCCCGATGTGTTTTGAAAATCGGAGCAGGATGGTTTTTCCCTATGTCATTGGTCCATGTAGGAAAGAAACTGTGAGGAGCCTGTAGCTTTTATACGCTGTCCGTATTGTTACCAGTGCTTCTGTTCCATGCACCTTGTGCATGCGTATCAGAGGTGTTAAATGTTTATAGATCATTATGTTGAATAGCCTTCTAATGAGAAATGTCTGTAATGTCTTTTCGTTAGAAAACTGGTCAGTAATAAATAAGCCGCAAGAAGGTTACTCTCCACAGCATACAGCTGGAAAAATGCGCAAAAAGCCTAAAATTGTGTAGACTGCAGGATCCCCCAAATCTCAGCCAATCAGTTGAAATGCAAAAATGCAGCAGCGCAGAGGCATCGAACCCCTGACCTCCCACGCATGTGGCACCATCCATTGTGCTTCGAGCCGCTTGCCGGCAGAACATCGCGGGAGATCCCAAAACTCGTGAGGCGCCGATTCCATTGTAACTTCAAGGACCCCTACTACTTGTTGAGTTTAACGACTTGGCAAAAAAGAAGCGCATTTCATACTACCAAGTGCTCCGACACGCCTAACGACTTTGCAACATCACTGACCTACGGAAAGCAGTCTTTGTAAAACTCAAAATTCGCTAACATCTAGGACCTGCAACGTACTTTATTGGCGTTCACACTTCCGTGTGTTCATCATAGACGTTCTCTCCGGACCGTCCAATAACGCCACTGGTTTGTGCTGCGCACTACTTCTGCCCTCAGGTTGCTCCTCCGCAATCGTCTTCATGCCCAACAGCTTGTGTTTCCGGATTTCGTTGACACGCCTTTCGAATCCGGACGCCAGGTTCCCCTCACTCGTTTCTTCTTGCTGGATCTAATTGCTGGTCCGCCTTTACTGGTTGTCCCCCTCTCCTTCCCTCCCCGTCTTCCTGGTCCCAACTCCTGGCCCACTTCCTTGTCTGCACTATTGACCCTTACTGGGCTATTGCTGATTTTCCGGTCCTGGATTGAGTGGTGGAGATTCGATTTTTCCTATATGACTCGCTCTCCCCGCTTAGACATACGCTTCAGATCCTTCCCTTGCAAGAACCGCAAAAGGCGAGATCACTAAAATACTTACTCTGAACACATGTGCAAGTCTTGCCCGCTTTTTCGAGTGCTTGTTGAACAGCCTGAAAATATTGTGAACTGTTAGCGTACTCGCCGTCCTAGTAGTCCAGCTACAAGTAATCGTGGCGATTGCTCACCTTTTCGCTAGTGCTGTCTAATGCAGCGGTTGCTTCATCCAGAAGGAGGACCACGGGTCGTCGTACGATTGCTCTTGCAATTGCTATTCGCTGTTTTTGACCACCTGACAGCTGAGCACCGAACTCTCCGATTTCCGTGTCATAGCCCTGGAAAGACGCCAACAGCAAAGTTACACCCGCGAATTCCCGTTCCCGACAACTCGTACTAATGGATCAGAAACTCTACTTTAAACTGTTTCAAGAAAATCTCACCCGTTCAACTGCAGCAAAGTGGGCGGACCCAGGTTGGCGTTAATCAGCCCCATTTTGGATGCCATTTCCCCTTTAAGGAAAGGAGGTAGTGTAAGGGTTTGGCCCATAGGATGAACTGTGATGACCAATCGATAATCATTCCAGTGATTTATCCCTTCAGTCAAATCTAGTACTGATTCGGCGACGCCCGAAATGTGTAAGATTGGGGTTGTTAATTGAACTATCGACCTGGGTAGCATCATTATTTTTCGCTCTCGAAAAGGTTCTCGGTCAACCTAGTCCGGCACTTGTTGATGTTTTGGCTGCTCCAACAAACCACCCCGCGCCATTCTATAGTGATACAGCCTCGCGAGTTCGTATCTTTGCAGATATTGGAACCTGTTTTAGTCAGGAAACATATTTCCAGAAACAGAAATAACACGGTTAGCCACTGTTCTGGCTTACACCAGAGCACATGTTCTACCTTCTAGTGGGGAGGAGTGCCCTCATTAGAAAAATTGTGGAGGAAATTAGATTTTTCTTCTGCTCCACCTCCCGCGGCAGAGATTTTTATACTACACCATAAAACTGTGTTCGCGTTGATGAGGCGACTTGACCGAACCCGAAGGCAGCCCTTTTGAATAAAAGATTTTGGATTCCTACAAGTTTTTTTTTATGATATCGAGCTTCGCTTTTTATAAATTTTTGCAAAACTGTCACTTCGAGGTATATCACTCACTAGTTTCTGTAATGCCTATCGCAACGGATTTAGGAATATTGGATCAACCGACTTGCAACACCTGTCAGCTAAGACCCATACCAAAATTTTGGCAGCTATAGCATTTTGCAGTGACTAACAGGGGAGGCCAATGAACATCCCGTGGCAATTTTAAAAGTGACCTATTGAGGGTTGTAGGGGATTGTATGAGAAGCACCGCAGTGATTTTCAAATTTCCTGCGGACATCTGGGTAGGTCAAAAATTGCAAAAAACCGTTTCACTTCAGTGCGGGCCGATAAAGCAATACTGACGCCTGGAACTGCCATGTCGTGGTTAGAATCTAACCTTCAAAAGGTCTGGGCTGGAACAGTAGCGGAATTGCAGCTATTTCACAACTTGCTTGTTAGCCGTACAGTAACCGAAGTGGAACATTGAGGTGCGTCGCGCACCACCAAAGGCGCAGCGATCGGATGGCCGAGAGGATGTGGGGGGGGGGGGGCGGGCTTGGGGGAGAAGTGACGGTGGTTCGGATCCGGAGATGCTGCTCCTGCACTGATGGTCTTGCTCCATCAGTTTTTGTCAATATAAAGTGTATCTTGACCACGGTAGTGTACCATATGTACTGACATTATAACTTTATTTTAACCTGGATGATACGATATAAACACAAAAACACCGAAAGCAGTACACAGTACATAATTCGATTGGTCATTGAGGAGGAACAGGCGAATTTTCTTTGCCTACAAAATAGATAACTTCAGAACTCCAAAGACCGAGGAAAAAATTATTTTATTTTTGTTTGATATTTTTATTTTTTATTATTTTTATTTTTATTTTTATTAATTAATTAACTATATTTATGTTTGATTTTTTTTCGACCCCTCTTCGACCTCTTGAAAGAAAGTATAACAGTACCAATCTGTCTTCTTCATCCTCAACCAACCACATTGCAAGGGGTCTCACGGCCGTCACATACAGCATCCTCCTCACTGTTACAAGGAGACGTAATACTACCCACGTCGTTGTCATCGTCCGGCGACCAGGCTACATCCTGCGCTTCGTTCAAGTTAAGCTAACATCACGAACGAGAGAACGTCAGTGCAATAAGCATCGAACAAAAAACTACCTGGAGTGTTTCGTCCTCATCAGCACAATCAATATCACCCCATACATAGCATGTTGAAGTATGCCCGAAAGGCATCTGCTAGGGCGGTTTCCTTACGACTAGGGGCAGAGTAGTCGGGAGGAAGGCAGTTAGCAAGACACCCAATAACTCGGCACGGAGAACACATTGTATTAAACAATTGATATTAAGCCAGGGGGGAGTGGTATATCTGTCGAAGGACGATCACAACAATCGATCAAATATAAATATATACGTCAATTAATTAATTGAAATATAAATAAAAATAAAAATCAATGATACGTAATTAATACATAATAAATAAAATAATAAATAAATAAATAACCGAAAAATAAGGTAAATCTTTTTATCCATTTTTTCAATCTCTCTTCGACTTTTGGAGTAATGGAGTACTGCTAACAGGTCCACTGTCAATGGCTAACGAAGACGGTCAGGATAAAGAATATTATCTATTTTGTATGTAGTTGGGACAGGCCCTTGAATGCTAGCGAGGAACTGCGTAGAAAAGCCGCCTGTTGTCTCCTTCGTGATGTTAGCTTGACCTGAACGAAGCGCAGGCTGTAGCCTGTTAGCCGGACGATGACAATCATTTGGGTGGTATTACGTCTTCTTGTAACAGTGAGGAGGATGCTGTATGTGACGGCCGTTTGTGACTTGCAATTTGGTTGGCTGAGGATAAAGAAGACAGATTGGTACTGTTACACTTTTTCTCCAGAGGTCGAAGAGGGTTCGAAAAAAAATCAAACATAAATATAATCAATTAATTGATAAAAATAAAAATAAAAATATCAAACAAAAATAAAATAATTTTTTCCTCGGTCTTTGGAGTTCTGAAGTTATCTGTTTTGTAGGCAAAGAAAATTCGCCTGTTCCTCCTCAATGGCCAATCGAATTATGTACTGTGAACGCTGTTGCTTTGAGTGTTTATTTTTGTGTCTATCGCATCACCCAGGTTAAAATAAAGTTATAATGTCAGTATGGTACACTATCGTGGTCAAGATACACTTTATATCGACAAAAATGGATGAAGCAAGACCATCAATGCAGGAGCAGCATCTCCTGATCCGAATCCCCTTCAACCCTCAATAGGTCATTTTTAAATTTGCCACGGGATGTTCATTGACCTCCCTTGTAAGAGGGTGGCATTTATTAGGTTGAGTCATACATTTTGCAACATTTCAGTTTATTTCTGGAACTCAAAGTGAATTCGCAAAAATATTATATTTTGTTTGAAAGCTTGTTTCCCAGCGATCATTTTCAGTTATGTGTCGTTAATTCTCCTTGCGTTGCTGAAAAGTTTTGTTCACTAGAACGATGACCACTTAAAGTGAAAAAGTGCGTGATTTCATTTTCAATTAGCTCTCGCTCGGCAGCAACCCAGCGACGGAAGTCAATCAGATTCAGGAAGTCACCGGCAAGTTCACTCTTAACCGAATAAATTATTGGAGATGCTGTCAGAAGCTCCTTTCCGCCCAGAAGGACAACAAGGAAAACCACTTCCGTGAAGACCAACTGCTGTTAATATAGATGGCCTGCGCCAACCCATAAAGTCGAATTCTTCTCGAATCACACAAGGAGTGACCGCTGATCTCCACCCCTTCCAAAGAACCACCGCTCGTCGGCTGCAGAGGATTGGAAGGTCGCCAAAATCGCCTTCGTCAGTGCCTCATGCGTTGACGGAACCCCAAGTAAATCGCTGTGCTTCCGACTGCCGAGAGCTCCCGCACCGGTTCAGGCTAGGAGTCCTGGATGGAATCTCTACCAGCGACAAAAAGCGAATGCTTCTCCACAACTGTAAAGTCGGAAACCAGTAGCTGAAACGCAACGAGCTGGAGTTCTGACGTCAAAACCGGAGCTTCGCCAAAAGAAGATTCTGCTGTGCGTTTGGTGGAAGTGTAGTAGTACAATGCACTAGGAGCTGCTCCACGTAGTCAAGACATCATCGTTGCTTGCTTTTGCCAACAACTCGATTAGATCCAGCAAAAATTAGTGGAGAAAGAGATCAATAAAAGCCAATTTTTATTCCACTAGGGCAACGGCCGACCGTTTCCGGCATTTCAGATGCTGGTAAAATCTAAGAATTGGGTTGGACCAAAATCAAGCAATCATCACACGCCCAGGACATTGCGCCATCTAACTGTCATCTACTTCGGTCGATGGATCCCTTCCTTCATGGTAGGCGCTTCGCCTACAAGGCGGTGTTACTCGACTTCATCAGGTCGAACCAACCAAATTCTACAGAGATGCAATCCACTCAGTGCACGAAAAGCGGAAGACGCTCATTGAGAATAACGTCAATTACTCCGTTTAACTCAATCATTTTTCTTTTGTGGCATAATCTTATTTTTACTGGGGGACGAATGTTGTTGCAAAATTTATGACTCAACCTAGTATTATATGACAATCAGAAGTAGTGCTACCATAGTTTTTGACACTTTTTAAGACGAGGCATGTAGTGACTTCCAACGTCAAACAATGGTTTCCCTCATTCCCTGAATAGCAGAAATGAGGTGAGTTAGATGCTTCACAAGGATTGAAATCGATGAAACCATCTCAGAAAAAAACTAACCTACAACTGCTGAACTGCAGCAGTGTACAGGAAGTTTGCGGACCTTTTAAGTCTGACGTTGATCTATTGGGTAGTTCGATAATAATGTCGTCTATTTCATATTATTCAGAGCGAATTTATTTATATTAACAACAAACACTAATCAATGATATATTGACCACCTTTGGCCATCTTTCGGTACGTAGAAGAACTAGCAAAATTCCATGTTCGCAGAAGCCTTGGTTCTTAGAGCGAAGAACTAGCGCGACACCTTTGTAACAGCTTGATCGGAATCAAAAGTTTTCCCATTCAAATGGTGCTGGAAGGAGCGAAACAAATGGTAGTCTGGTGGTGCTAAGTTAGGGCTATAGGGCGAATGTGGCTTCGGTTCCCAGTTGATCTTCCAATTGCTGTGTTAATTTT
This sequence comes from Heligmosomoides polygyrus polygyrus, assembly GCA_947396885.1. Classification (NCBI taxonomy): domain Eukaryota; kingdom Metazoa; phylum Nematoda; class Chromadorea; order Rhabditida; family Heligmosomidae; genus Heligmosomoides; species Heligmosomoides polygyrus. The sequence continues at coordinate 57,275,120 of OX377206.1, forward strand.
TGATGGTTTATCAAAGTGTGTAGGGTCTGGCGTTATGACGACGGAACACACGTCTTGGCGATTAGCCAGTTCAATTCTAGTTTTTTATTTCTTCCTTTATCTTTATTTATTCTTCCTTTTTCCATAGTTGACGACAGTAAACAACTGAATAATAGCTTGGCTTCTTTGAAGCAGCTCAAAGTAACCCATGCCCTCGTTCACGTTAAGGCGTTTGATGTGGCGAATTTTCTCTAATTCGTGAGGAACCCAACATCCAGTTTGTTTCCAAGCTATTGCAAGTGCAAGTAGACATTGAGTACGATATCTCAAGCTTCTCTGCCCTCTCTCGAGTTATCATACGCCGGTCAATTTCGATTAGCGCCTTCATTTTGTCGTCATTAGCAGTCACTGTACTACTAAACAAGCAATAAAGTGTGCCAATGCTCTCTTTGATTGCTCACTTTCTCAGTTAGTTTAGTTAGCTTTGAACTATACTCAGTCTAGTTCTCCTAGTTTTAGTTTTCTGTCAACTTATCGTTACTAAGGACGCCAAGTTTTGCCAAAAGACAGTCTGGACTAATCTTTAAAATAAATATTATATAGTAATGTAAGCCACGCAATCACATAAAAGTATACATATACATATAGTGTTACGCCATCTATACGAAAAAAAAAACTACATTATTTATCGAACGACTCAATAATTCCCGCTACAAATTTTTTTCCAAACTCGGTTCAGCTGCATGTGAAAAGCTATGTATATGGTTCACCACAAATTGGCATCTTTTCGCCCAACACGGCATATGGACAGTCGAAAGAAAGAGCAACGTGGCTTTCTTATTTTTGCCAGAAAACTAATTTGTGCACGCCTCTTTGGCCTTTTACCCAAGACATCCTTACAAATTCGGTCATTCCTTGTATAACAGGAAGCATTGTTATTCTATGTTATTGGTTCCGTAAACGTTAAAACAACAGCCCTCAGTACCAGTTCTTACTCATGGTATTCGAAGTGTTTCGCGGTTGCCATAAGATTTCCTTTCCAAAGCAGTTTTCCTTTAATACCGATGCGAGTGTACTTGTGTTCGTCAAATGCGTATGTCTTATACATATATGTTGCAGAAACACGTACGTACTGTAAAGCTAACAATGTCACGTTGTAGGCACAGCATGAGTCACATACCTGAGGCAATGACATGATAAAGTCATGGATGTTCGCAATCTTCGCTGCTTCCTGGATTTTCTCCATGCTCACTTCACTTTCCATCATTCCATAAGCAATATTCTCCTTCAAATGTTCATTACAGATTCAAATTCGTTGAGCAATTAAAAGAAATTTCCTCGCTAACATAACGAGCTGCGATGACACACTTGTACAAAATGACCAGGGAAAGGGCTAAGGAGTGAAACAATTAATGAAATCCATGTTCGAATTTCCATAAATTTCGGCCTAGTGAGTACGTCGTTAAGACTTCGAATGCGTCAGCTAGCCAAGGTAGCACAGTTTTATTCGGCTGACGTTTCGCCCTTTTCACCTTCGTTGGAGCCTGAAAAGCTAGAAACGTGCAAAATTATCCCACCAAGCACCATTTCAAATTGAGAAAAGAGCTGAGGTGGCAGTACGAATTCTGGCGCAGAAGAAACAAACACCTGCACGCAAAACATTGGAGGCGTTTTGGATACACGGCAAATGAAATTCAACAGAAAGAATGAATGCCTAGCCATAGCTAACGAACTCGCCCCATTCCTTGGCCTGTGTGGATTCTGACCTCCTGAGTCCTCAAGCCAGTGGCCGCGGCACGGTTTTTGATTAACCTACAAGTAATTTTGCCTGTGGGCGACTCTAACGAGTCCTCCTCTGCACTTCTAGGTGAGGCTTCTAGCCTCGGTTGCATGGTTAATTTCTGGTCCACACGATCTTTAAATTTGTTTTCTCAATTCAAAGTGGTGCCTGGTGGGATAGTTTTGCAAGTTTCTGGCTTTCCAGGCTCCGACGAAGGGATAAGGGCGAAACGTCAGCCGAATAAAACTGTGCTATCTTGGCGAGCTGACGCATTCGAAGTCTCAACGAATGAAAAAATGTTTTTGCAGAGTACATGAAACAAAGAGTTAGAGGTCCTCGAAGTTCACGATGGTATCTTCCGTCAGTCAGTCACACATGCATGCGCGCTCCACATAGAGATACAAGAACTGGCGAAGCCTAATGGAGCAACAGTAAGAATGAGGTGCTCCCGACGCGTGACGTGTTAGACTCCCACACCTTGCAACATATTTGCTTTCATAAGATGATTTGTGGTTTTTTGCGATCGTTTTTAGTCATTTGATTTGCTCAAACAACAGTTCACTACCAGTTGGTCATCAGTGAGTCGTTGAGTATCGCCAATACGCCGTGTCCCACTCTAGTTGTGACGGAAGGAAAACGTACACACAATACTCATTTGTGTATAGTAAAATACGTTATTTGGTAAAAATGCAATGTCAAAGGGTAAAAATACTACGCCCAAATACCTGCTTGGATGGCAATACCTCCCATGTCACCGTCAGTTCTCATCATCATCATATTTGCTGGGTCTCGCTTTAATCATCAGACACCATCCATTTTGGCTCTAGTGGAAACATCTAGTTTTTTGTTTTATTTTCAAGCAGTTGCTTAATAGTGGTAATTTTTTGATATTTCTTCTTTGCAAACATTTTTGGATGATTGAATCTTTGAAACATACCCACCTCTACAAGGTGCGCATTAATTATGGGCCTCATGTAATTGAAGTGCCATAGCAACAAAAGCTATTAAAACGGAAAATATTTCGCTTTCTTTTTTAAGGTTCTTAGCTAGCAAAAACTACAATCTCCATTCGAAATACCCTCCTCTTGCGCGAATGTAGTTTCTCAGACGAGTGACGAAGGAGTCGCGAGTAGCACGCACATGTCCCTCATGGAGATCATTCCATGCTTTCGTAACTGCAGTTTTGAGCGAACCCAAGTTGTTGCTTCTTGTAGCTGAGATATTGTACTCTAAAACCAACCGGAACAAAAAGTCAAATAGGTTAAGATCTGATAATTTGATGGCCATTCTTCGTGAGCGATGAAATCTGCAAACACCACAGCTGGACGACACTCGATTTGTGTGCAGGAACCAAGTCTTCCTGAAGGCACCATGGCTTGTATCCAAAGTGTGAAATGAACCATGGCTTCAAAACTTTTCCAGAACCGACTTTAAGCATACATCCTTATTGATCTTCACTCCAGCATCGACGAACACCAGTGGCGTCTTCCCATCTGAGGTTATCGCACCCCCAACCCATAACAGAGCTCGCATGTGCAGATTTTCCGATGGCTTTCCTCTAGAAGTAGCCTGCTTCTAATCTGCTGCAAAGATCCGATCGTCTTTGGATTCACAATAGATTCTGTCTTAAAAAATTTTCTCGTCACTGAAAACGATGCTCCGGTGCGTGTCGAAAGCGAAACGTTCCAGACGTCTCCTGCATCATCTCTTCAGCCGTGGATTATTCATTTGGGTCAAGAGGAAATATACCGTCTACCGTCTGTAAGGGCGAAATCCTAGCTTCTATCTGACAATGTTTCTCACAGAGGTAGCGCTAATGCATTCCTCTTTCGCCATCTTCCTCATTGAGCGGTGAGGATTTTTTCTCACGAATCCTTTTCATAGCATCAGAAGTTGCAACAGAAACCTTTCTACCTCGTGCTTTCCTGTCCGATATATTTTCAAGCTCCTCAAACCCCTCAATCGTCTTGCGTTCCAATCGATGAAAAACAGATAGAAGACAGTTTTCTTCGACTCATTACCTTCCTGGTGCAGACCGATGATTGCGGCGCGCTTCGGATGAGTTTTAACCGTAGTCCAGAATGCGAAGAACGTACGCAAAGCTTTTTGGGTAGTATAGTGTAAACAAATCACAAAACAATAAAGGATAAAGGACGGCGTCACTCAATCCCTTTTGGGATGCGCCAGCTTCTACTTCTAGGGGATGTCGTGGAGGCGACATGAATGCGTATTTGGCCATACAGTGACTTGCGGTGGCCAGCCGATGAACAATCCAGCGATTTATCCTTCCCAGACACGTCTGGTACCAATTCACCGACCTCGGAGGGATGGAAAGCTTGATTGGCCTGTGCGGGGAAACTCGGACCAAGAACCTTGTATCTGATGCACGCGACAGTCGCGCCCACTCCGACTGCGCTACACGCGCCCAACACAAAATAATAGCGCTTAAATTTTTATACAAAAAGTCGCTCGCGGTTCAATACCGCAAATTTTCGTCAAGACGCATAAATAATGCGCACCCTGTAGCGATATGGAATTTGTTGGGAGAGTGGGATCTCTGCTGATAAAGAAAACCTGCTCTTTGGCCAGATCGTTGTGAATGATTTTCATTTTCTGTTGGTTCCTATTCTTCGACGGTTTACTGTCCAATTCTGTTTTTCTATTTTTTTATTTTGGTTGTTACCATATAGTTTAAGTCTAGCTTTGGCGCGTTCTTAGCAACGTAGTAAATAAATAAATAAATAAATCTCCAACGTGCGGACTGATGCCTTCACACCCTGTTTGTCATTTCAGCCATCGCCTTTGCACTCTGCTCCCGTATCTCAGTATATAAGGTTCATGCACGTAACTGTCAAAAATATACGAATACAGTGAAATACAAAGTCGTGTACAGGTGATGGCAGCGGATTCGTAACTTGAAGAAAACTCGTATTTGATAGCCTGTAGTGGTTAGAGCAAGCCTGAGACTAAAACTCAAGCAACAGAAACGACATTGCATTGCACGTCCCTTTGACATATCTCGACTAAAAGATCCCGTCGTCTCGATAAACTTCTCCATTAAGCAGCAAAACCGATTTCGCTTGCTGGAAGAGTTCAACAACTGCATAGAGGCTGAAGAACAATGGAATATCATGAAGGAAGCTACTCGTGCATGTGCTGATGAAAACATCGGGAGGAGGAGAGGCACTCGTAAAGAAGAGTGGATAAGGCACGGAACGTGGGATCTAATAGACGAGCGGAAACGTACGAAGCAACAAAAGGACCGATCTAACTTGAGCGATCAGGTTAAATGGGAACATTGCCGGAAGTACGCTGAACTCGATACCATCATGCCGAGCCGATAAAAAGAATTGGCTGACGCAAAAAGGTGTTGAAGCACAAAACGCTGCTAAACGTAGTGAGTCGAAAACGCTCTACAGAATTGTCAGAGAGCACACAGCAGCTCAAACACACCGATAAAGGATCGAGGCGGCAAGTTGCTCGTCACGGATGAAGAACAGATCGAGAGATGGGTTGCGCATTTCAAAGTTCAAAGACTTGGAAATACTGTGTCATGCGACGGGAATGCGGAATCAGAAATACAAACGAGGATTGTGAAGGCTGCATCTGTGTTTCAAAAGCTTGGCCCAATCTGGAGCTCACCGTCAATCGCGTCGAAGATAAAGCTGCGGCTTTACCACTCAATTGTAGTCCCGATTGTTGCCTACGCGAGTGAAAAAGGCCATGTCTATTAAGTGCGCCAAAAAGCTAAACGCCTTCCACCAGAGATGTTTTTGACGGATATTGAGAGTACGATATACAGACCGTATGACTAACTGTGAAGTCCTAAACCGGAGCGGTTCAAGTAGTCTTTCTGCATTAATCGCACAAAGACGTCTACGCCTCGCAGGACACGTAACGAATGCCCGAGTACCGATTTCCTCGAGTAGCCATGTATTGGATTCCTGAAGATGGTAGCAGAGCGCGCGCTCATCCGAGAAACACATGGAGACGAACATTCGAAAAGGACTTCAAACTATTAAATATTTCCAGAGACGAAGGTGAAGAGTCGTCACAAGACAGGTATCAATGGAGAAGTCTCGTCGCTCGATATGCCCAACGGCATGGGAGGAACTAATACTAAGTAAATAAGTGCAAAAAAATGTTTGAGAGGCGATGAAAAATTAACCACAAATTTAAAACAATACCCTAATGCTGGTGGGTAGAGAACCTAATCCTTCACCTTTGCTGACCTTCATATTTGAGGAGGAATAACACACCTCTTTTCCGGCTTTCTTCTTCCCGTGTGAAGCACGTATACACTATGTATGAATATACTGTAACGCTTTGACGATGCGATTCCACACTAAACATCGAGCAGCCCTAATTCATTTGGTTAAAGTACATTCAGAAGTGAAATATACCTCGCTACATAGTATTTGGAGCGTCTATTCGTTTAACGCTCGGACATACGCCTGAGACCCCTCCCTGGTAAGCACAAACAATCGTACCTTTATTGTGAAGGAGAATAGCGTTGGTTCTTGTCCTACTGCTGCAACCATTCTACGGAGATACGCGGGGTTGATTGATCGAACGTTGTACTTGTCCATGAGCTAGGCATAACTGTATTATGAAAAAAACACACACACAAGTGTCTGAGAAGAGTGTCCAGTCGCCGAAATGGAAACCAAATATTAAGATTCTCACCAACAAGGGAATGACATCCATTTTCCATGGAACTTCGAACAAACAATTATGCCCTGCGAAGGAGCCTGAGACACTGATTACAAATATGTAGGGCAAATTTGCTATAAGTACCTCCTAAACGAGTTCTGGCCGGTAAAAGTTCGCGTTGGGGACATTATGTATGTTACGCGCGCTTAACTTACATATCATAGGAGCAGGAACGAAGGCTACGAAGTGGTGGTGTCAAGGGTTCGAACCAAAGGTGACTTTTCGCATTTTGCGATTTGCCGGATCCTTCATCCCCATTTTGAACAAAAGCTTGGAAGCAATTGTCATTCGCATTTTCGAGCTCTTTGAAGGTGCAATTGCAACGAGTTTTGATTTCCTCGTAAAGTAAATCAAAACCTTATGCCAGATTTCAGCACCACAAATAGTATCATTCCTAAGTTTGGGCGAAATCCATACTTTTGACGTAACCACTGTCACTTATTCACACACATCTTGTGACCTGCCATAAGAGACAGAACATTAAGTAACCGATAAAAGGACTCGTGATCAGCACCGCAAATAACGATCTTAGGCAATGTGCAACATTAGTGAAATATTTCTTCGACCTCGGTAATCGTGCAATACAAATATGGGTATGCATGTGCATATTGATTATCGAACCGCCGCGCTGTTTCAAGATATAAGGGTGTTGTGGATAACAAATTTTATTCCTTTGATAAATGACTTTATTTGGATATGAAGGTAGCAACCAGCAAGTAGCGATACCTACCGATAAACCAACCTTCTTCAACAACGACGGAATGGCGTGAAAAAATGTGTAAGCGGAATATACTACTCACAAACAGAACAATTATCCATCTCCACCGCCTGTTTAAAACTGAAGAAAATTGAAATTTGAACTGCTGTGAAGCCTAACCATAGCCAAACATATTCAGTTGGTTTCTATCAGGGATGGGCGGACATTTTTAAAATTTTCACAGAAAACAGAAAATTGTGAAATTATCATCGGAGCTAATTATTCTCTCCAATGATTTATTATTCCAATAGGACATGCTTTCGTATGACTAGAAACTGTGGCCGTGGGCAAGCAGTTTAGATGAAAGTTTATTTAAATCCCTACGTTTACTTTCTACACTCCAAATTCAATACAATGAGTGAATTATAAATTCTGACCCACAGGTCGTAAGAGTCTCGACATTTGAAGTATGAAACATTACTCATCAGCTCTCTTGTACAGCCAAGACCCTAGCGATAACATCATCAATCGCAATACTGCGAGCATTTCTGTGAAAAATACTTCGGTTCATTAAGGGTTGGCCTAAAGGAGAGAGGCACACAAAGAATGGCTTATAAATGATTTTTCTATCCCATGAGTACCGAACACCATGAAAGCTCATTGATCACTGCTTAAGTTTATGGACATACTTTCGCAATGTTGTCTGAAGCTGCTCAGAGATTCGCTTTGTATTACTGGCTGCGTCAGAGTCGACATTCTTAGTTGGCCTCGTTCTTCGCGACTACCTTTACTGGTAAGTGGCCTACTTTTCGCATAGCTGAAAGTTTCCAGGTCAACGTACCAATGCTCCTTACAACACCCAATTACTAACAGATCCTTAGCAGACTAAAGATGCCGTATATTGGTTTGATAGTTCACGGAACAACAGGAGATTATAACTGAAAGGGTTTCCGGGCAAAGGTTTTTGGTGAAAGCACTTTCTTAAAGCGTATAGGCTATACAATAGGATTAAGCATATCCTCTTCATCATAACCATATTATTATTATTAATCATTACATGAAATACTTATCGTCACCTGTGTATCACCACATTAGCGAAATCAAAGGTGAATGAACCGTTTCAGCTCTTACTAAATTTGTATCAAAATTTGAACAAGATTGAAATTTTGAAAAGTCTCTGCAGGAGGTCATTGGGGCTAATCGATCAACAATTTTGGAAAATAATCATACTCATGGTTGCACTGGGGCAACACGTATAAATTTAGAGACTCCTAGATCTAGCTGTCAAGATTTAATTTTATCAACTGATTGTGTTGAATTAGTAGTGTAGTAAAATTTCAAATAATGCTTGCAAGTAAAACCGATTCTCCTAGAACCACTGTGGGTTGGAATAGCCTCCTCCACCATCGGTTTGAAAATTGAAAACTGTTGGCAAGTTAGCTTCAGTGATCGTTTCCTTCAGAGCAGAAGCGGCTTCTATAACTCTAAAACCTTGGTCAGCTTTTGATACAGAAATTGGTAAGAGACAGAAAAGTTCCAGTCATCGTTGGAAAAGGACCAGGAAAAAGACTAAGAATTGACAATAACAGGTCACTTCTCAATAAGTTTATGGAAGGCCTGGACAGACAGCCCCAACGACATTTTGTCATCCCTTAGTAACGTGTTGAATTGGCTGAGGTTCCTATAGGTGAAGAAGTTTGTCTAATCTTTGTCTTTGCAACCGCGACGTTAAGCCGTAGTTTACCTCTCATAGATCTAGTCAACGGTACACCAAAAAACGAAAATGGATCTATGGAGAGCCTATGAGTTAGAATTTTAAACATCATGGTTAGATCAGCCTTTCTTCTTCTACTAGCCAGCGTTGGAAAGTCATGTGCTTCTGCCCTTTCTAGGCCACTGGGTAGCTGCAAGTAGTTGACATCATAACATCTCAAATATAGCTTTCTTGTAAAACTGTTCTGAACGCTTTACAAGAAATCGATATCCTTCTTTTTGCACCGATTCCAAACACTTATTCCAAACTCCAATATCGGTCGAACATAGGATTTATAAACCAGTAAATATACTTGGGGATATTTCGAACGTAGAAGCCTGAACAGAGTGTAGATGGTATAGTCTGCTTTCCCGCTAGTGTTCGGTAGTAAATGCTGAAGTCAAGTTGTCACAACGATGTTTGTTGCAATCAAAACTTCTAGCGTCAGGCGGGACTCGAACACGCACCTCCCTCCAACCGGGCGGGAATGCTCCACGCCATTACACCACCGGCGCCGTTTGATCGAACGCAACATCCACACCTCGTGGGACCCATCAGCACTCACCCGTACATCGGGATGAGCCGGCCGCTGATATCAGCATGGAACCAGTTAAGTTGATGGTCTTTATAGAAACAATTCAAATCAGTTTCCTTAAGCCTCAAGTGGCTGGTATCGAGGTAGTAAGCTGTCACAACGATGTTTTGTTGCGATCAAAACTCGTTGTGACAGCTTACTACCTCGATACCAGCCACTTGAGGCTTAAGGAAACTGATTTGAATTGCTGAAGTCAAGGTTAATATTAATCAAGAAACCTAAGTCTTGAACTTACCCTACAGGCATGAGAGTCGTGGATTGTAGTTTGTATGGAACCGATGTCTCACCCTTCTGACCAATTAGCATGCACTTGGTTTTCTCCGCTAACAATGGGAGCTCCCACTGTTTGGACCATTGGTCGACATACTCAATTGCTGCTTGTGAATCACTAACATCATCCATCCCTTTGATACACTTGTAAATCTTTATGTCGTCTGCGTACATTTTGCATACCACACTAAAAAATGGCAGTAGGTAACTCATAAGTATATATAACAAATAGTAGAGGCGATAGGACTCCGTCTTGTGGCACACCACTGCACGAAAGATATGAAGGTGAGAACTGGTCTTTCACACGTACTTGGTAGGTTCTTCCCGAGAGGAAATCCTTGACCCATCTTATAATTCTGAGGTGTACGCCTACCCTCTTCATTTTGAAGAGTAACTTGGATATAGGGACCTTGTTAAAGGCCTTTGCAAAGTCAAAGAAGACCACATCTGTGCGACACTTATCCTCTACTGCTCGAGACCAGTCATTTAAGGCAGTAAGTACAGAGGTTTCTACAGACATCCTCTTCACGAAACCGTACTGGCTCTCTGAAATGACACCATTGTCCAAAAGATGCTCCATAATATGCTTCTTAACAACTTTCTCGAACACTCTTGCAACACAGAGGTGATATTTATGGGCCTATAATTTTTGGCATCGTGAATAGGTGTTTTCTTGAGAATCGGTGTAATTAGCGCATGTTTCCATCGCAAAGGTACTCCACCTTTGCGATGGAAACATGCGTTATGTTTTATGTTTTCAGTCCAAATAAAAACTATTCGAATTTACATGCCTTCTCACATAAAGCGTTATAGTTTCCCCTGCTTGCAATTCTAGACTTCTGTAATTAATGAATTCATGGATGTCGATCTCGCAATTGCTATTCAACCTACATACGTATATCATTGAAGGAATTTTAATGAGCTGTGCCATCCAGTAAAAAAGTTTGAGCTCCTTATACGGAGACGATCTTGTACTCCCACCTCGACATCATTCGTTGTTTTGGAACATTCTTGGCAGAATTCTAGGATCTGTCTCCAGTATCCTTCGATTTAGTCCCGCTGCAATGAGTCTCTTGCAATGCGCTGACATCAATCCTGCGCTGCTTAAGAGCAACAGCTAACTCTCAAGTCCTTTTGTGAGCGTTCCGTGGTTCAAGGTTACAAAGCAGGAGGGCTGCAGAACTAGCTTGTTTAGCCGACTTTGCCCAGCCGCCGGGAAACCTACAATACCGCTCAAATTCTTTGCAAATAAGACGCTTTGTGAAGGATTAATCCGTCGCAAAGCGTCTTATTTGCAAAGAATTTGAGCGGTATTGTAGCACATGTGTCTCGAGCAGCGCTGACGCGCGCCGCTTCAGCGTGACGCTCGCTCTACCCGAACATGCTCCAGAAATGATCATCGTCAGTGATTTTGCGACGTGGTGTCTCTCGGCCGGCTTGTCACGAGGTCTGTCGCTGAAATAGTATGTCCGTGCGCAGCCCTTTCGGGAGCGCAGAATTACACTATCAACCAATGTAAAGTCGTAACGTGTAAGATGAGCGCATGTGGTACGTCCCTCCTTGCGACAGATGAGAAATTCCTGCTTCTCCGATTTTTATTGTAAGCTTATAACCACTACTACCTTTAAAAAATTTAAAATTTTATAGGAATTTGAGTTCTGTAGTTGCTATTTTACAGCAGGTGGGTTGTAAATTTTCAAAGGAAGTTATAGTAAATTTTCTTGAGACAGAGATATTTTTGGACCTTCCTATTATAGAAAGCGTCTGTTTTAATATTGAAAGCGCTCTTTTTAATTTCGAAGATTTTCAGTTGGACTTCATAAATGTCCAGCTTGCGGTGAAAAGCATCCAATTTGCTATAGAAGGGGTCCGAGCGCGTGAAAGTGGTATAAAACACCTATTGGGTCAACGGTTATTGCACTGTATAGTGGAAATGAGTGACCAAACTGTCACACTTGTATCACGTGGATCAGCTCTACATAGGTTCTTTCATCTTTCAGGTTTCAGAAATCCCGTCCAGGCACTTCGCCGGTTGGTGTTGAACATGCACTTTTCACTTTTGCTCACCACTTCTCCATCATTCGCGTTGTATAGCCGCTGGATGAGTGCCATCACGGAACTTTTTCCCGATCCTGATGGGCCAACTAGAGCAACCGACTGTCCAGCTTTTATCTGCAAAAAAATTGTGTAATCGTCGCGTTGATCGGTATGAGAACGCCTCAATTTGGAATGCTGCAAACTTTTTACTGCATTCTACACAGGTGCCTACGACTTTGCAAATCCGTGTAGACAAAATCTGCCTGATAGTCGTGCCCTATTTATCGTGCATGATATTATCGCTAACTGTTCCTTCGTAACTTATATACTAGTAAAATAAAGAAATACAGATAAAACTATACAGTAAATTAACAGTTAATAAGCAACATTACCTCCAAATCCAACTTGGAAAGTATTGAAACAACAGGGCGCGTAGGATATCGGAAGGACACGTGCTTGAGCTTGATAGATCCGTCCAATTTCTACAACTGGGAAGTACGGCTTATGTAAAATAAAAGAAATGTCCATCTGATTGAACTAAAGTGAAGTTTTACCGGCCGTTGTCCCTCTTCGCTGAGGTTGTCGAAGTCCACGGAATTTTCCTTGAGTACAGATACAACATTTTCAGCAGCAACACGAGCCTTTGATAAATCCGATACCGATGCCACTAATTGGGAAAAGAAGTTGGCTCCAAATTGCGTCAGAAGCACAACCCTGATGCAAGTGTTGTTTAACTTTGATAAACTTTCTTCTCAAATTGTATACTATTTCTGGAGCAAGTCTAGAGCAACAGTCCACCTGACACTATCACAAAGATCAATAAGTCCTCCGACTTTTCTTGTGCCGCCTCATGTCACGTCATCTCTTTACGCGTCTCCTGACCCAAATGAGCGCGTTACACATTGAAACAGAATGAATCACTTTCGGATTTCCGATTCGGTTATTCCGACCCGATTCATCCAATTATACGACTCCCGCGAAATTGCTCTTATCCGAGTCATCCGAAAATACGTGGTCCTCAAAATCGCCCCCCGAACCAACCAAAAATTCGGTGTCCGCAAAATCGAACTTATCCAAAAATCCGGGGTTGCCGAAATTGCCATTGTGCGAGTCATCCAATTAAACGGGTCGAAATGCGATGATTCGGACTTCGACATTCTTGTGCCTTCTTATGAAGGAGGAAAAGCACTGAATACACGGTGACCCCCCCCCCCCCCGATCCCAATTTGCACCATTTGATATTTATTTATTTGTCTATTAAATACATAAGCCTGCACTTATTTTGAATGGAATCAATCTCACAGTACACAGTCACGAAAAGTACGAAGAAGAACATCATTAAAACAAAAACAAAAAAAGAAAAGAGAGAAAGAAGCCTGCGCAAGAAGAAGAACGGCTTCTCAAATAAAGGTAGTGTCCTATTTAACAAAGAGATACCGGCGACAGTTGTGTATTGCGGTATTAACTTGTATCTTCCTGATTCCCTCCCTCCCCCCTCCCCTGGTAGAAAAATTTTTCACTGAGAAGAAGTCCTCCAGCCTGACTCCAGATTTACTGAATAAAATCTTATTTAACAGCAATAGATCATTGACCTCCCTTCTTGTTGATAATTTTTGTATGTCGAGCTTGCATTTCGCTCAGTGTCTGAGGGAATCTGATCGTGCAGGAACCCAAGCATTCGAATCATTAGCTTTCTTATAAAGCTATTGCGGATCTTTTACAACTTCTCGATAACTTATACGGTGAGAAAACTGGCGTTCCGTATTCATGGAGTGGTCTTGTGTAAGACTTGTAGACCTGGATGAGGACCTCAAGTCTCTTGGTAGACAGAGCTCTAAACAGCATGGAGACCATCACCAGGGATGTGCGGAATTTTCATTTCCGTGTTCCTAGTTCCGGTTTCTGGCCACTTTGAGCTCTTCCGTTCCGTTCCGTGTTCCGTCTTTTTGGACCCAAACGCGGAAACGGAAATGGACACTGTTCAACGCTAGTTTTTTGTTGAACACAATCAGCTTATCGAGAAAAAAGAGTTCTCTTTCATATAATTGTGAGAGAAATATCGCTTGACAACTCTAATATTAACATTCTTGAGTTTGCTTATGCTATCAAAAGAAAGTACTCAAAACTGGCAACGTCTGAGTGCAGGGCAAAATTAATGTGCCAGCAAAGACTATGTATGCATTGTATTCTAAGAAAATGTACTCAACATTTGAATGATCATAAAATTCGTCATCCATTAGTTACAAATAGCTGCAAAAGCGTTCCAAGTATATAGCGCAGTATCATGAAACAAGGGGTTCGATGAAGGTTGTGCTATGCGCTTGTCTGCTCCATGATTACATCAGTGCTCCCGATCGGTGGTGTAAATTTCAAATTTTAATTTCATCAAGTGTGATATTCATCCATATAGAAGTTATGTAATTAATTTTTAGGTGAAGCATCATGAATATCTACCATGAGCTGTTATTTTGATTGACTAGGGTGACTTACTGAACTCTATAACAAATCTATTACTTCAAGAACCACCTAGGGACTGTCCAGCTGTGTCACCTTCATATCAGTGAGCTTCTAGGCTGACACAGACTGAATATTTCTGTGGAGGTGTGGATCCGCCATGACTAATCAGTCATCCAGTTATCATCTTCGATCGCAAAATGAATTGTGAGTACCATTATAGTTTTGGCGATTAGAATGTAACTGCCAATCTTGAGTACGCAGATATCTGTGCAGTCATTACATCGTCTATGATGCCACAGGCTTCTAAAAACGTTGGGAGGAATGTCTTTTCTGGCTAGAAAATGACCTAGATGACTGCTCCAGTTTTAGACCTAAACCGAGTAAATTATTAAATGTTGGTCTGTAAGTAACCTAAAGTGGTTAGGTCGGGTAACTTTACTGTTCAAAAATTCATAACAGCAAAAAGTCAGCCAAAACCCGTCGCAGGAACTAGATATGGAAACAGCGGAGAGACTGAATGCTGCAGTAGTAAGAAATAGTGAGAAAGGACCCTGAATTTGATTTAGTTTATTGCTCTAGCCATACCTAAAAGGTTATCATAGCAATATTATGAATTCATATTGTGTCATATAATGCATGTTATGATGACAATGAGCATTAACAAGTGGAAGACTCTGCTGCTCGCAAAGTTCTGAGCAAGAAAAAATGCAAAAGAAGCCGCCTCTCACGTAGTTTAAGATGCACTTTGGAAAAAATGGCAAATATGTGTCATTTCCGTTTCGTATTCTGTTTTCCGGCTATTTTTGAGCGTTTCCGTGCCGCCTTCCATCTTCCGCTTTTACCAACAAAAACATCCGTCCTGATCATCACCGTCGCTTTATTTGCAATGACCTCACAGTGCTTACTAAAATTTAATTTGTTAGTAGCTATAAAACCGAAATCGCCTCTTCCTGGATTGGACTTTGGTATTGATTTTAGAGATTGGTTACTTCCAAGTGGTAGATCAGGACTGCAGTACGTTAATAGTCTGTTGTAAAGCGGTGAAGTCATCTTCAGTCTACAGCGCGAAAGATCTTTATGTCGTCAGCAGAAGCGCTAAACACAATCCCTCGGCGATAAGTCTGTTGGCGAGTCCATGTATAGATTGAAGGAGATAGGTGAAAAAACAGCACCTTGCGGAACTTCGAAGGTTTGAAGAGGTGTTCGTTGATGCGAACAGAGAACGTTCGGTTTCTTAGAAAGGCAGCAACCTACGCAACTATACGAGGGTGGACACCAACAATCCTGAGCTTTTATATCAACTCTTGATGTGGGACTTTACCAAACGCCTTGGTATAATCAAAACAAATGATGACAACATTTTTTTTCTTTATCGAGGGAAGCTGTCTACTTATTTAGATTTTGAAGCATTGTCGTAATTGTGGATTTTCCCTTTTGGAAATCATGTTGGTTCGGCGAAATAACCGAGCAAGCTTCAAGATGGCAACAATACGCTTCTTGAACATCTTTTCGAACAAGCGAGGAAACAGGGAAGTATACTAATTCGCCTAAAATTTGAAGTTGTGGTGAGTGGAGGTTTTTTAGGGAATAGGCGTTATGAAGGAATGCCTCTACCTTCTGGGTACGTCCGATCTAATGAAGCTGAAGTTAAAAATATAAGACAGGGGCCCAATAATAATATGAGCTACCATCCTCAAAACGTACAGCGGGATACCGCCTGGAGCGACGGAGTGAGAAGGGGCATTTCAGAATGAGGTTGAACGCTTCATCCTCATGGAACCAAACAGAATCGTGCGTCTGAAAGAAACTCGGCATGTATCGCTAGAAGACGAGGAAGTAGAGGTGGAAGGGGAAGAGAAGAAACCGCGGAAATTTTCAAAGAACAACTCAGCTTTTTCATTGTCACTTTTTATAATATGTACAGTTGTCAATTTTTGAAGGCGTTGTAAAAATCCACATATCACCCTATGACGAGCAATCTTGAGTCCTTTGGGAAGATGCGCAATGAATGTGGAAATCGCGTGAATATTGTAAGGACAAGCTCCTAACTGTCTCCATTAACTATGATGGACTTTTGAGGCAAGGCCCGGCCGCTACACCGGTTGACTGCTGGTAATATATAATTACAGCTCTCAATTCGAGTAATAACCTCATATAGTCAAATACACTGATTTCGTTGTTGAGCATCATCACTTTCCCAAAGTATAGTGTTATGGCAATGAGAATGTAGGTGAAGGAGTACTGGCAGGCGAATACAAACGCAGAAATCACGGATTGCCTCTTCATAGCTCTGAAAATCACTGAGCTTTTGCGAGTTCTAACAATGAGTAAAATTCGTCGCACTAACCGGGCTAATGGTTCCAGGGTATCAGCGAATACTGAGTAGAAGTGCTCTTGTAAGTTGTACGCCTTGATTGTACTCATGTTTGAGAGAACGACCGTGGCCAGATTCGCGGCTTTGTTCTCCTCTTCAACCATTTCCCTCTGCCTGAAGAATCTACTTTCTGAAGAGTCAGCACCGCCTTTAGGCAGCCTACTGCGGAATGCATCGCTGGTTCTACGATACAACGCTGGTGATGCCTACGACTTTGAAAACACAGTACACGTGACGAGTTCTAAACAGTCTCTGAAGGCCTTTAGGAGCTTTTAAGATATGACCGTGCTTCAACACTAGACAGCAGATACCGAAGGTTAAGGAAATAGATCTCTTGTGTATCTGCCTTACCACTGCAATTTTGGAACCTTTGAAGCCTTAGGCCGCCATTGAAGCCTCAAGCCTACCTTTTTGTTCCTTCTTTAATTTGAACGATTCGAATGATGAAATAGGCCGGAAATTGGAATGAACATAACAGTGCCATCTTCCAATTAATGTACATCGCAGCGACGAACGAAAACGCTGAAAATAGACAACTGTGTCCTACACCCAGTTTCATGTAATTCCTTGAGAGTCTAACCATACATATTCACTGAATGTGTTTCATACAGTACCGCCGCTTAGCATTCAAGCAATCTATGGTTTCGACGGAGGAACGCTTTCTTGCGTCGCATCATGACAACTGTTTTAAAGTGAAGACTTCCTGATAAAATTTTACGAAGGCTATTCGTATCATCTTTTCTACCGTATGGCAAATATTAGGTTGAGCCATAAATTTTGCAACATTTCTGTTTTGTTCTGAAATTCAAAGTAAATTCGCTGAAGTATTATACTCTATTTGAAAGCATGACTCCTGGCGATCATTTTGAGGTACAAATCGTTAAGTTTCCTTGCGTTGTTGAAAAGTTTTATTCACTAGAACGATGACTACTTAAAGTGAAAAAAATGTGTGATTTCATTTTCGATTAGCTCAAACTCGGCAGCAACCCAGCGACAAGGGTAACCACATTCAAGAAGTCACCGGCAAGTTCATCTTAAGCGAATAAATTATTGGAGACGGTATCAGCAGTTCCTTTCCGCCTAGGAGAGCAACAAACACAAACCACTTCTGGGAAGATCAACTGCTGTAAACAAAGGGCGCCTGCGCCAACTCATCAAGTCGACTTCTTCTCAAACCACACTAGGACTGACAGCTGATCTCCACCCCTTCCAAAGAACCACCGCTCGTCGACCGCAGTAGATTGGAAGGTCGCCAAAATCGCCTTCGTCAGTGCTTCATGCTTTGATGGAAACCCTAGTAAATCGCCGTGCTTCCGACTGCCGACAGCTCCGGCACCGGTTCAAGAGATGGAGGATCGAGTCCTTATCAGTGATGAAAAGTGGATGCTTCACTATAATTCTAAAGCCGGAAAGCTATGGCTGGAATGCAACGAGCCGGGTTCTGACGTCAAAACCGGAGCTCCACCGAATGAATGTCCTGCTAAGCGTTTGATTGATATGCAGTGGTTCAGTGCACCAGGAGCTTCTCCACGTATTCAAACCATCCTCGGCGCTCGCTTTTGCCAACAACTCGACTAGATCCAGCAAAAAGTGGTGGAGAAAGAAGTCGATAGGAGCCGATGATTCTTACACCTTGGCAACAGCCGACCACTTACGGCACTTCAGATGCTGGAAAAAAATCTAGGAATTGGGCTGGACCAAAATCAACCAGCCACTATACACCCCGATGATTGCGCCGTCTGACTTCCATCTGCTTCGGCCGGCGGATCACTTCCTCTATGGTAGGCTATTCGCCGAAGTCGATGAGGTCACGGCGGTGGTACACGACTTCTTCAGTTCGAAGCCGACCTACAGAGGATTCTATAGAGATCTAATCCACTCAGTGCATGAAAAGCGGAAAAAACTCGTTGAGAATGACAGCAATCACTTCGTTTAAGTCAGTCTGGAAGACAAATTTTGTTGCAAAAATTTATGACTCAACCTAATAATTGCCAATCACAATCAAATGGTTACCCGAAAACCAGTACCGAAATTAAGGAAGCCCTTAATTGTTTTGATCCGACCCACTTTCGTGACCGCGTCTCGCCTAATTATGCCCCTAGCGGAAATGGGTCTGCCCAGTTGAATTTTTAAGCGTTGTCAAAAATGCATCGCACGCCAGCTTAGACTTCGCCTGTCATCCTTTTAGAAGTCATGAGGAAACGCAAATTGATTGAATGCTTAACGGCGGTAATGTAATTGTAGTATAGTATTCAACAATAAGAAAACCCATTCCTTCCTCAAATATTTTGGTCGTTCCATTTCTACTATCGTACATGATATGCAGTAAAACTACGGTACACATAATAGAAAGAAGTTCAGACTACTATTGTTTTTCAAATTTTTCTGAAAGCTTGCTTGGATCGTGTCATACAAACAATCACAGTCATAATTGCAATTAACCAAAAAGACGATTACTTTTGCATAGAACTAGCAGTAGGTCTAGAAAATATGAAGCTAATAACCATTGCACACAAAGGACTTTCGAGATCCTTCCAAGCTCTATCTGGTAAGCTGTTAAAAAATAATAGAAATCTTCTAAAACTCAGGAAATTAGAGCCATTCTAGCATTTTTAAATTAACGTCCGTAGATGGAGCTCGTAATCACGAACACGAACTTGTGAGCAAATGCTGATGAAAATGTATGTATTATGCCGCATTCAGTAGTAGAGCGTCGCTGCACGCTGTGTAGCCATGTACAGATGATATAGTGCATGCTCTTTACCTGGGCAGATGATCGCAGGAATAAGGATATCCAGTTTCGATTCCATTATTTTGTTCAGCGTCGAAGAATCGGTTATTATTCTTTGCAGTATCCTTCCAGGACTGTTTCGTTCTTCATCGAAGTAGGCACAACCATGTCGCATGATCTAAACACAGCGTGAAACAGATAGAGACACGCACTGTACTTTTCAGTTTACATTCTGTGCAAAGCCGTTTCACATTTTATTGCCCTTAAAATATACTCTAAAAACTTAAGATATGAACGGAACAAGAAGTTACGCCGGGCGCAACATGGAATATCTATGGCAACTGGGCGGACCCTAAAACCACCGAAAGCTAGATACAGAGAAAACTATCACAGCAGCGCATGATCACTAAAGGTTCAGCTCATTACTGCGTTCAAAAAGATAGGTTCACCCTTGATTTTCTTGTTTCTCCACGAAATTCGGTTGCAGTCGATTCCAAAACTGTATCAGTGAATTGAGCATAGCAAAAAATATAAGTGCAAAAAACTTGAGCGAAATCCGCAATGACAGCAAGAAATGAGGCAGGATTGCATGAAAGCATTCAACTCGAGGTTGTTCAAAAAAGATAGGTTCACCAGGAAACAACAGTTTTATTGAAAAGACATAAAACAATCAGTGATCACTAGTAATCAATTGGTCCTCCGCAATTCATTGCTACATCAATGAGTCGTGTTGGCATCGAGGCAACATGATTTTGCCGAGTTTGAATGGGGAGGTCGTTCCAGGCTCGAAGAATCGCCATCCTAAGTCTTTCGACAGACGAGTACGTTCTGTTCTCTTCGTATATTCTTCTTACCATGCGCCCCCAAATGTTCTCCATCGGATTGAGGTCCGGAGAACATGCCGGCCGGTCGAGAACTTCAATTGAATGGGCCCTGAAGAAATCCTTTGTAGACCTGCTAGCGTGTACAGAGGCGTTGTCTTGCTGGACGATCCAATTCTGGTCGGCATTTTCCTGAAGGAAGAGAAGCAAGTGGTTTTTCAGCACTTGTTTGTATTCCTGAGAGTCCATCCTTGCCGACGTAAATGCAATAGCGACTTTCCCTCCTGCGTGAAATGCTGCCCACACCATCACTGTACCGCCTCCAATATTCCTCCTTGGAAAAAACAACTTCTCTTTGCGCAAATCGTGCCAATAGTACCGCCTTCCATCGGTGGCGATGTCCGTTCCTCCACGTGGTGCCACTGGAAACTGCTCGCATTGTGAGCTAAGCTAAGCACGGACATTCAAATGCAGGCGACAGGCCTTTGTGACAGGCCGGTGGTGTATGATAGTCATGTTCTTCGAGATTGTGCTACGGCGTCCGCGGGAGCCGACACGCACTCGCAGAGCCCGGTGAGTGAGGAAAGTATGAGAAGGTCCCTGATGCGAGGACGGCATCGGGGGGGGGGGGTGCAACTGAGCTAGTCCGAAAGTCCTGTAACGTAAGCAGGACCCGCGTGGCCACACTGAATGTGGGTAAGTTGACGGCCGCTCGTGCGAGTTGGTTGAAGCAGTGGAGCGTAGAAGAGTTGATTTATGTGCGGTGCAGGAGACGAGGTGCTCCTGCCGCAAGTCAAGGGACATAGGACGTGGCTTCAAGGCCGTTCTATGTCCCAGGACCATCAGTGGTGTCGGAATAATCGTCTTCGAATGATTTCGTGACTCTATTTTAAGCGTCGAACGCTATGACGATCGGTTGATGAAGATCGTTGTCGCCGTGAAGGAGCGACTCTATCACTTCTTCTCTGCGTACGCTCCGCAGAGTGGCTGCTCCGATCAAGCCAAGGAAGAGTTTTGGAGCCTGCTTGATGAGAAGACAGCAGAGTACCGCCGAAAGATTTCATCATAGTCGATAGTGACCTTAAGGGGCACGAATGTGATGCGAAGGACGGGTACAACTGTCATGGTGGTTTCGGATATGGATCTCGTAACGCCGATGGTGAGCGCATTCTCGAGTATGCGGAATCGCATAATCTCACTATAGTGAACACCGTTTTCCGAAAACGCGACTCCCACCTTATCTCATACTATAGTGGGAGCTCCAAGTTTCAGATAGACTTTGTCCTTGTCAAGGATCGCGACCGAAGCATTGTCACAGACGCGAAGATCGTGCCGTATGAGACGGTCGCCCCACAGCACCGACCGCTGGTCTACACCTTCAAGATCACCCCTCCGGAAAACAAGCAGACATGGCTGTGGACGGACGATGTGAAGGCGAAGGTTCGAGAAAAGAAGTCGCTGTATCGTGCGTTTCTCGGGGACAGAACAGCCGACAACTAGCAGAAATATCAGAAGGCGAAGAAGGCTGCAACGAAGCCGTGGCTGTTACGAAAGCCACTCATAATGGTGATGTGAAGAAGATGACCGCTCTACCGAAAGCTCGAGTCGCGCGATGGTGAGCGGTATTTGTACCGACTTGCTAAGACCCGGCATCGCCAAACCGAGGATATTGAAAAATTCTTTGGCATCAATGATGAGAGCGGTCATCTTCTGACAGACCGAAAAAGGAGCTGAAGCGATGGCGTGATTACTTGAGGAAATTTCCACTATGGAATTTCCTCACCCGGCCATCCCTTCTGTGAGTTCTGTTCACGATCCCGTTCACAAGATCACCGTGGAGGAAACGGAAGCGGCTCTGAAGAAGATGAAGCCTGGTAAGGCGACAGGACCGGATGATCTGGCAGCCGATGTTTGGAAGTCGAAGCTCTGGTATCCTGCTGAGTGGTTGGCTGAGTTCTTAAACCACGTAGTAAAGGACAGGAAAGTACCGGAGTGTTGACACAACAGTACGATGATTCCGATTTGGAAGAAGAAGGGCAGTCCTGCAGACTGCTCCAATTACCGTTCGATTCGCTTGCTTTCGCACAGCATAAAGATCTCCGAGCGGATCCTCGACGAATTCGTGAAATCGTCAGGCTCTCCGACAACCAGTGCGACTTTGTGTCTGGTTGTGGGACCATTGATGCTATACACGCCGCGCGCATCCTGGTGGAGAAGCATCGCGAGAAACAGAAGCCGCTGCATATAGCCTTTCTCGACTTGGAGAAGGCCTTCGACCGCGTACCGCGTGAGCTTATATGGTACGCCTTGCGACAACACAACGTACCTGAGGAACTCATAGAGTGGGTGCGGATGCTCTACTCTTGCCCAAAGAGTAGAGTGCAAGCTGCAGCTGGAACTTCAATGGAGTTTTCCATTTCTATTGGGGTGCACCAAGGTTCTGCGCTTTCTCCACTCCTCTTTGTTGCCGTCATGGATGCCATTACGAGAGATCTTCAGAAGCCTGTCCCATGGACATTGCTCTATGCTGATGACGTGATGCTCGCTTGCGAAGATAAAGATGATCTCGAGCGGCAGGCGCAAGCTTGTTGCGACCGTCTGGCGAGGTTCGGACTCAAATTGAACGTCAAGAAGACCGAGTGCCTAACAACTGACGTAAACGAGTCCGGCTCCATTAAGATTAACTGTACTGAACTTGCACGCACTTCGGTGTTTAAATACCTGGGATCAGCAATAGCGTCTGACGGCGGTTTGATGGTTGAAGTGAATTCTCGCGTAAGTGCAGCTTGGTCCAAGTGGCGTTCGCTGACAGGCGTGCTCTGCGATAGGAAGATACTGGGCACCTGAAGTCGAAGATCTACAGAGCAGTCGTCCGGCCGGTAGCGATGTACGGCGCTGAGTGTTGGCCTGCCACTAAGGAAGTTGAAACGATTCTCAGCGTCATGGAGACGAGATGCTGCGCTGGACGGCTGAAGTCACCCGCATGGACCGCATCCGAAACGATGTCATTCGGCAGAAGTTCGGTGTCGCGCAGATAGCTGACAAGATGCGCGAAGCTCGTTTACGATGGTACGGCCACGTTCTGCGTAGAAAGGAAGACAGCGTCCACAAGATAGGCCTTGAGTTGGAAGTGTCAGGAAAGCGGCCTAGAGGACGCCCGAAGCAGCGTTGGTCGGAGACGTTACACATGGTCATAAAAGTAACTGGCGTCCACCCTGATCAAGCGCAGGACCGGGAAAGGTGGCGTCATGACATCAGAAGAGCGGATCCCGCGACGAAGCGGGACAAACGCTGAAGAAGAAGAAGAGGAGTACCGCCTTCCATCGGGTCCATTGAAATTGAAGCGCTTTTCGTCAGAAAAAATTACCTGAATGATAAAAATCGGAATAGTTGACGTAACGTCTAACGAGGAAAAAAATTTGCTTTAGTCGAAAGACGGCTTTTGTTGGTGGAGACGAATTCCAGCCTATTTTTCTTGTGTGCTGCAGTCAAACGTGGGGCGGAATTGAGTTGAGTGTGTAGAATGTTGCCGTTTCGTTTTAAGCAATTTCGAACAATTCCTCTTGCGACTTTCTTAGTAAGGCTCTTGCGCACCCGCTCCAGGCTGACCGATGCATTGGACATCATAGGCACGATTTGTCTCTCATCTTGAGAGGAAAGGATCCTGGGACGTCCTGAAGGCTTCTTCATCCCATATTGATCAGGATTCCTTAAGAATTTGCTGATCACATTCTGCGATCGCTTCAGCGGCGGTGGCCTAGTCTTGCTTCACTGAGTGCCTTGATTTGAGCTTGTTCTTCAGTTGAAAGCATCGAACCGCGGCCCATTTTACTGTAAACACTTTGCTAGTAGGAGTATTGACTAACAAAATAATTGCAACTGACCTGCCTTTCTAGCAGTGTCTTCTTAGACGGTGAACCTATCTTTTTTGAACAACCTCGAGTTGAGGGCTTTAACGCAATCCTTTCTCATTTCTTGCAGTCCTTGCAGATTTGTCTCAAGTCTCTTACTCCTACGCTTTTTGCTGTGCTTAATTCACTATACAGTTTTGGAATCGACTGCAACCGAATTTCGTAACAGAAACAAGAAAATCAAGGGTGAACCTATCTTTTTGAACGCAGAATACATATATTTATTTATAAATCGGCGGTTTTATATATTTATTTATAAATAATTAATTGTATATAAGGAAATAAACCTTTAGTGGTCATGCGCAGGTGTGATAGTTATCTCTGTATCAAGCTTTCGGCGGGTTTAGTGCCCGCCCAGTCGCCATAGATATTCCAAGTTGCGCCTGGCGTAAGCTTCTTGTTCCGTTTTGTGAAATCACAATTCCTCTGGTTTGAAGTTCTTTGAGAAACGGTTAGTATTCGCCATTCGGTTTGTCTTTTCGAGCTCTACACAAACATGTATACTACTTACTACGCGGTGGGTGGTCAAAAATGATTGGAGAAGACTTCTTGCGATGGGAGAAGCTTATATTCCAGGACTTACCTGTTCTTGGAGTACCTCAAGCATGTCGTGAAGTGCTCTGACATGCCAGAAATTTCTCGAAAGTGCGCCATGCACAATGCATATAGGATCGAACCTATCAATCGGGAGGGGGGGACAGCTTGTAGAGTGAGCGTTTAGGGAGTTTTATCAAAAATTTGCAGCCACCCTAGTCAGGAATTGCTCCTACTTGTCCCGGCGAGACTTTGGAGTGCGCCGTGAACAAAGTATACAGGGTGGAGTGGGCGCGACAGCTCGCAAATTGCACCCGCGGCCGTGTTTAGAGCGCGGTAACTCTGTAAATTGTGAACCTGACACGTTGTAACTTGTGGATTTTGCATGCAGCAAAAGCATCTAGTAGTGTGCTGAAACACAGCAATGCAGCTTATTTCTGGACAAAGTTGCAGGGGTGCGAAAATGCAGGTTAGTCTAGTGTGAAGTGTTGAGTGAGAGGTTCACACATGACAAGTTATTGCGATCAGAACACGCCCGCGCGTGCAATTAAGCACAACAACAATCGATGTTCTCCTCGCTCTTACTCGCCCAGATTACAGCTTTCCTACTTTCAATAACATCGTTCAATTCAGCATGAAAAGCTCTATCGAATGGTACCATACATGGCCTAACTCGAATATATCGGTTTTCGGTGACGTCATCGTCCGTCTCCCACGGCTTTGAGCGGCCTCATCCTCGATGCGAAACTGTCAAAAAAGCGATGTTTTGAAAGTCGGTCGAAATTTATACCATTCGATAGAGCTTTTAGTGGTGAACAAAATGTTGTTATAGGAAGTGTCGAAAACCCAAATATGGGCGAGTAACAGTGCAGGAAACTTCAACAGCTCAGTCCGCCGCTTTAAACTGGCAGCTGAGGCATCTGACAAGGGAAGGGTTTCGACCTCACATGAAACTTCAAGTTGAGA
>OX377206.1:57300937-57352053 GCA_947396885.1 Heligmosomoides polygyrus polygyrus
CGTCGATTGCGGCAAGTTAGAGGAAAACGGAAAAAATGAACGACACCCACAAAAAATCGATAATTTGATCAAAATCGATTGATGGCAATCGATACTTCAAAAACGAACTTTAGATTCGCGCTCAGCGACCTCGATTACCCCCAGGGCTAAAGTTTCGCACCGCCTGAATCACATACAACATCTCGATATCACGGGTGAATGCGGAAACACCATGCAGGGAAGATATCACAGATGACTTATCACGACTTCACGGCGTACATGGTGTAATGGGTATATATCCTATATGGAAGGAGAAGAGTGCGGGTTCGACCTCCGCCTGGTGCGAGAGTTCTGACCGACGAAAGATCTTGCAGCATCAAGTTGTTCAGTTTTTCTTCCGATGATGTCTAACTTACCTCTGACATTTGTTATGGCTAATATGTACAGAGAGTATGTATCTCTGATGAGAGGGCAGCATTATTAATCTAAAGTTATTCTGCGCTTAATGCAGAGAGTGTGTCTGAAGACAGAGTAGCATAAACAATCTAAATCTAAGTCAATCTATGTCCCCTCTCTCTTCTCTTTTACATGTTTCATGGCTATTTACTCATTGTAATCGCGATTGCGATTTTAGATAAATCTGCGTGTAAGAGAGCGTGAAAAGTTTCAGCTCCGGTCAGTGCATGACTCCCGCCATAGCGCGGGTTTCCTCCGTTCACTCCAAACGCGCTGTAACGAGAGGAGGCTGTATTTTTCCTTCGAAGTACTCAGTCCCTTCCAACTACAACCCCCGTCCGTTATAAGACCGGATAAGACGCGACTCCCAATTTAAACCAAATTTTTCGGAAATCAGCCAGCTTACAGCTTACCAATACAATACAACTCCGGTTAAGGCGTGCTGGATATAACGCTACTGTCGTTATAGTGCAGATCTGACAAGGGAAGGGTCTGAAGAGTATGTCTGAATGGGGAGGGCGTGTCATATAGGAGGAATCTCCGCCCCTCAGTCAGAATGCAAATGTGTTTCTTTTTTGCCAAACTGTTAAACCCAAGAAGTAGTCTGTCCATGAAGTTACTATGGAGTCGGCGCCTCACGAGCGATAGGGTGTATTGCACGCCTGCAATGCTACCACCGCAAGGTCCTCGACGCTGTGGATAGGGGCGGTGCTTCATGCGAGGATGTCGCGAGTTCGGTTCGCTTGCGTTGAGTTATCCTTATATCTATACTGAGTGGTTGAAATTTGAAGAGCCCTGACGTCTACACAATCTTGTGCGTTTTCTACGCATTTTTCCAGCTCAGTGTTGTGGGGTAACTTTCTTGCGACTTGTTTATAACCGGTTTTTGAACATTACCGGTTTTTATACATAAGGCAATGAGAAAGGTGTAAGAAACATCATGCTGTATGAACGCTCATCACCATCACACACAGGCACAAAGTTCATTAAGCAGACGGGTTGGTCAAGCTACAGGTTCTTTACAGCTTCTTTCCCTACATGGACTAATGACTTCGGGAAAAACCATCCTGCACGGATTTTCCAAGAGACAAATATGTTATTAAAATGTGAAACGAGGATTGTGGATCCCGCAAATTGACCTAGACAGTCGTCAATACACTTTTTCCCTCCCCTTTGCCTGTCACCTGGAAATCAGAGGTCCGCAAAAGGTATTAAAACCTGGCACCAATAATGGTGTCGATGCACGAGTGGTGATCCACCTGCTTACGCTGAAGTGTGGTCCACCGTTAGACAATCCGTTCGGCCAACCTGATTTCTTCCCCAGCGCTGGCTAGACGACACCACATTCTGGTCCCATTGAAATCCGAGCAGGATGGGCTTTCGCGATGTCATTGGTCCATGTAGGGAAGCAAGCTGTGAAGAGACTGTAGCTTTTATACGCTGTCCATATTGTGTCTAGCCATTAACAATTTCAAGGACCGCCTACTCATTGGGTTTTCCTTATAGATACTCGCTCTCGCCGTTCAAGATATACGCTTCAACTCTTCCCTTGTGAGGTGAACTCTGCGCTCAAACTAACTCTCGTTGTAACGCCGCCAGGGCGCAATGCCGGTCCTATACGGAAAGTGAAGGCGAGCTAGCCGTTGACTGCGTTTATGGTCACACCGACCCATCGATCGCTGCGTCACTTTGTGATGGCTAACGGCACAAACGGTCACGCAGTACGCGACTCTTTGTCGTGTATGGGCGGCTCTCCTGTATCCCTGGCCAGGAACATGTGAGTAACCAGACCACCGCTATGGCTCAAACAACTAAACTCGCGCCCCAGTCCTCCGCGCGCTGGAGGTGGACTTCTACGACGTCGGTTGCATCCACCTCCGGCGAGGGGCCATCTAATCTCGGAGTTAAACTATCAGGACGTCATTGGAATTGGACTACCGGAAACTCCCTCCCACCACGACACGGAAACTGCCTATTCGTCTGCACTTATAACTGTCGTTCGATCGCATCTGAGCAGGATCTTCGGACACTGCTTTACAGAAGCCGCAACATCAAATACGACGTTATCGCCCTGCAGGAAACGAAAGGCAGGACGGAAACCATAAGAAGGACCGACCACAACGAGCTTCTCATTATCGGAGCAAAGGTGGATAGAAAGAATATTGGCGGAGTTGGATTTCTCGTCAATTCGACAGTGCGCCACCTAGTAGACTCTTATAAGATCATCAGTCCGCGAGTAGCTGTTCTTCGTCTGGAAACCAAAGATCAAGGAACCATCTCCATCATAAATGGATATGCTCCAACATCTGCGGCCACAGATAAAGAAAAGGAGGAATTCTACAAGCTGTTCGAAAGGACTGTCAACGACGAGAAGAGCTACTACAAAGTTGTCGTTGGTGACTTTAACGCCATCGTCGGTACAAATGATCACGACGAATGGAGGCAAGGACCACATGGAACTTCCTCAAGAAACGAAAACGGAGGGCGCCTGATAGACTTCCTATCCGCGTGCCGTCTCTACCGTGGAAATTCTATGTTTAAGAAGCCTTCAAACCGACGATGGACCTGGGAAAGCCCAAATGGAGAAACACGTTCGGAGATCGACCATGTTCTTACAAACAGACGCTGGAGTCTGTTCGACGTCTCCATGCTGCCTTCATTTGACACCGGCTCGGATCACCGTCTTGTCCGTGCGAAGCTGACTCTCAAAAAGAGGATGTTCAAGCGTGACACTTATAAACCGGCACCGGTGAGGATCCCCACATTCAAGTCTGAGGAGTTGGAATATGCGATAAAGTCGTTTGATTGGAATCTTCTTGAAGATCCATCGGAGGACTACGACCTTCTCTCCAAAGGACTGTTGAAATGTGCTAGCAGCTCTTGCGAAGCCACATCACCGTCTGCTTCAAGACTCAACGCACATGCGATTAAACTCTTGGAGCAAAGAAGAGCTGTTAAACTGGATCCTAATGTTTCCCATCTGAAAAAAGTCACCATCTCGAAGGCCTATCGAATTGCAATGAAGGAGTCCATTCAAGCCTACAGAAGATTGAAGCTGTTAGAAGCGGCTGGGAAAGGTTCAAGCATAAAGCGCTGCAAACAAGATCTCTGCGATCAGAAGGCAATAATGTCAGCCCCTGTGGATAACTAACGATGGAACAACGCAAACGTCTCGAAGAGCGATGGAGGCCATCGTTCAAGAATTCTACACAGATCTGTTCCGTTCCTCCATCACTGTCCCGAAATGCTTGATGCCACCAGCTGAGGAAGTACCTACCATTCTGGAATCAGAAGTTGCTCATGCCATCAGAAGGATGAAGCCGGGCACTGCTCCCGGACCGGACGGCATTTCTGCTGATCTCCTTCGTGTGGGTGGCAGTGCCCTCTGCTCACTTCTTTAAAAGCACTTCAACCACTACCTTCGACTTGGTAGGATTTCGGACTCATGGAAGGAGTCGAAAACCGTTTTAATCTTCAAAAAAGTCAGCAGGAGGATATCAACAACTATCGACCCATCAGTCTTCTCTCGGTTGTGAACAAGATCTTCACCAAGATACTGCTTAACCGCATGGAGCGTTGCTTGGATGAATATCAGCCAGTGGAACAAGCAGGGTTTCGCAAGGATTTCCCCTGTATGGACCATCTTCAGACTGTCTCACAACTCATCGAGAGGAGCCGCGAATACCACCTCCCACTTGTCTTTGTCTTCGTGGATTACCGGAAAGCGTTCGACTCTGTGGAAATCAACGCCGTTTTGAACGCACTTGTGCACGCTGGTATACCATCGCCCTACATCCGACTTCTCGACGAATGCTTCTCGAACACATCGACTACCATCCAGCTGTTCGATCGAAAGCTTAAGATTCCTATCGAAAAAGGAGTACGGCAGGGAGACACGATTTCTCCCAAGCTATTCACAGCGGCACTCCAGGATGCCATGAAAGACTTGAACTGGGACGATAAAGGCTACCTTGTCGACGGTAAACGGATTAGCAACCTTCGCTTCGCCGACGATATCGTTCTCATCTCTACCAGCACGGCAGAGGTCGAGGAAATGCTGCGGCGGCTGGAAATCGACGAAGTGGAGAAGTTGGAGGTAGTGGAAGAAGAGGACCAAGAGTTTCAACAAGAAGAGGATTGTGCCGGAGTCACGACGCCACTAACCAGTAAAGGCACTATCACGTCTTCCGGAGAACAGATCGTTTCAGAGGAAAAGGTTTGGCTATACTACAGTTGTTATCCTGTACAAGTGTGAGAACTGAGAAAAGTGGTCTGCATCGCGATTCCAGGCTTGGGATGCAGCGGATACCACTGGTGAGGAACTGTGAAGCCAAACACAAGTACAGATATGCAAATCTCTATGGAAATCCGATACTATGGTAAAGTGCAAAAACGTGACGTATCATGGGAACCGAACCCTCGATATCACGAACATGAGGCAGCCCCTAAACCACTGCGTCATTGAGTCCATGACAGAACATCTCGCGCCCCTGGTAAACTCGCTCTGCCTATTCTTAACCATTACATTCTTCTACTCGTTTGTCTCAAGAATTCGGCAAAAATAAAACATGTCCTTCTACTACTTGGAGGACGAGATTCTTCCTATAGTACCCGTTTTTTCGGTTCTGGCGTACCGTTCAGACAGTTCACTTAATAGTCTTGCGCTAGGCGAAACTCAAACCCGCACCTCCTGCTTTCCGAATAGGATGCTGGACGCATGCGATGAAACAGCGGCGGTAGTGTAGCGGACTAGCATTGCACCCGGAAACTAGAGGATGCAGGTTCGAGTCTTGCTAATTCAGACAGTGGTAGTACAGTCAGGTAAGAAAACATAGGTGAAGAATGAGAATGTGATTCTGCACACAATTATCGATCGAGCAAGTCCGGAAAGAACGCGTGGAGGGATCCGAGTCACGTTTTTTGTGAAAGCAGTAATTTTTTGAGAATCTGACAGGGAAAAGGGAAGGGTCCCTACCCACCATGGAACTTCAAGTTGAGACCAGGATCGTTAGAAAGAGCTTGGAATGCTGATTACGAATATGTGTGTCAAAATTGCAAAATGAAATTCCTGAGCGAGTTATGGCCTATCGAAATCGGGTGGCATCACCATAGGCTGGCCGCGCGACACAGCTGGCGCGAGAGTGGTGAGTCATCGGGGCTCCGTAAGGAGGCCTCGCCAGAGGCGGCGGTGATGCAGGGGTAGTGTTCTTGCGCATCAGGTGCGGCGTCGTTGCTTCGGCTCCCACCGCTGTCGGTTTTTCT
This sequence comes from Heligmosomoides polygyrus polygyrus, assembly GCA_947396885.1. Classification (NCBI taxonomy): domain Eukaryota; kingdom Metazoa; phylum Nematoda; class Chromadorea; order Rhabditida; family Heligmosomidae; genus Heligmosomoides; species Heligmosomoides polygyrus. The sequence goes on from OX377206.1 coordinate 57,306,635, forward strand.
TTGCAAATCATAATTTATCTTCGAAATGTCCTTTTATCCTAAATTTTTACACGTTTCAGATTAAATAGGCGGGAAAACTACCATGCACGTTTGTAAAAATGCTCAAAAGCAAAAAACTGCTATAGTGACATTTTTATTTACCCTTTTGCACAAACAAAGTCCAAATCATGTATTGAACAACTAGAGGTGTTTCTAATAACTTTGGCATACGTAAAACTAATCAACAAATTTGTGAAGCAAAAAAGTAGGTAGAATGTATGATCTGAACTAATAAGCTACCATACACAAACGTGTATGGTAGTTTTCCCGGCTATTTAATCAGACACGTGTCATAATTCAGAACAACAGGTCCTTCCGAAGTTTACAAAAGAACTGGTAGCAATGGGAACCGAACCAACGACGTCGCATCTGACAAGCAGGGGCACTACCCCTGCGCCACCGCCGCAGCTGGCGATCGCCCGTCTGCATCGTGGGCGGCGGCGGTGCTGAGCGCTCTGCTAGACGATCTTCCTTCCCAGGCCATCTCTACCCTAACGTCAGCAGTTGCCTGGCTATTTCTACCACGTCTACCCAATGCGCATTTCTGTCTGTTCGATCTGTCGTATTCCTACTGCAACTGCAATCATCACCAGCCGGATTGTTCCGATATTTCGTTTACTGGACCGATTTCACCTGATTCCTTGTGGCGTGAATAACCACTTTGTCTCCAGATTTGCCACCTCTCGCGGTAAATTTGCCTCCTTGTTGCTCAATGGATGCTCATGAAACTCCTCTTTCTTCGTGTTTACTTTAGGGCAGGCCGGCTGCTGAAAATTGCAATGCCTAAATCCTTCCTTGTGAACCTCTTGCTTAGGAGAGCTGATCGAGTTAAAGCCTTTTCTGTACCACGAGTGTTCATAAGGTCCTCGCTCTCAAAGGAGGAGAGAGAGCGTCGTAGGTAACAGTGGAGTAGGTAACAGTGGATGTGCGTAAATAAAAATCGAAATTTCGTAAATCGCAAATAGTAATTACAAAAAAATCACCGTAAAACGTAAGAGTCACCTAAACTGCAGTGCAGTACAGCTAAATTTCTTGAAGCTTTTTTCTGCTAGTGTTAATCAGCTGTGATTCAATATTTATTTAACTGTTGTGTTATTTTCAGCTTAAGCTGAACAGTTTTCTTACCAAACTATTTCTTTTTTCACGGCTTCTTGCTAGTAAAACATCTTTCAAACCAAAATAAACTCTTTCAGGAAAGTCAAAAAACTGTCCATTCAAAAGCTATACTTAAACCTATGCCTGGAATTCCGACATAAGCTTCTATCGTTTGAATATTCACTAAATTTCTAACTTACTCCAATTTTTAGCTTGCGTATTAGTCTTGGAATTAACAGAAACAATTGCGAAAAATTTGCTGTCAAAACAAATAATTAAAAAATTGTTTCACCACTGACCAATGCGCCGGTTTTCTGCTCAAGCCTGCACTTGTAAGATTTCAAAAACTTTATAATATTGCTCTACTAGTTAATAACTCCCTGCGCTTGCTTGGGCTACCCATCGCCAACTCCGCTTCCTCTCCGAGAACCTGCAGCATTGTAAGCGGATTAGATAGGGCGAATGCGATAAACTCAATCACGTCACCGGAAATGGAGATCAAAACTGTCAAGATCAGTTCAATTTTTCCTTGGAATGCTACGCGCTTGATTTTATCGCACTTTTTATACCAATTTGCTCACCCCTATAAAGCATAATGCAAATCGGTAGAAACATTGGTACATGTCGCGGTGAGCAGCATTGGTAGGTGGGAGCGCGCCAGCCAATAATAACCAGAGCACAAACCGAACAGCCGGCCGATCAGGGTACCGAATGTACACCCCCTTTCGGAATGACGTGCCGATTCAATGCGGTCTTATTGGATGGTCTTTCCCATCTCATAATTCTGCCCGTCTTCGGAATGATATGCCGAGACATTAGTGGCCTATCCTTTCCACATGAGTGTAGGAACTTTCTGGACCCCGCTTCCAATTACGAATTATACTCGATCGTAGATTTCTAATCGGTACTGTTAGCATGTATCTGTTACAAACAGATTAACTCGACGTTATTACCAAAGAGGACATGGAGCTAGAAGCTACTCGTCTTTCCTTCTCTAAGAAACTGCTTCCAGTGTCCTTTTATTATTCACTTACTTATTTCTTCAATACGCTGCATAAGGTAATCGTGAAAAAATAAATACAAACAAAACACAGACTATAGGCTAAAATGGAACAACTTTCGGCAGTAGAAACGCGATGTTCCTTGCTACAGTACCGCGCATGTCTTTTGGTCAATTCCCGAAAAAGCCGCTTTGGAGCGTTCCAAAGCGGCTTTTTTAAATAACTGTCTTTAAAATCAAGCACTTGTGAAAAGAGACATATATTTGAGCTCAGCAGGCCAAGCTCTATCTTTTGACATATGAATCAATAGAGATGAACAATGCATATAGGCCGGACATAATCAATCGAGTGGGCGCGAGAGCCTGTAGAGTGACAGTTTGGGGAATTTTATTGAAATTCCTAGCCGCCCTACTCAGAAATTGCCTTAAGACTGTCCAGCTTGCCTTTGGAGTGCGCAGTGAACAATGCATATAGAATCGAACTTATCAATCGAGACCACTCGCAGAGTGAGGTCGAATGGGCGCGAGAACCTGTAGAGTGACCGTTTGAGAAGTTTTATCGAAATTTCCAGCCGTTCTACTTAGAAAATGCTTCTAGCTTGTCCAGCTTGCCTTTGGAGTGCGCCTTAAACAATGCATATAGAATCGAATCTATCAATCGAGTGGGCGCGACCACTCGCAGAGTGAGGTCGAATGGGCGCGAGAACCTGTAGAGTGACCGTTTGAGAAGTTTTATCGAAATTCCCGGCCGTTCTACTTAGAAAATGCTTCTATTCTAGCCTGTCTAGCTTGCTTTTGGAGTGCGCCGTATACAATGCATATAGAATCGAACCTATCAATCGAGTGGGCGCAAGAGCCTGTAGAGTGACCGTTTCGGGCGTTTTATCGAAATTCCCAGTCGTTCTACTTAGGAAATGCTCCTAGCCTGTCCAGCTTGCCTTTTGAGTGCGCCGTAAACAATGCATACAGAATCGAACCTATCAATCGATTAGGCGCAACCACTCGCAAATTGCACGCGCGAGTATGTTCGTATGAGCGCAATAACTCTGTCGAGATCGAATCGTTCCGACTGCGGCTCGTGGATTTTGTAGACAGTGCAAAGATATAATACTCAGTGAAAGTGCAGCGTTATAGCTTATAAACAAGCGAAATTATAGCGGCGCGAAAATGCAGGTTAGCCGTGTGTGACACGATTTTTTCCGACTTCAGTCGACCCCTGCAGGAAGACGCGGCGTGTTAACGGCATGCAAATAGCAGATCATTGAAGGCACATTACGACGACGTGCTTACAACTCCTCAGCTTCCTGAACTGTCTTGGCCTCATCGGCCAGTATAGAGCGGCGTAAGAATAGAGGTTAGAGTTTCTTGCGCTCTTACTCACCCAGATTTAAGCTTTCAACTCTCGCAATAGTACCGTTTTCTTCAGCTCGAAGAGCTCTATCGAACGGTGTCACTCTCGACCATTTACAGAAAAATGGATTTTTCGATGATTTCCCATCGAGGACGTGGACCACCAGGCCGAGCCTGCGCGGACGATGACGTCATAGAAAATCGATATCTTACAACTGGGCCATGCTAGAAAACATTCGGTCCAGCTTTTCATGCTAAATTGAATGGTGTTATTGGGAGTAGGGAAAACTGTAATCTGGGAGAGTAACAGCGTGGAGAACATGGACCGTTGTTGTATTGTATTGCACGCGCGGCTGTGTTCTGAGCGCGATAACTCTGTCATGTGTAAACCTTTCCGGTTGCAGCTCGTGGCTTTAGTAGCCAGTAAAATGTTCTAATAATGCGCCGAAACAGAGCCAGGTAGCTTGTGACTGGACTAAGATACGGCGCTGCGAAAATGCAGGTTAGCCTTGTGTGACACGATTTCTTCCAGTTTCAGTCGATCCCCGCGGGAATACGCGGAGAGATAGCGGCCTACAAGAGCATGGGCAAGCAGAACGCTTAAGGTACTTTACGATGACATGCTCACAACTCCTCAGCTGCCTGAACTGCCTTGGCCTCATCTGCCAGTTTAGAGCGGCGCAAGATAGCGGTTAGAGTTTCTTGCGCTCTTACTCACCCAGATTTGAGCTTTCGACTCTCGCAATAACACCTTTAGCTTTAGCACAAAAGCTCTATCGAATGGTGTCATTCTCGTCCAATTCTGGAAAAAAGCGATTTTTTGACAATTTCCCATCCCAAGGACGTGGGCCGAGCCTGCGCGGACGATGACGTCATAGAAAATCGACTTTTTCGAAATGGCCAAGATTTCTCGTTCAAAATCATCTAGTGGTTATTTTGTGCGCTGATTACGAATCCGACGTCCGTTTTTGAAAATTTCGCCGATTTCGGTAGGTTACCTGCCGTTTGAGGGTGGTCGCGTCAGGATCACCGATCACCCTCAGTCATCAGTATGGGTGTCTTCTCCCATAATCAGCCAAATGGACTTCTTCATCGTGTTAGACACCCCGAATAACCCTTGCCCTTAGATGAAGTTTGAGCAAAATCGGTGACCCTGACACGGCCACCCTCATTTATCCAGAAAACTTACCGAAGTCGGCTAAATTTTCAAAAACGGACGTCGGATTCGTAATCAGCGCACAATATAACTCCCAGATGATTTTGGTCGAGAAAATTTCGCCAATTTCGAAAATATCGATTTTCTATGTCGTCATCGTCCGCGCAGGCTCGTTCCACGTCCTCGATGGGAAATCGTCAAAAAATCGCTTTTTCCAGAATTGGTCGAGAGTAACACCATTCAATAGAGCTTTTCGTGCTGAAGCTAACGGTGTTATTGTGAGACTCGAAAACTCAAATATGGACGAGTAAGGGCGCAGGAAACTTCAACGCTAAGTCCACCGCCCTAAAATGGCAGCTGGGGCTAAGGAGGTTCAGGCAGCTGAGGAGTTGTGAGCATGTCATCGTAAAGTACCTTGAGCGTTCTGCTTGCCCATGCATTTGTAAGCCGGTATCTCTCCGCGTCTGCACGCAGGGATCGACTGAAATTGGAAGAAATCGTGTCACACAAGCTAACCTGCATTTACGCAGCGCCGTAACTTAGCCCAATCATAAGCTACATGGCTCTGTTTCGGCGCACTATTAGAACATTTTACTGCATACAAAAGCCACAAGCTACAACCGGAAAGATTTACACATGACAGAGTTATCGCGCTCAGAACACGGCCACGCGTGCAATGCAATACAACAACGGTCCATGTTCTCCTCGCTCTTACTCGCCCAGATTACAGTTTTCCCTACTCCCAATAACACCATTCAATTCAGCATGAAAAGCTGGCCCGAATGGTATCTAGCATTGCCCAATTGTAAGATATCGATTTTCTATGACGTCGTCGTCCGCGCAGGCTCGGCCTGGGCGCCCGCGTCCTCGATGGGAAATTGTCAGAAAATCGCTTTTTCCAGAATTGGTCGAGAGTGACACCATTCGATAGAGCTTTTCGTGCTGTAGCTAATGATGTTATTGCGATAGTCGAAAGCTCAAATCTGGGTGAGTAAGAGCGCAAGAAACTCTAACCGCTATCTTACACCGCTCTAAACTGGCAGATGAGGCCAAGGCAGTCCAGGCAGCTGAGGAGCTGTGAGCATGTCGTTTTAAAGTGCCTTCAGTGTTCTGCTAGCATACGCGTTTGCATGCCGTTAGCACGCCGCGTCTTCCTGCAGGGGTCAACTGAAGTCGGAAAAAATCGTGTCACACACGGCTAACCTGCATTTTCGCGCCGCTATAATTTCGCTTGTTTAAAAGCTATAACGCTGCACTTTCGCGGACTACTAAAGCTTGCTACTGCCTACAAAATCCACGAGCCGCAGCTGGAACGATTCGATCTCTACAGAGTTATTGCGCTCCGAACACACTCGCGCGTGCAATTTGCGAGTGGTCGCGCCTACTCGATTGATAGGATCGATTCTGTATGCATTGTTTGCGGCGCACTCCAAAGATAAGCTGAACAGGCTAGGAGCATTTCCTAAGTAGAACGACAAGGAATTTCGATAAAACTCCCGAAACGGTCACTCTAAGGCTCGATTAATAGGTTCGGTTCTATATGCATTGTTCAACTTCATTGATTTATAGGTCAAAAGATAGAGCTCGGCCTGCTGAGCTAAAATATATATGTTTCTTTTCACAAGCGCTTGATTTTGAAGAAAGTTATTTAGAAAAGCCGCTTTGGAACGCTCCAAAGCGGCTTTTTCGGGAATTGACCAAAAGACATGCGCGGTACTGTAGCTCTAGACCGGAAACGGAGGAGCCCAGCCTTCCCAGTCTCCTTGCAGGAGCTTATTTTTTCGAAGAGAAAATCGGATTCGAGACGCCTGTGAACAGGACAGTATTGTGCAGCACAGTAACATCAGATCATCAAAAATCAACACTAAGGGGAAGTGGGTATGAGCTGTAAGAGGGACCATAGAGTGAGCACATCTTCACAAACCAGACCACAAAAATTTAGCTGCCAGTTGTTTGTTGATCAAAGATCACATTTACAAAAATTTACGATTTACGACCCAAAATGTCGTAAATCCTAAATCGTAAAAAATTTGACAAAGATAGCCGTAAATCGTAAAATCGTAAATCGTAAATCGTAATTACGCACACCCCTGGTAGGCAATCTGTAACCAATGTAGGGCAGATGCAACGTCTTATGAGTTCTACTGCAGATTGTAAACCAAATGTTACTACGTCTGTACCTGGTCCATCTGTTCCCGTCTCCTCGATGCTTGTTGACAACAACATCACTGATATTTCTAATGCTCCATTATCGGGAAACGAGTGAGATCTCATTGGAAAGCGTCTTATCTTGCTAGGACTGTAAAATGTATGGTAGCTAATATTCGCTCCGTAGGAAGGGATAAGGACACTTTGAGAGCTTGTATTCAGGAACAACGTGTCGATATATGTGCCCTTACCGAGACATAGCTTAGCCAGGGTGTCGATTCGGGCTTGCTGCTTCGGGACGTGGCTTCTATTTATCAGGTTCTTAGGTGCGACCTTAAGCGCAAGAAAGGTGGTGGTGTTGCTTAAGTCGTACGCTCTAGTTTCTCGCCCGTTTTGGTATTCAAAGTATCCGTCCACGGGTCATATGAAATTCTATGCGTGGAATTGGAAATGGGCTTGAAACGCATTCGTTTCGTAGCAGTTTATAGAGCACCTGGTTGTACCACGAAGATGGCGGAACAGCTTATGAAAGCGCTCAGCGATTCAATGGTCGCTACTTGTTCAAACGTGATTGCAGGAGATTGAAATCTTAGAGATATTACATGCAATAATTTTTCCGATGTTGAATGCAATACGACATGTACATCGGACAGCGCGAACTCGCGTGTTCTCCTGGACCTATTCTCCACTCATTCTTTGCACCAGTATGTCAGAGTTCCTACTAGCAGCAGTAACTTTTTAGATCTCCTCTTGTCTAACGGCATAGACTTAATCACGGCTGTCAATGTTAGGGAAATCCTAGGCTCGAGTGATCATGCTACAGTGCACATCAAAATTAATGTACGGCACATATTTCTACTTATGTAGCAAGGTTTACGTTCAGGGCTGCAGACTTTCTGTGCATTCAGAGTTACCTAGCAAATGTTGATTGGTACACTTCCTTCATGTCAGCTGGAGCAGTGGTTGCGATGTATGAATTGTTCATTGCGATTCTCCTGCACACGGTAGATCTTTTTGTTCCTTTTGAGAAGGTTCCGCTGACAGGATCTAAACTACCGGATTCCTTTACCAAATTGAGTAGACGTCAGACTCAAGCTTGGTTAGCTGTGAGAGATGGCAGTAGCCCTAAATCTTCTACCCACTTCAAGGCTCTGAATGAAAGGTTTGTTCGTAAACTAAGAAAGTATGTTTCACATGTCGGAAATAAAGTTATTAATTCCCGTAATCGGCTTGCCTTCTACAAATTTCTCAACACTAGGTTGCATACTAAATCTCTTGTAGGACCCTTTAAGCTTCTTGATGGAACCTTTCTGAGAAAGGATGTAGACCTGGGGGAACATCTAGGCGAAGTTTTCTTGAGGTCTTTCGCCGACAGATCTTCTTTGCCTTGCCCTCAGCACAAAAATTTCAAAATATCAATTCTTGTTTAATTTGAGTCTCATAAGAGCGCAGGTTCCCTCCAGGTGGAAACAGGCCTACGTCACTTCCATTCTCAAAAAGCCTCTTCACACTGTCTCCGCTAATTTTAGACCTGTGACTATCACTTCTGTCCTTGCACGACATTTTGAGAAAATATTTAAAAAGCCTATGGTTCTGCACCTTGACACACACATTTTAATTTCGCCAAAACAACAAGGATTTTAAAGGGAAGATCTACTGTGACAGCGATGCTCGAATGCCTTAATGATTGGACCGCATCCCTAAATGATGGTAAGGGAGTCGACGTTATTTATTTCGATCTCTCTAAAGCCTTCGATAGGGTCTCGCACTCTCATTTGATTGAGAGCCTTAGTCAAGCTGGTATCCATCGGAGGATAGTACAGTGGCTTTCAGATTTTCTACAAGACCGAACCTCCTCTGTCCATGTTAATTAATTCCACACTCTGTGCTCCTAAAAGAACTACCAGTGGCGTTCTACAGAGAGGAGTCCTTTCTCAAGTCCTTTTCAATATCTATACTTGGGTTTTACCCGACGCACTGCGTTTTGAGTGGGAGTTACAGCTTTTGCAGACGATTTCAAAATCTACCGGACTGCAAACTCGGAGGAAGATATTCTTGCAATTCAACCTGCAATAAATTTTGTGAGAACATAGGCCAATGAATGGGGCCTATCTTTGTCCAAAGAAAAAACTAAGGTTCCTCATCTAGGGTCTAGCAAACAAAACCACAATTATACCGTTGCTGGCGTTGAAAATGACAGTGTACAGGAAAACACGGACTTTGGTTTCATAATTTCTGAGGATCTCTGCTTTGATAAACACTGTGATTTTATTTCTCACAGAGCTACTGCTGCAGTGAACAAAATGTTCAGGGCCCTGTCAACACAGGATGCAAAAGTTCTTCTTTCCGCCTACAAAACTTACGTTCGGCTTATTCTGGAGAGTGGCACCCCTGTTTTCTCTCCGTATAAAAGTAACACTATTGGAAAACTGGAAAAAGTTCGAAATAGCTTCTCGAGGAAATTGATGACTAGAACCATGGGATTCCTGTATGAAGCAATTCCATCCAGCACAGAACGTAACGCAAATTTAGGCCTAACGACACTGTTGCATAGGAGGAAAGTCAATGACCTGCTCTTGCTCCATAAGTCATCCATGGTGCTTGCGGTCCACTTTCGAAAGATTTTCTAAAAAAGGGTCTTTCGGGTTGAGCTACCGTACGTTCAAAAATCTTATAAGCAAGAACCCCAATGTCTAATATCTAGCTCATCGCACGTTTCTCGATTTGCTTTTCTTTCAGTCTTATCTTGCTGTCTAGAGTTTTTCTCCGTTTGTACTATGGATGTTTTAATCAGTTCCAGTTTTTGTTTTTGCTTTTTGGGTTGTTCTTGAGTTGTGCTGGATTCCGGGGTTTATCGTGGATTCTGTTTTCGTTTTGTTACTGTTCAGTATTCTCACATAGGTGGGTAACCACCTGTGTAATAAACATAACATAACATAAACATAACATAACAAATCAAAAAAATGTGTGAAGCAAAAAAAAAGTAGGTAGAATGTATGATCTAAACTGATAAACTACCATACACAAACGTGTACTGTTGTTTTTCTGGATATTTAATCAGACACGTGTCATAATTCAGAATAAAATGTCCTTTCAAAGTTTGCAAAAGAACTGGGAGCAATGGGAACCGAACCAACGACGTCGCATCTGACAAGCAGGAGCACGACCCCTGCGCCACCGCCGCAGCTGGCAAACCCTTCTTACGAAGCCCTGGTGACTCACTACTCTCGTGCCGGCTGTGTCGCGCGGCCAGCCTATGGTGAGGCCACCCGATTTCGGCAGGCCTTAACTCGTTCAAGAATTTCATTTTGCAATTTTGACATTTATATTCGTAATTAACATTCCGAGCTCTTTCTTATGATCCTGGTCTCAACTCGAAGTTCCATGGAAGGTCGAAACCTTCCCTAGTGAGCTACTCTTCGTGCAGGCTCCACGTTATTTGCTACTTAATATATGGATACAAGTACTCCGATACGCTTAAGCCCTAGTTTACACTTGCACCGCCACGCAGCGCGGCACTACGATCGCGATAGATATCGATTTTTCGCGCCGCCCGGTCGATATCTATTACGACCATCATGCCGACTCACGCAGCGGCGCAAGTATAAACTAGGGCTAACGGCGTCTCTCGCACTTGCGCGCTTCGCGCGACCTTGCAATATCACTAACCTACGAAAAGGCCTTTGGTATACTCCCGCGTCGCGCAGGCGACGGGTCGTGCTGTGAGCGCCAAATTAATTTTTGTAAAACTTAAACTTCTGCTGCGTACATTTGCATGAATGCGTTCTTCACTTCCGTAAGTTTATCATTGGGGTTTTCTCCAGATCGTCCAGTAACGTCACTGCTTTGTAATGCTCAGTACTTCTGTGCAACGCTTATATATAGTAGGATAAGTGGCAGCTGGACCATCCAAAAGGGCAACGTGTTCGGCACGTCTACTGAGTCGCCAGGCACGTTATACAATAACAACCCCCTCCCCATCCCCACACTATCCTCCAACACACTCCGTCAGCACCGCACCTCAAGGCGCGTTTGGCGACGTGTTCGGCACGTCTACTGAATCCCCATGCACGTTGTACAACGTGGTCGGCACGTCTACTGAGACGCCAAGCACGTTGCACAACTATGACCCCCCCGCACGTTGCACAACTATAACCCCCCACCCATCCCCACACTTCTCCCAACACACCCCTCCAGCACACACTTCTCCGGCACCGCACCTCCAGGCACGTTTGGCGACGTGTTCGGCACGTCTACTGAATCGCCATGTACATTGGGCAGCGTGTTCGGCACGTCTCCTGAGTCGCCAGGCACGTTGCACAACTACACTCCCCCCTACCCCATCCTTACACCTTCCCCCCAACACACTCATCCAGCACTACTGTGTAAACAAACAAACAAACAAACAGAAAAACGACCGTTCTCGCTTATATACCATTTTCGCGTCGAACTGGACACTCATCTAAGCTCGCCCAAGACTTTTGAAATCAAAGAGAACTCTTCCGAATTTAAACAACCATCACACAGGTTGAACTGCAGACTCAATAAGATGGTTAGAAATTTTTTTTGTTCAAGGAACATTTGGAAAAACTTTTTTAATTTTTTTTACTTTACTGACCAAATGAGTGTAATAATTTATAAAATTTTTATTTTTAGAGAAAAAACAACAAATTGAGTTTTGCTTTAAAGCACAGCAGAGCGGCAACCATATAGTGTCCTGAAATACCGGATTGGGCAATTCACTCAAAAAGCTCGTCTCGATTTTTATTTGATTGATAGTGTAAATGCTGTTTACATGGAACAACGAGGTATGTGCGTTCTTACCAATTGTACTCGCTGCATTGTCTACAGGTACGCAAAAATTAGCCGCACAGGGTACGTCGCAGTCCACAACTACTAGCGGAACTGGATTACATGTTCCATATTGGAATATGTTATACAATTATACCATACGCAAATGCATTCCAAGTTCGAGCTCATGAATGCTTACAGAGCGGTAATGGCAAAGCGAAATCCGAAGCGACCGGCCATCATCAGCGTGCACCTTTCTGGTTAGCAGCGCTGTTTTGGTAGGAAAGGTTCGCGAGCGGATTCGTCTTAATCATCGCCGTTCCATGAGAAAAGCGGCACAAGAACTCAATGTTAGTGCAAGCAGTTTTATAACCATCGTCAGGAACAAGCATAAGATGTATCCATATCGTACTCAACGTGTTCACATGCTAACTGAAAGAATGAAAGCTCAGTGACTACGAAGATGCAAGAATTTGCTGGAGCAGTTCGCGAATGGCACGAATCGAGCGGTCGTTTATTTTCTGATGAGAAAGTCTTCACCCTGCAACCAAAGTTGGATCGTCATCGCATTCTCTCACAGAATGGTGGAGCTGCTATCCGCGACGAGGAACTGGTCGGTAGAACGGCGCATCCGGTTTCCGTTATGGTTTGGGGTGCGTTTACTTCGAACGGCAAGTCCCTATTAGTTTTTGTCAAATCCGGCGTCAAAATTAACAAGGACGAATACCAGAAAACGAATTTGGAGAACGTATCGAAGCCCTGGGCCGATGCACACTTCGATAATGACAGATGGTGCTTCCAGCAGGACTCTTCGCCTGCACACAACGCAGCAATGGGGCAAGCGTGAGCTCCCGGATTATACTGCGTACGAAGACTGAACTTCGAATTCACCGGGTTTGAATCCTCTCGATTTCTCTGTCTGATCAGTTATTGAGAGCAAAGTTTTCTCTACTTGACACGCAAGTTTAACTTTTCTGAAAGCTTCCCTGACTGAAGCATGGAACGAAATGAGCGACGACTACCTCCGTGCAATGTGTGATGCGTTCGTTACTCGTCTGAGGACTTGTGTTCATAAGAAAGGTGGCTACTTTGAATGACTTTGATACGTTTTTATTAGGAAGGGAATGTAGAAGTTATGTGTTAAGTTTCGTTGCCAAATCCGCATTTGTGTTGAATTTACACGGCGATATCTTTGTGCGGGTAATTTTTGCGCACCCTGTAAGTTTTTTTTTGTTCGAAGAAAATTTCAGTGTAATTTCCTTAAACCTTTAATTCACTTGCCCAATAAGTGAACATTTTGGTTGAAATTTAATAAAATTCTAGTTTTTCGTGCAAAAATAATGCTTTATAGCTTGCTTTAAAGAGCAAAAAGCCGGAAATTTTTAGGACCAAGAGGAGAGATTACGCTATGCAACCGTCCAAGACGTCGTGATTTTTATTTGATTGATAATGTAAATGCCGCCGATAGTGTAATATTAATCTGCCCGCGCGGAATACGACGGAAAGCGACTACATAAGTGAGATGTTTACCAACGCCCCAGCTTTGTTTAAGAAGAGGCGTCTGTAGCAGGCTAACGCCATGATGAGTCGTGGACGGTACGTAAAAACGACTCCATCGCAGAGGGATATCCTCCTCAGGCTCCTGCAGGTTGAAGGCAGATCTATCCGGGAGGCTGCTCAAATCACTCGCCTTAACGAGAGTACCGCAAGGGGCATCATCCGTGCTTATAAAGTTTTTTTGTCTAGATAAATCATGAACTGGAAAATGAGAATACTGCTTGCGTAGATTTATATTGTGTATATGCTGATTATATTTATGTTGATTTATACATATCTGTAGACAATGCAACAAGTACAATTGTCAAGAACGCATATACCTCGTTGTTCCATGTAAACAGCATATATACTATTAATCAAATAAAAATCGCGACGAGCTTTTCGAGTGCATAACGCAATCTGGTACTTTAGGACATTATATGGTTTTCGATTTGTTGCGCCTTAAAACAAAATTTAATTTGTTATTTTCTTTCCAAAAGTAAAAATTTTGTAAAATTATTACACTCTTTTGGGCGGCTAAAGTAAAAAAAATAAAAATAAAGTTATTCTAAACTTAGCTTGAACAAAAAAATTTCTAACCATCTTATTGAGTCTGCAGTTCAACCTTTATAAAAGCTGTTTCAATTCGGAAGAGTTCTGTTTGATTTCAAGATTAGATATATATCATATATATAATAGGATCATAAGTGAATAACTTGAAGAGTTGTAAGCCGTAGAGCAGCGGTACAGATTTCTTATTTTGATAGCTAAGTTCTCAACGAAACTGTTTTTGTTAGGATTTCTTAGTCGAATTTAATCCTCTATTTATTACAAGCATAACGTTTTAGAAGCAGATATTAAATTCTGTCTAAGATAATGGACAAACCTTCCTAAACATAGTGCTTCTCATGTAGGAGCAGAAGCCGTGGCCATAAAGAGCAATGAATAGCCTCTAAACAAAGAATGTATGAAAATGAGATAGGATGTTTCCGACCACTCACTCCAAGAGCTTCGAAAATGGTCTTTATGATAATTAGTGCTGTGTAGACAGCTGCCACAATGAAGATTTGTTCAGCTCGGTCCTCCTTCGGAACTATTGATATCTAAAACAGGAGCACATTTCTTTTATATCTTCAGTTGCGAAAAATTATGAGATCTTACCTCTAGTACGGATGCCACTTCGAAACAGATTAAGAGGTAGAAGAAGGCTCGCAAAATCGTAGTAGGGATAGCACCTCCAAGCAGTGAGTAGCCTTCCCGATAGCCAGCAATAAGTTTCCAAACTGCGTTGAAATTTGTAGCTTTCCCAGGCAACTAAACTGGAAGAAACTAGTGAAAAATGTTTCATAGTCGTTGACATTTCAGTTTGTACAAGCATAACCACGTCCAAACTACACTGCCGAACTCGACACAATTCCTGCTCTACGTCCTGTTTTGGAAATGGGCCGCTCATAGCGCAACCAAGTTTAACTCCGCAGATCCTCCAAGCAGTGCTCATCTACTCAAGGTAGAGTGGGCAGACTGGATGACCTGTGTCGCTAAGGCCTATTGAATCTCTATAAAGTGTTTGACCATCCTGTCACAAATCACTACTACAGAGGTGAACAAGGCAGTTAATGCAAACAACGCCGGCTGAGAATGAGGGGATGTTGATGGAAAGAAGATACTGCAGTAATTTTGACCGAAAGTTGTCGTTCCATATATCATTCAAACGTCTGGTCTTCTTCTCTCCTAAACGAGAAAGTAGATTGCCTTGAATACAACGGTCTTCCTTTCCTTCTTTAGGCCATCTGGCCGAAAAGAAAAGCACGTCGGTCTCGCTTGCTATGTAGGAGCTGTGGGGATAGGGTTACGCAAGATCTTCAAAGCGGTTGCCCCGCTAATGTTTACTTCTTGGGAAAACTGTCTGTTGGTCAACATATCCACCAGGGATGAGCGGATTAACCGTTAACCGTTATCCGGTTTTGGCCTATCCGTTTTGTTGTTCGTTATCCGGCGATTTTGGGCCGGATAACGAACAACAAATTAGCTGAATTTTAGTATTCGACGTGGTGATGGGTGGATCATGTACAGGATCCTTCACGATCATGAGAGTGGTCGTCAGAAACAACAGAAGTATTCAAATCTGGAGGTGTTAATTGAAGTTTCTTCACTTGGGAACTGGCTACATAGTTTTAAAGATATCTAACTTCCAGCCTTCCATAAGGCCCGCTAAGCCTGTACCATACCTGTATGAAGCCTACTTAGCACAGCATTGTTCATTTTCAAGTCATATGCTGACCAAGAAGGTATACAAACTGCTACTAGCAATCGTCAAAAGTGGAGAGCCGCATCCTGGGAAGAATTTTTTACCGCCGATCTTACAATCGTATCATTTTTGGTTGCACGATTGCAGTATGTTCGATTTGATTGCAGGCGGTAATGGTACGTTTTTAGCCATATGCTGTCGTGAATTATCGAAAAATACTGCAGTACAGCAATGAATACTAGCAAAAGAAATAGGATTAATCCAAATACATAGAGTAAGCAACTTCTCCATTAAAAATTTTAGAGGAGCAATAAACAATTGAAGAAACTTATCATCGTGGGTGTTGAAGACTTGTAGATTTGTTTTGATTTGTGAGTTTTTTTGTAAAACCTATCTGCAACATAGGGAACACCTCCGTTTTGGAGCTGTGTCGGATATTCTTCCTCAGATCCAGAAGGTCTGGATGTCATAACTCTTTGAGTGTGTGTTTGCCGCACACAATTACTTGAAGTTGTACCCAAAAGTTAGTATTTTATCCATCCCAGATAATTCCACATTGAAGTACCTTGGATCTTGGGATACTATCGAGCAGTGACAACAATAATCGTTCTTAGCATGTGTAGTACAAGATCGTTATGTGAAGTTTGTTTGGCTAGATGTCTCCTGCCTCCTTCTTCTTTTCAGAGATATCGGAAGAATTGCTCTTCCAAGGACTATTCTATTTTTCGACTGCTCCAATTGAAAAAGAGTTAAGCGCAGAGTAAGGCTGATAAATAAAGCCATCCAACCGACCCCTTGGAAAGAGATGAAAGGCGGGTATTTTTCAGTGCGTTTGTCTTCCTACGGATGGGCAGAAAACCCCATAGAGCGTCGTTAATGTGGCGACTGAAAATGTTTAAAAAACAGTACTACAATGTCTAGAAATGTCTTATAAATTAACTGCTGTGCTTCAAGTCCTGGTCCGTTGTTGAAATTAGTGCAATTTAAAACGTATTTTAATTTGTGTTGTTTGTTTGTTATCCGTTTTCTGTTATCCGGCCATTTTCTTGCAAAATTATCCGTTATTTATTATCCGGCTTTCCAAATTTCATTATCCGCTCATCCCTGATATCCACGTGACACGTATATACTTGCGCTTTTCTAAAAAAAAATTCGAATGAATAAACAATCGAATAACCTTATTTTTCGGTCATTCCAATTTCCGAATAATCGAATAACCCCTTTTATTGAACAATTTGAATTTTCTAATAATCGAATATTCCCATTTTTCGGTTTATTCGAATTTCGAATAATTGAATATTCAAGTAAACATTCGAAATATTCGAATAAACTGCATAATAAGGGCGGCGAGATTTTTCCGTCAGCCGAGACGTCCAATGTGCGTCGAGATTCAGAAGACTTGCAGGAGATGTCGTCCACCGTTCGTCGGGGTCTAGAAGGCGTGCCCAAGGCTCTATCTAATGTCTGTAAGAATTCATAAGACGTTCAGAAGACGTCATCCGACGTGCCTGGGAATTCAGAAGAGGTGATGGAGATGTGGACCACAAGGGCGGGCCAGTAATGGGGTATCAGTATGTTCTCTCGGTATCGTCCAACGTGCGTCGGAATTGTGATGACGTGTCGCAGATGTCAATCAGAAGACGTGCCATAGATCGATGAAGCAGTCAATCGGGTCGACAGTATCGATTTTCTCCCAGACTTAACTAATCGGGCGGGAGTTACATAAGCGCAGACGGAAGGCTCTACAGCAGGGTGAAGCCAATCAATATCGACCGATATTGTCGATTTACTTTGGACGGCTGTATCGATGTTAGAGTCAAGCTTGAGGGAGAACCGCAAGGGAGTTCGTACAATTTCTTGGTCCGGAAAGATTGGATTTTATTTCTCAGTTCTTAAGTGATGTTTGTACCTCTTAATAAGTTGTTAATTCGAGGTGTGAATCGACATTGAAGAAATTGTTCACTAAGGATAAAATATTACTGATTGATTGATTACAGAAATAAATTAATTTTTTGAATACTGGTTGTTTTGCAGCTAAAATAAGGATTTCCTGCCCGTAGTTTCCAATAGGTGCAATCTTTAAAGCTTTTCAGGACGTCATGAACACGACGGCTTTCTACCTGAAGAAGCGACATCTGCGTCCGATATTGAACTCATTTACAACTAGCAATTAGAATTACAAAAAAACTAAGTTGCAGTTTAAAACATAGGCTCTATACAATTTTAACTGCTAATTACTAATGATGATTTGAGCGCTTTCCCAACAAGATTTTTTGAAGCGCTCTTCGAGTCGATGACGGAGCCGCAATCGAAGGATGCACTTAGCACGGGAATAATTTTTTTCCTTTCGAAGGAAACAGCATCTGACAACAAAATTCTGCCCTACAAAATTTTAAAGGCCTGCATGACACACGGTGATAAAACTATGCCTTTCCAAGCGATCTCCTATATGATGAGAAGCAGCGATTCTGCGTCATTTGCCGAAAAAAGCATCCCAAAAACCGACCCCTCTCCAATCAAAAAGACGGTCACTTTTAGAAACTGCCTTTGAAGAATAAAATATACAATCTTATAATTTTTATTCGCTATGAACTTTTCAGAGGCTCCAAAAAATCTCCGATCAATGAAAGTTTACACGTGGCAGCTGCGTTCTCTGACTTTGTCGATCGCATGCAAAGGACGGACTTCTCCCTGAAATAATTTTCCGCCTTCTGAAGGCAAGAACATCAGACATTGAAATTTGTGCGTTACAAAAATGCAAGCCCTGTTATCATGCAAAAAATTAAGCTTCTCCTTCCTGCGCTGTTCGATATGATTAGGGAGACTTTTCAAATTTCTCGTTTTTACTAAAATAAGATTGTCTTTTACCTAAAGCAGGGCACCTATACAGTTAAAATTCTGTTACAAAAGTTCAAGTCTTGGTCAATGCGCAGTGAAGAACCATGATTTCTCGAATTAAGCAGGTTGGATCGATCCCTGGTCTATCTGGCACCGACGTCAGTCGAGTGGCAAAATTGGACGTTCACCAAAATGACCATAACTTGGCAGGTCTTCTGAACTTCGAAAAACCTTACGGCTTTTAGAAAATAGAAAACAAAAGCTTCCTTCCTATGTGGAAAATTGCTTTCAGAAAAGAGGACTTTATGCGGGCGGGTGGGGTGCGATTTTTGACTGAAAACTGAAAAGATTTTTGGCGTGGCCGCCTTTTGTCTTGTATTGTAGCCTGAAAAGACAGTTGGGACCGGTTGGATCACTTAGGTCTCTGATTTTTTCAGGCTCTGACGAAGGCGAATAGCCGAAACGTTAGCCGAATAAAGGATTACCGTCCTGGCTTTGGCAACAAAACAGCAACAACAAGTTTAATGGCTATAACTCGCTAGTAAATGCAGTGAATTTCTTAAGACTCAGAAAATCCAACAGCTTTATGAAAAGTAAAAAAGGTACTTCACGGTACTTTCATGTAAGAATTAGTCCTTAAAAAAAGGACTCCATGCGCGGTGATGAGCTGCGATTTTCAGTCGATGTTTGCCGAAATACTTGTAGAAAATCGCACCCCCCCCCCGCTCGGCGCACATGAAGATCCCTTTCTTCAAAAATCCAAACTGTGTGGTCTGTCTAGCTGGCAGGAAAGGAGTCTGCGCCGTCTCAGGTACCGTTTACAGGATCACTTGTCAAAGCTGTGGAGGGAACTATATCGGAGAAACTTCTCGCCCACTCCACGTGTGCGTCAAAGAACATCTGGAGGGCAAGCAAAGGTCACGGTTTCCACTGCGCTAGGTGGCCACAGGGTCAACGCCCACAACGGAGATGATTTTGGGGTCACATTCAAAATGATAGCGCGCGAGCCCCAAACGTCGGCGCGGAAAGCCCTTGAGGCATACAGGCTACTGACCCAAAAATCAACCGGAAGGGTGAGTGCTTATATATAACTCGATAGTTAAAGCCGCACCTCCGGCTAGCATTCCAATCACGGTACGGTTTTCTTTAATATCCTCACGAGCGCTGCTGCCCTAATTGCCTGTCGATCCGTGGTTAGGTGAGGTCGATTACTGTCTTCTTCTCATCTTGTATTCGTCCAATCGGTCTCAAAATCCAGCAGGATTGAGGAGACGCTTGGTCGAGTGGTCACACTTAGGTTTGCTTCCTTTCAGGCTCTGAAGAAGGCGAGAATGAATCAGTTTTGAAAGAAGGGATTTTTGGTCGATGCTTGCCGAAATACTTGCCGAAAAGCGCATTCCCTCGCCGCGCATGAAGATCCCTTTATGCAGAACTTTTCATATATGGCAAGGAAGCGGATTTCCTCTAGTCTTCAAAAAGCCTTTGGCTTTTTGAATTTCAAAAAACTGACGAGCTATTATCGTTTTCGTAACTCGCTTAGTTTTTCGAACTTTAATTTTTTTGTAGTTTTTTGAAAAGCAGAAGCAAGGTGCTCTCTTACCAACAGGTCGAGTTATGGTCGTTTCTGTAAAGTCGTTCCAACGACGTCAGTGAAAGGTCGACCATAGAAACTGGGAACGACTTCACAGAAACGACCATAACTCGACCTGTTGGTAAGAGAGCACCTTGCTTCTGCTTTTCAAAAAACTACAAAAAAATTTTAAAGTTCGAAAAACTAAGCGAGTTACGAATATTTTTGTAAAGTCCTATTAATGATCGTCCTCCCCGTGTTACGACAAAACTGGAGAACGCAGTTGTCTGCACTAAAACTGTCATAAGTCGTACAGCTTTTGGACTCTCTAAAAAACCAATAGCGCACTGAACACTTGAGGGATTGGATGTCCTGAAAAACTGCTTTTCAAAGTAGAATGTTCCATGTGATAAGGGTATTCGATTTTGAGACATTTTTCTCGGCAAATCATGAAAATCTAGATCCCTGATCAGACAAAAGGTCGTTTCAGAAAAACACGATTTTTCACACTATGTACCAAACAAAGCTCTAGATTTAACGTGGCAAAATTTTTACTGCATAGGTCAACTGCTTAAGATAGAAAAAAATATTTTCGTGAAAATCGACGATTTTGAGGACGACCTTCCCTGATCACATAGAAGATCGTATCAGAAAAACATGGCTTTATCATAGTATGTCGAGCAGGGCTGAAAATTTCATGCGATGCAATTTTCACCGTCTGATGTCGTTTCCTTCAAAAGGGAGAAAACTATTTCCGCGACAATTCCTCAGGTTACGACTCCGGTTGGGCTGTTTGCGATGGTGCGGAAATTTTAAAAAATTTCCAAGAAAACAGAAAAATCAGAAAACAGAAAATTTCAAAACTGTCAAACAACTTATTTGTTCTACCCAAAGATCCATTTTTCAGTAGCAAATACTTTTATATGACTATAAATCTGGTCGAGGACAAGCGTTTTAACTTGTAGGCGTTATAAAAAATTTAGTATACTCAAAATTTAGGACAATCAGCGAATTGTAAACCTTGACCCAAAGATGCTAGGATTCTCGTCTTTTGAAGTATGCAACATTATTCAGCTCCATTTCACTGCTAACGCTCTAACGATTCATCAGTAATCGCAATACTACGAGAGTTTCTGGGAAAAATAAATTGGTTCCTCAAACGTTGCGGCTAGAGAGGAGACACAGATACCCGCACATCGAAGCTTCGTGAGAGTACTAGCTGCCGCTGCCCTACGTTCATCGACGTGAAGAAGGCAATCGATTCCGCCGAAAAGGCAGGGGTCGTCGAAGCCCTGCTCACTCAGGCCGTTCCTACTCACAACACGATTGGATTCCGCGGGATGTCAGGAAAACACCTAGACGCCTAGCAATGTGTTGGCCGGACTTCCGCGCGAAAGCCCTGAACGATGTTTGCTTCTCTCGAGCGAGAAGGACCCATTGGAGCTCTCTGGCACGGGATAGGGACGAATGGAGACGCCGCTGGCGCACTCTCGAGCAATTCGATGATCTACGTACGGAGCGACAGATGATACAGTTGACACATGAAAAATTCCATGTATCACTACCGTACATCAACGAAATCAAAGGTAACCATAACTTTTCTGCCTCTTGCTAATTTTTTGTAGCCAAAAGCTGAGCAAGGTTCGGAGTTTAAAAGGAAAAGGCTCCCCAAGGGTCTGCAGGGAGCAATCATTGGGGATGACCAGCCAACAATTTTCAATTTTTGACCCGGAGGTGGAGAAGAGTCCTACCCATTGTTAGTATAGGACAAGCGGTTAGTTAACTGGTAATTAAATGCTCCTTAGAACACTAGTTTTGTAGCCTTAATATAAACTTGTAAGTAATCGTAGTTGCTGCATATTACTGTTGAAATTGAAAGGAATACGAAGCCAAATTATGAAAACGAGAAACGTCCTATGAAGGGACTCCATGCCAGCAGCACTTATACGGCAAATCAAACACACAAAGCGGCATAGTTCATAAGTATATGTCGCAATTTCTATCTACACGCCCACATCCAAAAACGCCACATGCTTGTAATTTGAAATTTTCTGGAAACATATTTTGGAACGAAACTCAGAATTCTATGACACTTTTGGGATACTTTTTATTGGGTTTCCATTATATAATTTTGATCGTAGCTCTATTTTTGTTTTCTGGCCAATTTTTTGGCCATTTCCCCAGAAAACAGAAAACAGAAAAAATTTGCCCAGAATGGCCAGAAAATCTGAAAACAAGAAACAGAAATTCCGCCCATCCCTGGTTGTGACTTCGTCAGCGACTCGAAGAGTCCCAAAAAAATCTTGTAGGGAGAGCTTAAGTCACCATAAGTAGCTGACACTTGAAGTTTTAAAAACGCTGTCGCATTTTCTTTAAAAATGCACCTCCTGCTTGATCCTGATCAATGTCCTCTTACAAGGAAAGGTTCCCAACTCAAGGTGAGCTCTTGCGATGCTATTGTGATAGGACGTAGGGCCGTGTGATTGGAGTCCAGAATTAGAGTCAGTTTTTGCTGAATGCTTTTTTAAACCATCACCTCTTCCAGAAGGACCATGGAGAAAGTCATCCACGACTTCTACTCCGATCTCTTCGATAGCCACGTCCACCTGCCCCCATGCCATCTTCCACAGGATGGATACGTCGTTCCCTCTGTTCTCCCTTCCGAGATCCGACACGCCATCTCGTCGGTGAAGAAACGTACAGCACCCGGTTCTGACGGGATCAGAGCTGAACACCTGAAGAACCTCCCGCCAGCGCTCATCAACACCCTGGCGCGGCTCTTCACACGCTACCTGTCCGAATGCAAGGTTCCATCTCGGTGGAAGACCAGCAAGACCGTTTTGCTGTACAAGAAGGGAGACGTGCACGACATTGGCAACTATCGCCCGATCTGCCTGTTGTCCGTAGTCTACAAGCTGTTCACTCGAGTCATCCTGAATAGGATTAGTAGAACGCTGGACGGAGGACAGCCATGCGAACAAGCAGGATTTCGGAGAGGATTCAGCACGATCGACCACATACACACCATTACGAAGCTCATCGAAGTGTCGCGAGAGTACAAGCTGCCGCTGTGCCTTACGTTCATTGACCTGAAGAAGGCATTCGACTCCGTCGAGACTGAAGCGGTCATGGAAGCCCTGCTCACCCAGGGCGTTCCTACTCAGTACATCAGAGTCCTTCGAGAGTTGTACAGTGGATTCACGACCAAGATCTCACCATTCTACAACGACGTCGTCATTGACGTGAAGAGAGGGGTTCGACAAGGGGATACCATATCCCCGAAGCTCTTCAGCGCCACCCTCGAAAACGTCATGCGCGAACTAGAATGGGAAGACATGGGAGTGAAGGTCGACGGCCAGCAACTGCACCATCTTCGCTTCGCTGACGACATCGTGCTCATAACCCCGAACATCAGTCAGGCGGAACGAATGCTGGCCGACTTCGATCGTGTATGTGGAAGCGTTGGACTGCAGCCGAATCTTACGAAGACGATGTTCATGAAGAACGGATGGTTTCTGATGCCCCATTCTCATTCAACGGAACGAACTTCTCCGAATGCTCCAGCTATGTGTATCTGGGTCGCGAAGTCAACATGACCAACGACCAGAGCTGAGCAGGAGGAAACGAGCGGCTTGGGGAGCTTTCAAGAGCGTCGAAGAAGTCGTGAAGAAAACGAAGAACGCCCGACTCCGTGCCCACCTATTCGACTCCACTGTTCTTCCTGCCCTAACATACGCCTCAGAGACCTGGGCTATACGAAAGCAGGATGAACACGCGATCAGCGTCGCGCAGCGTGGAATCGAGAGGATGATGCTCGGAGTGACACGACTCACGCAAGTGAGAGAAGGCCTCCGGAGTTCCGAGCTTCGCCGACGCTCGAAGATCAGAGACGCTGTCGCGTGGGCCAAGTTGTCGAAAATTAGGTGGGCCGGCCACGTAATTCGCTTTGCAGACACCCGCTGGACGAGAGCCATCACCGACTGGATTCCGCGGGATGTCAAAAGAACACCAGGAGGAGGATCCATTGGACCACTCTGGCACGCGACAGGGACGAATGAAGACGCTGCTGGTACCCGCTCGAGCAATTCGATGATCAACGGGACGACAGGTGATACAGGTTTCGGGTCGCCATCAATCATTGAGTATTGCCAAAACGCAGTCCCCCTACTCCAATTGTGACGGAAGGAAGGAGGGAAACAGAAACACACACACACAGACACACACACACACATACATACACACACACACACTCGCACGCACGCACGCACGCACGCACGCACGCACGCACGCACGCACGCACGCACGCACGCACGCACGCATTCTGCGGATTTTGCGGGATGTCAAGAGAACGCTAGGACGCCCATCAACCGTCGGACTTCTTCGTGAAAGCCCTGAACGACCGATATGACGCTCTTCGTGTCCCTCGAGAGAGGAGGATCCATTGGACCACTCTGGCACGCGACAGGGACGAATTGAGACGCTGCTGGCGCCCGCTCGAGCAAGTCGATGGTCAACGGGACGACAGGTGATACAGGTGATACAGGCTTTTTTAAAGACCTGAAGAAGAGGTGCGAAAGCGTGTGCGCAACCTTCATCAACCCCTATGACACCCCACGAGATGTGATACGGTGACGCCGTCGGTGGGAGTGCCGCCTCATAGGTGCACACCAGTGAGCTTTTGAGTTCGAGCCCGCGTACTGCCAAGGTTTTTGCACATATTAGTTAGTTGTTATTGCGCTTTCTCATGATGACAGGAATGAAATTTAGACTATCAATGCTTATAACAAACCAAAGCTGTCTATTGTCGATGCGGCTTCATACAATACCGCCCTCGTCGCTCGGTCAAAAAGACGGTTTGCGGCGGAAAAATCCGTTGGTACCGTTCAATTTGTCTCCTCGAGATCTACACAAGCATATATAACACTTCATCAGAACACATTTTCGCCGTGGGTGGCCTAAAAAATGACTGGAGCAGGTTCTTGAGCACCTTATTTCCCAGGACGTGCATGTTGTCGCAGTATCTCAAGCATGACATACGTTGTCAGTGCTCTGTCATAACTGGAGTGCTCCAAGAGTGCGCCGTGCATAATGTATATAGGACCGAACCTATCAATCGAGGTGGAATAAAGCATGTTTACTCCGCTTCTATTTATCTTCCCTTACTGGAAAATGTAAAGCATTCAAGACTATTTCGAACCGTTTGGAGAATTTTATCAGAAATTTACGGCCGCTCTACTAAGAAATTGCTTTAGGGCTGTCCAGCTAGCCTTTGGAGTGCGCCATGAACAATGCATATAGAATCAAACCTTTCAATCAACGGGGCTACCGCTTGCAAATTGCACGCGCGGGCGTGTTTGGAGCGCAATAACTCTTCCAAGTTCAATTCAAATCGTTTCGGCTGCAACTCGTGGATCTTGTAGGCAGTAAAACGGTCTAGTAGTGCACTGAAGTGGAAAGGTGTAGCATAGGAAGAAGCAATGTTGCAGGGGTGCGGAAAGGCAGGTGAGATGTGTGTGACGCATTTTTTTCCGATTTCGGTGCACCACTGAAGACCTGACAAGCTAAAGGCTTCGAAATGCGCATGCAAATAGAGTGCTTAGGGTACTTTACAATGACATGCTCAGGGCTACTCATCTTCCTAAACTGCCTTAGCATCAGCTATCGAAAACCCAAATATGGGCGAGTAAGAAGGCAGGAAACTTCAACCGCTAAGTACGCAGCCCTAAAATGGCAGATGAGGCTAAGGCAGTTTAGGCAGCTGGGGAGTTGCGAACATATCATCTTAAAACACCTAAGGTGTAATGCTCGTCTACGAATTTGCATGCCGTTGACTCTCCGTGTCTTCGCGCAGTGGTCGACCGAAATCGGAAAAAATTGGGTCGCACAAGCCTCACCTGCATTTTCGCAGCGCTGTAATTTAGTCCATTCATGTGCTACACCATTGTGCTTTAAAGCACGTCAAGAGCCTTGCGCTGCCTACAAAGTCCTTGAATTGCAGCCGGAAGGACTCGAAGTTGATAGAGTTATTGCGCTACGAACTCGCCCGCGCGTGCCTTTGCGAGCGGTCGTCCCACGCGATTGATAGGTTCTACTCTATATGCGTTCTTCACGGCGTACTCTTAAGTCTCACTGGGACAGAGTACAGCAATTCCTGAGTAGGGCGGGCAGAAATTTCTAATCTGATCCAATTTCTATTATATATCGAAGATTGTGCACGGCTCTCTCTCTCTCTCTCTCTCTCTCTCTCTCTCTCTCTCTCTCTCTCTCTCTCTCTCTCTCTCTCTCTCTCTCTCTCTCTCTCTCTCTCTCTCTCTTCTCCCTTCATAAAACCTCTTCCTTTGTATAAGCTGCTGTCAGTGTGTGCACTAAAGCACCTAAAGAGGGTAAACATTGCTGCTTAGCACGACATATGAACCGCTTCCGCTCTCTCGATTGATAGGTTCGATCCTGTATGCATTGTGTACGACCCACTCCAAAGGCTCGTCGGACTGACTGGAGCAAATCCTAAGTAGGACGATCGGAAATTTCCTATAGAATTCTCCCAACGGTGCAAGATAGATATGAAGGCTTTACACTTTCCATTAAGCGAATATAGAAATCCTGTGGACATGCTTCCGTCCATTCGATTAATAGGCTCGATCCTATATGCACGGCGCACTCTCGGGGCATTCCAGGCATGACAGAGCACTGACAACGCACGTCATGCTTGAGATACTCCGAAAACACTGCACTTCACATGCACGTCCTGGAAAATAAGGTGCTCTAATCGCAAAGGCCTGCTGCAGTTATTTTTTGGCCACCCGAGGCGAAAGCGTAGTGGTCTGGTAAAGTTTTATATATGTTTGTGTAGATCTCGAGGATACGAATCGAACGGTGCTAACAGTTTCTCAAATAACTTAAAACTAAAGAAGCAAACCGCTTTTTTGACCGAGCGACGAGAGTGGTATTGTATGTGCTAGTTTTTTAGCATGCATATCTGCTCCATATCGTTTCTCCGGAAACAAAAGATCTTATTGCTCTTCCCTTTTATCAACAGCTACGGAACAAGCTATGAAACAGTAAGACACAAGCGCGTGTCACACCAGCATCTTACAAAGGAGGCCAGTGAGGAACAACCTTTTCTCTGGAAAGGAATGACCACTTCTTCTTCGTTGAACGAGTATTCCTGGGCCCATAGAAGGGTCCTGGTTGAACATCGACGTAACCAACTGTCACCCGCGAAAAAAAACTAGCACATATGAAGACGCAAAATAGACAGCCTTGGTTTGTTGTAAGCGTTTGTGGTCTAAAATTGACTCCTGTGCTCATAAGAAAGCGTAATAACAGCAAACTAATATGTGTAAAAATATTGGCAGTGCGCGGACTCGAACTGAAAAGCTCGCCGGTGTGCTTCCATGAGGCAGCACTCCCACCAACTCCGCCAACGAATCACATCTCATGGATGTGTCATAGAGTTTGATGAGTTGTCATGTTTTTGCTTCTGTGTCAACGAAGTTGGTAGGTGGAAATGTTTATTCTATGCCTAGCGTTTCGACCGTTTCGCCGTGCTTTCAACCACTGAGTGTAGCAGACGCCACAACTCGTTGTTAGCAAACCAGTAGCGAATCATTTCCAGCCATACCGTTTTTGAGCACTAATTATAGACCTCCTGTTGCAATTTCTGAACTTGATATCAAGTATAGGATCCTGTGATCGGGAGTACCAGCTGCATTTAACCAACATAGGCGGCTACGTAACAATAACTTGTATCCTGAGCAGTGGCGAGGGCTTCGAGAGCTGCGCTAGTTAAGATCCAACGGTACAATACGAATCTCAGTTAGTGATAAGGGTGGTGTATTTGGGGTTATTCCACAACGGTTAGACCGTGAAATAACTGAACTTCACCTTCAGGCGCTATTTGCCGAGGCGCGTCCGCGAACGAGTCCCTCCACAATGCAAATGACTCAAGTATACATGGCTGAACGTCGGCAGATCGGCAAATGTCGATGAGAAGTTTTTAAGCAAGCTTAAACTTGACAATCCTAATTGTCCAGTACTTCTCGTCAAAACCCACAAGCTAACTTCTCGCGTTATGCAGTCAATCTTAGCGGATACTCATAAAATAAGACCTATTATTAGTTGCGTAGGCAGGCCAACCGATCGAATATCGTGGTTCCTCAATTGTATTTTGAGCCAGCTGTTACCTATGGTTCCGTTCCATCTGACCAACACAAGGCGGTGGCTTGTACTTCTACGAACTTCTAGAGCAGACTAAAATTGCGTGATATGTGGAGCATGAGCGAGGCGCAAGGTCTCGCAAAGGTGATCTTTTGTGTATTTGTGTCTGTATAGGTTGCTTATGTTGTTCTGTGCATTGTTTTTATGTAATTGTGCTTACTGTAATGTATCCGTCTTGACCCAGCAACGGGATCGATCGATCGCCGTCGATTTCGAACAATGTTCGAACAACAGCGATTTACGATTTTCGAGTAATCGAGCGATTAATTGTTCGAAGTCGCTCGAACAATTATTCGGCCCGATTAATCGAGCTTAAGTCTAGTGCAGACTCCTCCGAGACCAGCCGCTCTCGACTTCGACACCAGTCCAGGCTGAGCCCGACTCTCCCGGGCCCGCTTTATATAGGGTTGCGTGGGGGAAGGCCGACCCTCTAACAAGGGAGGCCCATGATCGGATGTTAGATGATCTTTAGTTGCCAAACTCTTGCACCAGGTGCGACTTGGACCCACACTCTTTCCTTCTGGATAGGAAAAACGAAAAATGCAAAATGAAAAAAAATCCGCCATATCGTCGTTTCAGTGACCTCTCAGCACTCTCTCACGATATCGTGTTGCTTGTGATCGATCAGTCCTGTCCGGAAGACAGCGGTTGCAGGTAAGCGATGCATTGCGCAAGAGTTCTGATATCAAGGAAACATCATGTGACATCATACAGCTTCTACACAAGGTGCTTTAGGCTTAAAACAAATGTGTGGGATACTGTTTTGAGTTATGAATTATAGTCCACGTCTTCCGTCGCTCCGGAGCCTTATACTGTTCTCGACATAGTGATGACCATGGACATTTGTCGCTACGCAAAAACGTCTATATGCGTCTTATATATTGTCACACGGATGCTGGTCGTGACTGTGAACGAGGCAATAGAGGCGCCGTCGGCATCTTGCTCCTCTTCATTTTTCGTGTGGGACCGGAAATGAGCACGGGTCGCGTTATAACGGGAGTCATTTTGAACGCAGAGTTCCTCCCAAAAAACGGGAGTAGCATTGTATCCGACGCGTCCTAAGCTGAGCTGGTTTGTACTGGAGTAAAGGTAAGCTGGTCGGGGCCAGAGAAAATCTACGTTATATAGAGATTCGCGTCTTATCCGGAGGCGTTACAACAGGAGAGATCTGTATTGTATTCAATATTCGAATTCCAATAATCGCAATATCGTATTTTTCGGATGTATTCAAATTTGAATAATCAAAAAGCGCACTTTCCGAATATATTCGGGTTCGAGAATTCGAAATTTGTGAGCATTCAAAACGATTCGAAAATTCTAGAAATTTAGAGAGACTATAATGCTCTCCAGATAGGCGTTCTAAACGAGCAAAAAGACAGTTTCTCGCAACGCGTAGGCTAGCAATAGGACAACTTCACGAATTTTTACGCACTGTCAAACTTCTTTTGTGACGATATGAACACTTACGTGGTTTTCCACCTCTTCGTATTCTGGCATTACATCGATTTCAATGTCCATTCTGCCGACAGTAGAGTACTTGTAGTCCAGTCGTTGAGAGCGCTTCTTGCTCATCACTATGAGATTGAAAGCGATTTAGACAAGAGAACCTTCATCAGAATTCAACTCACCAGGAAGAGCGAGTTTCTCCCGATCTTTGCTCAGGACTGAGTACGATTTTCCGAGTTTTTTGTGTCCTCCAAGAGAGCTGCGATTCCATGTTCTGCGGTTTCCGTGAAAATTCTGTAAGCCCGACGGTTTTATCATAGTTCTTTTTACAGCACCGGACATGTCTTTTGGTCGTTGGCCGGAAAGACCGCGCAGGTCAACAAAGGCCGCTTTGGAACGGTCCAAAGCGGCCTTTTTGGATAACTTCTTTAGAAATTCGATAGTCCTGAAAAAAGCAACATAGCTAAGTTTAGCAGCTTGAGCTCTATCCATTGGTATACAAACTGCCGATACTCGACGAACTTTTTCACATCGATTTTTTTGCCGATCCCTCAAATCGAAACTGGTCCCCCGTCGTATGTCTTCATTCCCACGCGAGTGGTGACCGATTTTGCTTAAAATCTGAATGCAATGGTTCTTTGGAGTGCTAGTTCCGAATTCGATGTTCTTTTTCGATATCTTACCCAAATATGCTTGGTAGGTTCAAACAAGTAATGGTGGTCGGTTCGAAAATCCAGAGTTCGCCCGAAATCTGCGTACAGGAGGTTTTAAGAGCACTGGTAACGAATGTGATGTTCCCTTTTGATGTTTCATTCAATAAGGTACGCCGTACAACTCCCTAGCTGCCTAAACTGCAGTGGAGTTTCTTCCGCCCTTACTCGCCCACATTTGAGTTTTCGACAATCGCAATAACACCATTCTGTTTAGCTCAGAAGCTCTATCGAACGGCATCAATCTCAGCCAATTCCGGAAGCACCGATTTTTCGACAATTTTTCATCGAAGACGAGGGCGCTTTACGCCGCGGCAGATGGACGATCACATCATCGAAAATCGATGTTATCGAACCGGTACCATTCGATTTCGAGTTTGATACCATTCGATAGAGCGTTTCGTGATGAATTGAACGGCATTGCTGCGAGTAGCAAGAACTGTAATCTGGGCGAGTAGGAGCCCGGAGTACATCAACCGTTGTTCTGCTAAACTGTAAGCGCGAACGTGTTCTAAGTGTGATGACGTGGCTGTGTTTCAGCGCACGAAGTTGCTGTGTTTCAGCGCAAGGGATTTTTCCGATTTC
This sequence comes from Heligmosomoides polygyrus polygyrus, assembly GCA_947396885.1. Lineage (NCBI taxonomy): Eukaryota > Metazoa > Nematoda > Chromadorea > Rhabditida > Heligmosomidae > Heligmosomoides > Heligmosomoides polygyrus. The sequence continues at coordinate 57,337,364 of OX377206.1, forward strand.
AATCGACCCTTGCGGTAAGACGCGGTGAGCTAAGGTTCTACGAATGTGTACGCAAGTAGACCAGTTAGGGTAATTTACGACGAAGTGCCCAGAACTCTCCAGCTGCCTAATCTGGCTTAGTCCCAGCTGCCATTTCAGAGCGGCGGAGGGCATCGGCTAAGTTACTTCCGCACTTACTCGCCCAGATTGATTTCTCAACACTCGCAATGGCACTATTTTGTTGATCACGAAAATCTCTATCGAACACTGCCCCTCTCGACCAATTTCAGAAAAATCGATTTTTTGACAAGTTCCCATCGAGGACATGGGAGAGCCCGATGGACTCGCACTTAGACTTACGCCTCGGCCAATGAGGAGTGGATAGGGAGGGGCGATGACTTAATGTATCCGCCGTCTCTCTTAGCAAGATATATAACACGACGGTACTTATGAAGCAAAGGGCCCGTGGTGCCGTGGGGTTGCCGGCAAACATGTTAACGCGGCAACCCCACGGCACCACGGGACCGCTACTTATGAAGCACCGGTCCCCGGGTGCCGTGGGGTTGCCGCGTTAACATGTTAACATGCAACCCCACGGCACCACGGGCCCTCTGCTTCATAAGTACCAACACGACTTCCCAATAATCGTTGGGAGAAAGCGTTCTTCCAGCTGTTGTATGTTTCGAAGAAGAGTACGCATGGCCTCTAAGCGCCCGTAAACGATCGTGCCAGCTACTTCACTCATGTTTGATTCTGTTCTCGACTTTACGCTATAGCCACCAGAATTTAGTCGTTCTGTGCTCTCCTCCGCTGACGCGGAGAGCACAGAACGTGGTAAACGTGTTTATGTGAGTGTTCCACGACCAATCACGGAACGGGCACAAGCCCGCTTAGTGCCTTTTTCACAATCCCACGACGACGAGTGGTGCGCCCTCGTTTTCAGATGTTTAACCATTTACGCTGACGAATTCACTGATTTCATGCCCTTTTCATATTGGTACTTGTAGTAGTTCAAACAACGATTTTCTGGTTGATAGGCTTGTAAATTGGTTCTACCCGAAGTGATGGAAGAATTTTAAAGAATGCTGAAGAAAAATCCCGATTGGTACCTCAGAGCACAGACACACCGTGGACCAGATAAAGCTCAGCCTAGCGGCATGTCCCTACTGCACCCGAGGTCGAATGTGTTGTTGTGTCCAATGTCAGGAGCGCTTTCACTCGACTAGCTTCTTACCTAACACTGAGGTGAGGAACACGTTGAGGATAGGGCTGACGGTCAGCTGGACTACTACGTTTACAATTTGCAGCACAAAACTAATCATGAGAGAAGGTCGACATTAAGAGCGGTGTAAAAAAGAACAAAAACTGGAGCGATTCGTTTATCCTCACGCTTTTGAACACGCGTCGCCACTATCATCGGTAAATAACTGCAACGCTTCCTTTACTTGGTTCCTTTCAGGGCGGCTGGTCCACGTTTGCTGGCTATGTAGCCCGCTGGAGTCTCCCAGACCCTTGGCGTGGATGCGGACGTATGACTCATCCGGCAAGGCTGCGGCAGTCTTGCGGGTGCCGCGGACCAGCAATGACAACGGGGTGGTGCAGCGCGGCGAGGGTAACTGTTACTGCGTACTGGGGTTACTGAATACTGCGTACTTTTCCGGCAGTTGCGACCTCTAAGAATGTCAGAGATGTAGTAAGCAAAACGCCGTTTGTTTTGTGAAGCGTTTTCTAATCCAAGTTAGGAATTCATGAATGTAAGCCCTGAAATCTAATAGAGCACTCCTTATAAATCAACAGTTCCGCACTACTTCGCGCTTGGTCCCACTTTCGTCGTTCTACCTCCACTAGAAGTTTCTCGGTTGATAAGCAGCTCGAAGATAATGTGGTAGCCTTTGTGACGACAGCATTCCCTCCGATGCCTTGCTGAGTCCGGGAGGCCTATCCGATGCAGTTATAGCTCATACTAAAAAGAACGTTGCATTTCTGCGCAAGCTTGAACCTGAAAGGCCACAAAGATGTGCAGTGCAATTAAGGCTACCTAGTATCGTGGTAAGGTCTTTTTGTGTTACGCTTTGAGTGCTGAATTCCATGCACCCTCATTTGTCGACACTAACGGTGATTACATTGTTGGTTGTTAAGCTCCTTTGTGGACAGAAATTATTCACCAACCTATTATATTCTTGGCATGTAGATTCGTTAAAATGTTTCCAAATAGATGAACCATAATCGACACCCATCTATCACACCCCTCGCCGGGTCTCACCCGCAGCTCCTGGCACTGCAGGTGAGAGCCGCGTTGAACTACGGCCGCCTTCGGGGACCTTTGCGACTAGCGGCTCCGCGACAACTCGTCCGCGCCGCGGCTTCTACCACAGTGGCAGCCTGGGGAGCAAGCTGTACATACGGAAGCGCGCGGCAGCCGCGGCGACTGCTGAGGCAAGCGCGACATCTGAATAGTGTGTGCTGCTACAGTCAGTAGTCTAATGCTCTCGTGACTGCATAAGTTTCTTTTACTACTTTGCTCAGCTGTTTGAGGGTTCTCCGGTCCACTTAATCAGAGAAAATGGATATTTCGCGAGGGAATTGGATGACCTAATCGAGGAAATAAACAATGGCTTCCATTGTTAAAAGATCTAGTCTCCCTTTATGACGAGAATCTTTATTTCTAAAATCCATATATCTATATACAACAGAGCATAACTCGGAAGTCTGTTAGAGCTCCATCTCCCCATAACAGCCCACCCAGTAGCGATGCGTCAGTGGCGGCTCGTCGCGCGCGTGGCGAAATATTGCATGTTAGTACTACCAGCCTGGCAGCGTGGGTCCCCACTACGGCGGGAGCGATATGGACGAGTTCTCCAGGTGCAGCCGCAAGACTCTGTAGAGGCCCTAACCAGGGAATGCCGTCAGCTTCCCATGGAACATCGGATTGAGACCTATATCACGTGAAAGAGCTCGAGACGCTGATCACAGATATGTAGACCAAATTTGCTAAATGGATCTCCTAAGCGAGTTATGGCCGGCGGAAGCCGCGATGTCTTCCATGTGTTAGGCGCGCTCAATCAGCGTTGGGCGCAGTATTGCGCAGAAATCAGCGGTTCGGCTATCAGCACCGTCAGCAACGGCGGCGTCGCAGTGGTAGAGTGCTCTCTCCAAAGGATTGGGTTCACCGGTTCGGTTCCCGCCGCTGATGACTTTTTTGCATTTTGTTACCTATCTTCGACGAGCACCTATAATCTCATTTTTAGCACATTTTTGAGCGAACGGCTAGTGGCGACTTGCATTTACGTCTATTTGAAGACGGAAACGTGTTTCAGGTTGAATGTTTTATTCATGACATGAAGCAAGTCAGAAATTCAAATCAAAACAAAATAAAAAGTAAAAATAAAATCAAAAATCAACAAAACTTAATAAACATAATAAATAAAAAGTAAAGGCACTAGTTAAAAGTTACGACTCCACCGACACGACTTCGGTCGAATAAAACATTTTTGCTGAAACTTCGTCTAGGGGGGTTATTTGGGGTGCTGGTCACGAATCTGACATCCGTTTTTCACGATTCGGTCGGAGACCACCCATACCTTTAACTAAGGTGGCCCAGGCAGAGTCACCGATTTCGCTGGGCACTAGTTAAAAGTTCCGACCCCACCGACACGACTTCGGCCAAACGGTTGTAGTAACGGTTTTGTTGATTTTTGATTTTATTTTTACTTTTTATTTTGTTTTGATTTGAATTTCTGACTTGCTTCACGTCATGAATAAAGCATTTTACCTGAAACACGTTTCCGTCTTCAAATAGACGTAAATGCAAGTCGCCACTAGCCGTTCGCTCAAAAATGTGCTAAAAATGAGATTATAGGTCCTCGTCGAAGATAGATCACAAAATGCGAAAGACCCGCCAGCGGCGGGAGCCGAACCAATGAAGCCAATCCTCTGGGGCGACCACTCTACCACTGCGCCGCCGCCGCTGCTGACGGCGCTGATGGCCAAACCGCTGATTTCCGCGCAATACTGCGCCCAACGCTGATTGAGCGCGCCTAACACATGGAAGACATCGCGGCTTCCGCCGGCCACAACTCGCTCAGGAGATCCATTTAGCAAATTTGGTCTACACATCTGTGATCACCGTTTCGAGCTCTTTCACGTGATATAGGCCTCAATCCGAAGTTCCATGGGAAGCTGACGGCATTACCTGGTAAGTCCTGTGCTATACGGTGACAACGGTGTTATACTTCGGCGACGCGTCGGCGACAACAGCGTCGGCGAAGTATGATATGGGCCTAAGTGCGAACCCCACGGATCTCCGTCGATAGAGAGCCTTCGGGCTCTCTTGTTAAGAGGGATCTCGGGCCGCTTGTCGCAGGGCCACGTGGCGCGTCCCCGGGTGGTGGATAGGGGAATTAAACGCGAACCAAATGCGACCGTGTACTGCCCAGAGACGCAGGTGGGATGCATGGGATGGACTCCTTGCTCCTGCTGTGTCGGGCCGACGCGTTCCTTGTGCGTGGGAGCGGCATGTTCATGCATGGTGTGTGTGGAAGTGTCCGTGACTGTGCGGATTGCAACTGTGTCGGCTCGGACAAAAGCTTGCACTCGATAGACTGGGAGTACATGTATGGCGATTCGAGGCCGCCTTAAGTCTCGCCCCGTCCCTTCGGGCAGTCTGAGGCCGTATGCTCGTCTACCCCGAGTCTCCCCCGATAGGGGATTGGGGTGTGATAAGATATGCTGGTATTGATTGATTTTCCCCCAACGGGGGAGCACGAGCATACGGCCCCTGGCTGGCTGCCCGGAGTTCTTCGCCCGCACGACAGAGCCCGACTAGCTACCCGTGTGTACTCCAGTCGAAGACAGCAGCACTAAAGGGCCTCATTCCCCTGACCCCGAAAGAGCCCCCATTTCTGCAGCAATGGGAAGGACGAGTACGGAGAGGCTGCTAAAATCTCAGGGCCTAGCCAGGCTGCGCAAATTGAGAAGGACGACGATCTGTACTTACAACCCCCGCACGCTTGCACCGGAAGTATCCGTCGAGGACGTGATGATGCAAGCCAGGAAGATCAAGTACGACGTCATCGGACTGACCGAGACGAGAAGACACCACCCCCTACACGCCGCCTACGACTCCGGAGAAGAACTATTCCTCGGAACATGCGACAGCAGGGGAGTAGGCGGCGTTGGTGTCCTCGTCAACACGCACTTGGCCATGAACATCGATTCGTACGAGTCTCTGACAACCCGAATCGGACGTCTGCGACTGAAGCGATGTGGCTCAGTGCCAGCTTTGACTGTAATCGTCGCGTATGCCCCAACATCCGACTACGACGACGAAGAGGTCTAAGCTTTCTACGTGGAGCTGGAGAAGTTCTATAAGGAAGATCACACCTTCTACAAGGTGATCGTCGACGACTTCAACGCCAAGATCGGACCGCGAAGGTCGCCGGAAGAACTTCACATCGGAACCCACGGTTTGGAGTGGAACGAGCAAGGTGAAAGGCTGTCTGAGTTTATCATGTCGACCAAGACCATCCATGGAAACTCGCAGTTCCAGAAGCCTCCCTCCCTACGATGGACCTGGGAATCTCCCGGTGGCCAGTTCCACAACGAGATCGACCACATCATCTTCAACCGCAAATATTGCCTGACCGACGTCTCCGTTGTCCCCAAGTTCTACACGGGATCGGACCACCGCCTCCTTCGCGCAAGGTTCCGCTTTTCGCGTCAAGGAGAGAAGGCCGCGAAGTTCAAGAAGAGGAGTCCCAGAACAACCATCAACTGGGACCTCTACACCTCTCTTGCCGGCCTTTGGGAAGATGCCGTCATGGACAACGTCGACGAGGAATACGACCGCTTCGCGCACCATCTCCACGATAGTGCTAAGGGAGCCGAAAGCTTGAAGACCAAAAAGACACGTCTGTCTCCGGAAACTCTCGAGCTGATACGCCAGCGTGGAGCAGCACGAGCGTCAGGCAACTACCAACTGACGTCCGAGCTTGCGAAGCTATGCAGAGAGGCGATAAAGGAGGATCTTAAGAAGAGAAGGGCGGAAGTGTTGGCTGAAGCTGCAGAGGCAGGGTTGAGCATCCGCAATGCCCGCCGGAACTTCGCCAACTTCACGACCAAGATGACCGCTCTCCGACGTCCCGACGGAACCGTCACCTCTTCCAGAAGGACCATGGAGAAGGTCATCCACGACTTCTACTCCGATCTCTTCGATAGCCACGTCCACCTGCCCTCATGCCATCTTCCGCAGGACGGATACGTCGTCCCCTCTGTTCTCCCTTCCGAGATCCGACACGCCATCTCGTCGGTGAAGAAACGTACAGCACCCGGCCCTGACAGGATCAGATTCGAACACCTGAAGAACCTCCCGCCAGCGCTAATCAGCACCCTGGCGCGGCACTTCACGCGCTATCTGTCGGAGTGCAAGGTTCCATCTCAGTGGAAGACCAGCAAGACCGTCTTGCTGTACAAGAAGGTAGACGTGCACGACGTTGGCAACTATCGCCCGATCTGCCTGCTGCCCGTAGTCTACAAGCTGTTCACTCGAGTCATCCTGAATAGGATCAGCAGAACGCTGGACGAAGGACAGCCACGCGAACAAGTACGATTTCGGAGAGGATTCAGCACGATCGACCACATACACACCATTACGAAGCTCTTCGAAGTGTCGCGAGAGTACAAGCTGCCGCTGTGCCTTAGCCTTACGTTCATCGACCTGAAGAAGGCATTCGACACCGTCGAGCCTGAAGCGGTCCTCGAAGCCCTGCTCACTCAGGGCGTTCCTACTCAGTACATCAGAGTCCTTCGAGAGCTGTACAGTGGATTCACGACCAAGATCGCTCCATTCTACGACGTCGTCATCGACGTAAGGAGAGGGGTTCGGCAAGGAGATACCATATCCCCGAAGCTCTTCAGGCCACTCTCGAAAACGTCATGCGCGAACTAGGATGGGAAGACATGGGAGTGAAGGTCGACGGCCGGCAGCTACATCATCTTCGCTTCGCTGACGACATCGTGCTCATAACACCGAACATCAGCCAGGCGGAGCGAATGCTGGCACTTCGATCGTGTATGTGGGAATGTTGGACTGCAGCTGAATCTTACGAAGACGATGTTCATGAGGAACGGACAAGTTTCTAATGCCCCATTCTCGCTCAACGGAACGAACATCTCCGAATGCTCCAGCTACGTGTATTTGGGTCGCGAAGTCAATATGGCCAACGACCTAGCGCCGGAGTTGAGCAGGAGGAAACGAGCGGCTTGGGGAGCTTTCAAGAGCGTCGAAGAAGTCGCGAAGAAGACGAAGAACGTCCGACTCCGTCCCCACCTATTCGACTCCACTGTTCTTCCTGCCCTAACATACGCCTCAGAGACCTGGGCTATACGAAAGCAGGATGAACACGCGATCAGCGTCGCGCAGCGTGGGATCGAGAGGACGATGCTCGGAGTGACACGACTCACGCACGTGAGAGAAGGCCTCCGGAGTTCCGAGCTTCGCCGACGTTCGAAGATCAGAGACGCTGTCGCGTGGGCCAAGTCGTCGAAAATTAGGTGGGCCGGCCACATAATGCGCTTCGTAGACACCCGCTGGACGAGAGCCGTTACCCACTGGATTCCGCGGGATGTCAAGAGAACACCGGGACGCCCACCAACGCGTTGGTCGGACTTCTTCGTGAAAGCCCTGAACGACCGATATGACGCTCTTCGTGTCCCTCGAGCGAGGAGGATCCATTGGACCACTCTGGCACGCGACAGGGACGAATGGAAACGCTGCTGGCGCCCGCTCAGGCAAGTCGATGATCAATGGGACGAGAGGTGATACAGGTGAAGTGCGAACCAATCGGACCGACGTGGGCGCCAAGCCTGCGTGGACGATGACGTCATCGAAAATCGATATTTTCGAAATTGACCAAATTTCCTCGTCCAATATCATCTAGGAAGTTATTTGGGGCGCTGATTACGAGTCCGATGTCCGCTTTTAAAAATTCCGCCGACTTCGGTAGGTTACCTGGCGTTTGTAGGTTGTCTAGTCAGGATCACAGACCAAAAAACAACAGGGGTGTCGTAAGTGAACTTTAAAATTTCATAAATCGTAAATCGTAAGACATTCCTTCTATATTTCTAGAGGTTTTTCTGTTATCGATAATTAAAGGAAATTCAACATTTATTACACTTTCTATTTTCTAAAGTTAAAGAATCGAGATCAAGTCGTTTAATGAATTCTATCTTTTACAAGATATATCTTGAACGAAAGCTTATAGTAGCATTGTAAAGCAAAATCACGAAATTTCCACCATTCTAGCTGCATTCAGCGTCCGTGTAAATCTACACAGAAACAAATTTTAAAAAGGTCAATGTTAAGGTAAAAAAAATAATATAACAGCAGAGCAACTCGGCGAAAACAGTCCTTGCACAAGCAATCTAGAGACATCGCGTGCTTAGCGACCGCATACACCAAAAAACTTTGCTTTTCACGAAGCACTCTTTTCTGCATTTTGATGTGCGCCCAAAAATATTCTTGTAGCATGTGAAAGGGGCTGAAATAATTTAATAGTTTTCTCGTCAACTCCTTTAGCGCGTTAAGTTTTTTTTAAGGATTTTAGGTTTTTTTAACAAAAGTGTCTTGTGCGGCATTCTACAGATGTGTGCAGTTTGATTCTATAGAAGTCCAAATTTGTTATGCGTGCTTTGTCTGTGTTCAAAAAAGTCCAGTATGAACTGCGAAGGCTGCAATTTCAACCTTGCTTTGATTTAAATATCTTCTGAAACTTCCAAGAGAAAAATTCTATACAAATAGTCACAATAAGGTAGTTAAGCGTTTACTGGCTAACTAAAGGGTGGGTAGTATACATTGGACCCGATCGAAAATCTTCGGATAGTTGGATGATTCGGATAACGGCAATTTTGCGGACCCCGGATTTTTGGATGATTCGGATAAGGGCGATTTTGCGGACCCCGGATTTTCGGATGATTCGGATAATGGCAATTTCGCGGAGACCGGATTTCGGATATCCGAATCGGATATCCGACTCATTAAGGCAAGATACAGTTTATCACAATTCTAGCGTTCTTTAAAGAGGAATCTTTCCCTCAATAACAGCAGCAGTGCGTGTATCGAAAGACTCTCACCTCTCGTCAAGGAAGGAAACATGGAAACATCAAAGAGCTGGGTCATTCCCATCAGGGATGGGCGAAAACTCCGTTACCATGTTTCAAATTTCGGTTTCCGGCCGTTTTTAGTCCTTCCGTTCAGTGCCCACTCTTTTTTGGCCCGGAAGATGGAACGGTGACTCATCACTCACTGATTGCTTGCTTTGCAGTGCCTTCATTCACCTCTTGAACATAATCTAAAGGCTGAAGAAAGAGATTAACTATGCGTTTGTGATTGTGTTTCTTTCAAAGCGATGGTGCATCCTGATGTCGAAACAGTAACCAAATTGGATTCTTTTTCTGTTCTTGAAAAGATGTTACTATCGAATAGCGTAGGTCCACAAAGGTTCCATGAGTGTTTGAGTAAAGGATCAAACTCGTTATCCGGAGTAGCTTATCTTTTTCCCTAGTAATCGTAGGTGTGGCCTGGGGCACCAAATCTAGATCAGTGTTCTACAAACACTCTCAGGTGCTAACAATGCGCTCCATAAGGACATTGGATCTATCCTAGTCGGAGGAGGGCATGCGGTGTCTTGTCTCTCCAATCCCCTCCTCCGAGTTTGTTTCAGAGCTTCAGCTGCTGCCAAATGATACAATGGTACCCATGCGAACTCAGAGCGTGGGTGTCGTGTCGTGAATGCTGAACGCAACTGTAACCTTGACTCCGCTCCCTCCTAAATGGGATAGACCTGGAACATTCAATAAGACCGGTTAAGTGCTATGAGTGGCAAAATCTCTGACATCTTTCTCGTCAGCTGGGTTGATTGCGTTTAAAATACTTTTTTCCTATTTACAGAGAGATTTTGCACAAACTTCGATTTGTTACACTAGTAATGTTTGAAAATTCATCTTAGTAATAATACGAATACAGGGATTTTTTATTGTTATATGTTGCTGAAAAGGAGTCGCATGCTGTCTTGCCCGTTATCCAAATTCGGTAACGGCAACTCACTTATTACTACCATTACGGATATATGTATGTTTATGAAAAATTAGACGAAGTAATAAGTTTTGAATCATTTCCGTTTCGGCGTTTCGTATTTCGGTTTCCGCCCATTTTTGAGCCCTTCCGTTCCGTATACCGTCTTCCGCTTTTCTTTAAAAAAATTCCCTCACATCCCTGATTGCAAGATGAATTATTCTAAGATCCGGGCTTTCCAAAATGCCATTATCAAATAACGCAAATTGGGTCCGGGAGGGGTCACCATGTATTCAGCACTTTTCCTCCTTCATAAGAAGGCAGATGAATGTCGAACATCAGAAATGGTCTAACACAGTTCATCAAGTGGTAGACACACAAGTGTTGAATAACAGTTTTAATTTCATGCAGCACAAAGTGCGGTATGGAGCTGTTCTACATGGTGACCCCCTTGACCCAATTTGCGCCGAATGCTGTACAATGTGAAACAGCGAAGTGCGGATCAGAGTACGTGCTTAATCCCTTCTCTCCTTCAGTCCCCGTCCTTCTTGCCCCCCGGCAGCGCAACATGATGTTTGAGGAAACAGATGCCAAGATCGACGTCACGCCCAGCAGCGTGCTAACTGTGTTCAACGTCATTACGACACTACTTTACAGTGGGGAGCGAAAACGTATGACTCAACAGCGTGCCCGCCCGCGAAACTCGTTATGAATGCACTTTTATTCGAGATGCCCGATTTCAAAATGGAGCGAGGAAATTGAACGCGTTATCCGAAATTATCCGATTTTATCCGAATCATCCAGGGTCCGGATAATTGGATGATTCGGATAATGGCAATTTCGCGGACTACGGATTTTTGGATGATTCGGATAAGGGCAATTTCGCGGTGGCCGGATAATTGGATGATTCGGATCGGAATATCCGAATCGGATATCCGAAAATGATTCATTCGGATCCAATGTATAGTGGGTAGCAATAACGGTAATAACGGCGTCGCAACGCACATGATTCCAGAAGCTTTGTTAATTCTGGAGAGCTTCTAGCAAAGATCTCTCTGACTTTGTAGGCGTTCACATTTTCTGAAACGAAATAGCCTTGTTCAGTAAAATCAGTCGAACGACACCCGACAGACGAATATCTAGGGCGCATGGTTTGCACTGCTTGCTTCTCCAGAACTTTTAAATATTGCACTACCAAATGTCTGTATTCGCATGGGCTACCCTCTACTGGTTTTGTAACGAACATTTGCTCTCCGTCAAGACATAGCATTGTAATTGTAGTACGAGGGCGATATCACATCACTAACAAACGACTTTAATCTCTTTCGAAATATACTGTAAGCTTTGATTTTATTGCACTTTGCATGCTAGTTACTCCACACCATGACGTGCAGACTTTAAAAGTGGATTAATCGTTACATGTCAAGTTGAGTGACATTATGTAGACGACTATTGTAAACTATAGACCAAATTTACGATTTACGACCCAAAATGTCGTAAATCGTAAATCGTAAAAAAATTGCAAAAAATCGCCGTAAATCGTAAAATCGTAAATCGTAAACCGTAATTACGCACACCCCTGATCACCGGTAACTCTCAGTTTTCGGAATGGGTGGGGTCTCCTGCTATAGTCGGCCAAATGGACTTTGGCACCGTGTTCGGCACCCCGGATAAGTCCCCGCCCCTATACGAAGTTTGAGCAAAATTGGTGAATCTGACCCGACCACCCTCAGTTATCTATCAGAAAATCCAAAACCAACCGAAGTCGGCGGAATTTTCAAAACGGACGTCTGATTCATAATTAGCGCCCAAAATAACCCCTAGATGGTTTTTGACGAGCAAATTTGGCCAACTTCGAAAATATCGATTTTCGACGACGTCATCGTCCGCGGAGGCTCGGCGCCCACGTCCTCGATGGAAAATTGCCAAAAAATCGATTCTTCTAAAATTGGTCATAAGGGGGAGCATTCGGTAGAGATTTTCGTGGTGAACAGAACAGCACCATTGCGAGTGTCGAATACTCAAATAAGGACGAGTAAGGGCGGAGGAAACTTAGCCTATGCCAGCCGTCGTTCTAAAACGGCAGCTGCGAGTAAGCCACGTTAGGTAGCTGGAGAGTTGTGGGCACTCCATCGTAAAGTACCCTAACTGATCTGCTTGGGGGTCATCATGGATCAGGCCGTTAGCTCGCCTCGTTTTCCCGCAGCAGTCGATTGGACATGGAAAAAAAATCGAGTCACACAAGCCTCACCTGCATTTTCGCACCGCTGTAACTTTCTCCAATCATAAGCTACTCCGCTGTGTTTCAGCGCGTTTCTTTAACCTTGTATTGTCTATAAAATTCACGATTTGCAGCCCGGTACAGAGTGCAGCAATTCCTGAGCAGGGCGGCCGGGAATTTCTGAAACTCCTCAAACGCGCACTCTACAATCTGTCGCGCCCGCTCGATTGATAGGTTCGATCCTATTGTGCATGGCGCAATCGCGGAGGATTCCAGGCACAACAGATAACTGGCGACGTACGCTATGCTTAAGATACTCCGAAAACAAGTCCTAGGAAATAAGCTGCTCCAATCGCAAAGAGCCTGCTCCAGACATTCGTTTTGGCCACCGACTGCGAAAATGCGGCGGTCTGGTAAAGTTGTATATACATTTGTGTAGATCTCGAAGAGACGACTGGAACGGTACCAACCGTTTCTCAAAAAAAAAAACTTCAAATTAGACGAATTGTGAGCATGCAATGGTTTTCGACGGTTTGCGACCGACAACTCGTCCGAGGCCGCCCTTCACAATGGAGCGCAAGTTTTCAATTTCGCAATTTTCATATGAAATATGTACGCCAAACGATAGAGCTCGAGCTTCTGACCTTAAATATGCCCTTGTTTCTTCAAATGGATGACTTTAGGTGAGTTTTATCAAAAAGAAGCAAAAACCGCAAAATCGCGATTTTTGCAGCGTATGTTCAAAAGAAGCATCCGGTACTGCCTACCACGTACTGGGTAAAATATCAAAAAAAAAACACCAAATTCGTAACTAGCACTCCAAAAAACCATTGCATCCAGATTTTGAGCGGGATCGGTCATCACTCGCGTGAGAATGAAGACAAACGACGGGGGACCAGCTGCGATTTGAGGGATCGGCAAAAAAATGAGAAAAAAAGTTCATCGAGTATCGGCAATTTTTGTACCAACGGATAGAGCTCGAGCTGCTGAGCTCAGCTACGTTGCTTTCTTCAGGAATATTCAATTTCTAGAGAAATTATTCAAAAAGGCCGCCTTGGACCGTTCCAAAGCGCCTTTTTGAATAACTTCTTCAGAAATGTTGACCTTCGCGGTCTTTCCCAACAATGACCAAAAGACTTGTCCAGTACTGTAGCTTAACCACGAAACGTTGCCTGGTACTCTGCATTTCGAGGCAATGCAATGGTTAATTGTTTATTAATTGTGTAGTAATGTTGTGAAAGAGATAGACCTTTACGCCTTGCTGGTCCAGGCGGTGCACGGTATACATAGCCTTTCGTTAATTCGCTCAAGCGCGAGCAGTGTTCTTTCTTGAGTAACACTGATTTTATCATCAGTAGAGGATTTTCTAATGTTATAGAATCACTATAACAAGTACGTTTTAACCAGGACATAAAGAAGAAAGGATAGCATAGAAAGGATGATGAGGTTGTGTAGCCATTTTATGATGTGCTCCATTACCAACTTCTACGTGATACTGTAGGTCCATGAAAGATTAGCATGGACAGTAACAGTTTTTGATAAAATCAGCAGGTACTTCTGGTTTGCCGTCATCGAATTGAGACACCCAAACGAGTATGTAATTTTGATGTCTGATGCAGATCTGAAACGGATAAACGACAACGAATGCGCGGTTCTTTCGAATTCTTTCCAAATGACACATCAATATTGTGCAATCTATGGGCACTTGGTTTTCCGACTAGAAGGCGTGTTTTTACACCTTGCATCGAGATCTCGTACGCGGATTTTAGAAAGCACAATTTGATGCTAGAATGATAAGCAGTAGCTAGCTAAACAGACAATGACCAGTACTTAGCCACCTACAAGGGCTCCCGGATATTGAGCATTCCTGGAGTGCTCTTGAAGATATGAGATTGTAGTACGTAACTGTTGAGCAGAGTATACAGTAGCGGACGCGTCTTTTCAAGAACAAATGCAAAAACCGCGGACTTGTGGTTTTTGCGTCTTTTGGGTATACATAACTTGTCTGAAAGTCACCTATTTGAAGGGGTGTCGTGCTTCGGTTTGGTTCCGAAAACGAAATTTCTCGGAGGGATGGTTTTTTCTCAAGCCTTGTAAGCATATGTCTGCAAAAAATAATAAATAATTATTAACATTCCAAATCAGTTTCATTAAGCCTCAAGTGGCTGGTATAGTCCCGCCTGGCGCTAGAAGTTTTGATCGCAACAAAACATCGTTATTAACATTCCATTAATAAAGTTGTGAATACATAAATCCATTAAATGAAAAAATTTTAGGCATGACAATGACATGGCGACACCCTTGACACCGCTTATTCGACGGAAGGAGGACGAAATTTCGATTTGAAATTGTATCTAATAAAAATTTGAGTGCTTATTGCTCTAAGATTTGATAATAAATTTTTTGAAGCAGTTTTCAAAG
>OX377206.1:57352253-57457124 GCA_947396885.1 Heligmosomoides polygyrus polygyrus
GAAGAACCTCTTTTCGACTTGGAAGAGTTCGCTTTGGTATCAAAAGTCTTAAGCTAGCTTAGAAGAAGGTCCGGTTAGAATTGAAAAGTACCCTTTTCAAATTCGAGTGAAAATGGGTGAAATGGTATATTAAGATCAGCTTCTATGCTAATTAGCTCTACCACTTGTAGTAAAGCTGTTTCACCACAAATAATTTTTAAATAGAGAAATAAAATAGATTTGATTGGGCTTAACAACAGCTGCTGAAATTTCTTTTGTGTGAAACTTTAACACTGAAGAAAAAATTCACGCTATTAGGTTGTCCGTAAAGTTCTAGTGCTTTATGTTACTACTTTTATTCGTCTATTATTAAGCAAAAATTCAACTCGCATTGCGCATTAATGCTGCTTTCTGTACAGAATTTGTTTTTCACGAAAAAAGATAATGGTCACTGTGCGGCGTTCGGCGGCTGGTGAGATCCACTACAACTTTTTGGCACCAGGCCAAAATATCAAAATATCACAACAGAGCCCTGCTGTAAGGCGAACGACGAAATGCACCGAAATTTGCGGCAAGTTCAGCCAGCATCGGTCGACAGAAGAGGCACGATTCTTTTGCACGATAACGCTCACCCACACGTTTCGCAATCACTATTCGAAGATTGAAAGAATTAATGGCTTAGGCCGCCATATTTCCAGACCTCTCACCAACCACTACCACCTTTTCAAACACTTTCAGAACCTTCTCGTTAGTAAAACCTTCACCAATCGGGACCAAGCCAAAACAACTTCCACGGATTTTGTCGAATCTCGATCACCTAGTTTCTTCGCTGATGAAGTAAGTCGACTGGCAGAAATGTTCTGATTCGAACGGTGCTTATTTCGACCAAATCCGATAAGATTTGAGAAAGTGATGGCAGTGAAAAGTGAATCACTCAAAATGCTCAGATCTTTCCGGACAACCTAATATGATCTACGCAAACTAAAAAACTAAAAAACTCATCTAGATCCGGCATTGTGGATCGATAATGATGGGCTCCATAAAGTTGATACCGCAATTACGAAAAAGAGAAATGAGGGACTCGTTGGTCATACAGCCGAATGCAGTGTCTCTATAGGGCATGCCAGGTCAGCGCAATTATGATCGAAGAAGGCCTCTACTTCAGCGCTCGATCTGGTGCGTCCGAATATTGGCGTCAGACCTGGTTGAAGATTTTTAGCGAAAAGTTGCATAATTACAATATTGGGCTTTCCAGCATTCATTCTGCGAAGACTGAGCGTGAAACGCTGTAGAAACTCAGTCGCGCTTTTGAAAGAGGCCTTCACTTTAATCACTTGAAATTCTGCCATCTGATCACCTGGCTTCTCGATATTTCATACATGGAGTCTCTACATTGTGTGTTATTAGTCTGGACTTATTTTTGGACTAACTCATTCCTTATGACATAAATATTCGCAGCCAAACTCGGAGAAGAGAGTGTAGTTTACCAAAGTTCACATGCAGTTTCGACGAATCACAACAAGCACGCAAACGCCCAAAATGAACGCAAAGCGTAAATTTTTTATGTCATTTTCCCTCCTCAAAGATGAGCAGATTGCAAGCTACAATAACAAGCTTTAGACTGAGCCTTCTGTTGAAAGTTGAAATAAGCGAAATCGGTTGAAGCAGCTGCAGACTCAGTGCATATCTTCCTTCCAAATTTAGTACCAAATGAATTGCCGCAGCCAGAGGAAGGTCATAAATGAAAGAAAAATAAATTTTAATTAGGTGTGAGATGTGGACAGCTCTATGTATAGCACCTTCCAATCACATCGACGAGCGACTGACCAGAGATTCATCCTTCTTGATCTCATCGGAAATAGCTCCAGAGTGACTGCACTTTTATTTTTTATGCCTTTTTATTATGTACCCATCAAAAATTGGGCTTTCGTAAAGCTACATCTCAGCTCTAGACATCGTTTCCTTCATGTATAAAATTCTTTATTTTTGAAAAAGGGAAATTTTGAGCATGACTTCACCTGATCGCAAGGAAAATCGCTTAGGAAAGACTTGATTTTTTGGACAAGTACTAGATAAAAACTATGCTATTGTAAACTGTAATCTCAGCTCCAGTGGTTGCCTTGTTCAAGGAACATTTCATTTTTGGAAAAATCTAGGAAAGGAAAATCACTCCACCTGGTGGGATGAAAGGTTGCTTAGGAGAGGACTGATCTTTTCTGCTACGAACTGGAAGTTAAATTTCGGTACGATTCGTTTGCACTTTACTAGTGTTATGGCTGGACGATCACAGTGGTGATCGTGTGTAGCGCGCCCGTACCCGGCTAGTAAAAAGCCGATGACCACCCACGTAGGCGCGGTGGTAATCCGCCAAGGCAGGTCAAAGTAACGACCGGCGGGAAAACGGGGCGCATATAAGGCCGCTGCCGAGACCCTCAGGGGTCGTCGTCGCAGGTCGTCGTCGCAGGTTGCCGCCGAGGAGTTCCAGCCGCCGCCAGCCTACCTCCACCGCCTCCAGCCGTCGTGTGGCCGTACTATTGGCTAATAAATCTGTAATATTCTGCTGCCTCCACGCACGCGGACGTGAGGCTCTCTGTTAGCACAGAGAACAGTAAGAAGAGACCCCAGAGGTCCAACAGCAGTCAGAAGAGGCTCCAGAGGTCTAGTGAAGTTGTATCCTCAGGGATACAACAGTGGCGATCAGGTGTGCCACTTCCTGCTACAGGAGCGGAAGTGAGGAAAGCACGCCTGAGCAGGACTTCGAGCAAGTCTGAGGCTCTGAGAAAGAAGCCTAAAGAGAAGTACTGGGTTGATCTAAGATGGATCCCCAGCTAGTCATGTCCATGTTCAAGGAGCTCATGGAGGAGCAAAGAAAAATTACTGAGAAGCAGCAAAAGGACATGTTGAACATGGTGCTCAGGCACGTGAGAGGAGCAGATATGTTGAGTACGACTGGTGAAACCATGTCAGTGCCAAATGCAATGGCTACATTGAGTAATCGGATCGACAGGTTCGTGTTCGATCCTGATGTGGATTCGTGCTTCTCAAAGTGGTACTTAAGGTACAGAGCAGTGTTTGTAGAGGATGGAAAGCAGCTACCAGAGAGCGCAAGAGTGAGGCTTCTTGTGAGAAGCTTGATGCTGCATCCTTCAAAAAGTACCAGAGGCATGTCTTGCCTAAAGAAGTCTCGGAGATCGGTTTTGATGAAACCGTGAGCACGCTGAAGCAGCTGTTTGATGTGAAGACTTCAGAGTTCACTACCAGATACCAGTGTTTGAAGCTGGAAAAGAAAGAGTGCGAGGATTACCTCACGTATACTGGTCGTGTGAACGAAATGTGTGAGAAAGCGAAAATCCATGAGTTGGATTCGGACGGAATTAAGTGCCTTCTATGGATTTTTGGACTGAAGTCTCCAATGGAAGCCGAGATAAGGCAGAGACTCATTGCAGTCTTAGACAGGGAGTACAAGGCTAAAAGGAAAATGTCCCTGCAGGAGTTGCATATGGAGTGTGAGAACTTCTTGAGTCTAAAGAGGGACAGTGAAACAATCGCTGGCAATGTGAAGGCTGTTGGTATGGTAGCCAATGAAGGGAAGAAAGCAATTCAGTGTTGGAATTGCGAAGGGAACCACTACGCCAGGGCATGTAAAGCGAAGTTGTGATTCTGCAAGAACTGCAAGAAGACAGGGCACAAGAAGAAATTCTGCGATGTCGCGCAGCTGCGGAAAGATGCCGAGCTGAAGAGAACGGGACGGAGAAGCCGTCGTGGTAGCGACAACGGTAAAGCAGTAAAGCAGAATTCACGGCGACACGTGCGCACAGTCAAGATTTCGAGTGCGGCAGCTAGAGTGAATTCCACACGCGTGTATGTGGAAGCAGTCGTCAACGTCACCCTGTAGAGTTCTTGCTCGACACTGGTTCGGATATAACGTCGATAAATGAGGGTGTTTGGAGGAAGATGGGCACTCCAGCGCTCGAGAAGACGAACCTAGTGGTGAAGAATGCCAGTGGAACTCCAATGACGATTCGGGGAAAGCTGACGTGCGAGTTCGAGATTAAGGGTGCGGTATCAGAAGGATACGCCTATGTGACACCTTACAACTCGCTAATGGGCCTCGAGTGGATTGAGAAGAATGAAGAAATGTCACATCATATGAGGATGATGGTGACAGAGGTGAAGTTGGAGGACAGTGCGAACCTTGGAGAGGAGTTGAAGAAGAGCAAAGGCTACTTCACGGGTGTAGATTTATGTCTCCACGCGCGGATCAGGATTCAGCACCAAACATGTTATAAAAAAATGCAAAGATGCTGCAACCCAAAAATGATGGAGCTAACAGCTCACGTCTGGCAGCTCCACTGCTTCAAAAAGGCTACATTTTTCTACCCCGACCATGAGACTCAACGCCGACCTCTGCCCAGACTTCGCAGAATAGTTTCTGTCATGTAGGGAAGCTTATAGTTGCAATATTTTTTGAAGAATTTTTCACTTGACCTCAATCTCATTCATTACTTGAGACATGTTCGGTATGGGAGTCCAGACTGTTGCTGTACATAATTGCAGTGGCTTGACCTGCCCCACCAAACATGTCCTTTGTACATACCACTCACTGCTTCCCTCCTCTCACTACTCACACTAACCCGATGCAGGGTCAAACTGGAGTTTCGAGAATCGAAGGGTGTCTTTCTGTGGCGACGTTTTTTTTTTTTTGGGGGGGGGAGGGGTCACACTCTCTTTTGGATTTGGCAGAGAAGTTCCTCGTGTTCTTCGTTGTTTTTCATAAACTTCAAAGAATTTCCTTCCTATTGTACGGTAAAAAACAAGCTTCCCCGCTGCGAAATTCGATGCAAATTGCCGGGGAGGTCGTCTTCAAAATCCTCGTTGTTCATGAAAACAAAAACAAAAAAATTGCCCGAGCAGACAGCAAAAAACAACCCATATAGCTGAACTTCTGTCTTAAATAGTTTAAAGTTTGCTCGATATACAGCAAAAAAACACGGATTTCTGAAGCAATCCTCAGTATGATCTCAGGTATCGATTTTTTGAGAATCGAAGGGTTGTACTGTGACGACATTTTCTGGTGGGGGGGGGGGGCTGATTACAATCTTAATTTAGTCACAGTAAACGTAAAACCTGTATTTCTAATCCACTCCTCGAAGTCAAGAAATTTGGCAAAAATCAGCCCTGGTCGCAAATAATTAGCGAAAGTGGAAAAAAATCGGCAGTTGAGAATGCAAGAAATGATGAACATGGCGCCAAACTAGGCAAATTTGATATCGAATAGATCGTGATGAGGCTAAGCCAAAAATTGGATTGAAATACATTGTTGCTACCGCTTAAAATTTTAAAAAGACTACTGGGCAGGTCCATTTCTGCCAGGAGGCATAATTAGGCAAGGCTCAGGAACGAATATGGGCAGGTCAACACAATTACGAGTCTCGCTTAATTAGGTCATCTTGCACTCAAAAATTTTAAAATTCTGCCAAGATTCTTACGCCGTTAGGGAGATCATGTTGTTTTGACTCCAACAATATGCATTTCATTGGACATCATCGAATTTGAAGATAGTTGTGGCAAAGCGGTGGAAACGGCGGACTAATCTGCCGCCGGCCGCGTTTTGTCGGATGTTTACCGACGGTACTGTAGTGTGCGTTCATCCCCTGCTACATTGTTGTTTCTTGACTGCTTCGTCTCGCTGTGTTACCTAGTGTCCCACCCTCTTCAACGCAATCTCCCCGTTCGTCTCTTCAGCTACGGTCAGCGGCTCATCCTGCTACCCTGTCTCCGCCAAGGTGCTTGAGTTCACCTCTTTCATTGCGTTTCTCCTCCTTCTCCCCTTCACGTCGCCATAATCACATCTAACCCCTGACACCATTTCATCGCCTTCTCCGCCGTTTCGCTCCGTCTACGATGACGGACTCACGCTGCCATCGAACCTCAACTGCGAACTGTGAGTTCCACCTCCGATGTTGCATTTCTGCTTCTCATCCACCTTCCTCCCGTAACTTCTACTTCTCCCACTTACCAACTTTCACGTCCAACTTCAGCTCTGTCCCTCAACATACCCTCATTCTCCACAGCCTCTCACGCTCAACCACGCACGATGCCATCGGAGACCACCTTTTCCATTATGTTTGCTTCGCGTGACCCGTGGAGCTGGCTGGCCTGGCGTGACCCGCACCCCCCAGCGTCGGTTGCGGCGAAGCCGGCGACCGACGCTGTTATGCGTTATGATCGGATTAGCGTCCTAATCGGGTATGGCCTTACAGGGAAAGGTTCCCAACTCACGGTGAGCTTTTGCGATGCTATTTTGGCAGGATGTAGGACCCTGTGAGTGGAGTCCAGAACCACAGTTTGTTTTTGCTGAACGCTTCTATAAAGACCTGAAAAGGAGGTCTGAAAGCATGCGCGCAACTATTATCAACCCCTACGACACACAAGTGATGTGCCTCGGTGGCGCAGCCGGTAACACTGCCGCCTCATAGGAGCACACCGGCGGGCTTTTCAGTTCCAGTCCGAGTGCTGCCATTATCTTAGCACGTATTAGTTTGTTGTTATTACACTTTCTTATGGTCAAAGGAGTCAATTTTAGGCCGCCAGTGCTTACAACAAACCGAGGCTCTCTATTTGCGCCTTCATATATGCTAGTTTGTCAATTATGCATGTACCACCACCTATCATACCGTATCACCAACGATACCGTAATTGCACACAAATATGCTCATCTTTCTGCTGAGTATTATGAACCTGGGCCATTTCGCTACATAAGTGCACTAAAAATATTGTTCCTACATAAACGTGTTGCCGGCCGACTAATTTCCACCTTCACAGCGGATTTCAGTTCTCCGACAAGGAGATAGATTGCGGTTGCGGATGCCATAAAAGGACTCCTCATGGACTCCATTTATGGAGATATCGACTGTCAAGAAGAAGAGGCGGTGCAAGTTAGAGGCCATCCGGAATATATTACATGCAGCCGAGATTGTATATTGAAAATAGGTAACTGGGATAAGATATTATACAAAAAGGGTACCACCCGTGACTTTTCTTTTGGTTGCAGATTATAAGCCAGACCTACCGACAGTTCTGCGCTCCGGTGTTTCGGCCGTGTCTTTCGTAAGCATGGGTGGCAGCTGTTTACTTTGATGTTCATCCGGGACCCTCTCTCTACACCCTCAGATTACGCGTTCAACGAAGAAGAAGTGGTCATTCATTGCCAGGGTGAAGATTGCTTCTCAGTGGCTTCTGTAAGGTGCTGCTGGTGTGACAAGCGCTAGTGTTTTACTTGTTTCATAGTTTTGTACCCTAGCTGTTGATTAAAAGAGAAATAATAAATATAAGACTTGTAATTTAATAATATATAAGACTTTTTATTCCCAGAGAAATGATATAGTGCAGATTTGCATAGTTGAAAAACTAGCACATATGAAGGAGCAAATAGGTAGCTTTGGTTTGTTGTAAGCACTGGTAGTCTAAAATTGCCTCATGTCATCATGAAAAAGCGTAATAACAACGAACTAATCCGAAAAGTCTGGCAGTACTCGAACTCGAACTCGGAAGCCCGCCGCGCACACGTTTTTACAACTATTTTTCCGCCCTTAGAAAAGCGTTCAGCAAAAACTAACTGTGGTTTTGAACTCCACTCACAAGGTCATACATCCTGCCAAAATAGCATCGCAAAAGCTCACCATGAGTTGGGAACCTTTCCTTGTTGGTAACATAAAATGCCCAAATAGAAATGAAATATGAGACCGTGAAGACAGTGCAAAGGCAGAAAGCAACTTTAGATTCATAACGTTGCCCATGTTTTCCGAAAACTCCGCAATAAGCTCAAGTGAAACAAATATGTGTGTGTGTGTGTGTGTGTGTGTGTGTGTGTGTGTGTGTGTGTGTGTGTGTGTGTGTGTGTGTGTGTGTGTGTGTGTGTGTGTGTGTGTGTGTGTGTGTGTGTGTGTGTGTGTGTGTGTGTGTGTGTGTGTGTGTGTGTGTGTGTGTGTGTGTGTGTGTGTGTGTGTGTGTGTGTGTGTGTGTGTGTGTGTGTGTGTGTGTGTGTGTGTGTGTGTGTGTGTGTGTGTGTGTGTGTGTGTGTGTGTGTGTGTGTGTGTGTGTGTGTGTGTGTGTGTGTGAGAGAGAGAGAGAGATATAACGAGTACCAGAGCTACGTTAGACGTGATCAGGAGGGAAATTGGCCGGCGAGGGGTTTTAGACGCATGTCTGCACAGCGGAAATGAATACCACTACAAGAATCTCCATAAATCATATATTAGAAAAGTAAACTCCATTTTTTTAGTTCTTAAACATAGGAAGCAAGAGGGCCAAAAATTTTCGCACCGTCAAAAATTTTCGCAACGTCAAAGCGCACACATATTCTATGGTGAGAGGCCAAGTGTTCGTGTTCCCCTTGCTGTCGAATTTTTGCTTTCTAGTGTTGATCCTTGTTTGGTATTCATCACTTTCTCAACATTCGTAGGCATACGTTGGATATATTCGATCCGAATCATTTTGTTATCCGAGGGTCGCAAAGTTGCTGTTATCCAAGCCCAGGTTTTCGGATTTGCTGCGTCAACGCTTCCAACCACCAGTGGGCAAAGTGAATAATTTTGCTTGACCAGAGCTCGCTAAAATAGTGCACTTACCAATTTTCGTCTTCACATTTGTAATGTCTAAAGATTTGCTAGGTGACATACGTATTTATTTAAAGTTCCATGGGAAAGTGAAGTCCTTCCCTCGTAAAAAGCAAATCTTACTATTTGCGGACGATAGTACTGTCCAAGTGCAAGTGAGGCAACTGGCATTAGATTCGGCTTGTGCATCGGTTGATGAGCGAATGTGTCCATCCGTTGGTCATTGTAGAGCTAATACAAAAACATAGGTTAGCGAAAATGGGTAGAGACTGAGAACTTCAAGCCCTACTCTTTGAAATCTTCCTCCTTCCTTCGCAAGAAGTTCGTCTGGTGCTCCCTCTTCCACAATTCGACCTTCATCCAAAACGATAATTCGGTCACAATTCTTCACCGTCGACAACCTTAAGTTCATTTGTAAACGGCCAACTTCACACCTCTACAAATTAGGGAATTGAATTTCATCATCAACTGCGATTAAGTCACCTGTGTGCAATAGTGATCGTCGTAAGACCTTCGGATGCTAGATCAAGCGCGTGTTGCACTTCCTCCTCGTGGATGTTGTCCAGTGCCGACGTGGCTTCATCGAAAAGCATTACAGTCGGCTTCCTTAATTCAAAACTACTAAAACTGCTATTACTTACTACGTACTTACTACGAAACTGATACAGAAAGCTTACTCTGTGAAGCAAAGAAGCCATAAAATTCGTTAACCATGAAATTTAGAACTTAGCGAGTTGATGTCTGCATCGAGATTGCACGTGGAACACTCACAGAAACCAAGAACTAGTCAAGGGAAGAAACTCCGGAAACCAGCTGATCTGACATACCCGTTAAGATAACTTGTTGGTGTGTTGCGGGCACCACCCCTCTTATTGTAAGTATCTAAAACAAGTGCTCCGTCACGCTTATCGGCGTTCCTCGCACTTGCGCGCTTCGTGCGATGTTGCAGTATCACTAAGCTAAGGAGAATCACATCAAGTTAGCTGCTCTACTTGCACAGCTTTCTTCCCTACCTAGGAGTACAAAAGGCTCGCAGTACGTATAGTATATAGTATATGGTGTGATAGGGCGATCTATTGGTTCCCCACTACTGGTCTTCCCCTATTGAAACTGTCCCCCATTACTGCTACTGGTCCCTCACTGATCCATCCTCAGTGGACGACGTTTTCGTCTATCTGAATCCCCAAACACGCTGAGCGAAGCCTTGGCACGTCCTCTGAGTCCCAGGCACGTCGCGCGACGTATTCCGCACGGCTTCTAAATCCCTGGCACGTAGAAGACGTCTGGGTATTTTCCGCTATTTTCGCGCTCGGTAACTTGATCAGTATCGATTGATGATAATCAATACTTCAAAAACGAGTTTCAGATTCGTGTACCTCGACTGCCTCTAGGGCTAAAGTTTTAAACCGCCTAGACGACATCCAAATCCATCCAGACGACAAAAATCTATAGCTTGATCAATATCCATTGATGGCGATCGATACTTCAAAAGCGAATTTCAGATTTGTGTTTAGAGACTTCGATCACCTCCAGGGCAGAAGTTCCCAGGCAGGGAGAAGACGTCTGGGTATTTTTCGCTATTTTCGTGTTTTCGTGCCGTAATTCACCTCCCCCCCCATTTCCCCTCGCCCACTAACTAAATCCACACAAAAAATCGATAATATGGCCCAAATGGATTGATGGCGATGGACACCTCAAATGTGGACTTCACGCTTGCCTTCAGCGACATCGACTACCCCAGGACGGAAGTACCGGACCGCAAGAAGGATATCCACAGAAAAATCGATATTCAGCCATGATTTTCGAAACTTCGCGCACCATGGCACACTGCACGTTGAAGAGTGTAACCGGACATGGCGCGTTATTCAAACCTGGATTTTGGTAGGGTAACAGCGCCTTTACTGCACAAACAACGGTAATACCGGTCGACATCGATTGATAGCGACCGACACTTCAAAAATGAACTTCAGATTCGAGTTCAGTGACGTCGATTAGCACAGGGGCGGGGAGTTCGGACCGAAAGAAAGATATCCACAAAAAAATCGATAACACGGCTCAATCTAGACTGATGGCGATCGACACTTCAAAAAGGGGCTTCGCCCTCGCGTTTAGCGACCTCGATTACCCCGGGAGGAAAGTTTCGGACCGAAAGAAAGATATCCACAAAAAATCGATAATACGGGTCGATATCGGCTGATAGTAACCGATATTTCAAAAATGAACTTCAGATTCGAGTTCAGTGACATCGATTAGCCCAGGGGCGGGGAGATCGAACTGCAAGAAAGACATCCACAAACAAATCGTAAATGCGGCTCAAAATGGAATGAAGGCACTAGACACTTCAATAACGGGATTCAAAGTCGTATTCACCAACCACGATACCCCTAGGACTGAAATATCCGATCGCCAGAACGACATCCACAAACAAATTGATAAAACGTCTCAAACAGAATTGATGGCGATCGACACTTCAAAAAGGGGCTTCGCCCTCGCGTTCAGCGACCTCGACTACACCGGGAGGGAAGTTTCCGACCGAAAGAAAGATATCCACAAAAAATCGATAATACGGCCCAAATGGATTGATGGCGCTCGACACTTCAATAACGGAATTCAGAGTCGCGTTCACCAACCACGATACCCCTAGGACTGAAATTTCCGATCACCACAACGACATCCACAAAAAATCGATAATATCGATCGATATCGATTGGTCGACTTCAGATTCGTGTTCAGCGACCTCGATTACCGCAGGGCTGATGTTTCAGGGCGCTTGCACGACATCCACAGAAAAATCGATAATATCCATCGATATCGATTGGTCGACTTCAGCTTCGTGTTCAGTGACTTCGATTACCCCAATTGTAGATGTTTCAGGGCGCTTGCACGACATCCACAGAAAAATCGATAATATCGATCGATATCGTTTGCCTCCCCTGCTGTGAACGCCTCCCGTCGATAGTCATCTAAATGCCCAGGCACGGCCGCCAACGTGTTCGGCACGTCTACGGCTGGCCATGCACGGTCGCCGATGTGTTCGGCACGCCTACGGCTCGCCATGCACGGTTGCCTACGTGTTCGGCACGTCCATGGCATCGCCAGGCACGGTTGCCGACGTGTTCGGCACGTCCATGGCATCGCCAGGCACGGTTGCCGACGTGTTCGGCACGTCTACGGCTCGCCAGGCACGTAGGCGTCTGAGTATTTTCTGCTGTTTTCGCGCCCTGATGTTTCCGCCCCTGGTGTTTCTGCCCCTGATGTTTCCGCCCCTGATGTTTCCGCCCCTATTTTTTGACGTGCTCCATGGCTAATCGCTTAGCCCGTTATGATAGAGTACCAGCGTCGGTCGTCGGCTTCGCCGGCGCCGACGCTGGAGTGTGCGGACCACGCTAGGCTAGCCGGCTTCGCCGGCATCGCATCCGCGGGCCACGCCGGGCTAGCCAACTCCGCCGGTGTCGGGTATGACGGGCCACGCAAGGGACGTAGCCCAAACCTAGCTACGGATGCTTCCTCACCCAGCGTCGGTCGCCGGCTTCGTCGGCAACCAACGCTGGGTAATGAAGCATCCGTAGCGTCGAGCACGTTGAAACTTGCGCCTACTCCAGATTGATTCCTAGCTTGGTACCACTCACATCTCAGTATAGCACGCAGAAGAATGTCCTCAGCACTCCTTCGTCCATCGTTGTGTTCACAGCCTATTGCAGCTCGTCAAGCCTAGAGAAATGTCTCACATTTCTGTCCAGTCGTCGTGGTTCGAGCCGCTAGGTCCAAGACCTCATCATGGGGGGGGGGTACTCGTTTGCGACCAACACCGACGGTCGTCCGGAACTGCGAGCGTCGTCGCAGTCAACACCGCCGGCCGTTCGCAAGTGCTTGCGTCGTTGCAGTCAACACCGGTTCGAAACCGCTGTATGCCACGCTGTCATGTTGTGGTGCTTATCGTGGACGGTGGCGATACGACGAACGTTCAAATATGGGTTCAAGGTGGACCGCTTCTGACACTAGCAAAGCGCTTCAGACAGTGACTAATGCCTTCCTCCTTTATATATGGTGGGATGATTCTCAGCCTGGTAACTGAAATTTGGTGATTATCTTGAAAAAAAAGTGTTCGACATGTTGGCGCCTGAGCTTGCTATACGAAATCGCTTATTACTTTACGTTTACTTGATTGGCAGCGCAAATGCCATGCCCAAGTTCTGCATATAAATAAATTCCATTTTTCACTTTTTGCTTGGCTAAACCTTTATCTTGATCTGAATTTGTAATTAAGCTCCAAATTGTAAGTTAGATCTGCGTTCTTCCAGACGAATTTAAATTTCAATAGGTACAGTAACGGACATGCCTCTGCGTCCAACAAGCACAAGCGGCGCCAAAGATGAAAAGCGGAGCAAAAAGGCGCTGGAGAGTACCGTTTTCCGCTCGCCACGCGCCGCGTCTGAGGCAAGTCGCGTTAGGGCGCGGCGTCCTCAACTTCTGGACGTTAGGCTGAATGAAGGAGCTTATCAATGCATTCGGACGAGCATGACCTACTGTTTGGAACTAACTTCCGGCATGGCGCGCGCTCTGAACAATGCATGTAGGCCGGCAGAATCAATCGAGTGGGCGCGACCGCTTGCAGAGTGACGTTAGGCTGATGGGCTGATGGAAGGAGCCTGTCCACGCGTTCGGACGAGCATGGCCTACTGTTTGGAACTAACTGCCGGCATGGGGCGCGCTCTGAACAATGCATATAGGCCCGGCAGAATCAATCGAGTGGGAGCGACAACCTGTAGAGCGAGCGACAGCTTGATCAGTGAGCGCATGTAGAGTTTTAACGAAAATTCCTAGCCTTCCTATGCAGGCATTGCTCTAGAACTGTCCAACTTGCACCTGGAGTGCGCCATGAACAATGCATATAGAATCGAACCTATCAATCGAGTGGGCGCAACAGCTTGTAGATTGAGAGTTTGAGGAGTTTTATTAGAAATCTCTGGCCGCCTTACTCAGGAGCTGCTCTAGGACTGTCCAGCTTGCATCTGGAGTGCGCCGTGAACAATGCACACAGAATCGAACCTATCAATCGAGTGGGCGCAACAGCTTGTAGAGCGCGCGTTTAGGGAGTTTTATCAGAAATCCCTAGCCGCCCTACTCTGGCATTGCTCTAGGACTGCTGGAGTGCGCCGTGAGCAATGCATATGAAATCGAACCTATCAATCAAGTGGGCGCGAAAGCCTGTAGATTAAGAGTTGGAGAAGTTTTATTAGAAATCCCTGGCCGCCTTACTTAGGAGCTGCTCTAGGACTGTCCAGTTTGCAACTGGAGTGCGCCGTGAACAATGCATATAGAATCGAACCTATCAATCGAGTGGGCGCAACAGCTTTTAGAGCGCGCGTTTAGGGAGTTTTATCAGAAATCCCTAGCCGCCCTACTCTGGCATTGGTCTAGGACTGTCCTGCTTGCATCTGGAGTGCGCCGTGAGCAATGCATATGAAATCGAACCTATCAATCAAGTGGGCGCGAAAGCCTGTAGATTAAGAGTTGGAGGAGTTTTATTAGAAATCCCTGGCCGCCTTACTTAGGAGCTGCTCTAGAACTGTCCAGTTTGCAACTGGAGTGCGCCGTGAACAATGCATATAGAATCGAACCTATCAATCGAGTGGGCGCAACAGCTTGTAGAGCGCGCGTTTAGGGAGTTTTATCAAAAATCCCTAGCCGCCCTACTCAGGAGCTGCTCTAGGACTGTCCAGCTTGCACCTAGAGTGCGCCGTGTACAATGCATATAGAATCGAACCTATCAATCGAGTGGGCGCGACCGCTCGCAAATTTCACGCTGGGGCGTGTTTGGAGCGCGATAGCTCTGTCAAGTGTGAACCCTTCCGGCTGCAGCTTGTAAATTTTGTAGTCAGTAAAAAACTCTAGCGGTTTGCCAAAATACAGCGCTGTAGCCTGAGAACGTTACGGTACAAAGTTACGGTAGTGCGAACATGCTGGTCAGGCTTGTACATATACTGAATTACTTCAGTATCTCTCAATTACACGATAACTCTAATACTGTTCATTTCTCTCAAGAATGTGCTCTGTTCTTTGAAGCCGTGAAGTTACGGTAGTTCTGTTCTCACCGTTATCTGATGAGCCGCTCCGCGGCGGAGAAGTTCCCACCGTTATCTGATATAGCTGCCCTGCGGCAGCGCAGTTTCGCACCGTTATCAGATATGACTCAGGCTCCGCCTCGCCGCATTCCTGCGGGACTAGCGTATAAAAGGCGCGAGCTGTAACTGTGAGCCAGTTCTTCCTGTTCTCGTCCTCTAGTTATTCTTCCTCTTCTCGTCTTCTATTTATATGGTTACATTAATTCCCTAGGCACACTACAAATACACTATAAGCTATCATCCTCCTCCGCACTGCACAATAAGAAGTAAATAAGGACAAGACGTCATATTATTATTATTAAGGTAGCCTTTGATTATTGTTGTATTTATTGGTGTATTTCGTTATTTCGTTATTGTCGGTATATTTGTATGTAAATAAAGTTTAATTACCCAATTTGAGGTCGAATATCGAAGTCCCGCGTGGCACGGTATTTATATCGCGGCTACAGTATCGACTTATCGTTTAACGACTATACTCACATATTCGACTTCAATTGGTGCATCGGCCAAAGGACGACTGGAGAAGGTGCGCACTTATTTCTGCTATTCACTTCTGCTTCACAACTTCGACACTAGACTGCACCCTCGCACCTTACTGATCGAAGTTTGTGCACTATAACGGGTGACTCCTAAGGTCACACTAGCATTATATCATTGACTTCCGCGTATTGACCGTAAAATGGCTACAGTGGTTAGAACGCAGAAAGGACTCATGACTAAACGCCTCAACGCGATCTCCGAGTGGCTGCACAATAACGAAACCTTGCTGTATACACCTCCAGACGAGGATAAAAGGAAACGTGCAAGCAAATGTCGTCTAGCACTGAAAATGTGCGATGACTATATCGAACTTTTGGAATCGTCGTTAAGCACGCTGGTAGCAGCGTACGACAACGTCGAAGACCGTTCACAGGAGGAGGACAAGGAGTTTGGAAAATATGTGGATAAAGCACAAGATACCGTGATGAAGCTGCAGGATCGGAAGGACAATCTGATAAGCACTCTTCACGAGTTGGAAGGCGATCTCAATGGAAAGGATCAAGACGCACAACAAGAGATAGGACGTACGAGCCTACTCTCACTTAGCAAGCTCCCAGCAATTCCCATACCAATATTCAGTGGTAAGCGATGGGAATGGGACAACTTTTGGGCACTGTTCCAGGCGAACGTGCACAACCAGGATTTGACAGATCTGCATAAATTCAACTACCTACTGTCCTCACTCACAGGCGAAGCAAAGCAATCAATCGCACGATTCCAAGTTACCGCAGCTAACTACTTCAAAGCGCTGGAACACTTAAAGAAGCGCTACGGACAAAGAGACGGAATAGTCCGCGACTTGCACAAATCCTTGAAGAACTGTACAGCACCAGGCCCTCGCACGGAGGATCAGCGTCAATTGTTCGAGAAGGTATCAGCGATAGCAGCTCAACTGAAGGATCACGGTGAACATCTAGACAGTTACCTCACGATCCATACATTTCTACAGAAGTTCCATAGCAGAATCCAGAAGGCAGCCATGGAGAAGTGCCTTCGACATGAAGTAAACTCCGCGCACCACGAAGCCGAAGAAGCACCACATCATACCGACTGGACACTGGATTTATGGCTGAATGCCATAGACGATATCATTTCTCAAGAAGAGAAACTGAAGGAGATGATGTCCGCAGATTTCTTAAGGGACACACTTCATCAGAGACCAAATACTATACGCCCAAGCACTATTCGAGCTCCCAATTGTTGTGAATATTGTAAACAAAAGGGACATAGATGGAATTCTTGCCAGGGAATTCCAACACCGTCAGCTAAAAGAGCGTTTCTCATAGAATCAAACAGATGCCTGAACTGTGGTTCGGACACGCACCGTGTCGCATCATGTTTGAGCGGCAACTGCCGCAACTGTCAGGGCAAGCACCATACCGCAACTTGCACCAAAACAGGACATCCCGTAGACAAGCACCACACCGCGGCTTGCACCAAAACAGGACATCCACGAGCCAAGGATACCAATAGAGGAGAAACGCAACATCAGACGCGTGGAAATAAAGAGGCATCAGCGGACACTCCGAAACGTAAACCGACGAGGCTGTCCAAGCAATTGGCGGTCACAGCAGAAGCAGAACACCCAACTGAGATGCAGCAGGATACAATAGTACTGCAAACCTACAGACAGCAACGGGACAACACAACTCCACGGAACAAGGTTGTTCTCCTAGTGGGTTCCGCACAAGTTCTTGATTCCCAGAATAGGATCCACGAAGCAATCGTACTTCTGGACACTGGATCAGAACTGTCATTCATCAGTAATGAATTTGCGGACGATTTGGAATTACCCATAATCGACAATACGACACTCGTCATTAGCACATTTAGCTCGCAGTCGCCTGCATCAAAGGAATATGGCATAACTACACTGCAGCTGTGTGATATTGAAGGTCGCCAACATGACCTACGACTATATAGGAGCGAATACATTACGGGTGCGATTGAGCAAGCAGACCTCGGTCAAGAAGATCTTAACTTCATCGCCCAACATGGCATTGCGTTATCCATGCAAAGGAGAATGTCTGCACTACAACCACAGATCCTGTTAGGATGTGACTACCTGTGGAATTTTATGTTGCCCATAGGGAGATTAATCCTCCCGTCCGGTCTCCAGCTGATACCAACAAAGTTGGGGTATATAGTCAGCGGTTGTCAATCAGAAGTGACAACGGAACCGGCAAGAGCCCTCACGATCACTACTTCCAATGAGGAGAAGGAAACATGGGATCGATATTGGGCACTAGAATCTTCGGGCACAAATGAGTTCACAGGATCCACTCGATCAGAAGTGCAGCAGACCCATGACAAGGTCTTGAAAGAATTTCGTAACAGCATACAACGTAGAGACGACGGTTACTACGTTAGATTGCCATGGAAAGAACACTACGCTTCACTCCCGGACAACAAGTCCATCGCAATGAAACGACTTCACAAGGTTCTAGAAATGCTCTCACACGACAAACCAATGTTGGAGCAGTACGACCGCATATTCAAGGACCAACTTGAAAAAGGCATCATTGAAGAAGTTTCGCAAGATAATTCTACTGAAAGGATGGTAATTCACTATCTTCCACACCAAGCGGTAATAACCCCCGCCAAGGAAACTACCAAGATGCGGATCGTATTTGACGCATCAGCGCACTACAAGGACAAACCGTGTTTGAACGATGTCCTTCATCAAGGACCTCTTATACTCCCAGATATGGTGTCCATTCTGCTACGATTTCGTGCACATAAGATAGCAATTATCTCCGACGTCGAAAAGGCGTTTTTACAAGTACGCCTACAGGAGATCGACCGAGACGCTACGCGCTGTATGTGGGTGAGAGACATAGGACGTCCCCCCACACCCGAGAACATCGTGGTGTATCGTTTCACCAGAGTCACCTTTGGTCTAAATACATCACCCTTCCTCTTGGCGTCCACGATCGAATTTCATTTGGACAATACGACCTCAGGAAGCAGTATGGGCCAAGAAATCAAGGAGAATCTCTACGTTGACAACCTAATCATAGGAGCAGAGTCAAAACAGGAGGCACTAGACAAGTATTACATCGCGAAGGACATCTTTACAGGACTCAATATGAACCTAAGAGAGTTCTTATCAAATGATGAAGACTTCAACAAGACGATAGCGGACGACGACCGATCAAAAACAAGTTGTCGAAAAGTATTGGGAGTCAGCTGGAATTCAAGCAAGGACACAATCGTCCTCCGCGGCACGATGAGCACGACAAGCATCGTGACCAAACGCACTGTGACGATGCAGCTTGCATCTGTCTACGATCCTCTTGGATTACTGGTCCCTGTACTTCTACCGGCTAAAGTGTTTCTTCAGGCACTGTGGAAAGACGAATACAGTTGGAACACACCGTTGTCACCACACCTACGAGAACAGTGGCTAATCATATCGACTGGGATATCTACTTTCTATAAGGAACTACAGCGACAGGCAGTAGATCGTGATCAGCCTTCCACTATGTTCGTCTTTACTGATGCTAGCCAATTCGCTATGGCAGCATGTGTGTATATCGGTACATCTTCGTCAACCAATCTAATTATGGCAAAGTCGAAACTCCCAGCCTTGAAGACAGCTATTACAATTCCGAAGATGGAGATGAATGCCCTAACGCTTGGCGCACGTCTGGCACACTATGTTCACTCATCGTTGAACAAGATACAGGAAATCCAGCAAATTCTGTTCTTCACAGACTCCGAGATTGTGCTAGGATGGATTAAAGCTCCACCTGACCGACAAGCTGTAGGAGTCCTAGCATCGAATCGCCTCAAGGAAATTAGGAGAATAGTGAAGGATTTGGAATCAAAAGGAGCTAACTGCTTATTTGGACATATACCAACGAATGAGAATCCCGCAGACTACGGCACACGCGGATTCAATTCCGGATCGTGTGAACCTCAACTATGGTGGAACGGACCGAAGATCATTCGGAATGGCACTATTGCAACGGAAGAATTCAAGCAAATGTTCGCAGTCACAACACAAGACGAGGAAGAAAATGACGAGATCACATTCAATGTGGCCGTGACCTCGTTGTCTACAAAACGAGAGAAAACTCTCGATGCGACCACTGCTTTCGACCTATCCCGCTTCCATAGCCTCTACAAAGCCCAGAGAGTGGTAGCATATGTGTTTCGACTTCTAAGAAGAATGCTACACAACTTCCCACCAGCTCGGAAGGAAGCAATTTTCTCCTCCATTCCGGCACTAAGATGTGCATGTTCGAGAAACGAACTCTCAAGCTTAGAGCTGCAAGAAGACAAGAAGGCCATTATTCGCGATCATCAACGAGTATTTGTTGACGAGCATCGCGTCAAGTCACAAAAGGACCTTAACATTCAGCAGGACGACGAAGGAATCTTACGCTGTTGCGGTCGTCTCAAACACGCAGATATAGCTGCATCTGCAAGAACACCGATATTCATCGCACCAAAAACGGCATTGGCTCAGCTCATCATTTGGGAAACTCACAACCAGTATCACAAAGGAGTAGCTCACACAATGTCTTCAGTACGAGAGATATACTGGATACCAAAACTGAGACAACAAGTGTCGCAGCTGCTCAGGAAATGCCTTCCATGTCAAAAATTTAACAACCTACCCTACCGCTATCCGGAGATGGAAAGCCTGCCCGAACGACGAGTACAACGAGCACGACCATTCGAACATATAGGATTAGACTACTTTGGTCCACTTACAATTCAGAATACTACAGCGCAGTCGGACAAGGCCTACGGCTGCATCCTCACATGCGCCACAACTCGACTCGTTCATTTGGAACTAGTTGAAGACATGACCACGGAGAAATTTTTGAATGCACTACGAAGGTTTTTCGCAAGGAGAGGCACACCGAAGACCATTACCTGCGACAATGCGCCCATATTTCTACTAGGAGAAAAGATATTACACGAGGCGATAAAGCAGATGATGGAACACTCAGACGCGACCGACGCGATTGCAAGAAGAGAGATTGCATGGATCCATATCACCCCTTATGCACCGTGGCAGGGTGGATTCTACGAGAGGCTGATACGGTCCATAAAACAATCCCTATACAAGACGCTGGGTCGAGCAAAGTGTCATTCGATGTCCTACGAACGATGCTTGCAGAAATTGAAGCAGTGCTGAACTCAAGACCACTCACACATCAAGAGGAAAATTGGGATCAACAACCCATCATTCGCCCAATAGACTTTATCCAGAGGGATATCATCCTAAACTATCCGTTAAACTACGTTGGTGCGACTTCAGACGACCCTACATACCATACTCCAGAAGAAGCACAACAACTCGCGACTCAACTCCAAGTGGAGAACGCCTTAAAGTCTTCCTTTAAACTAACCGAGGATTTCTGGCACATCTGGAGTACGCAATATCTGACGAGTCTTCGAGAGCACCACAGACGGAATATGGATGCGAAAAGAGGTACCACAACAACTCCACAAGAAGGGGCCGTTGTTCTACTCTGCGATCCAGACCAACCAAGGAATGCCTGGAGCATTGGTCGAATTACAAACATGGACCAAAACCGGGCAAAAACGATTTGCGAAGTCATAATAGAGCTACCCAGTAAAAGGAAAGTTCGACGTCCAATCAATCGCGTAATTCCGCTGGAAATTGGTTCAACATCGATGGATAGAGTTCAAGACGACAGCGAGCCAGAATCAACTACTTCGGCTACTCCACCTGCAGCTAAGTCACCTGCCACAGCAATGCCCTCTGCTATTCCGTACAATCTTCGCAAACGGAAGCAACACACTTATGCAGAAGACTACGAGACCAACGCCAACGGAAGTCCGGCAAACACCACGCACCTGAATCTGGTCCGCAATATGACATGGATTTTGACACTTCTCCTACTCCTAACCCCCTTCCCCGTTACCAGTTCCGACCCACCCCAAAGTCACCAACTGCTGTGCGTGGAAGGTGGCGCACAACTCACCCAAACCGTCAATACCAATTCGTACGATGTTTGCACGGAGGACTACTGCGTCTTCTTTCCAACACCTCGAGCGGTTGAAGTCGTCAAATTCCCTCCCCAAGCAACTCTACACGACTACACGGTGAAGTGGAAAATAACGAACGGACAACAAATCGACATCATAGAGACTACCTGCAAATCATCGCCTTTCTGCCCGAGTATTGACTGCACATTTTGCGTGGCCAACATCGCCAACCCAGAATGTTGGCCAAGAGCAGCAATCATCGGATTTGGATTGGCACTATACGTCACTCTTCTAATATGCTACGTCTTCTTCGCTGTTCCCATCGTACATGGAACACCAATGGTCAACTTCGCAAGGCTTGTGGGACTATTCGCCATATTAATTGCGAAGACAATGGTTACTCTCGTCACGCGCCTTTACAACGCACTCCTGCATATCTTTGCACGAGCAAGGCACCGGCGACGACGACGAATTTGGTCAGAGTTAGCGATTTTCGTAACACTGGCAACAACATCGATGGGATGCCAAGAAGTCAGCATACTTCATCAGCAAATGGAATCATGCACTCAATCAAAAATTGGCACGACTTGCTCAGTCGATACCACGAACGTCGTGAAAATCAATCCCTTCAAGAGGGAAGCATGTCTTCGCTTGATGTCAAACGACTCTACCGTAACAGAGATTCGACTACTTTGGAAAACTCTTTAACTGATTTGCGAAAAGGATACCATTTTGTACACACGAAGTACAACATACAAACTACTGGATAGCAAGATATGCCCACACGCTGGATCATGCACTAGGGATAAATGCAGT
The DNA here is from genome assembly GCA_947396885.1 of Heligmosomoides polygyrus polygyrus. Taxonomy (NCBI): domain Eukaryota; kingdom Metazoa; phylum Nematoda; class Chromadorea; order Rhabditida; family Heligmosomidae; genus Heligmosomoides; species Heligmosomoides polygyrus. Next base: position 57,374,302 of record OX377206.1, read on the forward strand.
TCGGTCAATCGATCAACACTACTACCGGAACTACAGAACGCGAATCACTTCCCAGGAGTTACTGGATGTGTAGAAAGCTGTGGTGGACCAGGATGTGACTGCTTCTATCCTAGCTCAGGATGTTTGTTTTACCGAATCTACTTGGTCCCGGACAACGACGACATCTATGAGTTTTACAAGTGCACAAGATGGAAAGAGAACGCGCAACTTCTCGTAACTATTGCCAGCAACAGGGCTAACTCGAAGACCTTCCTCATTCAAGCCCTACCTAACCAACCGGAAAGCATTTCGTGGCTAACGATCACTTTATCGTCAGTGGGATTACCGCCCACTCCCGTCCTAGCCAACACCTTCATTACGGATGGAAATCAGACCGCCTTCGCTCCATCGCATTACAACCCACCGTTGGTATGCAGCACAAGTCAAGATGCTCAAAATTTGACTTGCGAAGTCATAGAAGACTGCATATGCACGCCAGCAGAAGTGAAGATGAAATGTCACTGCAAAAACGTCAACCTAAGATCCTACATTCGCACTACCGATTCCAGACTACCGCTACTCCGTCCAAATGTGGAATTAAGGACGATTCAGAATCGCTTAGTCGCCAGAATTCCGCAGCTGCCGACCGCTGAAATCATCCTACGAATCCGAGGGACGTTTCAAACTTCAGCAGTGGTTTCGGACGCCATTTGCACGATTGAGAACACTCACTGTCAAGGATGTTATAATTGTGCAAAAGGTGCACTAGCAGAAGTCAACTGTAAGTCTTCATCACCGAAAGAAGAAGCTGAGATCAGATGCGAAGAGAACTCCTTCACAATACCCTGCACCTCAAATGGAACATCTTCGAAAATTCGTCTTTTCGCGGACAAAGCACGATTCCACGCGAAATGCACAGTTCAGTGCGGGAAAACGCACACAAACTTCGAAATAACTGGAATACTTCACTACACTGGAAGCATCGACTTGGCACTTCGACGAATAATCAATGGAGAAAGCGAAATCTTCTCGGAAATCAATATTCCAGACTTTGGACACATGATCGATGTCTTCTTTCAATGGACTGCAACACTATGGTTAACAATAGCAGCTGTAGCTGCAACGTTGCTGCTCACTTACTCCTGTGTCAGCGGCACAATACTCTCTTCACTAATCCGACTAATTTTCCGCCTACTACTAACAGTTGCATGCCTAACCGTTCGCTTCTGCACGATAGTGACATGCATACCAGTAAGGCTGTTTTTTCGTCTTCGACAGAACCATTACTCCCACCACTCAAAACTGGAGGAGAAGCAACTATAACCGCACTATGAGCAACACAACCGCACCATCCAACTACTCTGCCAGCTTACAGCACGACTATCAACTCACTCCATTCGCATTCTCGGACTTACTTCATGGAATCCCTTTCAGAATGGATTCCTCCGACGACTTGGAAAGACGCCTTCAACGAGAGCTCAAACAAAAACTCCGATTTTTGGAACATGCGCCGGCTCGACCATCAGAAGCCATGGTTCAACAAAGGTTGAAAGAATCTGGGAACAAATGCTTTGAGGCGACAGAGATCATGGAGAAAGCACAAAGGGAATTTGTCAATCTCATGACGAGCCACGACGAGTTTCTCAAAGCAAGAGGGGGAGCCCTTCACTTCTATGTGAAGCTCAAGACACTGCACTATGAACACCAACAGCATAGGAGCGACATAGTGAGAAACGTTGAGAACTTCGCAATGGCGCACGAGTGGTACGAGCTTCTAGTTGCAGCACATGAAACAGACGAGCTGGCACGACTGGGATTCTTAGGCGAACTCAATCGAGAAATCTTCTACAAACCTACTCAGCCAGGACATCCGAAATATCCCGAGATTCTGGAAATACACAGGAACTATGAAAGGAGCAACGTATCCAGAATGGTTCGGTTCCAGTTGATCCAGATTGACGCACTCTTGGAGGAAGAGAGATCAGCAAAGGAAGAGGCAAAATCCCATTCGAAGCTTACGAGAAGGCTAGAGGATGAGGTGCTGACCGATCTACGGCTTGCTATGGAGAACTTGCAACTCGAGGTGCGAGAGGAGATTCAAGAGGTCAAACGTCGCATGGAGAACTTGGAGAATGCCTACAAAAAGCACACGAACTACATCCTAGAGAACCTGAACGACAAGAACGAAAGGATCTTGCACAACATTGAGGAACTCCATGAACGATTCAACGAGATGAGCCTCGAGGATACGCCAAGAAACCGTAATCGACCACTACCAACTCAGCAGCCCACGAACAACCCAAGGAACGCACGAGCAGGCTCCAAGAGAAAGCAACCTGATGAAGACCCCGAGGAGCTCAAGCACGAGTACGAGAAGAAATTAAGGCAGTGCGAAGAAGAACTGCACGAGGTCGACCGATACCTGAACGAGAATATCATGCGCGAACGACACTATGGCGACAGACGGATGAAGGATAGCGAGTACCATTTGATGTGTGTGTACTGCCTAGAAAAGGGAACACACTATTCAGACGCGTGCCCTAAATACCGCACGATTGAGGAACGAACTGATGTCCTCATTGATGAGGATCGATGCCGAGCGTGCCTACAACAACATGAGGGAGAGAAATGTAAAAAGAAGGTTAAGTGTTTCTATTGCAACTACGGCAAACCGGAGTCTCAACACGAGTACTCTGATCATCATGCTAGCATCTGTCCTAAGCCTGAACAGTTTACTAACGCACAACAGCATCGAATAAGGGTCAAGGAAGAATACGACCACTACCGCCAACTTCTAACTGAACTGGAAACAAGGAGGTGCCTACCATCATCGTCATCGACGACAGGCCGTGAGACAGTGCGAGGAGGACGTCAATTCGACAGCATGGCTCCAGGACCGTCAAGGAACATCTGATTCATTTAGGTTAGGCCGGAGTATACTGAATTACTTCAGTATCTCTCAATTACACGATAACTCTAATACTGTTCATTTCTCTCAAGAATGTGCTCTGTTCTTTGAAGCCGTGAAGTTACGGTAGTTCTGTTCTCACCGTTATCTGATGAGCCGCTCCGCGGCGGAGAAGTTTCCACCGTTATCTGATATAGCTGCCCTGCGGCAGCGCAGTTTCGCACCGTTATCAGATATGACTCAGGCTCCGCCTCGCCGCATTCCTGCGGGACTAGCGTATAAAAGGCGCGAGCTGTAACTGTGAGCCAGTTCTTCCTGTTCTCGTCCTCTAGTTATTCTTCCTCTTCTCGTCTTCTAGTTATATGGTTACATTAATTCCCTAGGCACACTACAAATACACTATAAGCTATCATCCTCCTCCGCACTGCACAATAAGAAGTAAATAAGGACAAGACGTCATATTATTATTATTAAGGTAGCCTTTGATTATTGTTGTATTTATTGGTGTATTTCGTTATTTCGTTATTGTTGGTATATTTGTATGTAAATAAAGTTTAATTACCCAAGTTTGAGGTCGAATATCGAAGTCCCGCGTGGCACGGTATTTATATCGCGACTACAGTATCGACTTATCGTTTAACGACTATACTCACATATTCGACTTCAGTACAATCCATTTTTTCGATTTCAGTCAATCACTGCGGGAAAAGGCGATGAGCTGACGGCGAACAAATGCATATACTAACAGAACACTTAAGGTACTTTACAACGAATTGCTCACAGCTCTCCAGCTCCCTACCCTGCCTTAGTTACAGCTGCCGTTTTAGAGCGGCGGACGGCAACAGTGAAGATTATTCGGCCCTTACTCCTTCCGGTTTTAAGTTCACGGCACTCGCAATGACACTCTTCTGTTCAGCTCGATGAGCTCTATCGAACAGTATCAATCCCGACCAATTTTGGTGACATCGATTTTTGCATCGGGGTGAGGCCGCAGCGGAGGGCCGATGACGTCACCGAAAGCCAATATTTTGGAATCTGACCAAGTTGGACACCATTCGATAGCGCTTTTGATGGTTAATGGAACGTTTTTACGTAGAGTGGCGAGAACTGTGATGTGATCGATTAAGAGCGAGGAGAACATGACCATTTTTGTGCTAAATTGTGCGCGCGCCGTCTTCTGAGCGCGATAGCTCTGTAAAGTGTGAACCTTTCCGGTTGCAGCTTGTGGGTTTTGTAGGCAGCTAGATGTTCTAATAGTGTGCCGAAAGACAGTAATGTAGCTTAGGATAGGACAAAGTTACAGCGCTGCGAATATGCAGGTTAGCTTTGTGTGACACGATTTTTTCCAAATTCAGTCGACCGCTGCGGGAAGACGCGGAGAGCTAACGTCTTACAAATGCGAACGGGAGCAGAGCGCTCACGGTTCTTTACGAAGGCTTGCTCACAACTCCCTAGCTTATTAAATTGCCTTAGTACCAGCTGCCGTTTTAGAGCGGCGGAGGCAACAGTGAAGCTTCTTCCGCCCTTAATCCTTACGGTTTTGAGTTTTTGGCACTCGCAATAACACCGCCCCTTGTCGTCCGCTGCTCTAAAACGGCAGCTGTAACAAAGGCAGGTTAGGCAGCTGGAGAGCTGGGAGCAATTCGTTGTAAAGTACCTTAAGTGTTCTGTTAGTATGTGCATTTGTTGGCCGTCAGCTCATCGCCCCTTCCCGCAATGATTGATTGAAATCGAAAAAAATTGGTTGTACAAGCCTCACCTGCATCTTTGCACCACCGTAACTTTGTCCGTTCTCAGGCTACATTGCAGTGCTTTGACCATGTGCTAGAGCTTCTTACTGGCTACAAAATTCACAAGCTGCAGTCGGAAGGGTTCACACTTGACAGAGTAATCGCGCTCCAAACACGCCAGCGTGTGAAATTTGCGAGCCTTCGCGCTCACTCGATTGATAGGTTCGACTCTATATGGATTGTTCCCAGTGCACTCCAGGTGCAAGCTGGACACTCCTAGAGCAATGCCTGAGTAGGGCGGCTATGGATTTCTGATAAAACTCAAACTCTGAATCGACAAGCTTTCGCGCCCACTCGATTGGTAGGTTCGATTCTATATGCATTGCTCACGGCGCACTCCAGATGCAGGCTGAACAGTCCTAGAGCAATGCCTGAGCAGCGCGGCTAGAGATTTCTAATAAAACCTCCTAAAAGCGCACTCTACAAGCTGTTGCGCCCACTCAATTGATAGGTTCGATTCTATATGCATTGTTCATGGCGCACTCCAGGTGCAAGTTGGACAGTTCTAGAGCAGCTCCTGAGAAGGGCGGCTAGGGATTGATAATAAAGCTCCTCAAACTCTCAATCTACAAGCTGTTGCGCCCATTTGATTGATAGCTTCGATTCTATATGCATTGCTCACGGCGCACTCCAGATGCAAGCTGGACAGTCCTAGAGCAGCTCCTGAGAAGGGCGGCTAGGGATTTATAATAAAGCTCCTCAAACTCTCAATCTACAAGCTGTTGAGCCCACTCAATTGATAGGTTCGATTCCATATGCATTGTTCACGGCGCACTCCAGATGCAAGCTGGACAGTCCTAGAGCAGCTCCTGAGTAAAGCGGCCAGGGATTTCTAATAAAACTCCTCAAACTCTCAATCTACAAGCTTTCGCGCCCACTAGATTGATAGGTTCGATTCTATATGCATTGTTCACGGCGCACTCCAGGTGCAAGCTGGACAGTCCTAGAGCAGCTCCTGAGTAAGGCGGCCAGGGATTTCTAATAAAACTCCTCAAACTCTCAATCTACAAGCTTTCGCGCCCATTCGATTGATAGGTTCGATTCTATATGCATTGTTCACGGCGCACTCCAGATGCAAGCTGGACAGTCCTAGAGCAGCTCCTGAGTAAGGCGGCCAGGGATTTCTAATAAAACTCCTCAAACTCTCAATCTACAAGCTGTTGAGCCCACTCAATTGATAGGTTCGATTCTATATGCATTGTTCACGGCGCACTCCAGATGCAAGCTGGACAGTCCTAGAGCAGCTCCTGAGAAGGGCGGCTAGGGATTTATAATAAAGCTCCTCAAACTCTCAATCTACAAGCTGTTGCGCCCACTCAATTGATAGGTTCGATTCTATATGCATTGTTTACGGCGCATTCAAGGTGCAAGCTGGAAACTCCTAGAGCAGCTCCTGAGTCTAATAAAACAGCTCAAACTCTCAATCTACAAGCTGTTGCGCCCACTCAATTGATAGGTTCGATTCTATATGCATTGTTCACGGCGCACTCCAGATGCAAGCTGGGCAGTCCTAGAGCAGCTCCTGAGAAGGGCGGCTAGGGATTTATAATAAAGCTCCTCAAACTCTCAATCTACAAGCTGTTGAGCCCACTCAATTGATAGGTTCGATTCTATATGCATTGTTCACGGCGCACTCCAGATGCAAACTGGACAGTCCTAGAGCAGCTCCTGAGAAGGGCGGCTAGGGATTTATAATAAAGCTCCTCAAACTCTCAATCTACAAGCTGTTGCGCCCACTCAATTGATAGGTTCGATTCTATATGCATTGTTTACGGCGCATTCAAGGTGCAAGCTGGAAACTCCTAGAGCAGCTCCTGAGTCTAATAAAACAGCTCAAACTCTCAATCTACAAGCTTTCGCGCCCACTAGATTGATAGGTTCGATTCCATATGCATTGTTCACGGCGCACTCCAGGTGCAAGCTGGACAGTCCTAGAGCAGCTCCTGAGTAAGGCGGCCAGGGATTTCTAATAAAACTCCTCAAACTCTCAATCTACAAGCTTTCGCGCCCATTCGATTGATAGGTTCGATTCTATATGCATTGTTCACGGCGCACTCCAGATGCAAGCTGGACAGTCCTAGAGCAGCTCCTGAGAAGGGCGGCTAAGGATTTCTGATAAAACTTCCTAAACGCACACTCTACAAGCTGTTGCGCCCACTCGATTGATAGGTTCGATTCTATATGTATCCTTCACGGCGCACTCCAGATGCAAGCTGGACAGTCCTAGAGCAGCTCCTGAGTAAGGCGGCCAGGGATTTCTAATAAAACTCCTCAAACTCTCAATCTACAAGCTGTTGCGCCCACTCAATTGATAGGTTCGATTCTATATGCATTGTTCACGGCGCACTCCAGATGCAAGCTGGACAGTCCTAGAGCAGCTCCTGAGAAGGGCGGCTAAGGATTTCTGATAAAACTTCCTAAACGCACACTCTACAAGCTGTTGCGCCCACTCGATTGATAGGTTCGATTCTATATGTATCCTTCACGGCGCACTCCAGATGCAAGCTGGACAGTCCTAGAGCAGCTCCTGAGTAAGGCGGCCAGGGATTTCTAATAAAACTCCTCAAACTCTCAATCTACAAGCTGTTGCGCCCACTCAATTGATAGGTTCGATTCTATATGCATTGTTTACGGCGCATTCCTGGTGCAAGCTGGACACTCCTAGAGCAGCTCCTGAGTCTAATAAAACTCCTCAAACTCTCAATCTACAAGCTTTCGCGCCCATTCGATTGATAGGTTCGATTCTATATGCATTGTTCACGGCGCACTCCAGGTGCAAGCTGGACAGTCCTAGAGCAGCTCCTGAGTAAGGCGGCCAGGGATTTCTAATAAAACTCCTCAAACTCTCAATCTACAAGCTTTCGCGCCCATTCGATTGATAGGTTCGATTCTATATGCATTGTTCACGGCGCACTCCAGATGCAAGCTGGACAGTCCTAGAGCAGCTCCTGAGTAAGGCGGCCAGGGATTTCTAATAAAACTCCTCAAACTCTCAATCTACAAGCTTTCGCGCCCATTCGATTGATAGGTTCGATTCTATATGCATTGTTCACGGCGCACTCCAGATGCAAGCTGGACAGTCCTAGAGCAGCTCCTGAGTAAGGCGTCCAGGGATTTCTAATAAAACTCCTCAAACTCTCAATCTACAAGCTGTTGCGCCCACTCAATTGATAGGTTCGATTCTATATGCATTGTTCACGGCGCCCTAGAGCAATGCCTGAGTAAGGCGGCCAGGGATCATACTATATAATAATCCGCTAAGCGATGAGTCACACTATCGATCGACACGATGAGTCATAAAATAGGGTAAATTACGGGAGTTACGGGGCACAAATTCACGTGCAGGCGACAGGCTTTAGTGACAGGCCTACGAACGTTTTGCTGTTCTGGCCTACGAACGACGTTTCATAGCTGTCATGAATGACATATTCACGATTACTCATCAATGTGCACGGGGCGCCTGCAACGTGAGGTGTGCATTTACAAGGAAAGGGTCTGAAGCGTATGTCTGAACGGGAGGAGCGAGTCATATAAGGAGAATCCCCTCCCCTCAAATAGTATAAAAATGTGCTTATTTTTTGCCGAGTCGTTAAACCTAAGGAGTAGGGGGTCCTTGAAGTCACAATGGAATACGGCGCATCACGAGTCTTGGGGGGGGGGATCTTGCACGCCCTCTACCGGTAAGCGGCTCGGAGCGCAGTGGAAATGGGGTTGCTTCATGCGAGGAAGGTCGAGGGTTGAGTCCTCTGCGCTGCTGCTTTTTTTGCATTTCAACTGACTGGTTGAGGATTCTGACGTCTATACCATTTTCAGATGTTTTTATGCCTAATTTTCTAGCTGAATACTGTGGTATTCAACATAATGATGCAGAAATGTTCAACATCAGTAATACAGGTACAAGGTGCATGAAGCACAATACGAGCAGCGTATAAAGGCTACAGGCTCCCCACAGTCTGTCTCCATAAATGGGCCAATGACCTCGGGAAAAGCCATCTTGCTCGGATTTTCAAAAGAGACCAGGATGTGACGTCGGAGGTGGTTCTTGTGAGAAACGCGGTACGTGGATCCCGCAAATTAACCTAAACGGCATCGATACACTTTTTCCCTCATCTTTGCCTGTCACCCGGAAATCGGAGATCTGCTGAAGATTTTCTAAAACCTAACATCAACGATGTCTGAATATGCTCGAGTGGTGATTCACCTGCTCGCGCTGAAGTGTGGCCCATCTTTAGACAAGGAACCTTCGAGGGAAGAAATCGAGCTGGCCGGACGGACGGCTAGCATACTAAAGGACATCGAAGCACATCAACTTGAAGTTGACGAAGACGTTGTCGTTAAAAATCCGGTCAGTAATAAACAACCGCAACAAACAACAGTCGCAAGAAAGGTACTCTCCAGAGCGTACAGCTAGAAAATGCGTAGGAAACGTCTGAAAATGGTATAGACGTCAGGAATCCCCAAATCTCAACCAGACAGTTGAATGCAAAAATGCAGCAGCGCACAAGAACCAAACCCCCGACCTTCCTCATATGAAGCAATCCAACTTCCACTGCGCTCCGAACCGCTCGCCGGCAGAGGCATCGCGGGCGTACAAGAGTCCCAAACTCGTGATGCACCGAATTCCGCTGTGACTTCAAGGACCCCCTACTGCTTGGGTTTAACGACTTGGCAAAAAATAAACACATTTTTGTATTAGTTGATGGGTGAGGATTCTCCCTATATGACTCGCTCCCCCTGTTCAGACATACGCTTCAGACCCCCTTGTTAGGGCGTGCCGAGCCTCACAGTGCCGCCAACTAGCATTTGTCTCCGCCCAATTTGGTCAGTATAAAATACCTCCTGTATAAAAGGACGCCGACGGCAGATTTTGGCAGTTCCGTTTGGCCTGCATGCAGTCTACTTCCCTGCGATCTTCCTTCTCCCAGCTCCGGTCCCCGTCTTCCCCTGCACTTCTCTTCAACTACTATGACACAATAGCCTCAATTACCAATAACCTCTCTTCACAAGGACAACTGCGGACCACCATCTCCCCCCTCTCTCCAATCGTTCTTTCTCATGTTCATCCACTGTCAACATCCACTGAACTGCCTATTTCTATGCCGTGGTAATGTTATTACACAATAAAAATATATAACGCTCTTTTCACACAGCCTAAACACAATACATCCACCAACCTCGAGCATTAGAGACTAACGTCTAGACAAGAGCTCTCGAGATGATGCTACGTCGTCGGCCGCTCGCAAAGCTCGGCGAGTGTGGAAAGTATGCGAGGTCCCTGATGCGAGGACGGCATCGGGGGCAACTGAGCTAGTCCGAAAGTCCCGCAACGTAGGCATGACCCCGGTAGCAACGCTGAATGTGGTTACGTTGACGGGCCGCTCGTGTGGGTTGGTAGAAGCACTGGAGCGAAGAAAATAGATTTCTGTGCGGAGCAGGGGATGAGATGGTCCTACTGCAAGTCGAGGGACATTCGCCGCGGCTTCAACATCGTTCTTTGCGGCAGTCCTAGGACCAACAATGGTGTCAGTATGGTCGTCTCCGCACGTTTCCTTGACGTGACTGCAGGCGTAGAACGTTTCGGTGGCTGCTTGATGAAGATTGTTGTCGCCGTAGAAGAGCGACGATGTCATTTTTTCTGCGTATGCTCTACAGAGGGGCTGTTCCGAGCAAGCCGAGGACGAGTTCTGGCCCCTGCTTGATGAGAAGACAGCGGAGATACCGTCACAAGATATAGTTGTTGTGGCAGGTGACCTTGATGGGCAAGTCGGGCACAAACAGGCAAAGCTTATTATTTCCATGCAGAATCTCGACCAGTTTCTCACCTTTGCGCAAGCAAGATGCTTCAGAAATACCGCGACGACAAAATTTTTTCGGGTATTGAGTCCCCGCGTTGCCCGCTTCTAGTTGTCACAGGCAGATAACAGATAGAGCGCCCTTGTGGACGGACCATCATCCCATGTGCTTGCCGGGCAGGTGGGTTACACTCACCTAATTACTGCTCGTGCGATTGCAACTCGTTGTTTCTGACCGCCTGACAATTGTAGACCCCTAAAAATTGTCAATTGTGGAACAAATTAGCACGAACTACATAAGTGCGCATGACAGAAGGATCAACTCACCGATCTCCTACTCGCGTCTGCATTCCTTCCGGCAAAGAACTGATAAACTGCCATGCTCCAACTTTTCTGGCGGCATCGTTGATTTCCTGCTGAAATTTTGAAAATGCAGAGTAACACCCAGCTAGTACTTTACCCAAAGACCTGTGTTGCATCAAGCCGGCCGTAACGAATGTTATCGCTGATAGTGCCGTCGAAGAGAACAGGTTCCTGTGAAACCAGTGAGCACATGCCGCGCAGTTCATCGGGACAGAGCTTCCTCAGGTTATCACCATCAAGCAGGATCTGAGCAATAGCATCGAATGAACACATGAGAGATGGCAGATTACAGAGGTAATCCGTACTTTTGATGTGATTGTTGATGGCTTCCTCGACCGGAAAAGCACATAACTTGTTGTTCACTTTGACAAATTTTTTAAAGCAAAAAAGACGACCTACTTGTAAAATCTTCCCACTTCGATTTTTACAATAAGAGATTAGCATATAATTATTTGGTGCATAATGTATTTATGTTCAATAAAAGAGGTACTTAAAAATTAAAACAAAACCTGAAGAATGAGAATGTGCTCAAGGAGAATGTGAAATCGTTATAATTCATTTAAGACAAGGTTAGTTTTTAACGCGGAATGGCACAAGCCTCCGCATCGTTCAGCGCCTCATAGCGGCGTGGCTATGGGGATCGAACTGCAATGTATAGCGGAGGAATTAAATCTCCAGCGGGGTCTAGAAATCTGAGAAGGAAATCGACAGACCTTCGGAAGCCGAGCGAAATCCAAACTACATACAAGTGCTCGGACACAAGTGCCTAACGGCGTGTCTCGCACTTGCGCGCTTCGCGCGACCTAGTAACATCGCTAACCTACTGAAAGGCCTTGGGTATACTCCCGTTTCGCGCGGCGGCATGAAGCCGTTCTTCACATCCCTAAGTTTATCATGGGAATTCTCTCGGGCAACGTCACTGGCCGGTTTGTGATGCTCAGATTGCTCTGCAACCGTTCTAATGTTCAACAGCACTTGTTCAGAGGCCGGGTTGATGAACGCGGCCGGAGGTAAACCCTACCCCCATTTACCTCGACGGCCACTTAAACCCTTGCTTTGGCAGTCGTGAATCAGAAACGGGGGTAAGTTCAGGGAAAGTGGCGGGTAAGTAGGGAGTGAGGGTAAATCTTGCACTTACCCGCAGGTAAGTCGTTCATGAGTCCGGCCCCAGGACACAGTTGACATGTCCTCCTAATCTAGATGCTGGCTTCGTAACGTCGGTGACATTTCTCTTGAATATAGACACTCGCTGCACGACATCGGCTTACTGATCCCCTTATTGTCTCCACCATCCGGATACCACCTCCTGGCTCTCTTCCTTATCATCCCTATTGACCCCTGGTCCTTAGGTGCCCCTTATTGCCCTTCCATTCCCTGACACGTCTTCTGAATGCGGACGCTCAGCAACGCAACCCGCAGTTGCCGTTGTGACAAGCAGGAGGAGGCTGCACTTCCTCTGCAGCAGCAGCACCACATGATGAACAGCAAACGTTTTCCGCGCGGGGTACGAGGAGGCGTATCTCGCGCGGGCAAAGTTTTCCGTTCAACATGGGATGCTGCTGAATTCTGAATTCGGACACTCACCGCCGCTGACAGCTTTTCTATTAGGGGAGGGGGGGGCAAAAGTAATAAGACCAATTGAAAAAATATTTATGTCTTTATAACTCAATTACAACTCAACGATGCTGAGGAATGTATTTGCCATTAGGGCAATGGCCTTGCTGCCATCGCAGCCAACTTCCTGATCCCATCCTTCCAGAACTGCTTGGGCCTGGTGTTGATCAACTGCTCGACATGGTTGTCAAGGACTGCTTGGGTTCTTCTGTCCCTTCCGACCAGGAAGTCCTGTAAGCTCAAGACGTAGTGGTAGTCGCATGGAGAGATGTTCGGCGAATACGGTGGGTGAGGGATGTGAACGTAGCCCGGCAGACCAAGCTTATCCGTGGTTACTTGTTCCCGGTGGGGTGCGGCGTTGTCGAAGAGGAGAACCTTCTTGAAGCGCTGCGAATGAATAAGAGCGAGTCGCAAGACCATCTCTTCTGTTTCGTTCACCATGCCCTTGGAGTCCATCGTCGCGCGTTTGGTAAACAGCTTCCACTATACCGGCCCATAGGCGCAGACCCAAAAGCTCTGAAGGTGCTTCTTGCCGTGAACATCTCGCCGAACGAAGATCGGTAACGGGTCACCAGGCCTCACCCAGACTCGCTGCTTGACAGGGTTAAGGTAGAAGACGTACGTCTCATCTTGCGTGAATATTGAGCCAAGGCTGCTCGGGGTTGGGAATTGGGCGAGATTTGCGCGACACAGGTCGACTCGTCAGACTGTGGTTTCGGCATGAGACAGACTGGGATTTTGGCATGCTTCTGGAAAGGGCGGAAGTGGTAACTTATCAGATGGACTTCAGTAAGCAGCATACAAACATACAAATACGACAAGCACGAAACCAGACTCCAGCCACCAGATATGTGAACACGGCATGGGGTGTCTCATTACTTTTGCCCCTCCCCCCTAATAAATCCAGACGCTTGTTGCCTAGCATGGGGGACCCGTTTTCTGAATGCAGAATATCAGAAACGCGCGCAGTTGCCGCTGGGTCGAGCATGAAGAGGCTGCGCAGATGGCAGATTCCTTGTTCCCCGTATGAATTCCCTTACTCTCTTCTTGCTGGTTCCTCGTCCTGGTCCTCCAGGTAACTTCTTCCTTGTAGCTCTCCTGGTCCTCAACCACCTCGTTGTTCCCCTTACACCTCTACCTCCCTAAGTTGTCCTCCCACATTCATGTTACGACGGGGGCGACCGAACGCCCATTGCGCGACATCTGTCACATCTTCTAAATCCGCACGCTTGGTCTCCTCTACTGATCCCTCGTAACGGATCCACTTGCTGGTCCTCCTTACCGCTCCCACTCGCTGGTCACAGCTGGCACCCTTATGCCTCCACCCATTCTGGCGGCCACCTCCTGGCCTTGTTCCCCCTGCTGACTACCCGTTCTGATCCCTCTCCAGGTCCCTCCTTCCTGGTCGCTGTCGGTTCCCCACCTTCGAACTCCCCGTTGTACTCTTAACCCCTTTAATGCTTTTCCCATGCTAATGGCATGGCTTCTGAATCTGGACGCTAAGAAACGCGTGCAGGTGTTGTTGTGTCAAGCAGTAAAAGGCTGCTCCTGCTGTAGCAACATCCCACGTTGAACCGCAAATTTTGCCCGCGCTCTAAATGTTGAAGTGTATCTCACGTAGGTTCCTAACATGCGTGAGATACACCTCATCACTCGATGGACAAACTGTTTGATATATACCATTTTCACGTCGAATTGGACACTCTTCTAAGCTAACCTAAGACTTTTCAAATCAAAGAGAACTCTTCCAAATCAAAGTGAACTTCTTCTACATCAAACTGGAAACTTTCCAAAAATGTTAGAATAATTTTTGTTTAAGGAACATTTTAGTATAACCTTATTTGAAGCTTTAATTTACTTTCCAATAAGAGAACACATGATTTGAAATTCTATAAAAATTTATTATTTAAAAAAAATCAATGAATTAAAGCTTGTTTTAAAGAGCAGGAAAGCGGCCGTTTTATATTGGCAAAACAGAGATTGCGCCATGCTCCATCCGGAACGTCCAGTTTTTAATTCGATTAATAGCAAAATTTTTGTTTGCGTGTAGTTTCACATCTGTAAACGGTGCAGCGCAAGCAGTTGTAAAAAACACACATATCCTGACTTTCTTGCTGCATGTAAGCAGTACTTACACTATCAATCTGATAAACATTTCGACTTTCTTTCCGAGTGCATGGCGCGATCCAGTTTTTAATGCACTACATAACCGCTGCTTTGCTATTTTGCTGTGCTTTCAAACAAAGTTTAATTTATTATTTCTTCTTGAAAAATAAAAATTGTATAGAATTATTACACTCATTCGGGCAGCTGAAGTAAAAAAAATCAAAAAATTCTATTTGGAGAGTTTGTAGTTTAACCTGTAAGAAGCTCGAAGATGTTCAGTTTGATTTCAAAGTTCATAGGCCAGCTTAGAAGAGTGCCCAATTCGACGTGAAAATGCTATGTAGGTGGTGATACCCCGAAGGCCGTTTATACTGGGTATCTTCTTGCCACGACAGCACAGCACCAGCCTCAGCACTCTGCACGCTAGGCTCTGCCACCCTTGACGTTGGACGGTATGACATCCGGTGAAAGGCAGAAAAATCTGAGGCTCCATGTGTATGTAGTGTGTGTGTGTGTTTCCGTCCTTCCGTCCGTCCGCGTCACAACTGGAATGGGGGCACTGCGTCTTGGCAATGCTCAACTATTGATGGCGACCCGAAACATCAGCCCTGGGGGTAATCGAAGTTGCAGAAGCGAATCTTAAGTTCGTTTTAAAGTATCGATCGCCATAAATCGATATTGATCAAATCCTCGATTTTCTGTGGATGTCGTTTAAGCGGTCCGAAATTTCAGCCCTGGGGGTAACCAAGGTCGCTGAACAGGACTCTGAACTTTGTGTTTTAAAGTATCGATCACCATCAATCGATATTGATCTTACTATCCATTTTTGTGGATGTCGTTCATTTTTTCTGCTTCTTTCTAACTTGCCGCAATCGACGGAGATAAAGTGTCCTTAATGCGGAAACGATGACATAAGTTGCAGCTAAAATTGATGATCAGAAGTTACTACTAACTAGGGAAGGGCTTCGACCTCCCATGGGACTTCAAGTTGAGACCAGGATCTGTAGAAAGAGCTCGGAATGCTGATTACGAATATGGTTGTCAAAATTGCAAAATGAAACTCCTGAGCGAGTTATGGCCTGCCGAAAACGGGGGCCTCACCACAAGCTGGCTGTACGGCGGCACCGGGCGCGAGAGTGGTGAGTCATCGGGGCTCCGTAAGAAGAGTCCGCCTGCTGCGACGGTGGCGCAGGCGTAGCGCTCACCCTCGTCGAGTGCGACGTCTTTGGTTCGATTCCCGTTGCTGCTTGTTTTTTTGCAAATCATATTTCATCTTCGAAATGACCTCTTGTCCTGAACTATGGCATGTGTCTGATTAGATCGCCGGGAAAACATACACGTTTGTAAAAATGCTTGAAGGCAAAAACTGCTATGGTGACATTTTTATTTACTATTTTGCACAGATAGATTCTAAATCATATATTGAATAACTAGAGGTGTTTCTAACAACCTTGGTATTCACAGAACAAAGAGAAAAATGTGTGAAGTAAAAAGGTAAGTAGAATGTATGATAAGGAAGAACTAAATGTCGTTGATCTGCTGCTTTTTCTTCATTCACTATGTCCTTTTCACCAGCAAAGGTGGTGTCCATTCTTCTCGCTGAATTTGGGGTGCCAGAGTAGATAAAAATATCACCATAGCAGTTTTTTGCCTTCAAGTATTTTTACAAACGTGTATGGTAGTTTTCCCGGCTATCTAATCACACGTGTCATAGTTTAGGACAAAAGGTCATTTCGAAGATGAAATATGATTTGCAAAAAAACAAGCAGCAACGGGAACCGAACCAAGGACTTCGCATCCGACGAGCGTGAGAGCTACCCCTGCGCCACCGCCGCAGTTGGTGGCTCCCTCTTACGGAGCCCCGATGACTCACCACTCTCGCGCCCGGTGCGCCCTACGGCTCCAGGACCTAACTCCAACGCGACGTCGCGGCGCTGAAACGCGGACGTGCGCTCGGTGACACGTGGTTGGCCGCGGAGCACGAAATGTTCTCAGTGTTTAAGCTCCCAGACCACATTTCTAGCAAGGAACTTAAAATCACACAGAATGTGGTAGGCAACAGTCTGCAGTAGGACAATTGATCCGAGAATGGGTGATAGTGACCTTTTCCGAAGTACAACCATTATCACGGGTAAAAATTGACCGAAGAAGTTGTAGATGGCAAATACTGACGCTAAAAACTATCCACATGACCAGGTTTCCTGTATAAACTGTCGCTGATCGTCCTGTTGAAACCACATTCATATACCATCTCCAAGAAACGTTGAAATAAGGCAATGGCGTGCAGCATGTCCCTGTAGGAAACGTTTCTAGCCGTCGGAAGCATCGGACCGCGACAACTCGTCCAATTTCGCCGCGCACCGTGCGCGGCGCCAGGGGGGTTCGCGCGGCGTTGGAGTTGTGTCTGCCCCCGGCGCCCTACAGCCAGCCTTTGGTGAGGCCCCCGATTTGCCATAAGTCGCTCATGAGTTTCATTTTGCAATTTTGACACAAATATTCGTAATCAGCTTTCCGAGCTCTTTCTAATGATCCTGGTCTCAACTAGAAGTTCCATGGGAGGTCGAAACCCTTCCCTAGTAAGGCGAAGTCGATGAGAAGACTAGGGTACCAAGCTCGCTCGGTCCAGTTGCACCTCTAGCGCGGTGTTAGTGCACACAGCACACTGCATTTGACGGCGCCGTCCAAAAATCGCTCTCCAACTGCTTTTGTCGCTCAGGTTGAGTTAATGGGTGGGTTCTGTTGGATCCGCAGGCAGCCGGTAGACGACGTAGTAGATGACTTTATTAGAAGACAACGAATACACACAACACAATGAAACTGGGGTTTATATACAGGCCATGGACTGTTCTAGAAAAAGGGTGGAGCCTAGATCAGTGTGGTCAGGGGTCTCTATCTCTGGGGTGGCTCCGTCCCCAATACCCCTAAGATGGACACTTCTAAGTGTACGATTTCTTCGAAGGGTCCATCTGAGGTCGATCCGGTGCACGGCTATTCCTCTGAGGGCGTTGTATCTGAACGTCCGTCGTTGTCGAGTATCTAGGCACTGCTGAAGTCGACGATGAGCTCAACGATGAAGTCGAAGAGGATAAGAATTCCGTCGTCGTCGGTTCAGGCATCGGGCACGGTAGAAGCGGCAAGTCGACGAGCTCCAGATCGTACGTTGAATCGTCGGAGTAGCGATGACGCAGCTGATTGGCATTTCGTCTCCATGTTTGACCGTCGATTGCTACATCGTAGAGCCTCCTTCCATGGCGTTTCAGTACACGCGCGGGTGATTGGCGAGGCGTTCCGCCGCGGCAGTCCGAAGCCCAGACAAGGTCACCGACATTAAACTCTTTCTGGCGTGCTCCATGACGGTGGTTGAATTGTTCTTCCATTTTGCCGTTCCTATTGACTTAGGCGAAAGTAGCGGGCGGCTAGAGTAGACATAGCGTCGTCCGAATGGTCCTTCCAAGGAATGCCTCCGCCGGAGATTTCCCTTCTGGAGCCGATGGGCATGGACTGCGGTGGTAGGTGGGTAAGAATTGTTGCAGCGCTTCCTGGGCATCTGTTTCTGTCCTGAGCTTCTGGAAGGTCCTTTTGAAGGTGTCGACAAAGCGCTCCGCTTAACCGTTGGACTGCGGGTGGAAAAAAGGGGACTTCATGTGACGAAATTCCACTGGTGCAAAAATCTTCGAAGTCTTTCGAAGTAAATTGCGGCCCATTGTCCGTCACGAGGATTTGCGGGTTGCTGAATTGGGCAAGCAGGCGGCGCAATTCCCTGACCGTATTGCTGGTGGTAGTAGTTGACATCTCGACTATCTCGGGCCATTTGGAGTAGGCGTCGACGATGGCGAGGTATATTTTACCATCCATTGGTTCGGCGAAATCCGCATGTACGCGCGTCCACGGTAGGTTTTCAATCGGCCACGAGCACAGTGTAGTTTTTACCGGCTGTTTTAAAGTTTCCTGACAGCGAGTACATTTACGAACACAGGTTTCTATGTCCTTGTTGATGTTCGGACAGTAGACGTATTTCCTGGCGAGCATCTTCATTCTTGTCATTCCTGGATCTTCTTCATGAAGCTGCTGTAGGACGGTGTTGCTCATGCGCTCAGGAATGACGATGCGGTCTCCTACGAACACGCATCCTTCCTGTGTCGAAAGTGATCCGCGAAGGGAGGCAAATCGACTGGTAACATTTTGCGGTTTCTTCGGCCATACTCCTGATTTGATGAACTCGAGAACATGTTTTAATACTGAATCCTGGCCGGTTTCTTCAGCAATCCTTTTAGCGTCGACTGGGAGTTTCGACGTCGTGTTGGTAAAGATTGCAGCGGCGTCCATTTCGATTGTCGCGATAACCATGTCCTCTTCTTGTGTCGATTGCTCTGCGATGAGACGTGATAGAGCATCGGCTTGGCCGAAATTGGATGTGCTGGAGTACTCTATTGTGAAGTCGTAATTCTTCGACAAAAGAGCCCAGCGTTGTAGTCGATTGGCCTTGTAGACGGGCACTCCTCTCTTTTTTCCAAATATGGCGAGTACAGGCTTGTGGTCCGTTAACAGCTTGAAGTGGCGTCCATAGATGTAGCGGTAAAATTTCCGGACGGCGAAGGTGATAGCGAGAGCTTCCTTCTCCACTTGACCATAGTTCTTTTCGGCAGCTGTTAGGGAGCGGCAGGCGTGTTGAATCGCCTTCTCCGTTCCATCCGAAAAGCGGTGACCGATAACTGCTCCAATCCCATACTCCGATGCATCGGCCGCGTTGACGATCTCTTTAGAGGGATCGTAGCGGGTGAGCAGAAGATCTGCCGCAAGCACATTCTTGGCTCGTTGAAAAGCTTCTTGGCACTCGGCAGACCATGTGAAACAGGCGTCCTTCTTCAGTAGAGCGTCCAATGGTGCACGCAATTAGCGCATCTCGCTGACGAAGTGACCGTAATAGTTGAGCATCCCTAGGAAAGAACACAGTTGTGCGATATCTTTGGGATGCGGCATCTTCCGAATAGCATCGATCTTAAAAGGATCGGGTCGGCGTCCGGTTGCATCGATGATGTTGCCCAGGTAGCGGAGTTGTGGCATGAGGAAGTTGCACTTTTCGATTCGGACGCGGAAGCCATAATCGGATATCATTTTGAACAGGGCTTCCAAATTGGCGAGGTGCTCCTCGATTGTGCGGCCGGTGACGATGACGTCGTCGAGATAAGCAGCGCAGCCACTGAGTCTACAAATCATGGAGTCCATAATTTGTTGGAAGAGGCCTGGCGCAGATTTGACTCCAAATGGTAGGCGATTATAACGCAGCAATCGTCGATGCGTGTTGATCGTCAGGAGTTCCTTCGCAGAGTCGTCAAGTTCAATCTGAAGGTAGGCGTCTGCGAGGTCAATCTGCGCGAATGTAGTGCCGCCGTCGAGCTTTGCGAAGACGTCGTCTGGTGTAGGCAGCGGGTGCCGGTGCAACATCAGCGCGTCGTTCAGCCCCGTCGAAAAATCGGCGCAAAGGCGAAGACTTCCATTAGGCTTCTTGATGACGACGATCGGTGCTGCACACGCGGAGTAGTCGACAGGAGAGAGCACTTCCTCTTTCAGTAGTCGATCTATCTCTGCTTCCAGGGTGGCGACGTAAGCATACGGCACGGGGCGTTTCTTGATGAATACTGGATGAGGATCCGGTTTGAGTTGAAGAGTCGCCTTCGTCTTTGTACATCGACCGAGTCCCACATTGAAAACGTCGGAGTGGTTGGCCTTCAACTTGGCGACTATCTCTTCTCTATGACCGGCTGCTGAATCGGAGAGGATGGTGATACCGTTTATGTACTGCTGTAGTGGATTGCGGAGGTCTGGTATCTTCTGAATCCATTCCCAGGCGAAAACGTCAAGCTTTTCGTTGACATAACAGAAACCACGTCCGCTATGCTGACGACCATCAGATTTCCTCAGCATAAAGTCGGCTTCGAAACGTCCATCAGTAGGTATTTTGCTTCCGTTAGCAGCACTGATGACGGTGCCGCTATCTTGCAGCTGCGGCTTTCCGAGTCGTTTCCAACTTGACCTCGAAATCATCGTAATCACGGCACCCGTATCGAGTAGAAGGGAGAGCGGTCGTCCGTTTACTACGACATCAAGATGCGGCTGTAGGTCCCTGCGTAGAGCGGCTATGATGCTCTTCATCTGATAGCCTTCTGCTCCCGTGGTTTCTGGATCTGGGGTGTGACGATTGCTTGGGCGCTTGAGGCTCACCGTTGTCTCCATTCCTCTTCCAGTCACGTTGTCTGGATCTGGACTTCTTCTTCTTCTTGGCCACGTAGTTGACCGTCGAAGCCACCTTTGCCGCATTTTTGAGCATCCTCGCGTCCTCCTTGTAGGACTTGATGAGCTGGCATTCGGCTGTGAGGTCCTTGATCGAAAGCTTCTCGGCTTGGTCCAGCTTTCTCAACAGACGCGTTCTGTTGTCGGCGAATTCTGCTCCTTGAAATCCGGCGACGACTGAAGACCGTCGAAGTCGATGCAGTCGAGCTTCGCATCGGTGCAGCGCGTCCTCACGAGCGTTTCATAGGCGTTGAAGATCTGGTGCTCGTACTGGATCTTGAAGCATTCGAAACGGCGTCGAAACAGCGTCTTGGCCGATCCAAATAGACGCTCCAGTGTGGCGATGGCCTCGTCCCATGTCAGGTCGGACGGCAGCATTGGCGATATCAACCCGCAAAACAGCTGATGACAGTCTTCGTCCAGGCGGCTGACGAGTAGGCGCGTCTTCTCCTTGTCGTCGAGATCGCCACAGTCGTTGTCGAAGACGTCCTTGAATCGCTTGTACCAGCCGTCGAACGTTCTACCGTTGTCCGCGTCGTAGGTGAACTTCTCGATACGTCGATAGAGCGAAACGAAGACAGTATGCTTGTCCTTGACGACGATGAGCAATTGTCCGGCAGATCGGGCTTCGATCTTCTCCAGCATCCGCATGAAGTTGTCGCTGGTATCCTTCTGCTGCTGCATGAGGGCGAGGACGTCGGCGATCTGTTCCATTGCGTGGGTCCTTGGAGTTCTTGATCGCCAGTTGTTGGATCCGCAGGCAGTCGGTAGACGACGTAGTAGATGACTTTATTAGAAGACAACGAATACACATAGCACAGTGAAACTGGGGTTTATATACAGGTCACGGACTGTTCTAGAAAAAGGGTGGAGCCTAGATCAGTGTGGTCAAGGGTCTCGATCTCTGGGGTAGCTCCGTCCCCAACAGGTTCTGCGCTCTTCGAGCGCAGAACTAGGCTAGTGTAAAGACTCCAGAGTGTCTGCCGTGCAAGCTGCTCGTGTGGAAACTGCATTCCTCGTTCAGGGGCAGTCCACGGCTGGGTTTTGCGCTCTTCGATCGGCAAAGCGCATACGGCTGGAAAAATGCGCAAAAAACGTTTCAAAGCTGCGCAAACATCAAACTCCGGTTGATCTCAAATAAGCAGTTCAAATGCAAGGACGCCGCAACGCATAGGAACCGATCCCCGACCTCTCTCGCATGATGCGACTCCCTTACCCACTACACCACGACCCGCTTGACGAGTGAGCCATAGCGGGCGTACAAGAGATCGATCAAACGTCAACGTGCGACACGATCTCTACGCTAGGAGGGCGCAGAGAGTCAGGTTGTTGTGCATTTGCATAGCGCACGCGGTGCAACTGGACCGAGCGAGCTTGGGATCTTACAGATGAGAAGACGTCAGTGCGGCCGAGAGGCCGCTCTGAGGGCTGGTATCTTAAAAAGTTATTTTTTTCAGGTGTGGCTATGAAAATGTTGAGACTCACCTTCGTTTCCAAAAGTGAAGAATATGGAGTTTAATATTAAATAAAGTTTTAAATGATGATTGCTCTGCAGTCAAAAATAAAAAAATTTCTTGCGGGAGATTTCGAGTAAATGAATGGTTTTTTTTTTCAGATTTTTCTAGTATGTCATGAACATGACAGTTTTCTCCCTGAAAAAGCGACATTTACGTCCGAAATTGCACTGTATAAAATTTCGAGTGTTATTTATCAAGGATGACTTAAGTGCCTTAATTAAAAGATGTTTTCAAGCGCTCTTCGAATCGATGACGGAATAGCTACTGAAGGATAATTTGTCACTAAATTAATTCTCTCTTCTGCAGGAGCAGCATCAAAAGAAAAAAAGCACCCTATACAATTTTAAATCCTGTCCGACATACAGTGATAAAACCATGTTTTCCGAAATGATCTTCTGTAGGATCAGGATTTTGCATCATTTGCAGAAAAAATATCGACACTCCTAATCACATGGGAGCTGTTGCTTCTAGAACCTGCTTTCTGAAGCATAAAATATACATTTCTTATAGTTTTAAAAGCTTTGTGAATTATACAGAAGCCCAAAAAACTCCGAGTTATGACAATTTACGTGCCTCTACTGCGTTTTCTGATATCATTGATCGCAAATGAAGGGCGGAGTTCTCGCGGAAAATTTTTTCTACCTTCTAAAAGAAAGAACATGAGAGAGTAAAATTCTATTCTAATTCGTATATAATTTCAAGTCGTGATTAATGTACAGTAAAAAACCAAGCTTCTTCGCAACGATCTTCGATGATTAGGACGAATTGTATTCAAAATTTTCGTTTTTTTTTCTGAAAAAATAAGTCTAGTCTACCTGAAACAGACCACCATTCACCAAAGTTTTAATTCTTGACCAGTGCACAGTAAAAAAGTGAGTTTCCAAATCGAATGGGTTGGATCGACCACGTGTTGGTTTTGCACCGACGTTATTGGCGTGACAAAATTCGACGTTCACAAAAATGATCATAACTCGGTACGCTTTTCGAATTTCGAAAATCTCGCTAACTTTTCGAAGACTAGAAGAAAAAGCTCTCTTACCATATAAGAATTAATTTTCAATGAAGGCTTCTTCATGCGCGTCGGCGTAGGTTCGATTTTTGACCGAAAAAATTGAAGTGATTTTGCCTAGATAACCATAACTTGGTACGTATTCAAACTTCGAAAATCCCACTAGCTTTTCAAAAGTAAAAAATCTCTTCTTACCACGAAAAATCAACTTCTAAAAAAGGGTCTTCATACGCTTGTGGAGGGTGTTCGATTTCTGGTTGATTTCGCCAAAATACTTGCCGAAAATCGCATATATCGCGCTACGCATGAAGACGTCTTTATTGAAAACTGTTTCTCATATGGTAAGAAAGCCATGGTCTCAATTTTTCAAAAACCTAGTCGAATTTTTAAAATTCGAAAAAATGGCGAGTTATGTGAAGTCGTCCCCTGGATCTCTTGTCGATCCTTCGCCGGCGTCATTGGAAAGATTTTATCAAAATTTTCATAACTCGTCTATTTTTCGATTTTCAAAAATCTTCTAACTTTTCGGAAATTAGAGGAAATATGCTTTTTTACCATATAAGAATCGATTTCCAAGAAGCGGTCTTATTCGCGGCGGGTAGGTTCGATTTCAAGTCGCAAAAATCGATCAGAACCGAACCTACCTCGCCGCGTATGAAGACTCCTTTTTTATAAAGCGTTTTGTAACCATTAGGTAGCATTTTTTTTCAGTTTTTCGAAAAGCTGGAAACATTTTTGAAATTCGACAAAATTAACTGAGTTATGAACATTTTTATGAAGTCACTCCAATGACACTCGTGAAGAATCCACTAGAGATTCAGGGAACGACTTCACAAAATTGATCGTAATTTGCCAATTTTTCGAATTTCAAAAATCCCGCTAGCTTCCCAAAAATAAGAGGAAATACGCTTTCTTACTTCTTATATAAGAATCACTTTGAGGAAAGACGTTTTCATGCGCAGTGGGTAGGTCCGACTTTCTGCAAGTATTTTGGCGAAACTAACCAGAAATCGAACCGCACACGAAGACCTCCTTTTTTAGAAATTGATTTTTGTGTGCTAAGAAAGTACTTTGCCTCGTCTTTTTAGAAAGTGAGAGTGATTTTCGAAATTCGAAAAACTTACCGAGCTGTGAGCATTTTTGTGAAGTCATTTCATTTTTTGCTCAAAAATCGAACCCCTGGCCGCGCATGAAGACCTCTTTTTTAGAAATTGATTCTTATATGGTGAGAAAACCCTTTTTTACCTTTGAAAAGCTAGCGAAATTTTCGAAATTCAAAAAACAACCCGAGTTATGATCATTTTTGTGAACGTCCAATTTTGTCGCTCCAATGACACTGGTGGGCCGACCAGAGGTCGATTCAAACGTTCGATCCAGAATATCATGATTTATTCCACTGTTCATTGATCAAGAATTGAAAGTTTTTGAGACAGAATTTTAGCCTTGTAGGTGGTCTGCTTCGGGTAGAAAACAATTTCGTTTTCCTGAACAACAAGAATTGTGAATACGATCTCCCTAATCATGTTGACATTGCAGCGGAGAAGCTTGTTTTTTTTTCGCTGTACGATGCACAAGGCTTAAATTTCTGTAGGGTTTAACTTCATTTGTTGTGTTGGTTTTTTAAGATAGGAGAAAATTATTTCCATGGGAAGCCCATTTTTCATACTTCGGTTTGCGTCCGTCATCGATTCGAAGAGCACTTTAAAAAATTAGGGAAAACCCTTGAGTCGGCTTTAGTAATTAGCACTTGGAGTTTTATATTATACAAATTTGGAGCACAATTTTATGTGCAGGTGTCGCTCCTTCAGTTGGGAAAATGTGTCGTGTCCACGTCCTGAAAAAAAAACTGCAGAAATTGAGCAGTGATGACTGGAAGACTGCTACCAGAAAATCTTTATTTTGAATTGTCGAAAAATCAGTATCCAAAACCTTAAAGAATTTTTTGTGTTTTCAAAATATGTAATGTTCAGTGACCTCTCTTCAGTGTTCTCTTCGGTGCCGATTTCACACCTGGAGAGAAGAACCTATTAGGTTGTCCTCTCAGCGTTTGGAAAGCTCTCAGTGTTTCGAGTGCTTCACTTTGAACTACCATAACATCTCAAATCTTATCGGATTTAGTCGAAATAGGCACCGTTCGAATCAGCGCCCCATTGCCAGCGGGCCACCAGTCGACTTATTCCATCAGCGAAAAAACTAGGTGGTCGAGATTCGACAAAATCCACGAAAGCTGTTTTGGCTTGGTCTTGATTGGTGGTTTTACCAGCGAGAACGTTCTGAAGGTATTTGGAAAGGTGGTAGTCGGTTGATGAGAGGTCTGGAGAATATGACGGGTGAGGCAGAACTTCAACCCTTAATTCTTTCAATCTTCGAATAGTGATTTGTGAAGCGTGTAGACGGGCGTTATCGTGCAAGAGAATCGGGCCTCTTCTGTTGACCAATGCTGGCTGAGATGGACTTCGTCGATTTCTTTGCAGTAGGACTCTGCTGTAATCGTTTGGTCTAGTCCCAAAAAGTTGTAATGGATCACACCAAGCGCCGCTGGGTAGGACACTGCTCTTTTGCTCATTCATCTAGGGCGGTAGAATTAGTGTTAACATTAAGCGTTTCACCATTGAATTTAACTCTACTTATACCCAAGTTTAAGATCAAAAATCTCTGGCGCTTGGTGGTTTCGTGTGTGGCAACTGGTGACGAGTCGAACCATCCCGATACCTCTTTATGGTGCTTCGGCAGCGAAAACTCATAGAACACATCGAGAGCCCCAACTCTAGGACGAGGAGCATGAGCACCAGGATAACGACAATGCGGATCCTATGGAACACTTCGATGGAGTGGAAGCTGACCGCAACAGAATGTGCCCATTCGACAACACATTGAGCAAGAACTTCAACAGCTGCGCCAAGCTCAAAACGATTCTCACCTGATGATTGAGGAGTTGTGGAATGAACCCGTCTCATGAAGATGAACGTTTTATGCGCTGCGCCTTCTGTTCCGCAGTCGGAATTCACTATTCCGACAAATGTCCAAACGTAAGATTGATCGAAGAACGTCGAAAAATCATCGAGGACAGAAAGAGGTGTGAAGAATGTCTCGAGTACTGTCGAGGAGCAAAGCAGTGCTCCAAGTACTACACCAGGTGTTACTACTGTGGCAGTTACGAGCATCATTCGGTGTTATGCGACCTCCCAAGAGGAGTGAAGAGATTGCGGAACCTCTATCGCATGCGAGATCGAGCTTAGCCGATGTGGAAGATCGGATTCGAAAACTCGGATTCGAGGACCTGCAACTGCATCCGGACGACTGACTTTGACGGCGGCTCTTCAAAATGGCTCTTGAAAAATAATATGTAATTCGATTCGATTTAACTGAATCAACTTTTGCAATTTTCCAAACTTAACCATTAGGGCATAGTCGATAGAAGTGAATAGAGTACAAAAACATCTATTACACAGAAAGCACCGCGCAGAACGATGGAACTCTCACCGTTCCACTATCAGGGTCGTAGAATCTCAACAGTAGTGCTGTTAGTGTGCTCTTTCCTGAGCCGCTTGGTCCGACCAGGGCCACCTTTTCTCCAGCGTCCACATGGAATGTAATACCCTTCAGCACCTAGAACGGATCATTTTGAGCTAGCTGGCACCCTTAATACAAAACACTCGCCTCAACGTCTGGTCGGCTAGGGTAGCTGAAGTGAATGTCGCGGAAATGCAGAGCTCCTTTCCCTTAAGAGAAAGAAGCGTTAAATAAGCATCCTTTTGTTGATGATGAAAGGTCATTGGGTTGGTTGGTGTCAACTTCCGCTCTCACTAATTTCAAAAAGAAAGGACAGCTCCCTACCCATGAACTTCATGCTCTGGCGACGATACTTTGGTGCAGGAAGACGCTGCTTCGGATTATCACCTGCGAACCCGTAGTCTCGTTCAATGTGTGGGGACTCATCTGGAAAACTTCAGTTCCAAGTCAATGAAATCGACTCAAAGGCGACTATTGCTGGTCCCACCTAGGATTTGTCGAATTTCAGCTGCATTCTGGCGTGCTGTCGATGCTCCATTAATGTGGAAGCCAATGGAGATCGACGTAACGCACATGTAGAGCATGTTGATGGCAAGCTGGAAATTTTTACTGTGTAGAACTTCGGGACGGGTGAATGTGGAGGCGGAGGGTGACCCGGTCGCAGGGTTTTGATCGAGTCGAACACAACGTTGCACTGAAGCATGGCGTACGTGAAAGTTTTTTGAGAGAAGTAGGTAGGTGCAAGACACACTAGATTGTGTAGCATTTCTGTGCCTGTCCACCAGCCGCTAGTACTCCACGGATCTTAGGAGGGAGGGGTTTCGATCGCCCATGGAACTTCAAGTTGAGACCAGGATCATTAGAAACAGCTCGGAATGCACGAATATGTGCGTTAAAATTGCAAAATGAAATTCCAGAGCGACCTATGGTTTGCCGAAATTGGGTGGCCTCACGACAGGCTGGCCGTGCGACACAGATGGTGCGAGAGTGGTGAGTCATCGGGGCTCCGTAAGGCCCCGTTTATACTTCGTCGCGGCGCGACGCGATGCCACGTATAGTGGCCATATTGATTGTGCGACGCGATCGATCAATTTCGCCTTATTGCATGGCCATCGCGTCGCGCCGAGATGAAGTATAAACGAGGCCTAAAGGCCCCCACAGAGTTCTGCGGCAACGCTGCTCGCCGCAATGGTTAAAGGCCGCCACAGACTTCTGCGGCGCCGCAGAAGTCTGTGGCGGCCTTAAGGATAGGGCAGGGACGCCGCCGGCGGCGAGCTCTGCGTCTCCGCCCTATGGTTAAGCATAGGGTCGCGGCGCTGCCGCAGAACTCTGTGTGGGCCTTAAGGCCTATGTTATACTTCGGCGACGCTGTTGTCAGCGCCGCGTCGCCGAAGTGTAACATAGGCCTATGCAGGGCCTGTCAGCCGCAGCGGTGACGCGGGGTAGTGCTCATGCTCGTCAGGTGCCACGTCGTTGGTTCAGTTACCATTGCTGCCGCCTTTTCGCCTTTTTTTCAAATCATTATCTATTTTCGAAATGACCTTTTAATCTGAATTATGACACGTGTCTCATTAAACAGCCGGGAAAACAACCCATCACGTTTGGAATGCTTGAAGGCAAAAAACTGCTATGGTAACATTTTTATATACTATTTTGCACAAACAGAGTCCAAGTCATAGATTGAACAACCTTGGCATTCGTGGAACAAAGCAAAAAAATGTGTGAAGCAGCTCCCACACTGAACATCTTGTACATGCAGCTTCTCTACAACCAGCAACAGAACGGTCAATTGTAGCAAGATCAAACAAACATTTACCAGGAGTGACAAACACACCTGAGTGATCATCAATTTAACCTGTGTTGTTTTTTAAGTTTGAAAACCTAGGGGCACAAAATATACGGTAAACCTTCAGTAGTTGTCTCTCTGGGTCATGTTGAGCTCCACGCTATTTGCCATGGCAAACGATCTGACCCTTTTCATAGCGTTTTTCACCGGGCCGAAGAAAAAAACGTCTAGAGGTTGAATCAGCGATATAGCCGCGGCAGGGATATGGTGCGCAGTGACTTGGCAGCGGGCAAAGATGCCCAGAACAGTAAATTAGTAAGATTATTTCATTAATGGGTTGAGAGATGGCTTCTATACCAATCAGAAGTGCAGTAGATCAATGACTTTTTGTTCTTCCTCATCATACATTCTACTTGATGCTATCCAAGATTTTAACTGATAGGGTCTCAACAGCTTACTGATATTATCAGCTTCTCCCCAAGTAGGACTCGCATTGGGGGTCTCGTTATTAGAGGTGCTGTTGCTAAAAGCCAAACACGGTCGAATTTCTTTTACAACAGAGTGTTTCATACGTACAGATTTTTAAGCAAGGAAGCTTGTTGTCATTACCTCCGAGGTCGTTCGGGTCTTTTTTCAAGAATGAGCGTTGTGTTCTTGAAGCATCGGTCTTTAGTTTTCGTTTTTCTGTTTCATTACGGTTTTCGTCGGAATGTATGCCTAGATGGAATTCATTTACTCCATTGTAGTTTTAGTTAACATTTGCCTTTATTTCATAACTACGTCTGCATAGTTCTGTCGTTGTCATTGCCTTGGTCTTCTGTTGGATTTTGTTTTTGTTTTTCTCTCAGGAATTCCGTAGGGCACGTTGAATAAACGTAGAGTATGGAATCTACTTACCCTTTTGCTTCACGCATTCTTTTGCTTTGTTCAACGAATGCCAAAATGGTTAGAAACACCTACAGTTGTTCAATATATGATTTAGACTCTATTTGTGCAAAATACTAAATAAAAATGTCACCATAGCAGTTTTTTTGCTTTCAAGCATTTCTTCAAACGTGTACGGTAGTTTTCCCGGTCATTTAATCACACACGTGTCATAATTCAAAATAAAAGGTCTTTTCGAAGATAAATTACGATTTGCAAAAAAGGCGGCAGCAACGAGAACCGAACCAACGACGTCACATCTGAAAAGCAGCGGCACTACCGCTGTGCCACTACCGCAGCTTACAAGGTAGGTCAATGAACGTCCCGTGGCAATTTTCAGAGTGACCTATTGAGGGTTCTAAGGGGTTGTCTGAGAAGCACCGTAGTGGATTTCAAATTTCCTGCGGACATCTGGGCAGGTTAAAAATTTCAAAAAACCGTATCACTTCAGTATGGGCCGATAAAGTAAAATAGACGTCTGAAACTGCCATGTCATGATTAGAATCTAACCTGCAAAAGGATTTGGGCTGCAACAGTGGCGAAATTATAACGAACTCACAATTGGCCTGTTAGCGATAAGTAACCGAAGCGGAACACTGAGGAGCGCCGTTCACGAGCTTGTCGTCAGCGACTGGATGGCCGAAGGTGTGTGGGCGCGGACTTGCAGGAGGAGGGTAATGGGTTCGGACCCGGGCGTGGGAGTTCGGCATTGCTTGTCTTGATCACTGCTCTTTTGCCGATGTGAAGTGTATCTTGAACACCATAGCGTACCATACCGACGTTATAACCTGATTTCAACCCGTATGATGCGATTAAACTACGATGCTGCCTGTTTTCCCCGTTTTCACGTGATTGCGTAATCTTGTATTTTCTTGAGAGATCAAGGTTATCAATGTCAGTACATAAAATCTCTTTCTTCAAAAATGTGATCAGACTTGTTCTCCATTCTTCCACTTCGAGATGGAAAGTAGTGCTCGAAAAATAGATAATTTAGAAAACGGAATGGCGGAGTCGTGGTCAGCAGCTTAAATAGTTTCCATAGGCGAGAAAAGGGCGAAATCAGTGACCATGACCCTGCCATCGTTATTCACGACACCCACAGTAACCTACCCTGGTCGGCCGAATTTTCAAAAATGGATACCGCACTGGTGCTCAGCACCCAAAATAATAGTACTAGGAGACGTTTGGGCGAAAAAAGTTTTTGACCCCTCCTCGACTTTTGGAGTCACGACAATATGTACAATCTTGAATGACCTTGTAATGCTCAAAAATCAACCTGCAAAAGCTATGGAGCTTTAGTTATAGTTATATGTTAGAAATCTGACAATTTGTTAGGTTTCTTCAAAATGGCTGGAGGGTACATTCAAGTGAATTACATTCACTGAAGGCTGGGCAGCGGCTGGGAGGGCGTGTGGATAGCGATGCAGACTTACAGGAGAAGGGTATAGGATTCGAATCCGGAACACGGGTTTGCGGATTGCCTTCCGTTTTTGTAGATGCAGAATGCGATTTGACCCCGGCCAGGGACCGTTTTCGTTTTCTAATTCTTTTTTGACCTCTTGTCGGATATGAAAAGTCAGGTTTTCGTTGCATAGAGCAGCTACGTTGTATTCCCAAAAAAAAAACATGCTTGTCTCGCTGGGAAAGCTCTTGTTAGTTGCTACAACGTTGTGATCCTTTTGTAATGTTTTCTGCTTGTTTTGAAAA
Organism: Heligmosomoides polygyrus polygyrus; assembly: GCA_947396885.1. Taxonomy (NCBI): domain Eukaryota; kingdom Metazoa; phylum Nematoda; class Chromadorea; order Rhabditida; family Heligmosomidae; genus Heligmosomoides; species Heligmosomoides polygyrus. Next base: position 57,405,601 of record OX377206.1, read on the forward strand.
CGTTTCTCATTTCAACCTCATTTACGAACAGGATCGAGACCTGTTGCTTCATTCCATCTCCTGGGTGTGCTGATCAGTCTTCGGGTTTCTATAGAGAACGCTTTTCTTGTAAATTTTACTATTTCCACCATCTTTAAAAATGTATCATTTTCGATCCCGCAGTTTGATCTTATTGCAGCCTACTTTTTCTCTGCCACTCTTCCATACTGATTCGTTGTGGAAGGGGATGGGGTGCGGGAAAGGGGGACATTGCAAATGTAGGTACATGTAGTAAGCCTCATGACTTCGTAGGTAGAGAGTCAAATTCCGTCAAACTTTGTCTTTATGGTTAACTGGGGTGGCGTTCACGAATCTGGCAAACGGTTTTGGTGTTACGGTACAATAGGCGACGGTGAGTATGTGCAAGCAAAGGGATGGATACAGAATAACTAGCAGTGTTCCACTGTTGTGACGCCAAATGTCGATGAAATGTCGAAAAAAATTTCGCCCAAACATCGCCCAGTACTGTTATTTTGGGTGCTGAGCACGAATACGGTATCCATTTTTTGAAAATTTGGCCGACCAGGGTAGGTTACTGTGAGTGTTGTGAATAAGGATGGCGGGACCATGATCATTGATCTCGCCCTTTCCTCGCCTATGGAAGCTGCTGACCAAGAACCTGTCATTCCTTTTTCTGAATATCTACTTTCGAGCAGTACTTTTCATCTCGAAGTGGAAGATTGGAAAGCAAGCCTGATCACGCTGTTGAAGAAAGAGGTTCTATTTACCGACACTGATAACCTTGATCACTCATGAAAATGCGGGATTACGCAATCACGTGAAAACGTTTATCAGATTTGTGATTAGTGCCTCAATTAGCCTACAGGACGATATATATATATATATATATATATATATATATATATATATATATATATATACATATATATATGTATTTATATTTATATTTATTCTTCTTTATTTATTTATTTATTGCACGAGAATAAGCTCATGCGAAGATAAAAAACCTAAAAGAGAACAACACAAAAGAGAGAACAACACATTGGTCATCTTCCATTAAATAAGTGAGTGGCTAAGTCATAGCAAAAAAAAAAGAAGTTAAAACAAGGAACATACGACGGTAAATAAAAACAAATAGGTCTATGGCAGAATTTTGGTGAGAGAGCGCGTGCATCAGGGACCGAGGTATCTGCTAACAATGTTTCTGAACGCATTGATAGATGAGGGCATGACTTTGTTTTTAGAGAATTTGACATAATTACTCACAGCTCTGTTAACAAAAAAGTTTGTTCTACAACTGAGTTTGGCTTTAGGTACAATGAGCTTCGAAGTCGCCCCCCTGGTCTGAGACGGTCTGATAGTGGGAAGCTCACTCCCACACGCACCAACAATAGTTTTGTGGAGTTGAATGAGGCCGAACTTCTTTCGTCGCTGCTCAAGTGTGGGAAGTTTGAGGTTGAAATTCCTTGTGTGGGAGGAAGGTAGTCCATCATATAAAAACCAGTTCGTCGTACAAGCAACTTCCGAGTAAAGCTATTCTACACGCTCTCCAGTAGCTTGATAATTTCAATCTTAGAAGGGATAAAGATCACAGTGCCGTACTCTAACAGGGCCGAACATAGCTCTTGTATGCTCGCAAAAGCACGGATGGGTTATTGGTAGAAACAGCTCGAAATAATCGAAGGACAATACCATGGGCTGTTGCAGCTATACGCTCACAGTGACTGTCGCAGCCAAGGTCGCGAGTGATGAAGAACCCTAAGTCTCTAGTTTGCTCAAATTTGGCAATTTACAAACCGTCAATTAGGTGGTCATACCTAGCGTTTCGTCTTCCTATGTGAAGTAGCTTTGTCTGTTTTCTCGAAAGGGGAAACCCTACTTTGCTGACCTATTACCTGGTTCAAGGCCTCTTACAATAAAATACAGTCACTAGGCATCGAAATATTCATATATAACTTAATGTCATCAGCGAAGGCGACGCACTTGAGATCAGACTGGATAATAAGCTCAGGGAGATCATATGCATAGATATTGAAAAGTACGGGAGATAGGAGGCGCCCTGTGGGACTCCACTAGTGACACTCATAAATTCTGAGACTGTAGAGTTAATTCTTGCAGCCATCGATCTATCGCTAAGGAATGCCTGGATCCAGGAAATGATGCGCGGATGGATATCAACTACTCGAAGCTTGCACATAAGTTCAGAGTGAGAAACCTGATCAAAGGTCTTTTTCTCTAGATAAATAACATCAGTATATTTTCCACCATTTAGGGAGAGAGTCCAGTCATTAAGGCATTGAAGCATAGCAGTTATTGTAGACTTCCCTTTTTGGAACCCATGCTGACAAGAGAGGATTATGTAAAACTCATTAAGGTGTTTAATAATGCGATCTTCGAGAACTTTTTCGAACAGCCTGGCAAACACCGAGGTGGCGCTTACGGGCGATAGTTGCTCGGTGAAGAAAGCGGGTCCTTCTTATTGGGAGTAGACGTAACACATGAAACCCGCCATCACAATGGCACCTCAGCCCTCATGAGACTGATATTATAAATATACTCCAAGGGCCCAACTATAATATGCACAATATTTTTAATCACGATAAGTGGTATATCATCAGGTGTTACGGAATAGGATGGAGGTCACTTATGAAGAACACCATAGAGCTCATCAGCATGAAGCCATACAGAGTCAGGCATTACAGGAAACCTGGGTGATACGTCCAGTACATATTGCTCACTGTCCTTGGTGAATACTTGGGCAAAACTGTAATCAAGTAGTTCAGCCTTCTCGAAGTCGGAACGAGCAATCCAGCCATCTGTGTTTACGAGGGTACAAACAGTGTGCTTAGGTCGAAGTTTGTGCTTGAGAAACTTGAAGAAATCTGATTTGTTGTTAGATTCGACGACTTTTCCTTCAACTGATTTATTGTACTTGGCAAGCTTGAGTTCAATCCGAATTCTTAGCTTGTCGTATAACTTCCAGTGCTTTACAGTACCAGTATTCGTTACCACCTTCCATGCATTAAACATCCCGATGTAGAGGGAATTGAGAAAGACCGGTAAGGCGGAACGGCTAGGAGGAACTCTAATCATAGGTAAAATAAGGCAATGGCATGTTGAAGAATTGAAATACACACTTCGTACTTATCGTTGACACTGACTAGAGAGTCCAGGGAAGAATACCAGTCAATATTTGCGAGGAAGTTTGCAACGGCTTGTAGGTTGACAGTGCTATAGTCTCTTTTAGCAACCATAAGGTCTGACTCCTTAGGCAGATTCATTTTAAATGTGACAGTAGAATGATCACTGGATTCATGGGGGGCCAACTATTAGGTTGTTCCATAAGTCCCCGCCGTTTTTTTCAACAATTCACTGCAGATTTCGCCGGCGGTATCTTGCACAGCGCTGCATAGCTTTCGAAAGAGAATGATTTGCTCTATCAGAACCTTTATTGCATTTCTTTTCTCATTATGAATTTTGTGAATTTTTAGGTCGTTGAAGTGAAAAGTGAAAAAGTGAAAAAGTAACCATTTGCGCACTTTTTCTCTCCGCTTAGGTTTGTAATTTTTTGCGCAGTTTTTTATAGCGCTTGGAAGACAATTTTCTGTACTACAAGAATATGTGTTGGTCCTATTTTCTCACATGCCCTTTACTGATTTTTAAGCCATCAAATTGGGAATTCCGACTTTCCCCGTCCGAATTTTTACGGGTGAGGGACGTTCTGCCTGAAAGCGGCGCGGGCAAAGGCGCGGGACAGTGCCTGCGAAGACAATTAGCGTCGACTCGCGCAGTGACAGCCGCCGCTTCGCACTCAGCCAGACAGCCCTCGCCGCGGAGGCGATGCTGACCCAGCCAACTACAGGAGCCTGTAGGTCGACCAGATTTGGCGTGATTACAATCGATAGAGGGATAGGAGGCTCAGACGGCTTGCATTGGCAGCCCAGAATATGGGAGTGACCTGAACCTTACCATCTTCTATATCAGAATTTCAAGCTCTATCGAATGAGCCAGGAAAGAATCTTGTCTCAATAACCCTTACAACATTTTTTTCAGGCGCTTTTTAACTTTCGTTAAATATCAGTTTTTATTTAGATCAGAATTAACTACGAGGCATGCTTCCAGGCTACTGATGTAAACCATACCATCTCCTGTACTAGAAATTCAAGCTCTATCAAATGATCCAGAAAAGAATCATGCCTCAACAACCCTTAAAGCGATGTTTTAGGCGTTGCTTATTTTTCGCCAAATATCGGTTTTTATTCAACATATATCAGGATGAAATGCGAGACTCGCTTCCAGGCTAAAATTGCACGAGGATTCCAATTAGATAGACGAGAGATCTTTTAACAGAAGTTTAAAGCATTAGTTTCAACATTACATCTCTTTAGCATTTCGCAACTTTTCTATGGAACTTTATAATGCACACACCAAATATCGAGACTAGTTGTAAGACTGGATAGGTGGTTCTTGAAATCTAATGTTCACCGAGAATAATTTAATCACACAATGCTTCAAATTGCTTGTCCAGTCGTTTGTGGCTTCTAGCAGTATTTTGACCACGCGTTCCACCCCACCAAATAACGAGTTAGGTAACACTGATGAAAAGCTTTGAAAAAACTGCAGTACTTCGGTGTTCTTGGGAAGTCCACCGACTATCAAATTGAACTCGTTGGGCAATTTCAGACTGTGAACATGCTCTACATACCGAAGGATCATGTCGTTAGGATAATGTCGTTTTCAAAAAGGATGAGCACTTGGGGTGCTCTTAGAAGGACTCTCGTCTATCTGACTATATTTCTCGCACAATTTCAGCCTGGAAGTATGCCTAGCAATTAATTCTGATATAAATAAAAACTGATATTTAAGGAAAATAAACAACGCCTAAAAGCCACCTTAAGGGTTTTTATTCATACTAATTTCTAGCTCATTTGATAGAGATCGAAATTCTAGTACAGGAAATGGTAGTTCACATCAGTAGCCTGGAAGCATGCCTCGTAGTTAATTCTGATGTAAATAAAAACTGATATTTCACGAAAGTTAAATAGCGCCTGAAAAAATGCTGTAAGGGTTATTAAGACAAGATTCTTTCCTGGCTCATTCGGAAGAGCTCGAAATTCAAATGTAGGAAATGGTGGGGTTCAGGTCACTCCCATATTCTGGACTGCCAATGCAAGCCGTCTGAGCCTCCTGTCCCTCTTTCGATTGTAATCACACCAAATCTGGTCGACCTACTGGCTCCCGTGGTTGGCTGGGTCAGCATCGCCTCTGCGGCGTGGGCTGTCTGGCTGACCCCGAAGCTGCGGGTGTCACTGCGCGAGTCGACGCTAATTGTCTTCGCAGGCACTGTCCCGCGCCTTTGCCCGTGCCGCTTTCAGGCAGAACGTCCCCTCCCAATTTTTACCAAAGCTCCGGTTCTGTGGTTGGTTGGTGTTGTATGTCGTTTGGAAAAAGATGTCTTGCTCAGTAAAAATTTGTGTCGCGTTTATTGGCTCACGCTGATTTCTGTCGAATATCAACAACTGAAGAAGGAGAAGGAGTTGTTGGTGAAGACGATTTTTCTCTTTTTGGCGTTTTGTTGATATTCAATAGAAATCAATAAACGCGACACACATTCTTATAGAGCAAGACATTCTCTTTCGAATGACATATAATACCAATCCAAAAAGTCCAACCCAGAGCAGGAGCTGCCGGCAAAAATAACCATCCTGCTTCGGACGGCCCAATTTGATGACCTAAAAATCAATAAACGACAAATGTGCAAATAGCACTGACACACATGCTTGTAGTACAAAACATTGTCTTCAAATTGCTATTAAAAAAACTGCGCAAAAAGTTACAAACCTAAGCGGAGAGAACAATTGCGCAAATGGCTACTTTTTCACTTTTTCCCTTTTCACTTCAACGACCTAAAAATTGACAAAATTCATCATTAAAAAAGAAATGCAATATATGTTCTGATAGAGCAAATCATTTTCCTTGGAAAGCTGTGCAGCGCTGCAGCGCTATGCGAGAGACCGTCGGCGAAATCTGCAGTGAATCGTTGAAAAAACGGCGAAGAATTATGGGACAACCTAATACAACGGAGTCAATTAAGCCCACCTGGTTACTTAAAACAAGGTCAAGAATATTATTTCCTAGTGTACATTTGTCAATCAGTTGCTTTAATAAATGGGACTCACAAATCTCAAGGAATGATTTAGAAAAGGACTGTTTGGCAATGGGATTGGGACTGGCTCTCCAGTCAATATCTGGAAGATTAAAGTCGCCCATAACAACAGTCGGGTGGTCACAGCTGATCAGGTCACTCATGGCCTTGTACATCTGTCTTGTGAAACATTAGGAGCAGGACGGGGTGGGACGACGTATGGGCGAAGACTGTTTTCGATCTCCAGAGTCGGGGGAGTACAAGTCTCTCCACCTTTGATTAGTGGAGAGTGATGGGGAAGATAAGAGGCATTGTTGTTAAATCGTATCATACGGGTTAAAATAAGGTTATAACGTCAGTATGGTACACTACGGCGTTCAAGATTCACTTTCACCTGTCAACTGTCGTCCCGTTGATCATCGACTTGCTCGAGCGGGCGCCAGCAGCGTCCATTCGTCCCTGTCGCGTGCCAGAGTGGTTCAATGGATACTCCTCGCTCCAGCGACACGAAGAGTGTCATATCGGTCGATCAGGGCTTCCACGAAGAAGTCCGACCAACGCGTTGATGGGCGTCGTGGTTTTCTCTTGACATCCTGCGGAATCCAGTCAGTGATGGCTCTCGTCCAGCGGGTGTCTGTGAATCGCATTACGTGGCCGACGACTTGGCCAATGCGACAGCGTCTCTGATCTTCGAACGTCGGCGAAGCTCGGAACTCCGGAGGCCCGCTCTCACTTGCGTGAGTCGTGTCACTCCGAGCATCGTCCTCTTGATTCCACGCTGCGCGACGCTGATCGCGTGCCCATCCTGCCTTCGTAAAGCCCAGGTCTCTGAGGCGTATGTTAGGGCAGGAAGAACAGTGGAGTCGAATAGGTGGGCATGGAGTCGGACGTTCTTCGTTTTCTTCACGACTTCTTCGACGCTCTTGAAAGCTCCCCAAACCGCTCGTTTCCTCCTGCTCAGCTCTGGTGATAGGTCATTGGCCATGTTGACTTCGCGACCCCGATACACAAAGCTGGAGCATTCGGAGATGTTGGTTCCGTTGAGCGAGAATGGGGCATCAGAAACTTGTCCGTTCCTCATGAACATCGTCTTCGCAAGATTCAGCTGCAGTCCAACGTTCCCACATACACGATCGAAGTCGGCCAGCATTCGCTCCGCCTGATTGATGCTCGGTGTTATGAGCACGATGTCGTCAGCAAAGCGCAGATGGTGCAGCTGCCGGCCGTCGACCTTCACTTCCATGTCTTCCCATTCTAGTTCGTGCATGATGTTTAAGGTGGCGCTACAGAGCTTCGGAGATATGGTATCCCTTTGCCGAACCCCTCTCTTCACGACGACGTTGTAGAATGGAGAGATCTTGGTCGTGAATCCACTGTAAAGCTCTCGAAGGACTCTGATGTACTGAGTAGGAACGCCCTGAGTGGGCAGGGCTTCGAGAACCGCTTCAGGCTCGACGGTGTCGAATGCCTTCTTCAGGTCGATGAACGTAAGGCACAGCGGCAGCTTGTACTCTCGCGACACTTCGATGAGCTTCGGAATGGTGTGTAGGTGGTCGATCGTGCTGAATCCTCTCCGAAATCCTGCTTGTCCGCGTGGCTGTCCTTCGTCCAGCGTTCTGCTAATCCTATTCAGGATGACTCGAGTGAACAGCTTGTAGACTACGGACAGCAGGCAGATCGAGCGATAGTTGCCAATGTCGTGCACGTCTCCCTTCTTGTACAGCAAGACGGTTCTGCTGGTCTTCCACTGAGATGGAGCCTTGCACTCCGACAGGTAGCGCGTGAAGAGCCGCGCCAGTGTGTTGATGAGCGCTGGCGGGAGGTTCTTCAGGTGTTCGGGTCTGATCCTGTCGGGTCCGGGTGCTGTACGCTTCTTCACCGACGAGATGGCGTGTCGGATTTCGAAAAGGACAACAGAGGGAACGACGTATCCATCCTGCAGAAGATGGCATGGAGGCAGGTGGACGTTGCTATCGAAGAGATCGGAGTAGAAGTCGTGGATGGTCCTTCTGGAGAAGGTGACGGTTCCGTTAGGACGTCGGAGAGCGGTCATCTTGGTCTTGAAGTTGTCGAAGTTCCGGCGGGCATTGCGGATGCTCAGCCCTGCCTCTGCTGCTTTAGCCAACACTTCCGCCCTTCTCCCTTTGAGATCTTCCTTTATCGCCGCTCATAGCTTCACAAGCTCGTACGTCAGCTGGTAGTTGCCTGACGCTCGTGCTGCTCCATGCTGGCGTATAAGCTCGAGAGTTTCTGGAGAGAGACGTCTCTTGGTGGTCTTGAAGCTCTCGCCTCCCTTACCACTATCGTGGAGATGGTGCACGAAGCGGTCGTATTCCTTCCTCATCGACGTTGTCCATGACGGCATCTTCCCAAAGGCCGGCAAGAGAGGTGTAGAGGTCCCAGTTGATGGTCGTTCTGGGATTCCTCTTCTTGATCTTCGCGGCCTTCTCTCCTTGACGCGAGAAGCGAAACCTCGCGCGAAGGAGGCGGTGGTCCGATCCCGTGTAGAACTTATGGACAACGGAGACGTCGGTCAGGCAATACTTGCGATTGAAGATGATGTGGTCGATCTCGTTGTGGAACTGGCCACCAGGGGATTCCCAGGTCCATCGTAGAGAGGAAGGCTTCTGGAACTGTGAGATTCCATGGATGGTCTTGGTCGACATGATAAACTCAGACAGCCTTTCACCTTGCTCGTTCCACTCCAAACCGTGGGTTCCGATGTGATGTTCTTCCGGCGACCTTCGTGGCCCGATCTTGGCGTTGAAGTCGCCGAAGATCACCTTGTAGAAGGTGTGATCTTCCTTATAGAACTTCTCCAGCTCCACGTAGAAGGCTTCGACCTCTTCGTCGTCGTAGTCGGATGTTGGGGCATACGCGACGAACACAGTCAAAGCTGGCACGGAGCAACATCGCTTCAGTCGCAGACGTCCGATTCGGCTTGTCAGAGACTCGTACGAATCGAAGTTCATGGCGAAGTGCGTGCTGACGAGAACACCAATGCCGCCTCTTCCCTGCTGTCGCATGTTCCGAGGAACAGTTCTTCTCCGGAGTCGTAGGCGGCGCGTAGGGGGTGGTGTCTTCTCGTCTCGGTCAATCCGATGACGTCGTACTTGATCTTCCTGGCTTGCATCATCAGGTCCTCGACGGATACTTCCGATGCAAGCGTGCGGGCGTTGTAAGTACAGATCGTCGTCCTTCTCAATTTGCGCAGCCTGGCTAGGCCCTGAGATTTTAGCAGCCTCTCCGCACTCGTCCTTCCCATTGCTGCAGAAATGGGGGCTCTTTCGGGATCAGGAGAATGAGACCCTTTAGTGTTGCTGTGTTTGACTACAATAAAACACAGGTAGCTAGTCAGGCTCTGTCGTGCGGGCGAAGAACTCCGGGCAGCCAGCCAGACTGCCCGAAGGGACGGGACGAGACTTTTGAGGCGGCCTCGAATCGCCTTACATGTACTCCCAGTCTACCGAGTGCAAGCTTTTGGCCGAGCCGACACAGTTACAATCCGCACAGTCCTGGACACATCCACGCACACTGTACGCGAACATGCCGCTCCCACGCACAAGGAGCGCATCGATCCGACACAGCAGGAGCAAGGAGTCCGTCCTCTGCATCCCACCTCGTCTCTGGGCAGTGCACGGTCGCATTTGGTTCGCGTTTTCGTTCCCCCATCCACCACCCGGAGGCGCGCCACGTGGCCCTGCGACAAGCGGCCCGAAATCCCTCTTAACAAGAGCGCCTGAAGGCTCTCTATCGAGGGAGATCCGTGGTCGAGATTCACTTTACATCGGCAAAGGGCAATGAGCAAGCCCAGCAAAGCAGAATCCCAACCCCCGGGTCCGAACCCATTACCCTCCTCCTGCAAGTCTTCCTCCACACCCCCTCGGCCATCCAGTCGCTAACGAGGGGCTCGTGAGCGGCGCTCCTCAGTGTTCCAATTTGGTTACTGTTCGCTAACAGGCCAATTGTGAGTTCGTTATAATTTCGCCACTGTTGCAGCCACAACCTTTTGCAGTTTAGGTTCTAATCACGACATGGCGGTTCCAGACGTCTGTTCTGCTTTATCGACCCGCACCAAAGTGATACAGTTTTTTGCAAATTTTGACCTACCCAGATGTTCTTAGGAAATTTGAAAACCACTACTTTGCTTTTCAGACAACCCCCTACAACCCTCAATAGGTCGTTTTGAAAATTGCCACGGGACGTTCAATTGACCTTCGTTGTTAGCTCTGGTTTATAGTTGCGCTGCTGCGAAAAATCGATATCTACGGCGACATCACGCCGCGCAGCGTGGCGACCCAAGTATAGACCAGGCCTTACGGAGCTCCGATTGCTCACCACTCTCGTGCCATCTGTGTTGCACGGATGGCCAAGCTGTGGTGAGGCTACCCGATTTCGGCAAGCCATAACTCGCTCAGGAGTGTCGTTTTGCAATTTTGACACCCATATTCGTAATCAGCATTTCGAGCTATTTCTGATGACACTGGTCTCAACTTGAAGGAAGTTCCACAGGAGGTCGAAACCTTTCCCTAGCTAGAAGCTTCCAGACATTCCAAGTGGTTGAATACAAGGGAAAGTGCGTAATGTACTTCGCAGTGAAGGATGCATCGTGACATCTACCGCATATCCATTGTTTCTATGAAAATTCGGAACCTAGGAATAGGAATAACTTGAAGATGAGGCGCTTGTCAACAATTTCACATATACCTAAGGTAGAGCATTCTGTTGCCCATTTCCAGTGAGATGATGATAGCGTGTTTTGCTTTGAAGGTTGAGAGCCACATCAACTGTGATCGATTTCCCATTCAGCTGTAACGTGACTGGTGTCCCGTTCCAGCTCTTTATGAATGGGTCACGTTTTCAAGTCGGTGGAGAAACAAATTCTTGCGCATGTTGGAAAGAGAATTGAAGATACACCCCGGTACCTGTTAAAAGCGTCACTCAATTGGATCGCTTTTATATAAGAACAAAACTACCATGAACGGCGATGTTGCCCTCTTCCCACCCGCACAGTATCCACCTTGCCGAAACGCATTGTCGCCGCTTTTGACACTTAACCTAATAACTTTCTCCGAATCATTGCAGGTTTCAGTGGCCAGATAACTGGATGGTCCGGGCACGCATATATCAACCCGGGTAAATGGACGCGCTCCATTCTGATCCAACGAATTCTTCAACAGGAGCTATGGGATGGACTAAAATGTGAAATTACTTCTGCTCCCGGCTTTGCTCCTAAAACTACTTACCGCGGCTAGTCTTCCAGGCGACTGATCTGCAACTCTCCAAATTCCGTAGCACAGTGCGGCTGTGAAGATGAGTTCTGTGAGAAGAATCTGAACATATATCTCTGCAACGCGAGTACCTGCAGGCCGCCTTACGTTGTTCTGTTACTGTCGGAATTGTGTGGTATGTGGTAGTTGACTGCACCTGTGTTAGACTATCGTACACTGTTGAAGAGCGCAACCGTGATTCGGTCAGTTTGTTGTTATCCATTGATAGCTTCTCAAATCTGGAAAATGCACGAGGTAGATGGAGACGTCCACTTGGACGTTACTTTGGAAAAGAGGCAGAATTACTTATTGATAGTTTGCTTTTGAGCGGCGAAGCTGATCACTGTTCTTATACAGCTGAACGTTTCATTGACCAGATTGCTGATTTTGTTCTGCAGTACAACCTCCTGATCCATTGTTTTTGAGAACCACTAAAGCGAGAGAAATATTTGAGCTTTTTTTGCTATGCAAAGCCTTACAATGTTTACCAGCTAACTCACCTTACTGAACATTATACGGCTCATAATCAGCATTGGAATCACGGAGCACATCAGAAGTGTTACGTCCCACTGGATGTAGAGACAGACGGCTGAAGAGTTGAGCATGATAAGAGGAATCTGGATGAGGGAGCAGAAACCCACCAATATTGACAACGAGGTATGCTGCAATAAATATGACCATCGGTATGTTGTCCGAGATCCCATTGTAGATTGTGTCGGCATGCCTTAAGTTACACAAAGTAAAAGTGGCGCTGTAACATAGCACACTTACACTTGCATAGCATATCCACACTATTAATGGTAGTTAGAGAATTATAGACTTCGTTACTGCTGCTTTTGTTTCTATAAGAAGATTGGTTATACCAAGAGAAAATGTATTTTTCCACAGTTCCTTGAGGACAGTATTTTTTGGAAAGTATAGGCATATCACTTGAGGAAGGTAATGCTGTCGGACATACAAGAGAAATCGTGAAGCAGAAATGTAACCGTGACCGGAAATATGAAAGCCGAAGCTGCTTTGGGCAGCTTGAAAAGCCTAGCGGCTTGTAATGAAAAATGCTACGTAATCCTGTTCCCCGGACAGCATCTTGAAAAACAGATTTTTTAAAAGCAATTCTTGGCTCGGAGTGACAGTTTTAATTTTACTGATAGTGTCAAACGAGGGCAGTGTTATGAAAAACAAAATTGTATGAAAAATTTGAGTCCAAGGATCGGAAGCCTTGTGAACTCTCTGTCCGAATAAACAGTAATTTTTAACAGACACAGTCTCTAATTTCTTTATAATTCTCTATCAGTACCCTTTATAAATAGTTGTATTCAAATGACCTATTCGAATGGGTATTCGAATTATTTTCATTCGAATTTGAACAATCTAATTCAATCACATTTTTCGATTGTATCTAAATTCGAGTATTCAAAAAACCGTCTCCTTCAATTACATTCGAATTCGAATATTCGAAACTTGTCATAAACGCACAATTATTCGATTATTCAACGGATGCCATTCGAGTGCTGGATTTCCGCTTGGAGCTAAGATCCCAGAACAGAGCAGGACGAGCCACGGGACGGCCTGTGCAGGCCGTAGTCACACGTCACACGTGATTGACGACACCCTTTGAAAATGCGCCGGTGTGCATCAGTGTGATCCGGGTGGATAGCGCCGCTAAAATGATGATTTGAATTTCTACATGTCTCATCGACAGCGGTCCATGCATTCGGCCCCGAATGCAGGTACCGGTACCAGCGATACGGTACCGGCACCTGCGGGGTCATGAGGCAGCGCCTCGCGCTCGCGCTGAGGCCAGCCAGCGTCGGCGCTGACAAAAGAGGGAAGGGCCCGGGCTAAATCCATTCCGACGTCTACTTGCCTATCGACCCCATCCGCCCTCCGATTTAACTTGGAAAAGCGGAAAGTAAATAAAGTCTGATTCACATCTGTAATCCGTAGCCAACGCCACACGGCAGCCTCCGACTCGGCTCATATGGCGTCATCAGTGAGCCTTCAGCATGAAGCCACCATTATCGAGGCGTGCATTGATCTCGATGTAGTGCCAGGGACGATCAAGATCCATCGACGAGTGAGTAACCAGTTCTTGGTTTTTATTTACATGTTTCGGTTTCCCTTATCAGGCCTCCCTACATTGAAGAACGTTTTTGTTGGCTCACCTAATCCATCTAGGTAAGCTAAGATTATTAGGACATCAGTGCCCTCGGTCCGCTCCCTTCGGACGACGCAGACGTTCTACGATCTGAAAGGGCTGCTTAGGGTGGCGAATAAAGCCCCTTTCATACTCGTCCGAGGGGCGGCGGCGGCGGCGGCCGCCGCTTCAGCGGCAGGTGGAGGGGCGGTGTCCGTTCTCGCCGCCTAGGGGTGGCGGCGGCCGCCGCCAGCGCTAATTGCGTTTGGCGCGCGCGTACGCGCAGCGGTCTCGTCTGTGCCGCCGCTCTCGCTGCCCCTCGTGGCCGCCGCCCGAAATGGCCCCAGCCATCTCGGGCAGCGGCCCCGGCGGCGGCGCCGCCAGGGGCGTGGCGGGGCGTGGCCGCGGCGACGTCGCCGCTGCCAGTATGAAAACCCCTCCACCGCCGTGGCCGCCGCTCGGGCACGTCATCGCCGCCGCCTTCCTATGCTAAACCATTGGGCCGCCGCCGCCGCCGCCGCCCCTGGGACGAGTATGAAAGGGGCTTAAGTCTACACCACCTGCCAAACACTAATCCAAGGTTTCTAGGTCCGACGCAAATATAATAGTTGAGAGAGCAGTCGACGAAAGCTCGAATCAAGCTGCTGTAGGAACTACGATGGTCCTCATCGCGTTCCTGGGGCTGCTGAGGATTAACAAGCTTTGCGCATTTCAGTTCCAGCACTTTTCTTATAAAGGTGAGGGCGTATAGTGGATTCTGATAGTTAGCTCCAAGACTGTCAGGCTAGAGTAGGTGCTAAGGTAGTCATTGAATTAGACCTGACCCAGACCTTATTATGGCAGCCATTAGGTAAAATTACAAGCCCTCTGCTGCCCCCAGTCATTTCCATTCAGTTTGTGCAACGGAGGCAAGCTGGCTGGAGATTTCGCTGCTCGGGTTATGGGGAAAAATCTCTGATGCTGCCTATGTATGTCAGCCCCTAAAGAGCTGACATCGCATTCATTTAGGGGTGGGGTGGCTACGCACGCAGTAACAACTCATCGCCACAAGGAAAATCATGCTAGCTGGTTGTTAGGAGTCGTTTGAGGCATTCGTATGCTATATGGAAGCGTTCCCACTGGCATACTAGAGTGACCGTAGTCTCAAGGAACGAGCCCTTTGGGGAATTCAGTTCTACGTTCCAGATGCGGTTAGCTCGCACCTCCACTTCTACACGGTGCCGGTAGCACCTTGACGGACATGGTGGTCGACACTACAGCCTTCTCAGCTTTCTGCCGAAGCTAACGAATGCATTATGAAAAACTAAATACCGCAATCTCGCGTCTAACCAACGCGACCTCGCGACAATGAATTATGGTCCTACCCAGCTTCATACAGGTGACTGTGACGAACCATCCAGATTTACCGATGGCTGCTATGTGTTGGGAAATATTGACTACTAACCAATCTTTTATCCATCAGTTTTTATGGGCCTCTACAGAGTCTTGCGGTAGCACCCCGAGAACTCGTCCAAACCGCTCCCGCCGCAGTAGGACCCACTGTGGTGGAAGCCTCGGCGCGGACGAGTTGTCGCGGAGCCGCCGCACGCAAAGGTCCCTGAGGGCTGCCGCAGTTCACGGCGGGTCTCACCCGCAGCGCCAGGAGCTGCGGGTGAGACCCGCCGGGGGGCGCGATAGATTGGTGTCGATAGATGACGTAACGCAAAATACCTTAGCACGATATTAGGTAACCTTAATTGCACTGCAAATCTTCGTGGCCTTCCAGCCACAAGCTAGCCGGTAAGGTTTAGGGAGAACCTTTGCGCAGGAATACAACAACAAAGCAGACCGTTCTTTATAATATATGAGTTATAACTGCATCGGACAGACCTCCTGGCCTCAACAAGGCATCGGAGGGAGCGCTGTCATCGCAAGAGCCACCACATTATCTTCGAGCTGCTTGTCAAGCGAGGAACCTTTAGTGGAGGTAGAACGACAAAAGTGAGAGCAAGCGCAAAATGGTACAGAGCTGTCGAGTTATAAGGACCGTTCTATTAGATTTCGGGGCTCACATTCAGGAACTCCTAACTTGGCTTACAAAACGCTTCTTTACAATACAAAAAGCATTTTGCTTACTACATCTCTGACATTCTTAGAAATCGCAACTACCGGCAAAAGTACGCAGTATTGCGTACAGCAACCCTTGCGGCGCCGCACCACCCGTCGTTGTCATGGCGGGTCCGCGGCACCCGCAAGACTCTGCTGCCGGCCTTTGACTGAAAATTCATCTACCCAAACTGGCTGCGGATGCACCTGTACTTATGATCCACGTGAAGCGCAGTTTGCAGCTTCTGCAACTTTGTACTTCGAGAAAACATCGCGTACTTCTGGTCGGTATCACTGCGCAGGCTTCGAGTTTGACAACGACAATATGCCTTGTTCATCCAGAAGCTAGGCTCCGAGTCCAGAGCACGTCGGCGCATTTTCAAAGGGTGTCGTCAATCATCGTGTGTGACGTATTACTGCGGCCTGCAAACGCCGTCCCGCGGCTCGTCATGCTCGGTTCTGGGATCTTAGTCCGCTTGAACACTGCAGATGCAGCGCAATAGGAAAATTTGGATCTCCATTGTTTTGCTAAACACCATGGATGGTTACTTTGCTTAAAAAGCTCGGGAATTTAAGTGTTATGACGCCTCCCTTTCCCTCTATATGCGATGCAGTGTCCAGATCGCCGCGTAATGCCTTTTTCAGAATACCACATCGGAAGCATGAAACAAAATGATCAAGAGGTTCAATCACAGAAGGGGCATAATAGGCTGTCACAAAATAAATCGCCGAAACAGACCGCTTACTTCAAACTGCTATAACTTTGCTTAACCACATTTTTGTCAACGAACAGGTAATGAATCTGTGAAATCCTTTATAATAAAAACTGAGATCACAGCAGTGAACGAAATCAAGCAGGGGTCATTCGACATCGGGCAAATTAATGAACTGTTTACAGTTTTACAGTTTTACAGTTTATTACATCTGCAAAAGGCAAATGTGAGAAAAAAACAAACCAACAACAAGGAAGTCATTCAAGGAAACGCAGATTAGCACACAAGAACGAACACCAAATCGGGAAAGGTAGTTGGTATTACTTATTGAATTTCTGAAGCTAATAAGAATCAAGAGCTCGGAAAAAATCATAATCAGTGGGGTAAGGTAGGAAGAGTATGGCTAATGAGGGAGAACTTCGATATCTAAATGGGTCAATTTCCGCCGATTGATTTGTGAGGTGTGTGGCCTTGCGTTGCCTGCAACAGGAGCGGCCCTTCTCTGTTCACCACTGCCGGCCATAATTTTTGCTACTTTTCATACGTTTGGTCTAAATCATATGTAGCAGTATGACTCTGCTCCTTGTCTACCCATACAAATGCCCGCTTCCTGTTATCGTGAAGAACCCATTTTTCATCCAATGCGGCTTATAATGCGGCTTACAAAATGCTCATTTTGAAAGCGAACTAGCAGGTTGGAGCAGGTGTCGAAACGTACCAGACGCTACTCATCGGCTAGTTCATGAGGCACCATTCGACATCTATTTCACCTTGCCGATTCGCGCCAAATGTCTTGCTACCGTGCTATGATGTACGCCAAGGTCCTCTGCTAACGCACGTGTATTCGTCTCCGGATTTGCTTCGACGAATTTCCCCAAAACTTCACCGTCAAGCGACGACCTGCGCCCACGACCCGGCTTTTTTTCGAGATGAAAATCACCAGAAGCGATTTCTTTAAAGCAGAGCCTCACCGTTCGTTCGCAAGGAGAGTCCGTCCCAAAAGCACTGCTAAGGTTACGGGATGCCTCTGCCGCAGAATGCACCAATTGAAATTCGTAGAGCATGACGACTCGATAGTCGCGTCAGTTCGTGATTTTACGGAGGCCCGGAAAAGGAGGGCTAGAAAAATAAGGCCGACATCCACATATGTTTTTTTGAAAGAGGAGGGAAAAACCTATCAAACGGCATATGTGGCTTTCCCTATGACGGAATGATTTAAGGTAAAAAAATTATACATACATATCCTGAAACGGAGATTAATTTTTTCGAAAGCAAAGTTTTCAAATCGGATTGCACCTCGAGCCATTTTTTCGTCCGACACTGGCTGCGGCTGAACTTGTTTTTTGTCCTTCTCGTTTCCACCATTAAAACTAGGATTGACCCCATGCTCTTTATAGAGGCCCCTCCCTTGGACATTGGAACCTCTGATGTGAATCCAGAACGCTTTAAGGGTTTTGTAAGCGCAGAATTGAACCTCGTGCTCCAAATGTTCGAGCTTCACTCTAAGGTCTTATTCTTAGTGACAGTGGATTCTATGGCAGCCTTTCTAGGCTTTCTTTCCACATCACGTTGCTTCTTAATCCTGATCGGAGGTCGCTCTGTTTCCATGAAGGGGTCCTCTGAAGGTTATCCGCTGGAGGTTTGGGAGGTCAGGATCAGGGATGAGCGGATAATGAAGTTTTGAAAACCGGATAACGGATAACGGATAATTTTGCCCGAAAATGGCCGGATAACGGAATAACGGATAATGAACAAACAACGAAAGTTGAAACTCGTTTTAAATTGCACTAGTTTTAACAACAGATTAAGGCTTAAAGCATTGTTAATTTATAAGTCATTTCTAGACAATTTAGTCGTGTTTTTCAAACGATTTGCAGTCGCCACATTAGCGACGCTATATAGGGTTCTCTGCCCATCCGTAGAAAGACACGCACAGAGACATACCAGCCTTTCACCTGTTTCCAAGGGGTCGGGTGGATTGTCTTATTTATCAGCCTTACTCTGCGCTTAACATTTTTCAATTAGAGCAGTCGAAAAATAGAATAGTCCTTGGAAGAGCAATTCTTCCGATGTCTCTGGAAAGAAGAAGGAAGGAGACATCCAGCGAAACAAACTTCGCATAACGATCTTGTCCTACACATGCTATGAACCATTACTGTTGTTGCTGCTCGATAGCATCCCAGGCATCGATAGCATCCAAGGCACATCAACGTGGAATTATCTGGGATGGATAAAATGCTAGCTTTTCGGTAGTAACTGCAAGCAATTGTGTACGGCAAACACACACCCAAAAAGTTATGACATCCATCCCTTCTGGAACAGAGGAAGAATATCAGACCCAGCCCCAACACGGAGGTGTTCCCTATGTTGCAGATAAGTTTCACAGAAAAAAACTCACAAACTAAAACAAATCTGCATGTCTTCAGCACAAATGATAAGTTTGTTTAGCAGTTTATTGCTCCCCTAAAATTTTTAATGGAGAAGTTGCTTACTCTATGTATTTGGATTAATCCTATTTCTTTCGCTAGTATTCATTGCTGTACTGCAGTATTTTTGATAATTCACGACAGCATATGGCTAAAAAGGTACCATTACCGCCTGCAATCAAATCGAATATACTGCAATCGTGTAACCACAAATGATACGATGGAAAGATCGGCGGTAAAAATTCTTCCCAGGATGCGGCTCTCCACTTTTGACGATTGCTAGTTGCCTTTTTGGTCAACAAATGACTTGAGATGAATTAACAATGGTGTGCTAAGAAGGCCTCATATAGGTATGGTGCAGGCTTAGAGGGCCTTCTGTAAGGCTGGGAGTTAGAGGTCTTTAAAACTATGTAGCCAGTTCCCAAGTGAGGAATCTTCAATTAACCCTTCTAGATTTGAAAACTTCTGTTGTTTCTGACGACCACTCTTATCATTGTGAAGGATCCTGTACATAGTACACCCATCACCGCGTCCAAAGCTAAGATTCAGCTTATTTGTTGTTTGTTATCCGGCCCAAAATCGCCGGATAACGAACAACAAAACGGATAAGCCAAAACCCCCGGAAACCGGATAACGGATAACGGATAACGGTTAATCCGCTCATCCCTGGTCAGGATCTTCCTTCGATGCAGCTGCCTTCCCTACCTGAGCAGTGAACTATACTGCTGCTGTCCTATAGGGACGACCATATAGGCTGTTGGGGGGGGGGGGGGGGGGTTGGGGTACATTTGAATGAGATGCCTAAGAGTTAGATCAGTTACAGCAACTGGATTCTACGACTGCTCATACACTTCTGAATAGAGGTGCATAGTTCATGAAAGACGAACGGCGCTATGAAGGAGTCTCTCTGCATCCAGGTGAACACTTATGAGCAGCGTGATCATTAAAAGCAGCTATCTCTCAGGCTCTTTCCGAGAGTCACTGCCTTCCCCTTCTGTGAACACACCCACCCACGCAAAGTGTTCCTTTTGCCTTCCTTTCTTCCAATTTGGATGGAGGAACTATTTATGGAAAAGCGTGTTTTTTCTTGTACATTTTTTCTTTTACATGCTTCAGTGCCGAACGGGGTGGATCAGTCTTGAGTTTCCCAACGTTTCGACCCGTTCATCCTAAAAATTGCTCAACGATTCGGATATTGATGGGATCGGGAAGAAATTTATTGGATTCGGTTTTGAATATCGGATCCAATATTGGAATTTGAATACTCGAATCAATTTTCGAATTTGAATATTCAGAGAAACTGCAGATTTCGAATATATTCGAACTCTAATATTCTAAATGTGTGAGCAATCGAAACCATTCGAGATACTCGAAAAAATTGGAAGGCATAACTATTGTTCTCTTACATATGAGTGAAGTTTTTAATACTATAAATCAGAATGCAGTTTTCCACTATCATTAGGACGCATGGGTGAAAAACCATGCTTCTCCACAAACAAGACCTGCTTTCCTAACATCATATTGACCAACTTTTGTTTTAGGGAAAACCCTTAGAGCCGTCCTAGAAGCACATATAAACATTAGTTTTGAATTACAGGCGACGTGCTGTGCTTGAGCCAGCAGCTGTAATGCGTCTACTTATGATGACAGATGTATTACATTGTAAAAATAGAATCGAAGAACGGGTTTGCTCTGCACAACATTTGTGCGATGAAGAGACATGTTGGTATCACAGGCTCGACTCACTCCTGAATCATGGTCGCCATCTGACCGCTTTGTCGGCTCTCCAGCCATGATACGTCCATGTGGAGCATCTTGCGCACGTATGTTCGACGCACTCGGAACACTTGCCGTATTCCGGATACCTCCCAAGCTAGCCTCTGGAATAGGGTACAAAGGTTAGGGTTGTAAAGACCGTTTGAGGCTATGCTTCAAACTCGCTCACCACGAAAACGAGGAAAACTTGTACATTGTGAGGGAGATGTTCACTCAAGGATGCGGGATGGGTGCTGTCAAGTGCCCGAGCAACAAAAGCGAAACTCTGGCGCCGAGCTCTCATTTTTCAGTTGACCCATCATGGACATTACACCGCAGTCAGAAAAATGATACTTTGGACGCTGACTTACGAGAAGTAGCGCACCAGGAAAGAACGCGAGAAAAGGGACTACGGCGTTTCCTTAAGCACAACGCAGAATACAGGAGTAGCCTTCTGGAAAGTCTCATGGTCAGTCCGTTGCTAATTGCTCAGAAATTGTATTAACGTTCTCGGAGATGCAACTCTTAGAATAAAAAGCTGGAAAGCAACCAGAGGAGTAATTCCAAAGACTTTGCTATAGGGAAGAGGGCACGGCTGAACCTTGTTTCCTTTCTAAGTCCTCGAACCTAAACATATATTCACAAGGGAAGAAACACCAGATTTATAGTTAGATGAGTTACGTATCAGTGAACGTAGCTTTGGACGCCGATTGCAAATATCGACAAAGAATATCACGGCATGGAAAAGCATTTGTCATTTTGATTTGTTTGCATATCTCCTTGCACTTTGCATCGGTGGGTCGGCAGATAGAGCAGCAGCATAATGGGAAGCAAAGGTGTTGGTTCGGCTCCCATAGAGCGCAGAGATTTTGCACTTTACACGCAAGACCCGTCAGGAACAGCTGAAGCTCAACGTGCGAAACTGCAACGAAAAACGACATCAGAAACGGGATTACATTGAGCAAGAAAGTAAGCCCTCCAGATGGTGCAAAGTGTTTCACACACGAACTCCTACTAACTTGTGCGCTCGCTGATCGAGCTCTACGTGACCCTATGGTTAGCGGAGAGTTGAGAGGTTATTTCACGAAACCGACTTGAAAATTTATCTGATCGATTTAGGGCAACGCAAAATAGGTTCTAACAATCAAATGTGGGAACCTCTGACAAATCGCTTTAAAGCACGTCATGGATGATTAGAGTACTACGTGTGGCGTAGTCTCATTTCCGATCTCATTCATGGTTGGGACTGGCCGAAGGAAAACTCGCCTTTTGCTGCTCTAACACTACATTTTCTATCAGGCGAGGTTTAGCACTGATAGCGTGAGTGGATGGGTATGCCAACGAACCTGTGCGTGCGGCTGTCATTGCGGACGAGTTGCTATCCTAGCACGTGTTCGTGCATTTGCTCACGATATTTGGCTCCGTTGCAGTGACTACTCTGCCAATCGCCTACTGATCGCTATTCACAGAAGTTTTTATATTTCAACTATGGGAAGTTGGATTCTTCATAGTTTTTTCAATCATATCTGAATCATTCACATAGGTATCACAAAAAACATTTTTGCTTGCCTTTTTTGTTACTTTAGCCTGCTAACACCTTTCAATTTAGGCTGTGGCTTGGAACTGCTAAATTGGATTCGCGAATGTATCCCCTAAATGCTCCTTCCCTCCCATCCATATTCAGCCTTCCAAACTTAGGATCACCTTTCCTCTTACCTAGCCTGTATTTGCGCTACTCGAGGCGCGTCTTCTGATTTTTTAGGTAGCAGTTTCAGATGGATTGTAAGGCTCTCCAGCGAATTCGTTGCAGCTGTTCCAAAAACATCAAGTTGAGTGAAGAAGCCAGCTACGCAAGCAGCTCAGACAGATGTGAATTTCTGGTTCCTACTTACCTTCTGTGAAAGTGGCGAAGAAATTAAATCGTGATATTTCTAGTACTGATGCGGACCAAACATATAATGATCACCTTTACAGCTCCCAAATTGGACCCAATTCCTTATCCTCCACAGAATCCGTAATGAGGCATTCGTGCTCTCACTGTTTATGTTAAGTCCGTTTTTATTTTTTTAAACTGGTAGTCGGAGCAATAAGAAAAGTGCTAACGCAATCCGCTTTTGGCTCGTCTATCCTTCATATATTTAGAATATGTTTATCCCATTAACCATCCTAACCTCCACCTGTTCATTCCGTTCCGTTACGTGAATAACGTTCTAGTTGATGATAACAGTAGGACCAGTGATATTTATAACAGAGTTGCCAATGTTCACAATAAAGTCTTTAACCTAGACATTACTTATGACAACGACTATTCATGCAACCACTATTTAGATTTGGAAATGAAGGTCTCAAACAACGGAATAACCACTAAGCTTTACAATTAAACAGGTTCGTTTAACTTTATTACCAAGAGTATACTAGCTAGAGTATACTTAAGTATAATAGCTGACAGACTGGTTTAATACCAGTCTGTCAGCTATTATCAAAAGGCCATGATCTACGCAGAAATTCTAAGAATTACCGGGACTTGCAGCTTTAAAAAAAGATTATGTCACTAGACTATTGCACGCTAAAATGCGAGTATCCAAACCAGGTTATGACAACTTTTTAATTTCTCGTTGTTTAAGTGTATTCATAAGAACAAATTAATCCAATATAAATGCTATCTACATCATGTACTAACCTTCAAATAAAATATTCGTTATGTAAATGCTCTGATCAACACTATTTTTAGCGGTTCGCTAATTTTGGTCACTTCTTAAATCCAAATAGCATATTCCCCAACCTGAAGTGGATGTGATGCTCGCGGTGGTAAAATGAAGGACGTTTGGTGGTTCGGCAAGGAGTTCACCTTTTCATTGGATGGATAGGCTGTTCCTTACCGCCTCATGCAACCCCTTCCTTCTTTCCCCCACACTATTCTAGCGATACCTACTGCAGGCAATTGAACTGCGTCAAAGTAGTTCTTCGCGGAAAACAAATCAGGATCTTCTTCCTTCACGACAATGCGCTTCCACATGTTGCGATATGGAGATTCAAAAAAAAAATCTCAGAAAAACTCTAATGTTTCGGATGACTCCTTTACAGATGCGAGGCCCCTCCCCCGCCCCCCCCCCCCCCCCCCCGCATTCGCCGGACCTGGCTGCAACAGATTATCATCCCAACCACTTGTAGGAGAAGGAGTTCAGGAGCAGCATAAGGAGCAACATGAAAGGTGCCTCGGTGAACTTTTCCATCAAAACCTTATGAATTCTATAGAAGTGGTAACGACAAATTACCTGATAAGTGGCAATATATTGTGGATAATGCGGCATCCAAACAACATCTGCTAAATGAGAAGTAGCGCTTTCCTTACGCTATTTTGCGTTACGATTTACAACGTATTCGATCTCATTTACGCACACTCCTGATTCCCAATCAAAGCATTTTTATGGCAATTACCTGAATAAACGCAGCAACAAACATGCTAAGTGACAATGACAGCATGGCGATAAAAGCTGGTGTGGCGGATGCGAGAAATCCTCATCGAATATAGTACTGTTCATACCGGCCGACGTATTGTAGAGTCGAACTTCCTGTAAGCGGACAAAATTAGGACGAAGTGACAGAGTCGGAAGGAGCATCCGCTTCTTATGAGCCAACCGCTGCGATTTTAAGATCGGCTCATGCCAAGGTCACCCAAAACATCCATTCCTTGGCTGCCGATGAACTGCTATCAAGCCCAGCAAATACTAGGTCGGCGCAAAAGAAATGCAGGTTTTTGTATTATTGCTTTCAACACTATTTTTTAAAATAAAATAAGACTTTCTCATAAGGAGATATACATTGTTTAAAAGCTTATTATATGCGCTTTCTAAATGTGTATAGGGAAATTAATTCAAGTCTCTTATTTAAAAATTAATTTGGCTTTTATTTCCAGATGTCTAAACGCGATTTTCGTCAAATTTACTTCTACGAGTTGAAACAGAGACGGAATTCCGCTTAAACACCACGAAATATCAACGAAGTATGGTGCCAGGGAACCATAACGTATGCTCAGTGCAAGTTCCAGTACATACAGTTATGCCGTATCTTTTGATCAAATCCCGAAAAAGCCGCGTTTTCCCGGCTTTTGCGTCTTTTTGATAGAACTCGCCTAAAATTCATTAATTTCAAAAGCAACGATATATTCGAGCTCAGGAGCTCGAGCTCTATCGTGTGGTATACATTGTTTATATGAAGCTATGGGAAATGACCGAAATTGAAAACTTGCGCTCCATTGCGAAGGGCGGTCGCGGACGAGTTGTTGGTCGCAAGCCGTCGAAAACTGTTGCATGCTCACAATTCTTCTAGTTTGAGGTTTTTTTGGAAACGGTGGGTATTGTTCGATTCGTCTCTTCGAGATCTACACAATCATTTATACGACTTCGCCAGATCACCGCGCTTTCGCAGTGGGGGTCAAAAATGACTGGGGCAGACCTTTTGCGATTGAGAAGCTTATTTTTCTGGGCTTACACGTTCTCGAAGTATATCAAACATGGCGTAAAGTGCTCCGTCATGCCAGGAATCCACTGAGAGTGCGCCGTGCACTATGCATATAGGATAGAATCTATCAATCGAGGAGGGGGGGGGACAGCTTGTAGAGCGAGAGATTGGGGAATTTTATCACAAATTTGCAGCCGGCCTTCTCAGGAATTGCTGTACTCTGTTCCGGCGAGACCTATGAGTGCGCCGTGAACAATGTATATAGGATTGGACCTATCAATCGAATGGACGCAACAGGGTGTAGAGTGGGCAATTGGGGAGTTTTATGAGAAATTCTCAGCCGCCCTAGTTAGGAATTGCTCTAACACAGTCCAGCTAGGCTTTGGATTGATAGGTTCGATTCTATATGCACTGCTCACGACGCACTCCAAAGGCTAGCTGGACTGTGTTAGAGCAATTCCTAACTAGGACGGCTGAGAATTTTTCATAAACTCTCCAATCGCCCACTCTACACCCTGTTGCGTCTACTCGATTGATAGGTCCGATCCTATACACATTGTTCACGGCGTACTCCTAGGTCTCGACGGAACAGAGTACAGCAATTCCTGAGTAGGCCGGCTGCAAATTTGTGATAAAACCCCCAAACGCTCGCTCTACAAGCTGTCCCCCCCCCCTCCTCGATTGGTAGGTTCCATTCTATATGAATAGTGCACAGCGCATCTAAAGGCTAGCTGGACAGCCTTAGAGCAAGTACTGAGTAGGGCGGCTGAGAATTTCTCATAAAACTCCCTAAACGCTCACACTAAAAACTGTCCCCCCTCGATTGATAGGTCCGATCCTGTATGCATTGTGCACGGCGCACTCTCGAGGGATTCCTGGCATGTAAGAGCACTTCACGCCATGCTTGAGATACTCTGAGAACATGCAAATCTCGGAAAATAAGCTTCTCCAATCGCAAAGAGCCCGTTAAAGTCATTTTTGCCCACCCACTACGAAAATGAGGTGTTCTGATAAGGTTTATATACTGCGTGGATCTCTAAGAGACGAATCGAACGGTACCCACCGTTTCTCAAAAAACCTAAAACTGAAGGAGTTATGAGCATGCAACAGTTTTCGAAGACTTGCTACCGACAACTCGTCCGCAGCCGCCCTTCGCAATGGAGTACGATTTTGAACGGAAAACTAACCTTTGAAAAAATTCGGTTGAACTTTGAAATTTTTGGCATTTTTTAACGCCATCTGATAGAGCTTGAACTGCTGAACTCAAAAATCTGCTTGCTTTCGCAATTGGTTAACTTTGAAGGAAGTTATTTCGAAAGGCCGAAAAAGCCGGGAAAATGCGGCTTTTTCGGCATTTTTGAAAAGGCTACGGCCACAACTGTAGTTTCGTGCCGGCAACACTAGCCTCGAGGACGGACCATATGGCAGCCGTCCGCCAACACTTGATAATGATCCATTGAAGGCTGATCCACGCAAAACCACGCGAGTTGTTGCCGACGACCTCGACGTCGATCACACTACAGTTGTTCGACATTTGAAGAAAACTGGGAGGACCAATAAGCTAAATTGACCGAAAGTCAGAAAAAGGTTGCTTTTAGATATCGTCGGCCCATCTCTTGCGGTTGCCAACGATCCGTTTCTTGAACGGATTGTGACTTGCGATGAGAAATGGATACTGTCTGATAACAGGCGACGTTTGCCTAGTGGCTGAACCAAAAAGAAGCTCCCAGACATCATCCAAAACCGGAGAGTTTGGATGATGTCCGGGAGCTGAGGAAAATCGCATTTAGACATCTGACATCTAAAAATAAAAACCTAATTATTTTTTAAATAAGCGACGTGAATTGAATTTATACACATATTTGTATAATACCTTATGAAAGAGTTTTAGCTTTTTTAAATAGTGTTGAAACCAATAAAACAAAAACCTGATTTTTTTTGTATCAGCCTAATAGATAAAACGATAGGTTGCAAATCGACTGGCTTTTCCAAGTCACTGCACAGGATACATATAAACACTTAGTGTGAATACCATATTGCAGAGAAGCACAACATTTGGCGAATACCAAAAATCATCTCAATGACACCAATCTCTACACTTTACCCCTTCGTTCTCTCCCCGTACAAAGATTAGCACTACGTAGAAAAACTCCGTGTATTATGCACAAACTGAAATGAATATGCATGTTTGTTGCATGTTTGTGTAGTGCTATGTAGCCCACGTTAATTTGGTTGCACCATAGAATACCTCTAGGGGGTTTTCATACTCCTGCCGCAGCACGGCGCATCACTTTATATGTACCGCAGTACAGCGCTCCACCACGCCGCTTGCAAAACACCATAATCGGCATGGATATCGAAGTTTTGCGCCACGTCTCTATGCCGCATCGCACTTACACTTGGCAGCCGTAAGGGGAAGGAGACATTCATACTACTGGGCTGCCGCGAAATTAATCGCCGAAACGGACCGCCTACTTCAAACTGCAATAACACAGCTTAAAAACAATTTTATTAATCGAACTAAAAACTACCAGAGTCTATGTTTTTTGCCAAGGAGCAGGTAATGAGTCTAATCCTTTACAATACAATGAAAACTGAGATCACAGCAATTAACGAAATCAAGGAGGGCACATTTGACATCGGCCAAATTAGTGAATTGCTTCTGACGCAAATGAGAATCAAGAGCTTGGAAAAAGTGATAGTCAGCGGGGGAAGGTCGGGAGAGTATGGTTGATGAGGGAGAACTTCGATACCTAGACGAGTCAATTTTCGCCGAGTAATTTGTGAGGCGTGTGGCCTTGCGTTGTCTTGCAGCAGGAGCGGCCCTCTTCTATTCACTACTACCGGCAATAATTTTTGCAATTTCTCA
This sequence comes from Heligmosomoides polygyrus polygyrus, assembly GCA_947396885.1. Taxonomy (NCBI): domain Eukaryota; kingdom Metazoa; phylum Nematoda; class Chromadorea; order Rhabditida; family Heligmosomidae; genus Heligmosomoides; species Heligmosomoides polygyrus. Next base: position 57,433,462 of record OX377206.1, read on the forward strand.
TACCTTCGGTCTAAATCACAGCAGTATGATTCTGCTGTGACTCCCTCACCAGGTTGAAAAAGCTGTAATGGATTACAACTTTACAACACCACCACAAAGTAAGCGTAAATTTTTAGGGTGAAGGTCGGGTTTACGAAAGGATGTCGGAGGAGCATCCTTGTCTACCCAGACAAATCCCCGCTTCCTGTTATCGTGAAGAACCCATTTTTCATCCACAGTTGTAATGCGGCTTACAAAGGCTCATTTTTAAGCGAACTTGCAGGTTGGAGCAATTGTCGGAACGTACTAGACGCTGCTCATCGGTGAGCTCATGTGGCACCCACTTCGACATTTCCTTCACCTTGCCGATTCCCGCCAAATGTCTCGCTACCGTACTATGATGTACGCCAAGTCCTCTGCTAACGAATATGCAATCCCCTCCGGATTTTCTTCGACGGCTCTCCTCAAAACTTCACCGTCAAGCGACGATGAAGTTCTAAGGTTACGGGATGCCTCTGCCGCAGAATGCCCCAATTGAAACTCGTAGAGCATGACGACTCGATAGTCGCGTTGGTCCTTGATTTTACGAAGCCCCGGAAAAGAACGGCTAAAAAAATAAGAGCGACATCCACATGTGTTTTTTGAAAGAGCAGCGAAAAACCGATCAAACGGTATGTGTGGCTGTACCTGAGACGGAATGTTTTAGGGTAAAACAACTTAATTTATACATACCTAGGAGCGGAGATTAATTTTGCGACAGCCTAATACTAGCGCTGCCCAGCCTCACTTGGAGGTCTCTGGCTGCACACGAGCGGAACAAAGACAAACAAAAGAAAAGCGATCGGCTACCTCACGAGTTATGGAGAATGAGACGAAACTGCCCATAACAAGCCATACAAATGGAGGAATTCCGGCCTGCAGCAAGGCGCACGTAAGACCAATTGCCATCAGCTAAACAACGAAACAGGAATAACGCAACAGGAAAAGAGGGTGAAGGAATAGAGTTCAGAAGTTCGAGAAACATTTGTTTTCGGTACCTACGAAGCGTGTCACGAAAAAACTCAAGCATAGTCACCTACATAGGAACCATTAAAAATGCTAAAGACTATGAGTATTAAGACGTGCTTCTAAATGCCTTCCCGGAAACGAATAGGGATGCCTCCAGCACTCAAAATTGACTATAAACTATAGTTAACAACGTTATAAATGATCAAAGGTCTATTAAGGACGGAATTGACTTCGTCACCAACCTGCATATCGGTTCGGTCAGAAAACGCGTAGAGGACTCCAAAAGATGAGAGGAAACTGCTTTTTTTCGCCTCTTTACTGTCGCACTCTATCGAAATTGTCTTCTCGGAGGTGATATCGTACGCTAAACAAGGCCTTCAAAAAATATGAACGCTGATATAGAAACCTGAGAAGAAGTTACCTTTAGCATTCTTCTTTGGATCATCCACATACAAATCATCGATTTGGTACACAACGTTTTTCTGGGCATCTTTGTCTGACCTCCTATTCGGCTCCTTGTTAGCCGTCATTCCTAAACGTACAGCTACAATCTCTGCTACAAGTTCGAGCTGACAAGATTACAACTACTGCGCGAATTCAAAACAGATTCGAATTCAAACTGCATGAAAGACAAGCAGCATGCCCTGCCCTGAGCAGATCTTGAGTTTTACAAGTCACTTTCTTCAGCAAACTGCATGCAAAAGCCGATTTCATCGTGTTCGACCGAGAGAAGACCCTTATCGAACTAATGCATCAATTCCCGTAGTAATAAACACAATAGTTCTGCACAACATTTGAGTAAAAAGGAAATAAAAAGAAAACAAATAGATTCGAATTAACATACGCAAAGTCGCCGAGATTTGCGAGGTGTCCCTTTGTTAACGGCGTATTCAGATTCCTGAACATCGTGCGTGATCTATGTAGAACAGCACCTTACCCACCCAATTTTTTCACTACCTTGGCTCTTCCGACGCCCTTCGGCCAGAGAACCAAAAAATGACTTCTTTGTCAGCTTAAACGGGAGTTAAATTAGGATTCGGTCTACTAAAATCGCATGATTCACGGAAACCCAGTGTTCTTTCCATCGTGGTTTCAGTTTGCAACGACGGAAAAGCAAAATTAAATAGCAGTTGCATAGAATGCGATTTGCAGAGATATTTAGCATATGTTACCGAAGTATTTAGAGCAATTTCAAGAACCTTTAAATGCGCCTTCCTCAAACCTCAAAAACCTCAGTTTTTGTTGAAAAAAGAAGTTCAATAATACTGTATCCTCTCCGAAAATCTTAAATTAGTCGAAGTGAACGTTAAGTGGCGTCGGAGTCTTCTGGTTTTCCTTATTCTTCAGCGTTTGTCCCGCTTCATCGCAGGGTTCGCTCTTCTGATGCCGTGACGCCACCTCCCCCATTCCTGCTCTTGATCGGGGTAGAATCCAACTACCTTTATGCCCATTTGCTGCGCATCAAGCTAGCGTTGCTTCGGGTGCCCTCTAGGTCGTTTTCAGACACTTCCAACTTAAGGGCTATCTTGAGACGCTCTTTCCCACGAAGGACGTGGCCGTACTACTGCAGGAAAACTTCTCGCATCTTCTCAGCTGGCGGCGCAACAACGAACTCCTGGCGAGTATCGTCTCGGATGCGGTCCATGCGCGTGACACCAGCAGTCCAGGCTAGCATATTCGTCTTCATGCCGCTGAGAAACGTTTCAACTTTGTTATTCGCAGCCCAACACTCAGCGCTGCTGTGGCTGCCCAGGCAGCGGATCTATAAATCTTTAGGTTAAAGCGCTCTGACATTTTCTTGTCGCAGAGTGCGCCAATCAACGAGCGGCACTTGCGCTTAAACATGAATTCACTTCAATCATCAGTTCGCAGTCAGACCCTATTGCTGAACCCAGGTAGTAAAGACCGAAGTGCGTGCAAGGCGTTCATCTTAATGGAGACTCGTTTACGTCAGTCGTTAGGTACTCAGGCTTCTTCACGTTCAATTGGAGCCCGAACATCTCCAAGTGGTCGCACTAAGCACGCACCTGCCACCCGAGTTTAACCTTACCTTCGAAGGCCAAGACCAGAGAATTATTAGCATAAAGCAACGTCCAAGGGTCTCCAACGCTGGCGATATCGCCGCCGTCGCTCGAGTTGCCGGCGAGAGGTATGAACAGGTGGCAGCAGCGACGTGAGCGACAGCGACAGCGACCGAGTATGAACAGATTTCACGTCGACCGCTAGGCTTTAATCGATTCGTATTTTTGCTTGACCGACCAGTTGCTCCCGTCGCGGATTTTGAACGAGTGAACCTGAAGGGAATCCAAAATTGGTGGTGATCCTTCCAAGACAACCCTGCATCTCTGCGGGACCGCCTGCCACATGCACTTTAAGTGCAGGCCCTAGGCGGCATATGCTGCCCTGATGCAGGATCTAGGCGGCGTATCCGACCTTGCAGCATACTTCGGGATCAAAGCAGCATACAGCTTTTCAGCCAATAGCGGACGAGGGGGTGGGTCCTAGGGGCGGCCCCAATGTTCAGCACCAAGGCGGCATATGCTGGGCCCGCCCCTCCCTCCGCTATCAAATCACGATCGAGGGGTGGAGCCAATCAGCACATGCCGCCTTGATCCTGCTCAGGGGTGTGCGTAAATGAAATTTGAAATTTCGTAAATCGTAAATCGTAATTACGAAAAAACTGTCATAAATCGTAAATCGTAAACCGTAAATCGTAAGAGTCACCTGATCTGTAGTGCAGAACAACCGTGATTCAATATTTACCTAATTGCCGTGTTATTTTCAGCTCAATCTGAACAGTTCTCCTGCCAAATCACTTTCCTCTTTCACGCCTTCTTGCTAGTACGACACTTTTCAAATCGAACTTTACACGCTTCAACAAAGTTAAGAAAACTGCTGATTCAAAAACATAACTTTAGCATATGTATGGTATTCCAACAAAAAGCCTACATCGTTTGAATACTCATTAAATTCCTAGCTCGCTATCAATTTTTTAGCATGCGTACATATTAATCTGGAATTAAGCAGAAACAAAAAACTTAAAATTAAAGAATCACTTCACTACCGACAATGCGGCGAAAACAGCAACTGCGCGTGTAGTAAACTGATTCGCACGATACGATGGGTATTGAGCCTTGCTTTCTGAGTGAATGCACGGCGCAATCCCATCGTGTGTCGCATCTAAATATCTCCGCTTTTCATCATTTCGAAATAAGTCTTGAAACATTCCCATGGCAGGCGGATAAAGAACTTTTGGCCGAAACAGTATGACCACATTTCTTGGACAACCTTAGTAATCTCTTTGAAATGGAAAGGTAACGTATGACCTTCTTGAGGCATCTTTAGTTTGATTCCATAGGTGAGAAAATTTTGATTTAGAAGGTGTCTAGCTTGGTTTGAAGGTAATCCTATTTCAGTTTTAAGTTGGGAAGAACACAGATGAAGTTGAAACAGGTTCAGTTCGAACTTGCATGAGTCCATTTTAAGCGCAGCAAGTGAAAATGGTATATATAGACCGCTACTGGAGGGTATACATTGGATCCGAAGGAATCATTTTCGGATATCCGATTCGGATAACCCGATCCGAATCATCCAAAAATCCGGTGTCCGCGAAGTTGTCGTTATCCGAATCATCCAAAAATCCGGGGTTTGCAAAATCACCGTTTTCCGAATCATCCAATTATCCGAAAATTTTCGATCGGATCCATTGTATCGAATGAATCATTTTCGGCTATCCGATTCGGATAACCCGACCCGAATCATCCAAAAATCCGGTGTCCGCAGAATTGTCGTTATCCGAATCATCCAAAAATCCGAGGGCGTCAAAATCGCCCTTATCCGAATCATCCAAAAATCCGGGATTCGCAAAATCGCCGTTATCCGAATCATCCAATTATCCGAAAATTTTCGATCGGATCCATTGTATCGAATGAATCATTTTCGGCTATCCGATTCGGATAACCCGACCCGAATCATCCAAAAATCCGGTGTCCGCAGAATTGTCGTTATCCGAATCATCCAAAAATCCGAGGGCGTCAAAATCGCCCTTATCCGAATCATCCAAAAATCCGGGATTCGCAAAATCGCCGTTATCCGAATCATCCAATTATCCGAAAATTTTCGATCGGATCCAATGTATACTGGAGGGTAGTTACACATCCATTGCTTAAAGAGAGGGTACCAAGCAATAACTGCAGCGCGATACTCGAACTGAGAAGCTCTGTTAATTGTAGAAAGATTGCAAAGAAGACGTTTCTTAACTTTAAAAGTGCTCTCATGTTCTGAACCATCGATCTACGGTCTCAGCCATTGCGGCAACCTAAACCTATCTAGGCTTCCTATTCAAATCTGCCTATACTTCCCGAATTTAAAGACTTAAAAATATGGCATACTATTTAATAATTCTCTACACACGCTCGGGCTACTCTTCACCAGTTCTGTAACGAACGTTTGCTCTCCGATGGTCTGCAGCCTTCCTCCGCTAACGAATTAGATAGGGTAGATGCAATAATCTCCACTGAAAAGGGACACAAAAGTGACAGAGCCATTTCAACCCGTTCTTAAAATTTTCGCTTGGACCACACTTTGTAAACCAATTTGCTCTCCCATGAAGTGCAGCGCAAACCGATAGAAACATCGGTGTCTTATCCTTTCCACATGGGTGCAACAACTTTCTAGACCCCGCTTCAAATCACGTATGATACTCGATCGCGGATTTACGTCAATTCTACTAGGTAGAATTCACATTAATCTATTATAAACAAATTGACTAGGCTTTGTTACCAAACAGAACGTAGACCAAAGAATACTCGTCTCACTTTCTCTATGAAACTGTCCCTCTGACAAGGGAAGCCCATGAACTTCCCCCAAAGATTCTCAACGAGACTTATATGGTCTTGAAGGGCATCGGACGAGGACCACAGATCTGTGCTTAATTTTTGCTACGGGCCACTGTGTGGTCTGGAAATGGCAAAAATGGTATCGCTTCAGAGCGGGTTGATAAGGCATAAGTGACACCTGGAATGGCGCTGTCGGGAACTATTTAAGCTGCTGACCACGAATCTGTCACTCTTTTTCTAAATTATCAATTTGCTTGCACTACTTTCCATCAAAGTTGAAGCCGAAGGTTGGAAAATATGTCTGACAACATTGGAGAAGGAAGCGGTCCCCATAACGTGCACAGCTTTAGTCACCCATATCTACCGTAACCTACCGTAATCGACCGAAAGGTTATTCTGCGTATACTCCTTTAACTAACACATATCCATCGGAACCTTCTGTAATCTATTCTTTCACCGAAATTGGTTGTCAAATTGGTGCTCTACGTCCGAAATAACCCTAAAGATGAATTTTGGACAAAAAATTTTCTCGACCTCTAGAGCAGAGGAAGTGAGTGCAATGCAAATGCTCCTATCTGCAATGCCCGCGACCCGTCTCCCGTAACTGTGTAAGAGAATGGTGAGGAAGAAACACACAGTAAGGCGACCAATCACAAGAGTTGGATAAAATGTGCAGTACTTGGGAATAGTTAGCTGAAATAGTGAAAGTTGCGAGAAGAATAAAAAGCAGTCTATGAGGAAATCGGAAGAGCGATGAGCTTGTCTTGATGATGGGTCAAATCAATGCTTGTTCATGAATGTTCATGAGTGAGGTGACAGTGAGAAACACTTCCAAAAGTAATTGAGAACATACCAATGATGTCATATGGAGATAGCATCAAACGGAACCTTCCTCAGTGGGACAAGCATCGTTTAATGGATGCGCGATATCGCTCCACGCAACAAACCCAGCTTCTTCCACATCTGACAGCAGGTTGAAAGTGGGGTTAGGACGCGGAGAAGGTACCCTACCCGTGCCAAAATGTAATCTTAGTTTGCAAAAGCGCTGCCCCAGGTGACGGCGAATGAATCACTCGAATGTTCACTGCAGCTTCGCCTAGGAAACGTAGGAAATTACTATAATCAAACTTTAATCTGAGCTCCAAACGTTTTGTAGGTGAAGTTATGAGCACGACAGGGCCATTCCAGGTGTCACTTTTGCCTTATCAGCTCGCCCTGAAGCGGTACAATTTTTTGCCATTTTCGGATCACCCAGTGGCCCGTAGCGAAAACGAAGCACAGTTCTGTGATCCTCGTCCGATCCTCTGCAAGACCATATAGGTCACGTTGAGAATCTTTGGGGAAAGTTCGTGGGCCTCCCTTGTGAGGGCGGAATGGAATGACCTTTGACTGTAGGAATGCAACGCACCTTGCTAGCTCTGGGCCGGAAACGGAATAGTCCAGTATCCTAGGCAGGAGATTACTTTTAATGTTTACTGTACTTGTTTCTCCTCTAAACTAGTCTGCTTCCAAGCGACAGCCTTCATAATGTTAGAGAAATCGAAAAGTTATTATAGTTAAGCGGAGAAATATGCTGGTCTAGAGAAGCCTGTGCATAGGATGGTGTCTTCTACAGCAGTAACACATTAGAACATCAAAAAACAATTCTGAGTGGAAGTGGGAATGTTCTATAAGAGGAGTGTCATTAAATTAGGCACATCTTTATAACCCGGTACACATATATTTGGACGCCAGTTGGTTGTTGATCAAACTTCACATTTACGAAAATTTACGATTTACGACCCAAAATGTCGTAAATCGTAAATCGTAAAAAAATTTGCCAAAATAGCCGTAAATCGTAAAATCGTAAATCGTAAATCGTAATTACGCACACCCCTGATCCTGCTCCCAAATTTGGGGCGTTACCAGCTGCGGGAGGCTTGCACCCCGTCCCTGAGTATGTTCTTCAGTCAGACCTTGTTCCTCAATAATGCCTGCCATATTCTTCAGTTCAGAAAAATACCCTCTCCTCTCCTCTGGATCCGCCTGACCTCCAGAAAACGTGATCGTTTTTGATCCAGCTGGCTGATCTACGCTCAGGTATTCCTCCTCATCGACTATGTTTCATTCCCCGTCAAACTCGTCTTCTTCAATTCCCAGGTTTTCTTCATCATGGACTTCCTCCAATTGTTTATCTTCGAACGACCTCAGAATGCTTGCTATCCTGTCCGCTAACTTAAATTTTAGAAGACACGCAAAACCTCTACTCCCGCTGCCACTGCGGACGAGTCGGACGACTACGACATTTTCGACGACGAAGTTCGACGAACTTGTGATCCAAAACTTTGAATGTTCCAATTGTTACTGGCTAAATCAATTGTTACTGCTGCTGAAGAAGAACGACATCGTTTCTTAAGTTTTTATTGTCACCCAAACACAGAAGAAGATACTGAAGTAGTAATGAATTCTTTATTAGTCGTGTGTATTTCTTTATGTGCATTACCTGAAATAAATACGTGTTAGTACATTGCATTCATCACAGAAGCACTTAAACATAGGTAGGTAGGTAGGTAGGAAGGTAAAAAGGTCCTAGAAAAAATAGAAAAAATAAACCAAAAAATAAAAATTATACCCTAGTTAGGTTGGGTTAGGTAGGTAGGTAAAGGTAGGAGTAGTATTAGGAGAACAGAAATGGTGAATATAAATCTAAATAAAAACTAAAAAATATTATAAATAAACAAAAAATACATATACAAAAATACAAATACAAAGGAAAATACCTATACCTAGGTAGGAACCTGGCTAGGCATATTGGGGCATTTAGAAGCTCAAGGAGCGTTTTGAGACATTCTGACAAAATGGAGGTCAAGGAGCGTTTTGAGACATTCTGACAAAATGGAGCTCTTATGGGCAGTTATGGGCAGTATGGGCAGGTGAACCAACACAAGGGTTAGTAGGACAACTAGGAGGGTTATAAGAGGGAGTATGGACAGTTTCACCACCTTATGGATTTGTTTGGAGCACTGTGGGAGATGTAGGAGGAAGGGGGTACTCCAGTGGGAGCGCTCACAGGCTCTGGGAGTCCTCCCAGGGCAGCCAGGGGGAGCCACTGGTTCTGGGAGTGGTCCCACTGCAGCCAGGGGAGCCCCAGGGCAGCCAGGAGGAGCCAGGGGGAGCGCCCCTGCCCAGGGCTCCCAGGAGGGGGAGTCAGGGGGAGCGCCCCTTCCCAGGATTGCGGGCTCAACGCGGTACGTACTGCACCTGTGTGCTGCGGATCTCGCGGACCTTATGTGCCGGAGTATATGCTGCTCAGGTTACGCCCCCTACCCGCCCCCTTTTCCAGGAGTTCCGCAGTGACCTCACGGATAGACAGAGGCTGCTACTGCGGGAGGCTTGCACCCCGTCCCTGAGTATGTCCAGGTTTGGGCGGCAGCAGAATATCACTGGTCCACATCAAGGAAGTGTTCTCGCAACAGGAGGTGTATACAGCTAGTACATAGATTTGCATTTTTTTGCAACGAGCGCGACTGTATAAAGCTAGAACAAATTTATTTGGAAGGTGAACCTAAAGCTCGTAAATGTACAACAATGATTTTTCTGGAGCGTATTAACCGGAATAATGACATGGCTCGTAAAAGAAACAAAGACAAAAAAAATGAGACAAATCTCAGAGGCGCTTGAAAGGAAGGTTGTGGAGGAAATCAGCTACAGTAATTTGGTTGAATATGAAAAGCATGATGTGATGACGTTAGTCTAAGAATCGATCTGATTTTAGGAATGTTACTTCGTGATAGAGATCGATGCAGTTCGCATTGGCCATCAATCGAAGCATACCTGACCCAATGATTAGTTTTCGTGCTTCTCCAGCGTGGCTTAGTCGCTTCAAGAAGCACGCGGGTCTTCCTGCGACTCGCAGAGTCACCCGCTTTGTTCAGAAGAAGCTTCTCCGACCAGGGGAAAACTGAAGGGGCGGTAGGCTCCTTCAATTTTTCCATGGTCGGAGAAGCTGGGATTCGAAGCGAGATGGAAAACTATCCTTTGGATTGCCTAGTAAATATTGATCAGATAGGCTTCTTAACCAAATAGACCAGGGTTAGTTAGACAATTGAGAAAAAACTCTATTAGCCTCTTTATACTATTTTGAGTGTACTACAAATTCCTAAACCTCTGTTGTTTGAAGGAGAAAAGAAGACGTTACGCATTGTGCTGTCGCCAAAGACCACTATCCACAGCTTGACAGTGATGCCGCTGCTAATCGCTTCAGAAACACTGGGAGAGACGTATTTCAACTACAGGAACTGAACGTTCGCTTTCCAAAGCGAGGAATATAATGCGGAATACCAATAGGAATACGCCGTTCCTTTATCCACTGTTTCACCACTGCTCGACAGTCGTCGCTGTTTCCAGCTTACTTGAGCCCGCCCTCTGCACGCAGGCAGAGGGCGGCTCAAGTAAGCTGGAAACAGCGGCTAACGCCGCCAACGGCACGATTTCCGTCCTCCCTAACTCTGAGCAGAATTGTATTGGGGTCAGTTTTCTACTTTCCAGGAGCGGCGGTTCTGCCCATATATAATACTTGGGCCGTTTCGACCTACCGTTGACATAGTCGCCTATTTAGCCTAATAACTAATGGAAACAAGGAAAGCCTATGAACTTATCCCAGAGATTGTCATCGAGGCCTATTACGGTCTTGTAGTGCATCGGACAAGGATCACAAAGTTGTGTTTCGTTGTTGCTACGGGTCACTGGGTGGTCCGAAAAGGGCAAAGAATGGTATCACTTCAGAGTGGACTGATAAGGCAGAAGTGACATCTGAGGCCGGATTCATGAATGGTAAGGTTAAGGATCAAAAAGTTTAATTGGTGAATAGGGGGTAGAGGGTACGTTTGGTATTCATGAACAGCTTATCGGCGTAGTCATTTCATGCGAGAAAACTCGTTGAGAGGTTCATCCCGTGGTGAACATTTTGATTTAAGATGCAGTTGATTTGTAGACATCTTTTCTAATCAGTAGATGGTTAGTAGAAATCCTCGAAGGGTAATTGATTTTTAGACGCCTATGTGTGGGGGGACATGTGTACGTTTAGCGAAACAGCGTTTCTTAGCCAAAAAATACTAGCAACCATAGAAAATTTTTATGCGCTTATGAAAAGGAGAAAAGAATTTCGTCTATCACTGTGGTTTAGAATGACACAGAGGAAATGCAATATACTTGCAGCATATTGTTTCTCCAGCTAGAATGTATATTCCGACCTCTAATATAGGGCGTTTTCAACACACTTCGCTTTAACTAACACTATAAGGCGTATGTTTGGGATTGATTGCTGTTGTCTTGTTGCTTCAGATCCAAAAACAAAGAAATTTAGTGTGGAATAGGATCCTGATGATTGCATGCAAAACTGCTCACGAATGGACCTCACTGAATAAAACTCACTTACTGATAAGCTTGCTTAGTGGGGATGATGGGTGTAGGGTATATATATATATATATATATATATATATATATATATATAGGGCGCGTGTAGCGCAGTCGAAGGAGGCGCGACTGTCGCGTGCACCCGATACCAGGTTCCTGGTTCGGATTTCCCGCCCAGGCCAACCAAGCCTCCCATCCCTCCGGGGTCGGTGAATTGGTACCAAACTTGTCTGGGAAGGATAAAGCGCTGACTTGTTCATCGGCTGGCCACCGCAAGTCATTGTATGGCCAAATACGCATTCATGTCGCCTCCACGACATCCCGTAGAAGTAGAATGCGCTGGCGCATCCCAGAAGGGATTGAATAACGCCGTCCTTTATCCTTTATTTATCCTTTATATATATATATGTAATATATATATATATATATAATAGGACACTCATAAGAGTGGGTAGCGCTATCACTGGATACTGCCTACATCTCAGACTGATAATATCATTTCGAAGGGCTAACGAAGATCTTAAATTAATAGGAACTTCCCTACTAGAAGTGCACGGCTAGAAAAGGGAAACAAACACAAACACGGTGGCCTGCCCAAGCCAGATATTGCAAACAAAGGGCGGGGCCCTTGAAGATTTGCTCACTGTGTAGTCTTTGTAAAATTGTGCCCTTTCTATTTTACCCTCATTGTCAAATAAGTGATTGACCCTCCACTAAGATAGACCCGACATTTAGGCTTATGTGTAGTTTCATTTCAACATTCGTGCTTACCTGATGCTGGTAATTATTGAACGATATTTAGCATAATATTTTTAAATTGCTACAAAAAAATAATTGTTCGCGGACGTAGTTGATAAAAACATATCTCTGAGACTGTATGATGCGAATTGGTAGCTGACAGCTTTGAAATACTGTGCTGCGATTTGAGTTTAGCTGATACAACCTTGAGACATGTTGCTGTTTATAGGGTTCCTTCTGCATCTCTAAACAGCACAACCATGCTTGTCAAGGTATTAAGTGATCTCTGCTCCTCTAAAACCCAATGCCTTGTTCTCGGCGATTTCAATTTTCCAGATATTGATTGTTCTAAAAATTATCCGTCTTCTGTTTCTATGGCATCAAAACGTTTTGTTGATATGTTCCAATCTTGCAATCTTCAACAGAACATTGTGACGCCCATTCGACATAACCATCTGCTTGATATCTCTACGAAATACGAAATCTCTTGAACAAAAAATTGATGTGGATGTAATTTATTTTGATTTTATGAAGGCTTTTGACAAGGTCCCTTTGGGTAAACTAATTGTCAAGCTCACGAATATAGGTGTCCATCATAGAATTACTCTATGGAAAAAAACTTTATATCTGGTAGATCTTTTCAAGTTAGGGTAAATGACGCATTCTCTGAACGTCTTTCTATTTAAAGTGGTGTTCCTCAGGGTGGCGTTTTGTCACCAATCCTCTTTTCTATATATACCTCTGAAATTCCGTCCTTAGTTAATCAGCTTGGTGTTTCATGTAAAATGTTTGCTGACGATATAAAAATTTATAAGAATATTGCTCTTCGAGAAGACCATCTTTCTCTTCAATCAGCAATAAATGCAATTGCGGATTGGTCATCAAAATGGGAACTTCCACTATCTCCGCAAAAGTCACAAGTACTTTATCTAGGGCAGCAGGTAGGTAGATATCCTTTCTGCCTTGACAAGATGCATATTAGTAGCACAACTTCCCTGCATGATTTGGGCTTTATTTTGGACAGCCAACTTTCGTTCAAAGAACATATTGAAATAATATCGAAAAAAGCTGAACGAATTGTGCACAGCCTCTTCAAATGTTTGCGAACAAATTCAATACAACGCCTATTAATTGCCTATAAGTCGTATGTTAGACCAATTCTAGAATGTGGCACCACAATTTTTAGTCCCAAATATAAGCGTGAAATTGCCAGGCTGGAATCTGTACAAAACAGCTTCACAAGAAAACTATGGATACAAGTACATGGGTATGATTACAACACCATCCCCTCACCGGCTTCACAAAACAGATTCTTCAATATACATACCCTTGAACGTCGTAGGAGAAGAAATGATTTAATTGCGATATATAAGATGATAAGCGGTCTTACTCGTATTCCCCTTCAAGAGTTCTATACCTTTTCTTCATCGAACACAAGGGGTGGTTAGTGGAGGATCCAGTTTCCTGGAGCAAAAGGCAGTGTAAGGTCTCAATTTTTCAGTTGCCGTGCTGGCTCTGATTTTTTGAGGTTATCTAAAAAACACATTATACCAAATTCCTTAAGGAAGTATAAAAAACTACTTGACCGATATCTTCAGGATGCAGCTTAGTAGTTTTCAACTGTACTATGTTGATTCTTGTTGCCTTTTCGTTTTTTCCTGTTTAGAATTACTTTAACTTATGTTTAGTTTTACCTTGTTTCTCTTTTGCATGGTTATCCATGTAGTGAATAAATAAATATTGGGATGTGGGTCTAAAAACAAAACTATAGAAAAGAAAGGAATTAAAAGCAAAACCGGAGACGTTGCTCCACTTGGTAAAGACTTTACCCCATCTCTGGAGTCGGGTAGAGTTTTCCACTACCCTTTACTCTAAACTGGTTTTCATGAATGCAGAGTAGCGCGTGAAATTTAACCCCTCGTCTCGTCGACCTCTGAATAATTGCTTATCAATTTGGAATCGACAATAATAACAGTTATCAATCGCTGAATGCTAAAATTCTACCTTTTCCTTTACCCACAACTTCCCGCTTGTGAATCACAGGAAGAGTCCAAATTTCTACCCACTACCAACATATCCCAGGGTAAACTCAATAAGAAGTCGGCTTCTGGAATGGCCCTGTCATGCGCAGAACTTAACCTACAAAAGGTTTCGAGCCTAAATTAAAGTTATTCATGTTATAGTAATAGAGAGATAATTTTCTCTAGACAAAGCTGCACTGTACATTCATGCGATTCATTCGCATCGATGGTGGCGGCGACTGGATGGCAGGGTGAGTAGCGATGCGGACTTACAGGGGGGGGGAGGTCGAGGGCTCGATTCCGGAGGGCGTTAGGGAATTTGTTAGGTGCTCTGTTCCCATCTCTACAAAATGTACTCTTGGGTAGCGGTCAATAAGGGTGAACGAGGTCATGACCACCGATTTCGCACCACGAATCTGTCATCTTTTTTTAAATTTTCACTTTTCTTGTATCACTTTGCATCTCAAAGTCGAAGGTTGGAAAATAGCGTTGGAGAAGACCACATTGGAGAAGAAAGCGACTCTATTAACGTAAACAGCTTTAATCACCCATATTTACCGCAACCTGTCGTAGTCGGCCGGAATTTCAAGAATAGATATCATATCCATGATGAGCACCCCAAATAACTCTCCTGGGCGATGTTTGAGCGAAATTGCTTCTTTCGACTTCCTCTCCACCTTTGGAGCCGTGAAGAGCAGGAGTGTTGCGTATACTCCTTTATTTACACATACCATCGTAACCCTTCGTTTCACCGAAAATTGTTGCCAGATCGGTGAATTTGGGACGAAAAATCTTTCTCGACCACTAGAAGTGGGGGAGTGAGTACAAGTGCTCCTGTCTGCAATGCCCCCACCCGTCTCCCGCAAGTGCACACAAGGCTGCCGTCAGAGAGCGCCATTTGGACCAAGCTGTATTCACTCGTGAGTTCAATTCAACGAGTGCACTGCCAGCGGACGCGATTGCTAACCCCAGATACTTGAAGGCAGAGGAATGTGGTAGCTCAGTGCCGATCACATTAATGGAGCGAGACTCATTTTCGTCAGTGGCCAGGAACCCAGTCTTTTTGATGTTAACTTGAGCCCAAATCTCGCCAATCGATCGCACCAAACTTGTACCTTCCGCTCGAGACCAATCTGTCGTCGCTAGCAACATGAGCATAAAGCCGCGTCCAAGGAACAGGCTGCTGAAGATCACGTGATATGGCACCCACAACGATGACGAACAGTAGTGGCGAGAGCGCAGACTCCGGAAGAGATGAGAAATTTCTTTTAAATTTCTTAGCTCACCTCCCGAGTGTCCAACTTCACGTGGAAGTGGTATATATAATGCGGTACGCTGTTGAAAATAAGACGAATTAGACATAACACAACTTTGTTTTTCGCTCTTTGTTCATTATTCGTTTTGCCGTTATTCCGTTTCACAATCCGGCCATTCCTAGACTATGTATAGGCTTGTAGGAGAAGAATGTGCACTGTGACGTGCATAACATACAACACTACAAAACATCCAGACCTTACGAGGCAGCGGCCGCTGAAAACTCACAAAACAAAGGTGAATTGGGTTTACAGGTAGCAAATTTAAATGCTACAAGCCACAGCTTCCCTGAGTTTGTAACGGGCTAACGAGTTTTATTAGGCAGAACCTGCCCGCACAAAAACCGAACCTTCTCTTTCTGATTACATCCTTTGGGAACAAGACAGGAGAGTGACTCAGAGTTTTTATGGCTTTTCCGCTGTCATGTTTTTCAATGAAGCATAGATCCTTCACACCTGGATCCTACATGTCGTGCCCTCCTAAGGATGGTGAAATCGCTGAATTCGATTCTCGTCGGCGATACTACAGGTGTTCCAAAACAACGTGATGAAGGTTTGGCGTTCTCCCAAGCAAATGTGTTGATCTTCATCATGGCGGCAATGGCGCCATTTTTTGTGCGTATCTTTCTGTCCGCGTTATAATTTTTTAAGTTCTATTTCGTTCCAGTAACGGTTTTTCTCAAGATGTCAAACCATCGCACTGCGATTTTGGAGCTTCATCGTCAAGGAAAGCAGCAATGCGACATCGTTAACCTGCTCATTTGACTGTCTCCACAGAAACTCGTCGATGTAGGGAGCTCGGCCATGAAGGTAGTCGTCCAGGACAAAAAAAATCGCACTGTCAATACGCCGCAGACCCGAAATATCATCGAGAGGCGAAAAATCCCAAATCCGAGGGCCTCCTGAGAAAAATCGCCGTGACGTCGATGCCAGTCTCACATCGGTGTAACGAATAGCCAGAAAGAAACGCGGACTGAATCTCTAAGTTCCAGCTGCTGAAGGAGAAGAATAGGCGGGACGGGCTCCATTGATGCCAACAACTCAAACTGCGCCCTTAGGTCGCCGGTGGGAGCGAGCACATTTCACGGACGAAAAGCTGTTCCACTTGGAGTAGGCTCACAACCCCCAAACCGGCAGTATCTGATCTGGAGAGGCTCCAGCCACCTATGCCATCGCCGAACATTGTCAAAATCCGCAGGCGCTCATGGCTTGGGGAGGAATCTACAGCAACGGAAGGACCCCCTGGTTCTTGTGGACGAAAGAGTAAAAGTAAATCAGTATATGTACCGACGGGACATCTCGAGGCAGTGGCACTTTTCTAATAGTCCCAGCAGCACTTCAGAAATGCGCACTGAACGCTTCAACAGACTCAATACATGCACACAGGGCGAAAATACGCAAGCATGGTGCAAGGCCAATTCTCAGGACTTCATCACGTCTGGCCATCACACTCCCCGGATCTGAATCCGATGAACTACAGGGCGTAGTCCATTTTGAAAGCCAGGGTACGTGCCAAGCGCCACCATAGCCTGGGGGCCCACAAGGAATTTCTGCGCCGGGAGTGAGAACCACTGTCTACAGATGACCTGAGGCTCATCGCCGAAAAATTCATCAAACGTTCTGACTTCTGTTTCACGCCAAGTGAAGCCACTTCGAGTCCGGTCGAATATAGTGTCGCCTAGTGTCTATGGTGTTGTTATTTATGTATTGTTTTGTAAACTTGCCAGTTGTCTATATTTGTAAATAAATAAAACTTTGTCACGTTATTTTGAAACACCGTGTATTATCAGCGCATATATTGCTATATATTTTGATTTCTTTAAGTAGTGCCGATGCACACTAGCTTTAAGGGAAATATCCGCCGTTTTTTTTGTTTAGACCTCCCCAACGTCACAGCAAAGGAACTAAGTTTGGGTTGTGGCAAGAAGCAAGTGGTCATGCAGTAGTTCAGACTTGCTGCCCGTTCCTAGCGTGCGGATTTCAGAATTGCAACAGAGGAAGCGCAAGGTGAACACAGTCATTAATGCGAACATGAAAAACAAATGCGATTGTTCGCAGATTCTATTTAACACGAAGGTGTAGTTGCTAACGTTAGTGAGAAAGGGTAATAACCGACTTTAAGAGGATATTCCCCATCAACACGAACGAAAACCTTTTTCATATATAACACACCACAGTGGAATGCAATCCATAAAAAGGATATGCTCTTAAGCAGTTAAGCAATTGTATAGTCTGAAATAGTGCGTGCATGTACATACTCCACCAAATCACTCGTAAAAATATAAGCGCTTAATGAAATCTTTGAAAACTCCGTCCAAGACATCGCTTGTCAAAGCACAGAGTGAGGAATACCAGTTATGCAAGAGCAGGTCACAAAACATACTTAATCATTTAAAAACAACGGAAAGTTATTGAATGATACCTGTAGAAGTAACAAATACGTATAGTAATGAATACAGCCAAGAGTATCACCTAGAAAAACAATTTCAATCAAATTTTCAAACAATTTCAAATATCTCCATGATGATGAATTCCGAGATCGGCCCTGAGTGGCTCTGAAGAACTTGCGAGCTTTGAAGTTTCATAGGAAGTTTCATAGGAACTTTGCAACTTTTTATGGTTAATAGTACTCATCACCAAACACTCATAATTCCATATATCCGAAGGTAGATTGTTAAATGCTGATTCCTAGCCGAATGTAAACGCATTGATGATTATTTCGAGGAAGAATTGAACCTTTCTACCACCCATTGCTTGATAATCAAACTAGTAAAAATGAGTGCCTTGAAATTTGTATACCTTACCATTTATCAGTAAACTAGGGACTAAACGAAACCGACGACACGGAGTTAGTAATCTCACTAGGTCATATGGAAGTCATATGTAGCGGCACAATGACAGCTGGACGACTGTCAGAATCAGTTGTTGGCAAGACATCTGAGCACCGCGCGAGAAATGATCTCCTTTCATTGTAATTTATGCATACGCCAAATGAACTGACGCTGAGAACTCGTCAAAAAATGCGGCCAAAGACACGAAAAACCCGTTATTTGTGAGAAGGTTATGGGAATCGCCGCTCATCAATAGAGAGAGAAACGCTCACACACAAAATGTTACACTTTCCCATTGAATGATTAAAAAAATTGCCATCATCGCTCCGACAGGAAAGCGAGCTCGGGTGAAATAGTGAATCGGAAAACAGTAATTCGGAAGTCCGCTCCACAACGGATGGAAAACCTCGACGTCGAGAAGAAAATCTAGGCCCGATTCGATAGGGAATTGACTGGACTAGTTCACATCGTCGGTGCATCAGTGACGGACGAGTTGATGGCGGCGGCAGAGAGCGGCGGCAAAGAAGGAAGGAGTTAACAGCGGTTTCAGGGCCGCGACCCGTTCTCGTAGTTGTTTGTTGACCATCAGCCACCATCGGCCACTAACCGACGAGGAAAAGGCATCATCGCGTGATCACGAATTCTATTCGTCATCCACAGCTCAGTACAGTAGTACGCTGGGATCCGTGAAGCTCCGATGATCCCGAATGATGAGGTAGGGATTTTTAGAAATCGTATAAAGTCAGCCTCAGCGCAGTTCCCATTTCATAACGACAGAGTCCAACGGCATGTGATATGGTAGGACAGCACACACATATTAAAGAATCGCCTCGATATTAACAAGGGAAACCAGTGAAGCTCGGTAGGAATTTCTAAACGAGACCTGTATAGTCTTGTAGTGCACGGTAGAGGATCACTGAACTCTGTTTGGTTTTTTCCAAATGTGGTCTAAAAACGAAAAAAGCGGTATCACTGCAGAGCGGAGCTGATAAGGCAAAAACGATGCCTGGAATGACCCTTTCGTGCTCAGAAATTAACCTTCAAAAGGTGTGAACCTTCTACTATAGTTAGATAATTGCAATGTAACAAATTCCTAGATTTTATAAAAAAAAAGCTGGATGGTACAGTCAAGCGATTCACCGCAACGACTGATGCAGCGGTGTCCGAGTGGATAGCGGTGTGTCTACGGAGAAAAGGCCGAATCTCGTGGTAGGCGTTGCGTGCGGAGAAAACGCCAGCAACCGAGAGAGAAAATGCCGCGTCAACAGTATAGCGCATAGAGCCACATAGTATAGAAGAGATCACATAGTACGCAACAATATACACCAAGTGGTAACCAGCAAAAGCGCATTCATAAAACAAACAACTGCGCACGGGAAAGACCATCACGGAAACTCGGAAGAAGTTCAAAACTGTTATTTCCAGCCGTCCATTGGAAGTCTTAACCCGATGCTTCATTACTTTAATGGTTAATGCCCATAACGTTTCAGTCGAATTTAATCTCCAAAAAGAGGTGGATGGAACAAAAAATTCCTGCGCGAAAAATACTTCACATTTCAAAATAGGAGAGCTCCAAAGATTAGTGGCAAGGTACTTCACTGCAGGCTTCGTTCATTTGATGACAAATAAACACTTACAATGGCGTCTTTTTTTGTTTTCCCTCCGTTTTAACACTTCCAGATAAGACGCGACTCCCGCCTTGACGGAGATTTCTTCGCGCACGGGCCAACTTACTTTTACGCCAATATAAGTAAACTCCAGTTAAGATGTGCCGGACATAACTCCACTCCCGTCATAGCGCGGTTCAGAGAGGAGTTCTGTGTTCAAAATGACTCTCGTTGCAATGCGCCGTCTGCCCGGTCTCGTATGTTCTTATCAAAACCCATAAGTTGCCACCAGGTAGTGTACTTATAGATCCTTTGCTGTATAGGGTTAGACCTACCGTAAGTGGCATTGGTGGTCCTGCAGACCGTATATCTTGGCTGCTGAACGAGATTCTTACGCAGCTATTACGGTTCATTCCTGCTCACCTTCTTAACACCTGCGCTGTTTGGATAAAGTCCGGGAGACAAAAGTAGAAGACGCCTGCGTGATGGAGTCGTTTGACGTCACGTCGTCGTACACAAATGTCTCCAAAGGCGACACGAAATTCTTGTTGAGCATGAGGACCAGCTTGCCCATTTTGGACTCAACATTGCCCAAATAATGGTGCTCATAGACGAGTGCCTTCTGTTCAACATTTTCAAATAGTCCAATCAGTAGTATAGGCAGGTTAGAGGCCTAGCTATGGGTCAACACTTGGCTCCGGTGCTAGTTATAGCGTTCATGTCAAAAATAGAGAAACCCGTAATGGAACGCAGACCATTGTTGTATTGTCGGTAATGCCTGCTTCGAATTGCTGAACCATCAGACTGAGCATATTAAAGTCACAAGGGAGAAACCGACAAGCCACTGGCTGCCGTTCCTCAAGGTGGAAATTCGTCTCTCCAAGGACACCTTCCAAACTAGGTGGTACCGGAAGAGGAGGACACTCAGGAGGTACACCCGCTCTCTGCTTGGGGGCGTGCGATCTTCCTCTCATCTCCTTTGCTCACCCATCCCAACCCCCTAGTCTAACGGCTGCCTTACGAAACATTTGACACGCAAAACAAATGTTTCCGGTCCGCAGAACAGCGGCTGTACCTCCTGACGCCACACACCCAGCAGGGGGAGGGTGTACAGTACCGGACATGCCGCTGCGTCCAACCAGCACAAGCGGCGCCAACTCGCGTGAATTTTATGTACTGTGATTGCGTGTTGAGAATGTTGAACAGCTCATCCATTTCGGACTGAGTTGTTGTTACAACACAGCAATCATCGATGTATCGGCAGTACATTATGGGTAGCCGTTCTATTACCGGTCATTCAACTTTGCTCATAAAGCAAATTGCTAAAGCCGGGGCTAAAAGTTGTCCCATAGCAAGTCCTCGAAGTTGCGAGAAGTATTTACCGGACCATTTGAAGATATTGCAGCCCAGGCATTCCTTGACAAGTATCATTATGTGTGACTTCCTTAAACCGAACGTAGTAATATTACCCTCGTGCTCGTCAAGCATTTCTGAGAGTGCCTGTAGAGCTGCAGTATTATCAACGTTGGTGTATAAGGCAGTCACATCAAACAATTCAATTACACAACCTGGCTGGAATCTGCAAGAGCGCAAACGTTCCAGTAACTTCTCCGTGTTTTCCAAGTGTGATGGTAAAAAGTTGAGAAGCTGACCAACAATCTTGTTAAGGAACCAAGATATCCGATCGGTTGGTCCGTCTACACAACTTATTATAGGCCGTATTTTGTATGTTCCTGCAGTCAATGAGCGTTTGTCTTCTTCAGACAATTTGTGCGCTTTAAGCAAGCTGTAGAACACAGGACACGTCGGCGTACTCAGCGTTAATCTCCTTATAAGGCGTCTATCTATACCAGCCGATTTTCCAACCGATGACCATAATGTGTTTAATCTGCGACACTGCGAATGAAAAGCTTTCTCTGAAGTTTCGCGATAAACGCTGGAATCAGCAAGGTGGAGTTCGGTGATTTCTTTGTCCAAAGCCTGTGAACAAATCACGAATTCACCTCCCTTGTCGCTAACGGAAAGCCGCATTTCATTGCGTTTAATTAGGTCACGGATCTCTTTGAACCCTTCCCATTGGTCCCTTGTCAGGTTCGTTGTTCTGTCATGTCTATGCACGTGGAAAACACGCAGAATGTCTGAGGACAGAGTTCTGAACCGAACATCGATTTCTGGAAAGGATTGAGATTCTTTGTAAAATGACCTCGGAAATGGGATCGGCGCTAGTGCAGCGTGTAACGATCTATCAATTATACCGCGTTCGGATTCTTCCCTTGCTCTTGCTCTAAGTTGGTCTCTAAGCTTATGCAACCCGCCCACAACTTTGCGAAATGTGTCTGCACAGATCTCTTGCGTCATTGAAAACGAAGGGCCTAGGCTAAGAAAATCCTACGCCTTCGTAGAAACTCGTGCATCTCCAATGACAGTGACTCTTACCTGATCCCTGGTTATGGCGCTCGTGGCTTGTTGAGTTGCCCGGTTTGCATGTGCGTGGTGCATGTGCGTGGTGGATAGATTGTTGTCAGAGTGGACTCCCCCCTTCCATTCCTAAGAAGTTGAACTTTGAGATAAGGGTGGACTTTGTTCTTGACCGAAGAGCAGTGCAGATCTCTTTCGATCCGCCTTCAATCCTTCTCCATATATCAGTATCATGCAACCGTCGACAAGATTCTTCCTTTGAACTACACTTCAGCAGTGTAGAATGCAATATGTACTGCTTCTGCTTGATTGCGGTTCCCAGCAAGGACTTGTAAACAGCCGTGATTCTGGGATGATCTTCTGACAGTCCTCATATTGCTCCCAGCTTCTTATTCTTGATGAATCTTGGAACAAGGCCGGTTGCTCTGCAGCGCTGAAGAAACATCAACGACTGTCGTGCGACGACAGCCTTCTGGCGGAGCGATAGAGCTTCTCTGACGATGTCGAACATATGCGGCGGTACGTCGTTCAAAAATGTCCATGTTCGACTTTCTTGAAACCTGGGCATTTGGTAACTATGTTTTGCTCTTCTTTGCCTGACAGGTTTGGTATAAATTTCTTTATCGCGACCGACGTTTCGACGAACTCGTCTTTTTCAAGGTCTGAAAGAAGCTCGAAATGTTTGATCCTGCAGAGTTCATTGGGTCAGAAGCGTCGCGTCTACCCTTATACGAACAACATTTCCTTAGGAGTGTTAAGAAGAAAGACCACATCCGCCCCCAACTAACTCACCGATATCCCACCAGTGCCAAGAAACCGGCTCAACTGGTCACCATGGAGCAAGTGAGATATACTGGTCCGGTCATATATACTGCTCCGAGCACGGTGGTATTGAGAATGTATGCGAAGCAGTATACGACATCTCATAGCTCACACAAAGGGATAAAAGGCAAGAATTCACTGGTAATGGAGATGCACTCGTTCCTGTTGTTCATGGATGGATTGCGCCTGTGAATCCAGAAGGCTTTAAAAGCTTTTCTGGTCCCTATTTCGCTCTCGTGATACAACACTGTGCACTTCACATTAAAATCGTCACCGGAGTGGGCTTCCCTTCGGTGTTTTCCAAGCGGGGTTAACAAGCTTTGTTTCCTCTTTCCAGCAAGATGTTCCTTAACGCGGATGCCCAGCAGCCTCCCAGTTTCCCCAATATATAATTACCGCAGGTTAAACACTCTATCTGGTAAATGACGCCTTTCTGCGCGCAGTCTCCTGTTCTTCCATACGGACAAATCACTCAGTCTTGCGTTATACACACGCGATCGTATAACCGATTGCGAACAAGCTGACGTTTAATGTTGTCTCTCGGGATGTTTACCAGTACAACATCCGCATCCAAGCTCGCTCGCAACAGGCACGAGTCGCAACAGGCATGAACTTAGAGCAAGAGCAAGGGAAGAATCCGAACGCGGTGTAATTGATAGATCGTTACACGCTGCACTAGCGCCGATCCCATTT